>OX637648.1:1982445-2710445 GCA_951802225.1 Euspilapteryx auroguttella | reverse complement strand
GTACATATTGTGGCCACATCCCGTTCGATCCACATCTTGTGCGCCGCTACACAATAAGTCGCGTGTGTAGCACACGGTCGCACATCCAATTTGCTATTCATATTTTCATGTTAGGTGTAATTTTGAAAGTTGATAATGCCATCGTCAATTTTGACTGTATATTTTTAATAGTTAAAATTATATTACAAACCAGTCAAGGTAAGGTATTTAAAAATATCATAATCATCTCTTCCTCTTCAGGTCGCCATCACCACAAGGAAGGACAAACTTTTGCCATAATCGCCACACTTGGCAAGCGATATGGTGATCACAGTATGGCCACAGCATAATAAAAAAATACGACGTACATTGTGGGTACTCTCTTGCCTCCCTCAGCAAGTACGGCCCACCCACGCTCGGTTACCTCTAAGTTACCGCTCAGTACAAATAGCACGTCTTATCTCACTCACACAAGCTAAGTACGCGTTCACGTACACGAGTTTCGGCTGTGCGCGATTGCATGAAGCAACGCGTTTTTTTCTAAGAAGTGTCCGAGGTGAGGTAGGTATAGCTCTTTTGGTTTTTAACTAGAGATACTGCTACCTGTCCTACGGATGTTCCCTTAGTCGTCATTTACGACACCCACGTGAGTAGATGGGGTGGTGGTGTTCTATTCTACCACCACACAGAAAAATACTATACTAGTCGACCCAGCGAACTCTAACCTATTTCTATGTTGTGCATGTATCATACTTATAAACCTTCATCTTGAATCACTCTATCTATTTAAAAAAAACGCATAAAAATCCATTGCGTAGTTTTAAAGATTTAAGCATACATAGGGACAGCGCGAAAGGGGCTTTATTTTATACTATGTATTGATATTGATATTGATACTTACATAGCTTAAGCTACCAGTATGTGTCTTTATATTGAAAAAATGCATTTTGATTTTGATTGTCTTTCTATTCATACGATTCAGGATTGGATTTTGCGTTCTTCTGTGGTAAAAAGCCACTTAATTCTAAGTCAAATACTCCTAACAAGGTAGGGGGCGTTCCGTCTTATAAATTTGCCTATTCTGAAGCGAATTATCATTTCAATGCAAAATCAATTTTGCCTACATTTACACAGGCAATTTGCCGGCAAAACGGTCTGCGGCAGTAACGACTATGATTGCCTATAATATTTAAACTGGTTGAGTTTAGTATTGTTATTATAAGATGTTGTTCTTGATGTTACATGAAATTTATTATTAAATTTTAATCTGCAACAATAGCCGCTGTACTTACTTTCAAAAGTAAAAGCAGGTTTTTATTTCAGTTTAGGTATACTACGTAATGGAAACAGTCCAGTCTCTTCTTGTTTTCAATATTTTACATAAGTAGGTACAATCACCTGACGCACCCATGGTATTATAATAACTCCATTAATCATTAAAATGTATTATTATACGTCAAATAATTTCTTTTTTTACAAAAAAGGAACCCGCCTTCTATAAACTGATATATACATCAACTGAGCACTTCCTCTTTTTCTAAGTCGGTTAAAATAGGTACTTAGACCTTCTCCTGAATGTAACAAATACTTTTCTGAAAACCGCATCAAGATCGGTTCAGCCAAACGCGAGATAATTACGGACATACAGACATAGGTAGAGGTCAAACTGATAACGTCCTTTTCTGAAGTCGGTTAAAAAAAACGTAAAACAACAAACCTACTGTTCAAAATCGCACGAAACACAAGAATACACCCGTTCCAATGAAATGCAAATATACTTAAAACCCTTTCAGCATGGAAGACAATAAAATTAATAGGATTTCATATGGGTCGTCAATACGAAATCGTGACGAAACGAGGGAAGGCCATTATGCGAAATTGACGGCAATTTCCACCCGGTTTCCGTTAAAAAGATTTGCAAATGCCCTATTTCGCGTTCGCTATCATAATTTCTTTGGCACACAATAAAGTTGCAATTCACTACTTAATATTTTTCTAAGTGTTTTGCAAGAAATTGAGCAGTTTAATTTTACAAATGTGGCGCTCTTTAGAAATTTGTTTGTTTTTTTTTCTATTCTACATTGTAGTGCAACTCACAAAAAATAAAACTTATTTTCGAAAACTCTACAAACTTATAATTTTTAAAATGCAAAAACATTTTTAATATAATACAAATAATAACAGGGTCTAATAGATTGTAATCAATCAAAATGTAATGTTTAAGGTGAATAAAGTATTTAAACTCTCGCAGGTTTTCGTGCTTGAAAGTGTAGCAAATAAAAATCATTATAAAGACAAGGGCGAAGTAAAAAAAAGTTAGAAAAAAACTACTAATGACTTACACGCACGCATCGTGAAAAACTTGGAAAAATTAAAAACAATTTTCGTAGATGATGGGTTAACAATTCAGTGGAAATAATACTTAATGATTTACTTTGGCCCTAATATTAAGGGGCGAAACGGTGCGATACTAGCGCCACTTCGATAAATAATTAATATCTTCTAAAGCATTGCCGAAATAAAAAAATTGCGTCTTTGACTACCTAGATAATCTTGCTTAGATTTTTTAAGGCTCTGTTTTGTGTACCTAGCTTTTATGATAATGATCTTAGAAATATTATTTTATAAAACTAAAGTGACCACTTTAGGCAACAAACGGTTTTTTTCTTAGATTTTATTACGGCTATGGTTTAGAAGATATTAATTACATATTTATCGCGCTAGTTTCGCACCGTGTAAGCTCCTTATAAACTAATTTAAGGTAAACAATATTTTAGGCTAACTTTAGAATAAAATCAAATAAAAATAAATGACTGTTATAAAAAAAAACACTGTCGTTTTGTGTTGGCACTGCATGCAACATTAGTACTGAAGGAAAATACGAGTAAAAAAAAAAAAAAATAAAAAAAAAAGTGACATTACAAGATTTTATTTTTCCGCGTACTTATACTTATACCTAGCTAAGTATACCATAACGTATTCAAATAAACGCTCGTCAATTACCATGAACCATAACAAATATACGTTTATGGAAGAAAAAATACACGTAAAGTAGTGGTACCAATTACCAATCACCCTAATGGGGGCTAGTTAGGCATTCATAGACGTTCTTAATACGACATTGATTAGATTGTTGTCATGAAAATCTTACAAAGAATGCACAGTTCGCAGACGGGACATTAAGTTACGTACTGCAAAAGATCTTTTGAGGGTTCAATTCGGCTTTAGCTACATAGAGGTAGAGTCGGGAGCAAACGTGATATGTATGTGCCATTTTTTTATCTAGGGTATATTAGATTTACATTCGCGACAAATGGTTCGTTTGAATTGGTCACAACTTCGAATCGGCACCTAATTTTAAATTCCATACATTCAGGTCGAATTTGTGACGATCAATATTTAATTATTAAAATATCAGTTTTAAGTATAGTTCCGACTCGTCAAGGGCTTGCTCTTATAATAAAAGTTTATTCGCCTATTATTATCCATACTAATATTATAAATGCGAAAGTAACTCTGTCTGTCTGTCTGTCTGTCTGTCTGTCCTGCTTTCCTGAGAAAACTACTGAACCGATTTGGATGAAATTTGGTATATGGATAGTCTAGAGCCTGAGAAAGGACATAGGCTACTTTTTATCGCGAAATTCCCACAGGAATATTGGGAATTTTATGTTTCAAGGGAAAGTGCGCTAGCGAAGCCGCGGGGGCACACTATATCTATACAATGTATAGTCTAGAGCCTGAGAAACGAGATAGGCTTCTTTTTATCCCGGAATTCCCACGGGAATATTGGGAATGGGGCACACTATAATCTATATAGGTATATGAAAGAAAGTCGTGTTAATAACAGTATTTATGAGTCAAGAACGGCTGAAATTATTTTCAATAATCCATACTAATATTATAAATGCGAAAGTAACTCTGTCTGTCTGTCTGTCTGTCCTGCTTTCCTGAGAAAACTACTGAACCGATTTGGATGAAATTTGCTATATGGATAGTCTAGAGCCTGAGAAAGGACATAGGCTACTTTTTATCGCGAAATTCCCACAGGAATATTGGGAATTTTATGTTTCAAGGGAAAGTGCGCTAGCGAAGCCGCGGGGGCACACTATATCTATACAATGTATAGTCTAGAGCCTGAGAAACGAGATAGGCTTCTTTTTATCCCGGAATTCCCACGGGAATATTGGGAATGGGGCACACTATAATCTATATAGGTATATGAAAGAAAGTCGTGTTAATAACAGTATTAATGAGTCAAGAACGGCTGAAATTATTTTCAATAATCCATACTAATATTATAAATGCGAAAGTAACTCTGTCTGTCTGTCTGTCTGTCTGTCTGTCTGTCTGTCATGCTTTCCTGAGAAAACTACTGAACCGATTTGGATGAAATTTGCTATATGGATAGTCTAGAGCCTGAGAAAGGACATAGGCTACTTTTTATCGCGAAATTCCCACAGGAATATTGGGAATTTTATGTTTCAAGGGAAAGTGCGCTAGCGAAGCCGCGGGGGCACACTATATCTATACAATGTATAGTCTAGAGCCTGAGAAACGAGATAGGCTTCTTTTTATCCAGGAATTCCCACGGGAATATTGGGAATGGGGCACACTATAATCTATATAGGTATATGAAAGAAAGTCGTGTTAATAACAGTATTTATGAGTCAAGAACGGCTGAAATTATTTTCAATAATATTGAATAAACGTGATAATATTGAATAAACGTGATTAAAGTATTCGGGCGCCGGACCTTCACATTCCCTAGCTTGCAAGTACAGATACAGCGCTTAAACTGCCCTCGAATCTGTGATTGTGGCTTAAAAACCTTCCCGAGCTGCCATGTTAACTGTTGTTCTATGATAGCGCTTAGAATGCCCGCGAGTTAGCGATTGTGGCTTACAAAAATTCCCGAGCTGGCAAGTACTTACTATGATAGCGCTCAGACGTTTGCGAGTTAGTGACTTAAGAACATTACCCAGCTTTCAAGTACAGATATAGCGCCTTGACTGCCCGCGAGTTAGTGATTGTGGCTTACAAACATTCCCGAGCTGCAAAATACTATGAAAGCGCTCAGACGTTTGCGAGTTAGTGACTTAAGAACATTACCCAGCTTTCAAGTACAGATATAGCGCCTTGACTGCCCGCGAGTTAGTGATTGTGGCTTACAAACATTCCCGAGCTGCAAAATACTATGATAGCGCTCAGACGTTTGCGAGTTAGTGACTTAAGAACATAACCCAGCTTTCAAGTACAGATATAGAGCTTTGACTGCCCGCGAGTTAGCGATTGTGGCTTACAAAAATTCCCGAGCTGGCAAGTACAGTCAAGGACTAGGAGGCCGTAACAGATTTGTCTATGGTTTCGTCAGCCCTAGACTGTAAAACCAAAGAACAAGAGCTATTTTGCAATACAGAAAAACCGGAAGTGTTACGCCGATCGTGTCCGCCACTGTACTATGATAGCGCTCAGACGTTTGCGAGTTAGTGACTTAAGAACATTACCCAGCTTTCAAGTACAGATATAGCGCTTTGACTGCCCGCGAGTTAGTGATTGTGGCTTACAAACATTCCAAAGCTGCAAAATACTATGATAGCGCTCAGACGTTTGCGAGTTAGTGACTTAAGAACATAACCCAGCTTTCAAGTACAGATATAGAGCTTTGACTGCCCGCGAGTTAGTGATTGTGGCTTACAAACATTCCCGAGCTGCCAAGTACTATGATAGCGCTCAGACGTTTGCGAGTTAGTGACTTAAGAACATAACCCAGCTTTCAAGTTCAGATATAGCGCTTTGACTGCCCGCGAGTTAGTGATTGTGGCTTACAAACAGTCTCGAGCTGCCAAGTACTATGACAGCGCTCAGACGTTTGCGAGTTAGTGACTTAAGAACATTACCCAGCCTTCAAGTACAGATATAGCGCTTTGATTGCCCGCGAGTTAGTGATTGTGGCTTACAAACATTCCCGAGCTGCCAAGTACTATGATAGCGCTCAGACGTTTGCGAGTTAGTGACTTCAGAACATTCCCCAGATTTCATGTACAGATATAGCACTTTGACTGCCCGCGAGTTAGTGATTGTGGCTTACAAACATTCCCGAGCTAAGTACTACGATAGCGTTAGGACTACTCGCGAGTTAGTGCGCGAGTGAGTGCGCCTTACAAAAATTTGCCAGCTTACAAGTACTATGATAGTGCTCAGACTGCTAGCGTGTTATTGCGCGCCCCTTACGAAAATTACCTAGCTTTGAAGTATGTATGTACTATGATATCATCATCATCAGCCTGTAAGGGCCCACTGCTGGACATAGGCCTCTTCTCTAGCACGCCACACACCACGGTCCTGCGCCAGTCTGATCCACTGTCTAACGGCGACCTGTATTATGATAGCGCTCAGACTATTCGCATTGGCATTATACAATCCCTTATTGGTGCGTTTAAACAAAACATATAGAAAAAAAAAAAATTGATTCGTGTCCAAAGTGTGCGTTAATGTAATAAGTTATAAAATGAGCAGACTTAAGATTATATTAAGTTAATAATCTTTATTCCATACCAATATATTATATGCGCAGACGAAGTCGCGGGCACCAGCTAGTAAATTTATAAGTATGATATATGTAAGGCTGTGACGAGATGCACCTTTGAATTTAATAATATTTATTATTGATGCGAATGCGAGCTATTTTTTATCGGGTGCCAATTCAAACTTGTGACCAGTTCGATCTTTGCTGTTACATCCTTTAGGTACCCCATATTTACTATTGATTTTCATCATTATCATCATCATAGTGTAAATTTGTAAAAAGGTATAAAGTAGGTATATTTCTTGGTTGCGCGAGATTGCACTGGCGGAGGGTCGCACAAAACTGGTCCAGTAGCTATCTATGGGGGAAGCCTGTAAGAAAGAGCAGTCGTTTTTCGGCTGAGATGACTATGTTGATTAAATATTTTAGACTACTAGGTATTTACTTTTTTCTTACTTACTAACTTATTTTCCCTTATTTTCTAAGTACCTAGTTGTTCTTTTGATCGTTCTGTATTCTTTGCAATCGCAGAACTGCTCTTTGGCAAAGCTGCAGGTTGTACATAACGACAATTTAAAGACTTAAAGGTCGATTTTATTACCATATTGTATGGTTCTTGAGGAACTATTAACCCTTATGACAATATTAGGGTAATGAGCGGCGCGCACGCGACGTTTCCGTTATCAACAGTGGTTTTGTCTATCTTTTCTGAACAGTGTTTTTATTTTAATAAAGTAACTAAGCTAAAAATCAAAATTTCACTCCTTTTTTAAGAGGCATAGCACAGCTAAAGTTGCACCGACCGCGGAAAAAAATAATATCTTCTAAACTAAGGCAGATATCAAAAATGTGAAACAGTATTCCACTAGATAATTCAGCCTAGTATTTTAAGGGCACTATTGTATAGCTTTTAGGTTAAAGCCCAAAGAAAGCTACTGATTGTTGCTAAAAGTGGCCGTTTTTAGCAACACTTTGTAGCTTTCTTTGGTCTTTAACCGTAGAGCTATACAACAGTGCCCTAAAAATACTAGGCTGCATTATCTAGGGAAATACTGTTTCGCATTTTTCATATTTGCCTTAGTTAAGAAGACATTAATTTTTTTCGGAGGTGGTGACTTTAGCTGTGCTATGCTTCTTAATCTAAAGCTAAAGCCAATAAGCACTTCATAAAATTTATAAAATACCTTTCATCTACAAAAACAACTTTTTACATCGTTTATCGCGATTCTGTAGCGATACAGATACAAGTCTCAAAATAATTCCATTATAGTTTACCCTCTCTATACACTTTCCTTTGCATCGTGGTCACACAACGTCATTAAAATAATATTGAAGCCTTAGATCATCCTCGCGCCTTGTTTCTCAAATCACCACTATTTATCACCATTTAAATAAATTCAATATGGCTAGCTGCATAATTTAGGGAAATACTGTTTCGCATTTTTTATATTTGCCTTAGTTAAGAAGATATTAATTTCTTTTTCCTCGGGTGGCGCTACTTTAGCTGTGCTATTCCACTTAAGAATAAGGAGATTCCAATTTTAAAACTGAAAAGGGTTGCATCGGTAGTTTGGTCACTTAATACGGGATGTAAGACAATATGACAAAAGAAACGTAGGCCACGGCGAACGTTCACCGACCAAATCGGTGGGCCGCGTGAAGAGTTCACGAAACCAACATGCGTGAATGGAAAGGGTTATGATATGACTGTTATAGAAGCAAAAGTAGTATGACAGGATCGTAGCAAGTGGAAATCAATTGTTTCTGACTATCCCGATAAAAACCAGGCGTCACGAATATATGTCTAATTATATTTTTGTATGCTTTTTTAATTTTTATAGACAGTGTAACTTTTATCAATACATAGTAATCTAAAAAATCTTTAAAACTATGCAACGGAATTTGATGCGTTTTTTTTATAATTGATTCAAGAGGAAGGTTTATAAGTTTAAAACATGAGCAACATAGTAATGTTAGGCGGTACGAAGTTCGCCGGGTCGACTCGTTAACAGACTTTTGCAAAAAAATTCTTATGAATTCAAAGTTATTTGTTAAAGTAAATTAGTAATTCACTAAACGAACGGTAGCTAAGTAAGCAGGTAAGTATTAATATGACCTAAGTGATGAGGGGCGGGCGTTCCACTAATTTATTAACCACTATCGAACGGTACAGGAATTAACTTTTACAATATTGCTTCACCGATATATGTGCGAGGACTAAATATTTTGATACTTTAATTAATATTTTGAGAAAAAAAAAACTCTACTATTCGTGGTTTTGTGTGGATCACTATTATTTTCAGTGGACATCTATGTTCGATCGAATTAAGCTATAGCTTATTAATTAGGTATTAAATTTCTCCTTTTTTATCAGTTAGCTTATAATGTTAAAATAATTACTTATCAATACAATTTAAATTTTGATATTAATACTAAACAGTCGCGTGCAATCTAATCGACTCAAAATCTCTCAAGTTTGCATAGAGTTTATTAATAGAGCTTCAGTATACATATACTTTCAAGTGTCTTGTCTGGTTTTTAAAAATTGATTAAAAGGATTATAGTAACAGATTTTCTGAGTGCTACTCGATAAACAATAATAAAAAAAAGCTGTTTTAGACTTTATTTACCATTTTACTTTTGGATCCTTTACTTATTGAACGGTGGCCTGCACTTATTTATTCTAGATTAATAAGTACGTATATTATAATTTTCGAAGATGAGGTGAATATATCAAAAAGCAATTATGCTATATAGATGCAAAACCAACCCTTTCCAAATTTTATTTTCTTTCGTCTTAAAACGATCAAAACTGTTCAACCCCTCATCAAAATCTACTTAATAAGCATCAAATTTTCTTATACAATATATAACGTTAAATATAACAGATTTTTCCATTCTCCCTAAGGTGGTTGTAACTAATACGTAATGCCTCTAATATAAATTGATGGAGGATCCAAAGCGTGTGTTTTTTCCTTTAATATTGGTAATTTCTGTGGCGTGAAAATAACGTAATAAACAGAGAACGGGCGATCATTACTTAAATTGCCATCTGCCGGACGGGTGATACGTTTAGGTACTTTTTTAAGGGAACATACGAATTTTGGTATTGAAAATTGTATATAATATTACTGGGTAAATTAATTATTAATGTATTGAGGATCCCTTAGGTTCCTAAAACACGTAGGCACAAGTCACACACGTTAGTACAAAAATATCGATAATCATCAATAGTATGAACTGTGCCCCTGGGGATTTCAAGAATTAAATCCTTTCGTGCACTTTAATCAGAGGATTCATTCCAGTTCCCAAGAAACCTACTACGCCATTGATAACAAAATAATAATTAATGAGGTTTTTGAATATTTGCTTAGTTTTTAACCTTCAATCTCCTCTTTAAAACATTAGAGCACTTATCTTATTTGAACATCGTTTATTTAGAGAATTTTAGCACCGAGCATCCATTAAAAACAGAAACAGATTGAAGCATGATTGAATCTACCAAATGAGCGCAATCAGCACCAATCAATGATACATATCGGCACTAATGACTCGTCAAGGATACTGGCAATTTCGCGTAATGAATAGATTTCATACAAAGGAATTTTGATTTAGTCCGACTATTTGGATGATATTACTATATTTGGGCCGGTTGACGCGCAACGCTTGAAATAATAAATACATAATTAATTATTACACACAAAGTAAGATATCTCTCTCTCTATTCCCGTTGCTCTTCCGTGGAGCCGAGGGCCGTCAGAAGATGTCTCCATCGCTATCGGTCTTGAGCCAGGTCCGCCAGTTCCACCCATGACTTACTTGACTTAATGTCCTATGTCCCCTAGATGGGGCAGAGGGCGTCCACAGTACGTCGCCATCCCGAGCGGTCTTGGGCTTCGCGCTTTTCTTCACTCCAGGTCATTTTTATCGCATTCGCTTCTGCAGTGATCGTCCGCCGCCATGTTTGCTTAGGGCGGCCACGTTTCCGCTTTCCTTGGGGATTCCAGTCAAGGGTTGCCTCGCTATGTGATCAGGGTCCCTTCGGAGCGTGTGGCCGTTCCACCCATGGGCTGCTCTATCTATCGAACTTTAGATATGACGGACCGCTTCCCGGTGTGTCTTGGTCGGCCTGGCCTCCTAGAGCCACCTGCAGGATGCCAATTTAGCGCTTGTCTGGGGATGTGGTCTGAGCCCTTCGGAATGTGTGTCCTATCCATCGTCATTTAAGAAGAACGATATAAAAGTACATTATCAAAATCAGAGTGCAGACAAATTGAATTATAAATTAATTAATTATCTCAAACAAACAAAAAACAAGAAACTTAAAACATCAGTAAGTTGACAAAAAGTTCTTCCAGGTAACCTTTATCAAGACACATACCACACAATTATACCTAAATTGTTTATTTGGCTTTCTTTACTCATGTAAAGAGATAGATGGCATTAAACATTAAACGAAAATTGTCTATAATATGCGATCACATTGCATAAACAATTTACGCGGGCGAGTCTAACCCCTTTTGTTGAATGGTTAAGTTTAAGATTAATTTTCATATGCAAAGTCGTGTGATCTCGTGTGTTTCGCTAAAAGCGCCATAGTCACCCGTTGTCACCAACTACTTATAATTGGTTCCTCACAGATAATAATTGGACGCGTGCGTGCACGTTTGTAACTGGCAATAATTAAGAGATCAATTGATTTCAAGTGTTTTTATTGGATTCTAATGAGAGATTGTGTTTTTGCATTGTTTGTGCGTTATTTTCTTGTTATGACCAGTGGTTTCAAGGTTTTTTTTTTTTTTGTGAAAATCGATATTGTGAATGCGCGCGCCTTCACTTTAATTTTTATAATGCTAATGCGGTATAATAGAGTATACTTAGTTCATCTAATTAGACGGTAATAACTTAATTATTTTACTTTAGTTAAAAAGAAATGGAACTTAAAAATGCTGTTTAAACGACTAGGTATTTGGTGCTGATACAGGAAAACCTTTTGTTCTACTAGATATAGCAGAAAAATCTCTACAAAAAAAACGCTAGATGAAAGACAGGAGTTCCTCTTTGTGCGGTCTTACGTGGTATGATAACTTAGGTATTTAATGAAATTAATGCATATTATAATACAAAGTTGCTTCCCGCTGTCTATGTATGCTTAAATCTTCAAAATTACTCAACGGATTTTGTTGCGATTATTTTTATTATTAGAGTGATTCAAGAGAAAGGTTTATATTATTATGTGTAATGCATGCACAATATAGTATTGTGTCAGGCGAAGTCAGAAGTTCTTCGGGTTCACTGGTTAATTAATAAACGAAAACGTATATTAAATTTGTTTCGTATTATAAACAAAAGAACATCTCTACCTACACGAACATAAGTCCTTACCAAGAAATGAAAGCAATAACACACACTAAGAATTGTTATAATTTGGTCCAAAATAAACATGAAAAGTGTAAAAAAAAAGTGCCGGATACGAATCCCAAGAACTGACGGATGGTAGAATGGTCGTGATAGTGCGTTGAGGAGCAATTAAATGGTACCGTGCATCAAATTATTATCATCAAAAGGGGTCAAGATCATTTATAGAGCGAGTAAAAGGGGATTCTTAGACATTTCATGTAACATTAAAGCAAAAATGCGTAAACTAGACAATTTCTATGGGTATAGTGGCGGTCTAGGATAGCGGAACTCTTCCGGTTTTCTGTGAAATAGCAAAATAGCTCTAGTTCTTTGGGATAACAGTCTAGGGCACACAAAGAACATAGACAAATCTGTTACGCCGTCCTAGACCGCCACTGTACCTACATATACAAATAATTTGTTGAACATTGCACACACGTAGCCAAACACAAAATATGCCGCATATTTTTTTTAATATCCAGCTAGCCGTTCTCTTCTATAAGTCATCTCATCATCATCATCTCCCCCAAACAAAAAAATTGTGGGGGGGGAGGTTTGCCGCAGTATGGGCTCTTCGAGAACTTCAACGAAAGACGGTGCCACCCGTCTTTTGGATGTTCTCTTAGTCGCCTTTTAGCAAATGAGTTGGTTCTGGTGGCATTCTATGCTACTACCTCCCGGAAAGAGGTCTCTATTCGAACGATGGTAGATATATGGGTTTAACATTTTAACCAAAGGACTCCTAAAAACGGATGATCGCGATCCACACCGGGCCGGTAGCTTTAGCTAAGCGTGCCAGCTAATGGTAACTGGGCGATTAGAGACGGGCCTAGTTAACTTAACGTTTACACGTTTCCTTGTAAAATTAAGTCGATGCTTATCTCTGTGCAATAATAACGTCGGACGTGCTTTTGTTAGAGCACGTGTAAAAGCAAATTGTTTTTTTTTTGTTTGTCTCGGCTTCGTTAGATGTAATTTTGGGAAGACACGATGCTCTGGAGTTATCTTCAGATCACACGTACGATGGGTACAAGAAATGGCTTTCTTTCTGCGGTTGCGGCGGTGCTGAGCAAGCACGTATCGTATGGGCTAAGAAACGCAGCCATAAAAGCACCTAAAAGCAAATAAATGACTGTTCTTAGACTAAGACTCGGTATAAATTAAGTAATTGGTAATGTTAAACTGAACTAACTTAACCACGAAGGTGGCATTGATGTGGAGCGTGTCTTCAAAGTTCCGGCTTCGATTCTCGGTGTTGGCGAAAATTGTTGTAATTAGTAAACCCATACCTCATAATTAGTTATAGTAAAAAAAAAATAAAGAAAATTCATTACCAGATATATAGGCTGGAGATTGCTACAGTTTAATAGTAACTGTTAAGGATTGATAAATGAATTTTAATTCTAAATTTGCTGTAAATTCGGTGTAAATTGTTTAACAATGTTCACTTAAGCAGGCACCACACATTGCTTACATCAAAGGGATTCCGCTTCCTCTATCCGGGCTAATGTTAATCAGCTGCAAAATGTATGGTTAAAACTTTAACGACCGCGACTGTGTGGAACGGGCCTTAATTGAAATGATATTCTTTGTTCCTCTTACAAATTAAAAGGACCCTAAGCTTTTGCGGTTTCTGGGAATTTTGGATATTTTTAATATGTTTGGTTACTTACCCATCGTAATTCTGCAAGAAAAATTATAAAGTGTAATAAAATTTGTAAAATGCAGTAGTGTGCAGTTCTCAGGTGGCGAAAGCGCACTGGAAGATGCAGATTTGGCAGAAACCCTAGTTAGAAGACCTAATGAAGACCACATTGACCACACAAGAGACCTACCACGAGTGGTAGAAGTAGTTTGCAGATGATGATAAGTTTAAGTAAGTTTTCAATATTTTTCGAAAACAGTTTAACTGAGTAGATAAGAATGCCTGTTGAATTATTGTCACAATTAAAGTTTGAGTAGAACGTCTTTCCCTTTCCATTATGACAAAAAAAAATTATACAATCTAACCAAGATATATATTATTATGTAAAACGTCATCATCATCATCATTTCAGCCGTAGGACGTCCACTGCTGGACATAGGCCTCCCTCAAGGCTCTCCATCTGTACCGATCGCAGGTGGCCTGCATCCAGCGTGGACCCGCAGCCTTGCGCAGATCATCCGTCCATCTGGTCGGTGGACGCCTTACGCTGCGCTTGCCGATCCGTGGTCTCCACTCGAGAACTTTTCGGCCCCAGCGGCCATCTGTTCTGCGGGCTATATGACCTGCCCATTGCCACTTCAACGAGCTTATCCGCTTGGCTATGTCGGTGACCCTGGTTTCTGTAAAACGTAAATATACTTAATTGTTTTATTTAAACTTTTATTTATGTTGAATTTTTATAGTAAACTTTTGCGTTCTAACATAAAGACACGACGTCCTTATTAAACTTTAAGGGCTGTAAAACAACCGCCACTTCCGATAAATAATTAATATCTTCTAAACCATAACCAAAATTATAAATATGCTTCTTTTACTTACTAGATAATCTTGCTTAGAATTTTTAAGGCCCTGTTGTGTAGCTTTTAGGTCAAAATTGAAGGAATAAACCGTTTGTTGCCTAAAGTGGCCACTTTAGTTTCATAAAATAATATTTCAAAGATCATTATCCTAAAAGCTACACAACAGAGCCTTATAAATTATAAGCAAGATTATCTAGGAAGTCAAAAACACGTATTTTTTATTTTGACCATGGTTTGGAAGATAATTATGCACCGAAGTGGCGCTAGTATCGCACATTCGCCTCTTAATTGTTACAATTTAGTTGTTACCAGTAAAGAGAGCTTCTGTTTAACGACGTCTCCACATTCAACTTTTTTTTTTGGTAACCTACATTAAGCTAGTTCACAGTAGCAATAAAGATGCGCGTGCGTGTTCCAGATCACACCCTGATAGTGTGACGAGGGTAAAGTTATGAATAAAGATGAATTCTCCTAAAACGAATGCAGCTCTTTGTTTGTAAGTAGTTGTTTATTCGAGTTTTTGTCAAAACAGCTGCCGGGTCGACTAGTGTTACTTATATATCTAAAGTCGATATTGATGTTCAGAAAATTCTGCAGCCGGTTCGAACAATGTATTCACTTTATTGGCATCACGCTCAAGCCCTTTCCTAGGTAGAACCTGTGTCTAAAGCATCCCTATTCATCATATCAACAGGAATTGAAATAAGATCTCTGAGATGTAAGACCCCGCCTCATTTCCCTGGGCTACCCCTGCTTTACGTAGTATACTCACTCATCATACAAGTGCATATAAACTTATTTAAAATTCATTCCGGGGCTACGGTTGATTGCTCAAAGACCGGCTAATTCGGCAGTCCGCTCCTTAATTTGCTTATGCAGAGTGGCGGGCAAGTTGTTCGGCTCAAATTTGGGGTATTTCGTATAGCTCAGTACAAAATAATGTTCATTTCTAGTTCTAGAGTGTATAAAAACTCTATGCAAGCTATACAGATTGTCTGGGGGAGTTAAAACATAATTTTAAGGGTGTATTCTATGATCAATTTCATCGACGAAAACACCCTACCCCGGACACACTGTATAACGCATCACACGGTTGTGTTGTATACACGTTTACTTTTTTTTATAATCATGAAAAATTTTATACACGGTAGGCATAGTTAAACAGGTCTGATTCCAGAAAATAAAATAGAAAAATAATTAACCATGCTCATTGGAGGCCTTCAAAAGTTAAAAAAAAAACTGCACCATCAGAGCAATAAACTACGATGTCTTGGCTATCGGCTTTGAATGAGTTATAAAAAAAGATCAAACGAAAATCAGAATTTAAAATATGTAAATATTTTTTCTATACTCTTCGGAGAATAAAAGGCGTGAGATTATGTTTTTTTTTTATAATTAATTCGAGTCAATATAATGCAAAGACACGTTACAGTCCTGAAAATATCCGCTACGATAAAAAAAAGTGACCGTTTATATGTACTACACATGTAAATAGACATTTTATGTACATAGACAGAATCCTAAGTAGATACTTAAGGCTGAGGCCTCTTTTATTTGAACGCCGATTTCGCGCGACCCTAGCGCTAAATGTTACGCGGCCGAGTTGCGAACATTTCTTGGCGCAATATTTAAATCTGATTTGTCGCGCGAATTAACTTGGGTGTATCGTTACTATGACTTATGGGTTTATTGAATTGTGATTACGAAATAATATGATTTATCGATGTTATATAATTTTTTTACTGCCTAATAGGTTTTATTTTAGTACAAATTGTTTATTGTTGAGTACTTAAACATACTTTATTAGAAACATTAAAAAAATTGTTTAGAACTTTAACTATCTAACTAAATATCTTACCTAATTATTATTTACTAAATAAAAGGTAAAGTATGTTTATTTTAACTAATGAAGTCGGTTAAAAAAGATCGTCGGTCAGAGTTCAACACTGCAAAAATACAAAAAGTTGGTTATGACTTTTTGATTACATTAAAGGTAAAAATTAAAGTCGCATTTCAATATTATATTTTTTTTTGTATATTTTTAATTAATTACAACTGGTATAAGATAGAAAACAATTATTGCCACAAATAAAAAATTGTCGATTTTACTTGATTTTTAGGCTTTGAGAGTGATTTTAATATATTCAGCTTTTAGGTTTTTTTTTATTTGTTAAAGGACTGAATTTCTCAACATAGGTAAATATATTTCATTTAAGTAAATACTCACACGTAAATATTTTATTAATTTAAAATTTTAACTACAATAAAATATAATAACAATATCCCCTAAATTACAAAAGATTTCAAATTTATCGTAATGACATGACGACTCCACTCGTCTACTCCAGTTTTACATTATAAACTGCAGTATGCCTCATAAAGGTGTGATAAATTCTTATCAGCGGGGGGATGGAAGATTCTGATTTCTGTAAAAAACAAATATGAATTAATGAGGGGTTTTCATTGTGTCATTAAAAAGCAAAAATAAGTCTCATAATACGCCCGTAGATTGCTTTGTCTAAAGTAAAAGACATAGGATAGTAATTCAAATCAGTTCAAATTAACTTAAAAAGTTTAAAACAAAAATAACTATCTGACTGACGCGTGACGAGTTTCAATTTTCTTTTTTTCTTTTAATGATTCATTTCAACTTGACCTGTTGACTTTTGCAAAGCGCCATACCATAGCGGTGTAATAAAACTTATTTTTTTTATATGTCAAATTGAAAGTCACTCATTAAATTATCCACGAAATTTATTTGTGTTATGTGCAGGTAGCACTAGCAATAAATACGCTAAAAAAACTGTTACAAAGCCTAAAACTATTTCATATAATATATGGTAAAGAATAGAAAGTATCGATACTGTACTCATAATGAGTAGTATCAAAACAAAAGTATCAATTCTTCAATGTATCTATCGTGTACTTCTCTGAGGTCCTATAGTACTTACTTTTCTTACGTTTGGTAGGCACACAAATTTAATACAATAATTGGAAAAGTTGTTAAAAAAAAACAAGAAACAAAAGTATCGATACCCCGAAGCACTTTTCTTAGGGCCAGTTCTTACTTAGGCTAGGCACACAAGTTTAATACAATAAAAGAAAGTTCTTCAAAAAATAAAACAAGTTGGCTTTCCTTTAACGATGAAAAATAGCCGGAAGCCGTGTAAGTGTCCGTTTAACTTATTTTTTTTTGTAAAATTTTACGTATGTCAAAAAAATTAATCGTGGGGTAATATAAAAAAGATGTGTTTGAAGTTTGTCAAACAATATTATATGAAAACGTGTTTGTCAAACAAATTTGATCGTTTGCAGAACCTTTATTGTCGCTAGTTTTATATGGGAATTCATTTCAGTTCATTCGATATGATGCCATACCTGCCAAAATGTATGTACTCATTGATTAAAAGTATCGTAAGCACAGTATTGAGTACAAAGTAAGGATAGGAATGGAAATGTACTCGATACCGCAAAGTATCGATACTTTTTACGTGTCCCTAAGTACTGTTTGTATGTTTATCTTTATACCTGTCATTATTATGTTAGAAGATAGCTGAATCTTTGAAAAGGAGATATGGAACTTGCATCTGAAAACTCGTTGCTAATAATTAATATAAAAGAATTACTTGCAATAATTTACTGTTTGTGATAAAAATAAATGTAATTACGTAGGTATGACATTAAGAGTCTCGCAATTAATGCTAACGAGTGACAATATGATACTTTTTTCTTTTTAAAGGCACACGGCTCAATAAACTGACACATACATACACTGAGAACTGCCTTTTTTCAAAGTTTGTTTAAACACTTAAACCCGGTCCTGAATGTAGCAAATACTACTCTGAAAACGGCATCAATATTGGTTCAGCCAAACGTGAAAGAATCGCGGACAAACATACATAGTACATACACACATACAGATTAAAATACCTATTTCAATATAACGAACATTTATTGTTCGAATTAATTTTAAATAGGTACATTATATTATTCAAAAATTTAGGTATATTAAACCTTTCAATAAAACAAACGTCTGTCTGCCACATTGATTGATTTTCTTTAGACTTCTTTGACTATGAAAAATGTTTCCCGCCAAAAAGGTTTCTTGTTGTAATAAAAAAAAAATTGGATAAAAAAAAGACTATAGATAGAGTTTGATGGTCAAAATAACAGACCATCTTCAATCAATATATATAAAACTCTTCCGTTACTGACTGACTGACTGACTGACAGACAACGCAGAGCCGAAACTACTGGGCGTAGCGTGCTGAAATTTTGCATGTAGGTTCCTTAGGGAGTGTAGGTGAGCACTAAGAAGGGATTTCCCGAAATTCCCACGGGAACGGGAACAAACAGGAATTTTGTGTTTATGAGAAATCTGCGCGGGTGAAACCGCGGGGCAGCCTCTAGTACATAGTATAAAATCAAGTTGCTTCCCGCATCTGTCCAAGAGGAAAGTTTATAATGTATAATACACGCATAACATTGTAATAGGTTAGGCGGTACGAAGTTCGCCGAGTCGACTAGTTTATATTTAAAAATCAATCGTGGTTTGTTTATCTCGCTTAAACTTGAGAACGACTTAGAACGTTTAGCTGATTTGAGTTTCAAAATGTTTGTCGTAGTTCACATAAGGTTCAAAAGGTGAGAAAAGATAGAAAAAATGGAGGGGTTGAAAGAAAAATAAAAATGTAATTTTCCCATATAAACTGTTTTATGTATTTTCCTGTCTAAGATTTAACGTTGTTGTTATTTAATTTGCCCATTCCTGGCCAAGAAAGTAACATAATCCATACATAAGAATCTTCAGTAGGTATAGATAATAATAATCGTGTAAATTAATATTTTAAGTTGGTTATTTTAATAAAAATTACCTTTGTAGCGGTGGCGTCTTATTTATTTTATTTATAAGACAAACCAACAGTACATAGAACATTCTTGGATATTTAACTTTTTTTGCAGCATAGAAAGACGTTCATTTCCTTTTACCTATTCTTGCATTTTTTATAAATAGAATAAAAAGTTACTTTCCGAGCTTAACTTTAATCTTACTGGGTGGTTTTTTTAACACAACTGGCAAGCAGTTATTTATATAATTTTATAATAAAATAAATAACATTGATATTTAGAACTCTGTTAAATCCACCTCCATTTTTTTAAAGAAAGTAACTTTTTATAAATTTTTAGGTTCATCATTTTCAAATAAATTGAAGTTCAATATATTATTTTTATAAATATGTGCAAAAACCTTTTTCGAGGTGTTGAATTTCGAGCAACGATAAAGGATCGCGTATGTCAGGTCGGGCTTGCATATTGCATAATAAGTTATTATTACTATAGTTTATAGTACCTTACACCTAAATTTGTTCTTGTTTGAGAGATATCCCCTAAAAGTTGTTTTTCATACGAAACCCTTATGCAACCAAACATTGCCTACCTACGTCCATACCTATTGTAGTTTCATTGTGTAAAGTAGGTAGCGAAAAAACTAATTACTATATAGGTGTACGATAGAGTAATAGAAGCACTACGTTTTTATTTTTCCTGATAGGTACATACACACTGTGACATGTGGGTAATCCTACTAAGGTCAATGACCCCTACATATCAAATCGTAAAATAAATAAAAATAATGAAAAGTTTATTGCTTTGCATTTAAAAAAGAAAGATATAGAAAAAAACCCAATATAAAAATATATTTTTAAGAGCTGTACTATGTAGATATCGTTTTTAAAATGAGTGAAAATAAGTGCTTTCTTTTTCCCCTCAGAATATAAATTTGTAGGGATACTTATTTGATATTAAAAAATCACAGAAACTTACGTCTACTATTGCTCAAATTTATTAATTTATTAATAATAAAATGTACTTACTTTTTCCAAACTAAAAAAGAATTCTCATTCACTGCGCAAACCTCGCGCAAACAATAATAAATAGTCTTGTAATAGCGCGCCAAAGCACGACTGACGTACGCTCCGCCTCAAGACCGGAGGCGTACTGGCGCCCGTTTCTGCTTATCGAATCGGCCGCTCGGCCGTTGTATCCCTCCATACAATTTAGTATGGAGAATTTCCGCCGAAATTTTAGTAAAGTTTTAGCAATTAAAACTAGATGAAAATGGACATGTATATTTTTGTAATTACAATATAAAAGTTGAACAGACTTTCTAGTTTATGATACAATTTTTGTTTTGCTTCAACTTACTTTTAAACTAGTAAACAATCGTTAACAGCAAAAGCTGTTTTTGCAGTTTTTGATGAACTTTACGATTTTTTTATAAGAAAACCCTTTATTTTTTTTATTTGAAAACCTACTATAATTGTAGTTCAGTCTTTTGAGAAGCTACGAAAAAAACAATAGCTTTCTGTATTATTTTTAAGTGTTATTAAAGTCGTATATACGAACACTCCTCTCGCCGTTTTCCCAATTTTAGCCCCTTAATGTATGTATGTACAACATACTTGTAAATTGTACTTATACATAACAATACAACATACAACAATCGAGCCAACAGTTTCTGCTATCGTCCACTGTTACGGGCGGGTTGGCTTAATTATTGAATTAGCATTTAAATGATTTCGGTAACCGTTCATTTGTAACTAATACAAATACAAGTAACGCCCTATGAATAATTTAAATTATACCTAGATAATTATTTAGTTGGTAGATGGAGTTTTTCGATTTTTTGTGCCACAAACTAAAAAAAATTATTTACAACGGCAAACGTCGTTACGCCACAGAATTTAAGATACTACTTAACATTTGGTTCTATAGACTATGTTTTTTTGACTGCCCAGAATGAGCTTAATAAAAATAACAAACAACAACAACAACCCACCAACCACCAGGTAAAAATGCACCTTGAGTTGCAATATTCGAGTTTAAGTAAGAATCCCTAATTATTTTGAAAATCCAGTATAGCCTATGTCACTCGGGGATAGTGTAGCTTCCTATCAGTGAAATAATTTTTCAAATCGGTTCAGTATTTCCGGAGCCTATTCGTTACAAACAAACAAACAAATTTTTCCTCTTTATAATATTGGTATAGATTTGAAGGGGTGGTGAAACGGAATATCTTATATTCTCATCCTAAGTTTTTATCAGCTTTCGGTTTTTTCAGCCGAAAGACGTCCACTGCTGGGCATAGGCCTTCCCCACAGAACGCTACAGCGACCAGTCTTGATCGACCCGTATCCAGTGTACTCCCGCAGCCTTCACCAGGTCATCTGACCACCTTGTGGGTGGTCTGCCTACTTTGCGTCTTCCGCAGGCAAAAATAAAAGGGTAGATAGAGCGTCGTCGTTCGTCACTATACGGTTTGCCATAATCACCACGCTTGGCAGGGCGGGTTGTTAATCGCAATATCTTCATGTTTTTCTACAACGGAACCCGTCCTTTGGTCCCTTGGTCGCCTTAAAAGACACCTAAGGACGATATGGGGTGGTGGTATTATAACGCCCCCACACGGCTTTTTGGGTCCCATTTTTAACAAACTGCAGGAGACCCTCAAAAGGTTTAATCTACGCGTTACTTAATCATTGTATTACCAATAGTGGCGGTTCAGTAGGCACGGGCGTGCCTTCTCAGTTAAAATTGTGAATATTAACTACCTATTCTACAAGTTAAGTTGCGATTGCGAATTAACACGAAGGACAATAGTATGCAAGATTTATGACAGGTATCCACCATTTTGTTGGGCAATTTTCAAAATATGCTGTTCTTGGTTTTTTGTTCTATAATTAAAATTATTCGATTAACTAAAGAATCAACACAGTCGACACAAAAAAAAAATATAAATAAAAAAATCCAAATTTGAAATCAGGCCAGCCATGGAAGCATATGTCATATAAACCAAGCGATGGAAGCCATAGATTTTATTTAAATACCCTAAAAATAAAAAATCTATTAGAAATAACATTCTATTATTTTCATACTTTTTTTATTATACTTACCTTTTTTTATACAGCCTGTATAATGACTTTCCCGCTTGTTTTCATTGCTCTCTGCTCATTGCAGTCTCCGGCCATAACATAAACTTACTTTTATGAAAATCAACCTAAGAAAAACAGTTGAAGATCTAGACCCCATTAGCAAAACGATGCCTACTCACTCCCAGCACTTATATCTCTATAACTTCTTGACTGTTATTTAAATAGGTTTCAACTCGTTAAGGCGTGGGCAGAACATTAATTAAAACAATAGCCTGTCCGTCTGTACGCGTGTCTGTTATATATTAGTGCAAGGAAATGAAGACGGGGGCGCAGACTAGTTTATTTTACACTTAACGTCTTGCTCTAATATGGTATATGGGTTACTCATGGCTAATCTTGTATTATATTGCTCTTGTTTTATGTTCTACTAGTCGATACGGCGAACTTCGTATCTATTAAAAAAACCGTAGCATACTTTGTAATATTTAAGCATAGGGACAGACGCAGGAAGCGACTTTTTTATATTATGTACTTATTGATAACTTTTTTAAAGTAAATATTTAGCTTATTTTACTTGACTACTAAAAGGATTTATCGCAACAATCATCATCTACGAAAGACTTACTGCTGGACATAGACCTCCCTCACAATTCGCCATACCAATCGGCCTAGAGCAACCCTCACCGTGTACTCCTGCATCATTCACAAGAGCATTTGATAAACTTCTGGGGGTCTGCCTATTCTGTAATGTTTTGGTATAGAATTAAATATAAGTATTATAAAATCAGGTTATCATCATCTTGGCCGAAAAATGTCTCTTACTGGACCTATCTACCTTTCCCGAAGATCACCGAAATTAACTGTCTTACCCGATCTTTGTTTTAGACCTCTGAGTATTTTTTCGTTGCTTGCCATACTTCCACTGGTCCTGAGAATTTATTCAACCTAAATATTCAGCCTTCTGCGTTGGTCAATTTGCGCCCTTTCAATTCCAATTTTGCACCAGATTTTCATTTCAGCAAACGTAATTTAAATCCAAATTCGAATCACTGTTGCGTAACAGATCGGACAATCAGATAATGATGTAATGAAATAAGAAAAGCGACATAACCCTCCAATTATGTTCCGATCAAAGACAGAGTATCGCTCATTCACTGGCCTTCACTTCCATATTATAGCTTTGGGTTAAAGGGTTAAATATTTAGGCTTGGTACATATCTGGAGAGCCGCGGCGAAGAAATCTAATAACAATTTATACTGGTTTCTAATTTCTATGGAACAGGATTTAGGAGTATCGAATAATCTAGAATATGTTATGTTAGAAGTGTGTCAGGATCGTAGCAAGTGGAAATCAATTGTCTCTGCCTACCCCTCCGATGGGATACAGGCGTGACGTTATGTATGTATGTATGTTATCGCGAAATCTAGAATATGTTTTGAATCCTGGGTCATAATAGATTTAATTATCCTCTCGGCCACGTAAATTAATAAGTATCAAATCCTCAGTGTGTATAGTGTTTGATAGAGTATGTTTAAATAGTTCTTCAAATAAAATAAATTTACACTAGTAAACATGTTATTTTAACAACAAACTTCACTATAACTATAACCTCATCAGAACATCGATTCGAAGTTTTAATAAAAATATGTATCTGCGAATAAGCGTGTTTCCTCAAGAGGCGATATCGGTCGTGCGATAGGGGCACGACAGCCAATCAGGTAGGCTTCGTCGATCTAAGAGCGATTTCTATTGGCTGTCGTACCCCTATCGCACGACCGATATCGCCTCTTGAGGAAACACGCTTAGTCTTTCATTTAATGACATCATAAAAACCTTTATTTAGAATATGACATCTCTTGTTCTAGTTGCGGAATTTGCAACAGGCAACCCTTCTTGTTAACCCTTCGCCAATTCGAAGGAACAAATTAATCATCGTCATTTACATGCAATACTAGTAGCCAGATTTGTTTCAGCGATTGTGTCACCCCTGCTTTCTGCCGTTTTGAATTTGGAATTCGAATGACAGAGAGTAGGTTTTGATTTTGTTCGTACTTCTTAGTTAATTGCAATTTATGTCTATCTAATCTAAGATTTATTTACTTAATGTTATTACTAGGTACATTACTAAATGTAAACACAGTTTAATTAACTGAATGTAATTACTGTAAAGTTTTTCAGTTGCATAAAGTAAATTAAAACTCAAATTTTCCTCTTGCTGTTGTCCGCAACATTTAGTTGTTGTTACCTAGTTATAATACCTACGCCTTGCAAATTATTCTATTCTCTATTCTATTAGACTATTCTCCTCAATTTGCATTAACTATTTTCAGTGCCACTCTAACATATCCTCAATGATAATTAGAACACACAGTAGCCAGCCAGTACATGGAACGGAATACAATTTATTCTCAGTTAAAAAAAAATAATAATTGAATATTTGTAATAACAGCTCCATACATTTCCTTTCCGCACCCCGTTCCCAAACGAGCGTGTGCCTCCGGCTATTCCGAGTGGGCAGTTGCCAATTATTGCTTTCATTTGGATTTAGCACAACTGCCCGGACCCCTGGACCGGATTAGAGGTGATAAATAGTTGATGATCTATCGTTATTCATTAAATATTGTTTAAAGGAGCAGAGACATGGGTTTAAAGTTTGTTTTAGGGCTCCCTGCGTTACTTCTAAAGACAAATGACTTACTTATTGTGCTAAGGTTTGTTTGGAATAATAATAAATATTTAGGCACCGAAAAACGTTCTACCAAAACCCAATTCTTCTGCTTTTATAATAGCATAGATTCCTATTACTAACTGTTTGCACTATTTTGAAACGGCAAATACCTAATTAACTAATAACTAATATACATAAAATATAAACCGGGTGCTTCTGACAAGGCGGTAATAAATCAAAGGAAGGATTCAGCTCACCGTACCTAACAACTTTCCCAAAGCACCATGGGTCGAAATCTCAAAACAAAAACTGTCCCGTACATTGACCCGTCAGCTGATCGAACCAATGTATGGAACGGCTGTTATTTTTTTGAGATTTCAACCTATGTTGCTTTGGGAAAGTTGTTAGTTATGGTGAGCAGAACCCCTCCTTTCATTTATTACCGCCTTGTCAGAATCACCCGGTATAACATATACTTACTTACAGATTATGAGACATTGTAAGATTTTTGACCGGCACACTTAACCTGCCTATAGCAATATTAGGTATACAATACAGTATACCGTATACCTCTGATGTTGCAGAAATTCTCATTTGTCTGTTCTGTACCTTACCTGGTAAAGACCAAAGGGATTATTATTTAAATAAAAAATGAATAAAGACCAAAGGAATTATTATTTATAAAAAATAAAAACTGAAGTTCGATAAAATAATTCGTGCCACTGTTGAAGACAACCAAAGAACAATACCATCATAATTTACTTTCTATACGAAAGATAAAGTCGTGATAACAAATGGTAACTAAGATAATAAAATAAAACCTATAGGTTCCTGTAGCGACATAATATTTCATTAATAAAGGCAAAACAAAGATTACACGGAGTCACTTCGCAGTGTCCATACGTTACTGAGATAAAACGAAATAACCGAGCTGACATTTATGTATTATCGAAGAAAGAGTGATGCTTGGCTAAGAACAATGGGCGATCGTGGCGCCCCATGCGGCGAGGCGACGAATCAAGAAGATATTTATACCGGCTAGTTCAGAACTGGTAGCGCCATCTATCAACGAGTAGGGGGAGTGTTTTCTATTGTTTCGTGAAAGGTTGACACCTTTCACGGGTGGAAGGTTAGGGGCAGTTAAAATTCTGATCTGGATAGCGATCGGCTGTGAAAAGCTGTTTGTTGTGTTATGAATTTATACAAGGTAGGTATTCAATATACCTAAATACCTAGCAAGTACTGTAACACTACATTGAACTGCAAACTCAATGCTCATCATTACGAAGCTCGTGGCCTTAGCCAAACAAGAACGTAGGGGAGGCCTAATGTCTAACTGCAGACGTATATTTTGGGTGAGGTGATGATGATAGGATACCTAACACTATTTAGAGATCATCTTTGGCCGAATTCTAGAGCAAAAAGTCCGTATAGGTACTGAACAAATAAACATACTCTTTAAGCAGTCCTATTAGGCAGTCATCTCTTTTTTGTTATTTAATAGACAAAAAACAAATAACCAAATTTTATCATGAAAATAAACAGCTTCAAATAATTTGACGATTGCAATTTTTTCCGATGAAAATAAACAGCTTCAAATTATTTGAAGCTGTTTATTTTCATGAACAATTTTTTTTAAGCTACAATTATTGTAGCTAAAAAAAAAATTATGCATCGGAAAAAATTGCATCGAAATTTTGCCAAAACTCTTCATAAGTAATTGTCATCAAGCCACCGCTGGCCCGGGGCCAGGATTTCTAAACTGGCGCAAAATGGAAACTGAATCGTCCTAATGATACATTCCGAAACCACTTGGCGAAAACCGAGTTGGACCATTTTTGGTCTAAGATAACGCACGATAGAGTCGCAGTAGTAACGCGGATTGCACGGAATTATGAAAACAAAAAATCCAATATAACTTAAAACTGGGTTTATGTTACATTTATCCCAAAAAACATAAATTATCATCATCAGCCTGAAAGATCCAGTGGGATCTTTCAGGGTTTTGATGGGCATAGGCCTCTTCTCTCGAACGCAATGCACCACGGTCCTTGGGCAATCTGATACACTAAGTATGTATTGGGACTAGTGATTCTCAAAAGTAGCACTTTACGACTAAGCTGTTAACTATTGTTCTCTAATGTGATGGGTCTGCCAGGTCTGAAAAAATTTAGAGTTAATTACTATTAATATTCTCCCTTTTTTTTTCAGATGATCTAAAATCATATATCGAAACGAGCCCTGACATGAAGTGAAGTAAGGAAGATAAGGATAGAGCGTCTAATGATAAAATATGTCAGGTCGATCATAAGCCTAAAACTCTCGACACGACCTGGACAGAAGCTTGCTAGGTAGCATATAGTCAAAGCCAAGCCAAGCCAAGCGTTCTGAGTAACATTCGGTACAACTGTAAGGAAAACAAAAAAAAAGAGTGTGGACATAAATATTTTATCTTCTGCACTTGTAGTATTTTTAACCCTTTTGTTTAAGCTTCCTCAAACCAATCTAAATAAGTATGTAACTAAGTAATACTAAAAAGAAAACAAAGAACTATCAGCCCAAAGCCATCCAACAAACATAACATTCATAATTTCCTCCCATAAAAAGCTATAACTCAACAAGAAATAGAGCTCAGTTAGTTTCGCATTTCCCTAAACGCGCAATAACAGAAATCGCTGCCTCACTGCGCGATTATAATGGCGGCATTAAAAACAAAATGATATGCCCGACGCTGAAAATCTAAAAAGAATAAGCAATAAAACGATAAAGCCCAAATCTGATACATGCCCCGCAGCCTCCGAGCGAGGGAGAGGGACGCCGCTATACATCAGCGAAATGAATTCGACGACACTGTTTCACGTCTCACCTATCGGTTTGCGATCTTTGAATTGTCCTATCTCGTTCACTAGCTAAAGTAAACTATGCCTTTCTACAACTGTTTATAAGTTCTATTTTTGATTGTAGTTAACTACAAATGGAAGCAAGATTAATATAGTACAACCACCCCGCTCGCCACCCCGTTCGGAACGGCATTCAAATGGGTATCGAATGGATGACCAAAACATAATATCACTGGATTCAGCCCACTATAAATCAAATGAGAAATAATCTATGCCGCCGATATAGTCGCCGATGCCAGGACACCATAAAAACGCAAAACGTTTTGTCTGATTGAAATCGTTAAGTTGGTCTGAGTTTTTCGTCGCGTTATTTCCTTTTTTTTCTCCCTTGATGTTTAATCAATGCGTTGACGGTATAACCGTTTTGGAAAGCTTTCAAAGCTAGTAGATTTGCCACACAAAAGATTCTGATAATGTTAAGAGTTCATTAAAAAGTTTTAGTGGTGTGGTGTAATATTTATTAAAAAAAATAATGATTTTTTAATAAATAAACTTCTTATTTATACTTTAAACTTATGATGTAAACCTGTACTTTAACCATCCAAAACCTAAAACCACATAACGTTAGTTAAAAACCATTAAATGCGTTTTTAAAGTAATTAAACTTAAACTCGATATAATAAGTGGGCAACAGATTGTGCCACATGTGGTCAACCTGTCCCTTAACCGCGGCACATGCCATGAGCACCTTCCGATTACCTCGCCTTAAAAAAAAAAGGATCGGCGTTCGATATTCAAAAATCAACCTTTAAAAAGGAGGGATACCATGGAATTCGATTTAACCGTTCGGCTGCTGCTGACGTTCCTGACCATCTGTTCGGCGATTGTTATCGAAAAATTAACAATTTGTTTAATGTAAATGATGTGAGGTCAACTCATCGATAAATTATAGCGAGTACTTAGCGTTTTATGCTCAACGAATGTCACCTTTCCGTTGAGAAATGCCGGTTTATCGATAAAACTAATTTCGTCAAATTGCTGCTGTGACGCGCTTGACTGGTCGTTTATAAACATCTGGTAGGTTACATACTTAATGAATATTAGTAAGTATATAATAAGCTCGGCTCCGGCTCTTGAGCTGGTGCCTCTGCCTAACCCTTCGGGGAATAAAAGGCGTGAGATTGTGTTATGTTCATTCAAGCTCTTAAAATAATTAAAAAACGGTTTTTAATCTGTATGAAAGTTTCAAAAATCTGTAAAAAAATAAATGGCTTTTTAGTCTGTATTAAAAATACTTTAGATCTCACAGAATCAATTATAATTTAATCTTTGTTCAAATACTACTGGGATTTTTTTCATTTATTATTAGGGCTACTTTGTTATAGTATTCGCGAAACAATATAAAAAATATTGCATATGCATTGAAGAAATAACTCGTTTACTCAGTTGTAACAAATAAATACAAGCGTGACATCCCTAGCGCAAAGACAATACGAAATTCGAAATTCCTTCTTCTTTTTTTTTTCGGCCTATCGTGCTAAGAATGACATTTTTTTACTAAAATGTCATTCTTAGCACGATAGGCCGAAAAAAAAAAGAAGAAGGAATTTCGAATTTCGTATTGTCTTTGCGCTAGGGATGTCACGCTTGTATTTATTTGTTACAACTGAGTAAACGAGTTATTTCTTCAATGCATATGCAATATTTTTTATATTGTTTCGCGAATCAATAAACTAAACGTTCTGTCATCAGCCAATCCAGGAAGCTCCAGATAGAGATCTATATCGCTTCACGGTAGGTCTCCTACTTAATTTATGGGCAATTCAACTAATTGTACATTACACGGCATATAACTAGTCAACAGTTTATGTTAATCGTTGAGCATTTATGGTAATTAGAAAGGATGTTTGGTCGAGCGCGCGCTTCAAGAAACCGATGATAGGGGTTAAACTAAGTGGTATATTTGTATTGTTTACATAAGGTTTTTATCTAAAGGTACTTAGGTACTATTAGCATTAGGTACGGAAAAAGCCTACATACTTTTAAATTTTAATTTTTGATATCAGACGAATAAATTTATTAGCCTTATATATATGTAAGATTTTTGGAAGAAACAGTTTTGTTCATAAATCAAAATTTAGGTATACAATTATTATGATACTTCCACCATCGTCGATCAAAATAATTATATCTCAATAATTGTAACATAAAGATAATAAAGATGTTACCTCTGTAAAATTTTACGTTAGTCACTTTAAAGGTTAACATTTAATTTCTGATCTAAAAAAAAATTATTTAAACTCATTAAAAATTTAAACACTACTACATACTTTTGACTGCTCCGTAGCTCAGTTGACAGTGATGTGGACTGAGTAAGCGTGAGCACCCGGGTTCGATTCCTGGGCGGGGCGAATATTGATATGATGAATATCGATGTTTGTTTCCGGTCTGGGTGTGATGTTCGTCTCTGTGTGTGTTTCGGGCGCCCTAGATACAGGTTCTTCCTAGTTAGGGGCTCTGAGTGTGATGTGTTATTATTATTAATAATTGGGAAACATTTTCTATTAGGACTTAATTTACTCACTTCTTAAAGTAATTTTGGTTAACCAAGAAATTTTAAGTCGGTGCCACACCACACAAGCAAATTCCTTAACTACCTATAGCGCGATGCGCGGCGGCACACGTTTTTCGGTTATTTCTTTGAATTTCAGATAATTTAGTGATCGTTATTCGTTGATTCTGTGGCACCGACTCAAAATTTCTTGGTTAACCAAAATTACTTTAAGAAGTGAGTAAATTAAGTCCTAATAGAAAATGTTTCCCAATTATTTAATGCTTTTCAGTTTTTTCGGCAGTTTAATTTTTTGATAAAAAGTTTTTATTTTTTGCTTTTCAGTTTTTTTTGGGCTAATTTTTTTGACCCCAGCCAATCACCCTTCACAGGGTGGTCGCACCCCACAAGTTGGCCACACAACCTGGTGAAGGTTTAGGGACTAACAGGATGAGGTTCGATCACGACTGGTCGGTGAGGCGATTTTTGAGGGAGGCCTATGTCCAGCAGTGGACGTCTATCGGCTGAGATAATGATTATTAACATTCATACAAAAAAGATTCACAATTATACCTAGCAGTTTTCATGTAAATCACAAAACGGCAATACAATCTGTGAGTGAACAATTAAGTCACCCCTATTTTTCCACCCTTAGGGTTGGAATTTTATTTCCAAATTTGTATGGGACCAACTTCAAGGTATACCCTGTCGATTAAAAAAGGAATTATCAAAATCGGTCCACACAGTAAAAAGTTATGCGTGATCATACATAAAAAAAAAAAAAAATATACGCGACGAATTTAGAACCTCCTCCTTTTTGTTTTTTCGTCGGTTAAAAATACTACTTATTGACTGTTTTTTGTTTTCAAAGAACGTGTATGAATAAATCTTATTCTGTTCTTAAGTTTAGACTGATTCAATAGTTCTAATTTTAAATATGAAAAAAAAAAGAAATCGTAAGTAAATATTGATAAATCCGCAAGTTATGGCACTGAATCAATATAAATTAGCCGCTGAACGCTCTGTCGGAATAAATATCTCATTAAGACGAAGATTTATGACAGAAAAACAGTCACGACACTAAAAAAAAAGTTTATAAACGAAACCCGGTTCGATAATTACTTTTTAACATGCAATTTTCTATTCAAGGCTCCGTATCTTAAGTCGGTAATCCAACTTAAAAAAAAAACTGTGGAATCATCGCTTTAATATTACCTGTCTCTGTCATTTTCGTAAAAAGAAAAAGTGACGGTTGCCAATTAAAAAAATGCCAAAACTTTAGTCAGAGTTGGATATTGCAGGAATTAGTGAATTCTTTTAATATGACAGCTATTTATTTTAGGTAACAGTGTAAACAAATACTTAGTTAATTCTTTTGAATAGCTATCGTTATTTATCATGCGAGACCGTTATTAATAAAAAATTTAGAAAATTAATGTAGCTTTGGGCTTTAAAAAAAATTATAAGTTTGGTACGCAATAAAATGTAAATGTAGTTATGTAGAACTTTTCTTTTGGTACATTAATAAAATGCCATATTATTTTATAGTATCAAAAATGTGAAAATTGTATTTTGTAAATCTTGAAATAGAAATACGATAAATCAATATTTTAACACACAACACTCAAAGTCCTCTAGGAAGTACCCGAAAAACATCTTCACTCTTCACAGATCACGACAAAATGTTCAAATTCAAATCAACAAAATAGGCCCGACCATTATCGAGTTTTGGCGAGCCTACGAATTTTTTTTTTTAACCGACGAAAAAACAAAAAGGAGGAGGTTCTCAATTCGTCGCGTATATATTTTTTTTTTTATGTATGATCACGCATAACTTTTTACTGTGTGGACCGATTTTGATAATTCTTTTTTTAATCGACAGGGTATACCTTAAATTTGGTCCCATAAAAATTTGGAAATAAAATTCTTACCCTAAGGGTGGGAAAATAGGGGTGACTTTTTGGTCGGCGGGTCGATTTATCCACTCACAGGTTGCATTTCCGTGTTACATTATAACTTTGGATCATCAGCCGTAGGACGTCCACTGCTGGACATAGGCCTCCCTCAAGGCTCTCCATCTGTACCGATCGCAGGTGGCCTGCATCCAGCGTGGACCCGCAGCCTTGCGCAGATCATCCGAGCTTTACGAGCGAGCGTAACTTTGGATACCTACTTACAATACCTTTGGAAATGAAATAAAATCAACCGAAAGACGTCCACTGCTGGACATAGGCCTCCCTCACAAATCGCCTCACCGACCGGTCGTGCGTAATCGAACCTCATCCTGTTAGTCCCTCAACCTTCACCAGGTTGTGTGTCTACCTTGTGGGGTGCGACTACCCTGTGAAGGGTGATTAGCTGGGGTCAAAAAAATTAACCCAAAAAAACTGAAAAGCAAAAAATAAAAACTTTTTATAAAAAAATTAAACCGCCGAAAAAACTGAAAAGCATTAAATAATAGGGAAACATTTTCTATTAGGCCTTAATTTACTCACTTCTTAAAGTAATTTTGGATTACCAAGAAATTTTGAGTCGGTGCCACAATCAACGAATAAAGATCACAAAATTACCTGAAATTCAAAGAAATAACCGAAAAACGTATGCCGCTGCGCATCGCGCTTTACATAGATAATGAATTTGCTTGTGTGGTGTGGCGCCGACATAAAATTTCTTGGTAATCCAAAATTACTTTAAGAAGTGAGTAAATTAAGGCCTAATAGAAAATGTTTCCCTATTATTTAATGCTTTTCAGTTTTTTCGGCGGTTTAATTTTTTTATAAAAAGTTTTTTTTTATAAACTTTAAAAAATATGTCAAGTCAAGATATACAATTTTGCTGAAACAATCTATAATTATAATTCGAAGTCACAGGATGTCATAAAATACTGGCTTCACTTCCCACCTTCGATACCATATGGCATAATTTTTTGTAACATAAATTGAACCTTACACTGCTTGACAATCGGCTTAAATTTCTTTAATCTAAGGCTCTATTTTAAAAGTTATACTTCACTGAACTTAATATTTTAAATTTCCTAATTGATATTATTTAGTCTTATCAGATTTACATTAAAACAGTTTATCTGTTTAATAAGTCAACGTTTATTTGTGTTTTTGAATTAATAAGTTTTGTTGTTTGTTGTTGTTGGCACTATCAATTTTGGTTATCTTTGCATCCAATGGAAAAATAAAAGTGAACAGGGGGGTTATGTTGCTCCGATACATAGATTTTTTTTATACTTACTTCATTAATGGTATTCTTTATGCTAGAAAGTTAAGGGGCCACACGATTTACGATCACAATTAGATCTGCAAAGGATACTGGGCTGATAAAGCCCTGCATAGCCACCAATCAAATAAAATAAAAATAATACGGGGCCACACGGTGAGAAACTAGCGCCTTTACCGATAAATATCATAGCTTCAAAAATATGCGTCAATGACGCCCTAGTACATAATCTTGCTTAGATTTTTTTAGGCTCTGTTGTTAAGCTTTTAGGAAAATGTTCTTAGGAATATTTGTTTATTGCCTAAAGTGGCCACTTTTAGTTTCTTATATGTTTTTATCTTTTACTAGAAAAGTACTCGTGACAAAACAGTACTATCCCAGATTACATCCATAAATTCCAAATTAAATTCTTTTTTACTTGAGGTAATTTATTTAAGCGCTCGGGATAATCAGGTAGGTGCCGCATAAATTGTTCGTCTCGCGAATAGAGGGAGATGGGGACATTAGAAATAGAATACCTACTTATAAAAAATAGTAGATGTGTCTACGAAATCTGAAAAATATATTGATTACTAGTCGTCCCGGCGAACTTCGTACCGCCTAACCTATTATTGTGTTGTTTTCCCGGTAAATATTCGAATTTATCTCGCCGTAGAAACCATCCTTAGATCAAAGAACATTTAAAAAAAAATGTTGACATTGGTCCAGGCGTTAGTTGAGTTATGTGCTTACCAACACATTTTGCGATTCATTTTTATATTATAGATTATGAAGTTAGCTGCTTTAATATCTATCATTTTTTTGGGAATTTCAGGAATTTTACCACTACATCCTATACCTAAAATCCTATTCCAAGCGGCTTAGGCAAAATGTACGTTAACTTAGTCAGTCAGTCAGTCAGTGAAATAGTGAAATTTATATCTTTAGCGCGATGCTTCAAATCGACATACTTATCTGTCAAACAATTGAAATCGAGACATAATACAAAGAATCATAATTTAACAGCACTGGCTTAGCATATTAGATTATTTCTGAGAACTATCACCCAATAACGCTAAATTTTAGCCATCCAAAACTGGGCGACACGACGACGTACGGATAAAAATCGAGACAATATTTTCGTATTCAGTCAGAATAATCCCCCTGGCATAGAAGAAGACTATTTCTTAAACTTTTTAATATCAGCGTCATGCACTCCACTCACGCTCGCTTCCTACCGAGACGCTATCCGAAAAATACACGACGATACATCGCTCTTAGGAATTTTTAATAGTTTCACCCTAACCCCTTCCCGCCCCCGCCGCACCCCTTGTATTGCTTTCAGGGATTTACGAAGTTGATATCGATAGTTTGGTCTTGATCGTTAACTAGTTCGTTAATTGTTAATTTATCTGAGTGTAAAAATAACAAATAGTAGAGAACGATGTAAATAAGCGAGAAAACTTTAGACACAAAGATTACAATACTTTATTTAGCTATAGTATTACACGCCCTTCGTTTGATCAAGGTATGGTACATAATATGGGTTTGTCTGAAAATTGTACTAGACAGGCAGATTATGATAGTCATTCAAAACTAAATGAATTTTCTTACGATAAATGTTTTTAAATTTCCTCCTAATGAAATTCTTAAGAGCTTACTTTGAATTTATCGCCTTTAATGGTGAGAATATTTTTGTTACTAAATATAACTTTACAATTTTGTATCCATGTTATGTTTTTTCTTACAAAAATACTAACATTTATTATCTTATGTAACACATTTTTTTATTTACATTTGACATACACAAGGTTACTAAACAATAAAAAACGATAAGTCGACACAAGTAGTAGAGATACGATTAAATTACAATGAAATAACTAAACATTAGATACATGCCCAAATCACTAATACAAATATTTTACCGCCTACCAAATAAAGTAACAAAAACTATCGATAAAAAAGGCACATCCCTATCACCCCCACCCCCCCCATGTTATCGCGGGCGTCAGGATCCGCTAATGTATTTAGAATCTGTCTCGAAGCAGCTTTATCTATTGGAAACGGCTACACTGGAGTTGGCCTTAGAACTACTTTTAACTGTGAGTAATAAATCCTATGTAGAGCTTCGGGCCTCCGCTGTGTGGGGATGAGAAGGCTCTAGTGTATTTCTATTATCGGTTATCGACTTACAGAAAGAGCGGAAGTTACATTTTGCAGGTTATTAGGTATTGAGCGTTTGATAATTTTTTCGACTATCATTTTGATAATTTTACCCAATGCCTGTATTAAAATAAAAATCTTGTATATGTAGTTCAAATTAAACTATTATAATAATTAATTTGCAAAATAATCGATAAAAATATTTATTTTACGTACCATACATACTTACCTTACTTTAAAATTAAATGCTATGGATGTAACCTTAGGTACAACAATCAAAAGCATTATCACAAACTATAGGCAGTACCTCTAAGTTGGATGGAATCTTTTTTTTTTTTATTCTGACAAAAAAGTAAAGACGTGCTAATAATCCGTCTCATAATAAACCATTTTAGATTAGCAAATTAAGACCATTGCAATAATCGAAAGCCCTGTTGGTTCATAAACCACAAGATGATTTAGGTAGGTACAGTGGCGGACTAGGAGGCCGTAACAGATTTGTCTATGGTTTCGTCAGCCCTAGACTGTATTACCAAAGAACAAGAGCTATTTTGCAACCAGAAAAACCGGAAGTGTTACGCCGACCGTGTCCGCCACTGTACAAAAAAATCTTAAAATTAATAAATAGTAAAGTCAGCAAATAACACGAGCTCTTGGGAATAAAAAGTAAAAAAAAAACTAATTACAAACACTGAAACTCCCTTGCGCACACAGCCATTAAAATCACCTTAAGCCAAATAAAGCCTGGCACCTTCCGAAATTAAAATTGTAGTCCAACTTGCCCCCTTCTCCCCCATTTCAGAGTCGGGGTTCATTCGAATCTCTCCACGAAAATGCACATTAATATTAAATGGCTTGGAAATGCTGCGTTGAGAAGGGGAGATGGGGGGCGGGTGGTTGCAATAAAAAAACGGAAGAAAAAGCATCAATGATACACCGCTGTAGCGTTTTTTAAGTATTTTACTTGTTTCTTGTTGACTTGAATTTGTAAAAATCCAAGTTTTGTATGTTTTTTTTTTAGGTCTGTAATTCAGAAGCTTATTTTTCAAATAACTTCCAGTACTAAATATAATAAGGGAACATATAAGTAAGACATTCCACGCCAGCCAGCTGGTTTGACTTGTTTACGTTTTTCAGACGCGTCCGCCTCCCCTGTTTACAAGCTAACAGAATTTTCATAACGTGCGTACGAACAAAATGAAAGGGGGAAAATTCATGCAAATATTTTTCCCAGCGGCATTCTCGCAAGCAATTTAACGAACCACCAACCATATAGCTATCTGTTCACGGAGCGTCAACTGAACTACATACTTTTCTTTCAAAGCTTGTAGAGGTATCTACGTGTTTTCCTTATATTAACTAGGTAGAACTATTTTCCTCGCCTTCCCCTTCTCTTTAGTTTCGATACTTACAGCGAGATGGCGTTAGCGAGCCACACTGCTCACTCACAAGCAATTTACTCCTTACACTAATTAAAAGAGCGAGCGAGAGTAACCACGCCCACTGCGGAGAACAAACGGCAGGGGGGACCGCGGTCCACCAATCAGAGAGCTTGATTATTTGTAATTAGAACGCTCAGCTCTTCCTCTCTGCTAAATGACCAATCAGATTTTGTATTTAGCGTGTACACTTTCTTGACGAAGAAATACCGTTAAATTAATTAGAAAGTCAATGCTGGCTGGTGGCTGGTTTACCATTTGCGAGATGGCATTTCTCTGGAAATAATCAGGAGAGGTAAATGGGCGGTGTAATTTTTTGCTTGAACATAAATTTCTGTAACGCTTGAGAGCCTTTTGTAATTAGATTTTAGATCCTATTAGATATTCTTAAAGCGCCTTTCTGATTTACAAACCAATCAGATTTTACTAAAACGCTTTTAGTAGTAGGTACACAGTTCTAACATTTAACTTTTAATTTCGAACACATTCAAAAACAAGAATTCTCATTTCTTTCTTTCACAATTCTTCTTGTTCATTAAAAAGAGCAAAAAAAAAAGTAAGTAACTCGCCAACCGCAACTCATTCTTCACTGTGATGACAAAACTTTGTGCAAAACTTCTTGCCAGCCAGTCCATTCAAACAGCACAATCATGCTGGCTGGAGAATAAAAAAAGTTTTTTTGAAATGAGAATCAAAGAGATGGTTACAATGAACCAACTTCGGCCGCCAGTTTGCATATAGAGATAAAGTGGGGAATATTAATGTGAATCGCCATCCCCTTTAGCCCACTCTCCCCTTAAGGTGGGGGTAGGGTGGCAGGACCGCTTCCTTCGGAGTGGACTTGGACAATCGTGATTTTAATAATTATGAAGTCAAAAATTTCGTGAAGTAGCAATACCTACCTAAGTACTTAGCGAAAATTTAATGAAGATACTTGTAATTGTAAAAGATTACACAGTGTATTTTTGCGATCTTTTTTTTTTTACTATAAAGGCTTTTAGTTATTTAAGTTGCTACAGAGTTTTCGGCTAATTTTAAATCACGAAATTAGTCTACGGATTGTGATTTCAACCTTGTCTTTCAAATTATACCTAATATTATCGATTGAACAGAAACTGAACAGGATGAACCAAGTTGCTTGAAATGAGCAACAACAAAATGTATAAGTTCCTACCTATTTAAAAGCAGATATTTTGTTCGCGATTTCGACCTAACATTTGGGAAAGAAAATGGCATGCTGCTTTGGTAAAGTAGTTAGGAATGGTAAATTGAATCACTTCTTTAATTTCTGACTGCCATTTCAGATATATCCAATCCATACTTCCATACTATCCATACTTAATATTAATATTATAAATGCGAAAGTAACTCTGTCTGTCTGTCTGTACTAAACCGATTGGAATGAAATTTGGTATATGGATATAGTCTAGAAAGCCTGAAAAAAGACATAGGCTACTTTTTATCCCGGAATTCCCTCTGGAAAATTGGGAATCTAAAGTTTCAAGGGAAAATGCTCTGGCGAAGCCGCGGGGCGCCCACAAGTAGTTTATACAATTATTTTTTCACTTGATTACCATTTGCCTCATTACAGAATACATAACGGCTAGTAACTTTCCAGTTCCCAGTACGAACTTTACCGGACTCCCTGGGGGGAAAGAGGGCCTTAATAGAGGGGAGGGGGGTTGCGGTCGCATTCCGAACTTAACTTCGGAGCGGAAACTAAGGTGGCGGAGTTTAAATTAAAAATTATTTCAAACATAAACGTAGTCTAGTAAGGGTAAAAATCTGCTTCGAGACCACGAGATAATTTATAATTAGGTTTACTTTTTTAGTTGGCCTGTAACTTGTTCTGCGTGGAATAGTATAATTTTTCATATTTTTTCACCGTTTAAACTTAAAACCACGGACCACGGATCGAGCGCAACGTAGGACGTCCAACGATGGATGATCTGCGCAAGGCTGCGGGTCCACGCTGGATGCAGGCCACCTGCGATCGGTACAGATGGAGAGCCTTGAGGGAGGCCTATGTCCAGCAGTGGACGTCCTACGGCTGAAATGATGATGATGAAACTTAAAACCTGGACTATGAAAAACTATTTAGAATCCAAAATTTTGCTAAATTTGGCTTAGAAATTCTCGAGTTTTAGATAGCTTTGCCGAGTCAAATAATAAGTATTATATTAACGCATTCACACTCAGAGATCCTAATTAGGAAGATCTTATATCTAGGTGCCCAAAACATACAAAGAAGAACATTAAAAAATACTAGTTTCGCATCCATAGCCATAAATCTAGCCGCATAATTCCAAACAAACTTTCAAAAATCTTAAAAAGAAAGGATTCACGAATGTACTCCCGAAGTTAAACCCCTTATTCAACTAAACGGAAATTGAACTAAACTATAAAAAGAAAACTCGCATAAATTTCCCATTGACAATCAAACTAATGCCCATACATATAAGAACGCTATTACTACTTCTAAACAAATTCCTCGAACGCACACATTAGAGCGCCTCTTGAGGTTGCGTACTTTTATACTCTTCTTTTACGTCCATTATTATTTACCTAACATAAAATTATTATGTTGGGGTATGCTTGTTTAAACCATTTTATGAACCAAAAAGGCTTAAAATAATATCAAGTCCAATAAATTTCGTTTATAAATTTAATCGATTTTTTGTTTTGATTATGCATAATATGTATATATATTAACATACTTCAAATTGTATGTATTGTATGTTTATTAACATACTTCAAAAAAACAATAAAAGTAGATTTTATATTCATAATTTTTTTTAACCATTTATTACTCTGGAAATTGAAACGCATTCCATTTAATATTGTAAGTTTAAAACTGATCCTATTATGTCAGTAACAGAAACTGACCCATTTAAAAACTTTTTGCTTATTTTAAAACGTAATTTTCACTGTCCTTGATTCAGGTCTCCATTATAAAGTACCTTCCAAACCAAACACCACAACAAAAACCACCCAAAACTTCCTTATCTAATCCACAAAGAAGCAAAATACGCATCCCAAACAAACTTTTAACGTGTGTGAGTAACAAAGCCTCGTCCACACTCCAACCTTTGCATATAGCCAGAACGAGCCACGTATGTGAGGGGCGTATGTTAATACGTTTAACTGTAAGTATGTGTGATGCTGGTACGGGAGTGAGTCTCATTATCGACCTAGGGTCACGTCACGGCGCATGCTCGTCTCTACCATGTCTACTTTTTGCCCTAACGAACGCTTTAAGGAGACAAACGGTTCCAAGACATAATTGAGTTACGACTTTTTAAGTAAGATTATTTTTGAGAGTTTTTTTTTTTCAATTAACTTTATGCTTTTGATCCGTTTTCTTTTTGGCAATAAGTATTTAGAGCTTGATGTTATTATCAGTATCAGTTTAGATGTTCATTCAAATTTTAATAGACTAGGTATTGCTTTTATTTATATTACTTATTTAATCTTTCTGTATTTAACGCGAAATTAATGGGGGAGGCAATTATGTCCAGACCAGACGTCTTTCGGATGAAATTATGATTTAATAAAATCTAAAGTATTAATGCATTCGCATTCATATTTCACGTATTAGGTACAAGGAATCAACATTTTAATGGTTTAGTGAATTTCATTGTACAGTAGTGGCAGTCTAGGTAGGCTTAACCGATTTGTCTATGGTCTCGTGTGCCCTAGACTGTATTACCAAAGAACAAGAGCTATTTTACAAAACATGATAAACCGAAAGTGTTACGCCGACTGTTGGGCGAATGCCTCTCCAATTATTTTCAAGTTCGCTCTGTCGGCTGTCAATCTCATCCAAGTCTCCCCAGCAACAGTCTTTATAGTCGGTCCATCTGGCTGGTGGTCTGCCTACACTTCTCTTCCCCTCTCTTGGTCTCCATTCAAGGACGGCTTTTCTCCAATTTCATCTTCCCTGCGAGACATGTGAGTGAGATAAGATATGCTATTGGTACAGTGGCGGACTAGGAGGCCGTAACAGATTTGTCTATGGTTTCGTCAGCCCTAGACTGTATTACCAAAAACAAGAGCTATTTTGCAATACAGAAAACCGGAAGTGTTACGATGACCGTGTCCGCCACTGTACTAAGCGATAACCTAGAGGTAACTGAACGCGGGCGGGCCGCAATTGCTGAGGGAGGTAGGTGCCCATACTGTACTAGTACTACATAGTACTATTTATTATACTGTGGCTTAAAGTACCAACCGAAGCACGGAAAGCATCAGTATTCAGCGTTCAGAATTCAAATATTTTGTTTAGTCAGACTAAACACTTACAAGAGCAAGCCAAGGCCTCAATTGATTCGAATGCGACCAAATTCTATGTTCAGTCGGCTCCGTTGTTTTAAATATTCATTAAACTGCACTCCAGCCAGCTTTTGGCAGCTCTCTGTGCAGTTTTGGCCGTTTTTTGCAGAATTGCATATTTATGAGTTTCTCTTTGTTTAAAAGTGGAATGGTTCGGTTGATAGTTGAATTGTTTCCATTTCTTCAAATATGCTAAACTCTAGCTAGCGTCTACTGGATTGAGATATGTACCAACATGTCTCATTCTTTCATTAGACTCATTTGACAGATGTGAGCTCGTTTAGGAGCATCTTCTAGCGACTATCCATTGTTGGCTTTGCTTATGGCGGTAATTCTTGGTATGGCGCGAACTTCAAAATTTTCGCGTTTTTTAATTTTTGTGGCGAAAGTATACAAATAAATTAAAGTTTTAATGAATTCGCGTATGTAAAAAACCATCTCCCACATAGTAATACAACGTTTTTGGAAGACAGACGTACTGATTTTGTGTCTAATGACTAAACTTTTAGACTTAGAAGACTTTTAGTAAGTCGCCAGAATAAATTAAAAAACGCGAAAAAAAACAATTTCGCGCCATACCGAGAGTTACCACTTAAGGTTCTGATCCGCGGCAAACAGTGGCAGGGTGCAGCCTGGCTCGCGCGTGCCATAACAGCTATCTTCGTACAGGGTTCTACTAATCGGACTGGTCTGTCTCTCTGTAGGCACACTAGACAGTTGAATTTACATTAGTTTGCCTGGAGCCACATGATGGGCGTCCCTGAACCACCTCGCCTCTTGCAGTATAGGATACTTTATTAAATAAGGTGCAGTACACCTAAATTAATAATGCGCATGCAGATCTTCGCTAATTTTCGTTTTCACGGAATCACCCGAATCAAAAACCATAATTCTACTAAATTACGCATGAAGACAATGCAAGTTAACCACCTTAGATTCATATCATCTTCCGACGCTCGGGAATGCGACCTGGTCGAACACAGACGCTGATTTCTATGCGCATTATCACTTTTGGAGTACTGTATTAGTCTTATTGACTTTCAATAAGCGATACCTTTGTTATCAATATTGAGTAAAGGATTTTTAATTTTTCTTCAAGGACGTTAAAAAGATTTAAATGGATTAATGTTAAACAGATTTAATAATAAAATGCTACGACTCAGCAGATGTCTGTACTAATAGTGCGGGGTCGCTTTCTTATCTGTGACAGACACGATTTGTACATGGACTATAAAATTTGATACTTGAAACAAGGTCAAGTTTGGTTCTAAACTGCATCTCTATCTGAGGATTTGTTAGCTATCTATTTTCTTTTTTTCAGTGAAAATTTGTTTTTTAAGTACCTAACATCCATAGTAATTAACCTATTTTATCTACTTTATTGCATAAACAGAAGAGGTCTTGTGAGGCCGGCTTCAACGAAATACCTACACTGGATAAAAGATGTTATAATAAAGTTGGAATGAGAAAGAAGGCTTAAACATAGCAGACTTAATTATAGTAAAAGTTAAAACTAAGAAAATATAAAATATTGTATCAAATACATATACAGAAAGTAAAGGAACAAAGGAGATGGTTTTGTAAGGCTCAAGCAGTCTTGGTCCAAGTAAATTACTCCTTTCTTTAACTCTTATACAGGGTGTAACTGACAAGGTGGTAATAAATTTTATTCTGTGACTTTGAGCAGCATACCTTACAACTTTCCTAAAGCAATATCGATAGAAATCTCAAAAAATACATATATGAGCTGTTCCGTACATTGAACCGTCAGCTGGAAAAAAAATTGGGTAAACTTAAATTAGTTGATTGGTTTTCAAAATTAAGACCCAAGAAGATTTGAGAAAGTTGTTAGTTATGGAGAGCCAAATTACTCATTTCATATTTTACCACCTTGTCAGAAACACCCAGTATACCGAGACGGCTACAAGGGTACGTGGGTTGGGACTGTTCATTTGTTAACTTATACGAAATATTAATATAGATATGCCGTCATTGCAGCTTTTAATAAAAAGAAGATAAAATCAAGTATTTACCTATTTTATTACAAACAATAGACTAGACATCCACTGTCTTTCCAACAGACACAGCTTGTCACACGGACAAACATTGGGGAGAGAATTTTCCGTAATCACCACGCTTGGCGGGTTGGTAATCGCAATTTGGCTGTTTAAAAATGTCGACTTATTTATACAAAAGACATCCACAGGAAAAGATGGAATGGTAGTATTCTGAGTTGATTTAAATAATATCTCTGTTAGACAATTATTACATAATCATTCTCTGGTATTTTTATTAGTCAGTCATTAAATAATAATTATTGTGCAACCTGAAGTATTGAACGAAAATATTAATATCTGTCAAGACGGGTTTACTATATAATAGTATGTTCTCCTCCTATTTACTATTATAATATAAGACAAAATGTCTGCCGAAACGGCTTTAAATATAAAAAACAATATTAAAATTCTTCTGTCTTATCCACATTAAACTCTCAATAGTCAGGGAGGCTGTGTCCGCAGGGGTGGTCAAGGGGAGTCCGTCGAGTGGCGCAAATTAATCTCCATACATTGTACAACGGTCCCAAGACGTCGTCAGTCCCCACCACTACCCCACTCTTCCCCCACCGGTCCATAGAACTGGAAGGCTTGTTTTTGTCTGAGAGTAAATTTACCTACTTTTTATTAGACTTGAATTTTACTGTAAAGTACCTACTTACCTAGAATATAGTAAAGAAAACGTTTAGAGAGTACTTTAACAATTTAAATTATTGTCAGGCGGTAAGTCGCATTTAACTTATTAAAAATTAAAATTCAATGAAACAGCATTTGAAAAATATTGGTACTTTTCATAGGACACATGTATTGTGTTGTTCTTTAAAAAGCACGAATAGTTTTTAAATGCTGTCATAGGTATTCTTTGAATTTTCATTGTTTATTTATATTGGCGACTTGCTCCTAGGTAAAAGTTACACAAACGTCTAATGTTAATACTTTCGCTTTTATAATATTAGTACCTATTTAATAGTATGGATTAAGCCTATTTTAAAACCTAAAAGATTATCAATCACAAAAATCATTGCTAAATTAATTATTATATATTTAATAGTGCAGTTCAAGGTAGGGGACGTATTAAGGACACCACGGACAAGCAGCGCTGATCCGGCATTATACATCAACGTCCGGAATGGTCCGGACAACGTTTTACGCTCTCTCAAAGCCTCACCGCACACAAATTTTATACATAGATGCGGCAGTTAAATATTTGAAAATGGAATACTAACTGACATTTTTCTGTTCCTTTTTTGTAAATATTTATTTTTATTACAGACTTTATTAAAAACTAGAGGCTGCCCCGCTGTTTCACCCGCGCAGATTTGTCATAAACACAAAAATGCGTTTTTCCCGTTCCCATGCGAATTTTGGGAAATCCTTTCTTAGTGCTCACCTACACTCCCTAAGGAACCTACATGCAAAATTTCAGCCCGCTACGCCCAGTAGTTTCGGCTCTGCGTTGTCTGTCAGTCAGTCAGTCAGTCAGTCAGTAAGGGAAGAGTTTTATATATATTGATTTAATTAAATTAGTTAATAAAGTACTTACTTATTTGTTTCTTATTTCCCTTATTTTTTTTCAATAACTTTAAAACATTTTACAAAAATTGCCTTGTCTATTTTTAGACTTTTACATAGGTAAGTAATTAATTAATTTATAGTAAAAATTAAATAAAAAGTGCAGTTTTTAGTAATATTATGTGGCCTGTAGGTATAAACATCTCGATTTAACTTCGGCTTGTATGAAAAGTAATAAAATTTAAGACTGCCGCGACATTTCGTATTTCGATGCGCGCATGTCACAGCTGCGAGGCGCCCCCTACCTCATACCTAATTAGGTAAGTAGCTTCGAAGTACACGTTCTTAACATAATCTTTTTTCCTATTTTAGTTCGTATGCAAGTATTAACTCCGTTTTAGATGTTTAAATGTGGACAAATAGAACCCCAACAATAACGATCATCTAAAACCTAGAAACACTCTCAAAATGAACCAAAAGTGCCGCATCCATACTACCCCACACTAGGGTTGGCAATGAAAAATCGTTATTTGGACGGGCAAGCTTTACATGCTGCTCGTTACTGGACAAACGGGAGGAATTAACATCGGACAGTACTGTGGTCACGTGACTTGTTGCTCCATTTGTAACGATTACATCTATTTACATTTGGTAGGGTTATACGTTTTACGTGTTTGTATTTAGTAGCGTTTTCATTCGAGCGCCCTATTTTTGATATTTATTGCATTCAAAAGAAATTCTTAGGTACATAACATATTAATATATATGCCTGCTATAGTCAATGTTGTAATTATAGCAGGAAATCCTTTTGACTAGTTTTCTTATGAATTCGTTGTCATAGAGAAAAAATAATATTTTAAGAGGCTTATAACACCGAACTGGCCATTCGCAAAAAAAAAATCTTCTAAAGTAAGGCAAATATCAAACGATAATGAAGCCTATAGTTTTTTTTAGGGCACAGTTGTATAGCTTTTAGGTTCAAGACCAAAGAAAGCTACAAAGTGTTGCTAAAAAGTGGCCACTTTTGGCAACAATCTATGTTTTTTTTTGTTCTTTTTACTTAGGACTACAGTACTTTGCTGTGCTCAAAAAATACTAGGATACATTATCTAGTGTCATACAGTGCCACATTTTTGATATTCGGCTTAGTTTAGAAGATACTAATTTCTTTCGCGAATGGCGCTAGCATCGCTGTAAACTGGCTCTTAAAAGCAGTATAAAACGATGCCGCGTCTACATACAACTATCAAGATTTTCCCAAAACGATCTAAACCGCTTATGGGTACATTGTGTGCATATGCATAGCAAAGTAGTGTTCAAAGGTGATATTTCTAAAATGTTTACTGAAACCGGGAACAAATAGCATTAACATTTTCTCAGCTAACTAGCGGTCTACTGACATAAGCCTTCCCCATAGATCGCCACACGATCGGGCGCGACTCGCACCCAGTATACTTTTTTTTTTTTTTTTCTCGAGGGGAAACCCGTTATGGGTACCTCGTCGCTCGGGGGAGAGGCGAAGGTTATGTCGGACTCGCACCGACTAAAACCCCCCGGTGACCAGCACTGCATCTGTCATAGAGGAACCCGGGAAGCACCCGAAGGAATACGTCTCAGGGTCCCTCCTGGACGCAAAGCTGCATATTGCAGCCCACCACTATACCCTCCCCATGCGCCAAAATGCGCAGCGGCAGAACAAGGTGATCACGGCCTGTTCTGCCGCCCCTCGAGGGGGCACCCAGTATACTACCACAACCTTTACTAGGTTTGCCTGATCACCTTGTGGGTTTTGTGTACGTTACTCAGCGTTTCTGGCACTAGCTGAAAATCAGCGCTGATAGTACTAACCACCAGCACATGCTGAGCTAGTACCATTTTGCAGCTGCAGCGACACTCCACGGCATTGCACCACCGAGACACTGTATTTTTATATTTTTTGTATTTTTAGTTTTATTTTGTATTTTCATTGTTTTGTTAATTTCTTTGTGTGTTTTTTTATTATTTATTGTGTCGTTGTGGCTTGTAAATAAACGTGTTTTCTTTCTTTCTTTCTCGGTGCGCAGACGCCATTCGAGAACTTTCGGCCCAAGCTACCATAATTTGTTGTTCAACGTAGAAACTATCTTACCAATAATCTTTATGTATATGTATACCAATAATAAAGAGAAAAGATTTTATTGTTTGTTTGCATCGAATAGGCTCCGGAAATACTGAACCGATTTGAAAAATTATTTTACTGTCTAAAACGACCCACCGACCCACTATCCCCGAGTGTCATAGGCTATATAAGATTTCCAAAATGATTAGGGATCCTTACTCAAATTGTGTATTTTTTAACCGTTCTTTACATATTATAACAGTTGGTGGTTTGTTGTTGTTGTTTTTTATTTTTAATAAGTCCATTCTGGGCAGTCAAAAGGACATAGTCTATAGACCCAAGTGTTCAGTAGTATCTTAAATTCTGTGGCGCAACGAAGTAAGCCGGGACAGCTCGTCCATTATAAATACATTGTTCATTAGACCTCAACTTTATTTTAGAACTCGCTTCTCTACTAGCCTATTGCAAACGTTATCAACTTGCATTGGAACTGTTTTCTTTCGATCAGGGGCTCGTGACTTTGAAATGTAGTCGGGTATTAGTGCCATGATGGCATTTCCTTTTTAACATTTATTCAATTTACTTTTTTTATAGATATTTTTTTAACTAAATCTTTAGCTATGCACAGATACTTATGGCTTACAAAAAGTTTTTTTTTTACTAATTGTTTGAAAAATAGTTGTATAAAATATAACACTATTATTACATACAGGTATAAATTTAAGAACTTTCAAATTTGCAATAATGTGTCTTTAATTTATTTATATACTTACAAACATAAATTCGGAGCAGCAAGTATACAAAATATAATATTTTTAATAAAACATCTTCGGCAAATAAATAAACAAAATGTCCACCTAAAAAGTGTCACAAATATAATCGAAACTAGAATTTATTAGGAAGACGGCGGGGTAGTTCGATTTTCATCCCATTTTGGGCCTCAATTCTCTTTAGAGGCATCTCTTTTCTTAATATTCTTCACAAATCACACACATTAGAGCTACTAGGTAGAATCTATATCTAGGATGCCCAAAATTAATATGCACAAAGAAAGATGTACATACCAGAAGCCTGCATAACAATATTTTTGCCCGCCGCCGGGAATCCAACTCGGACTTTTGAAATCTCTACATGGCAGTTTTGGAAAAAACCCCAGGTATATGTAATAAAATTTCAATTGTATTGTATTCATAAATATATTTATTTACTTAAAGGTATTTTTATCTTTATCAGGCAAAGTACCCTAACTGGTAATAAAAATGTATTGTAAATATTAGCCAATTCTACTAAAAAATACTTATTGGTATAGTACGATAACGTCAAATTTAAAATTAGTTGTACAGAATGTAGGCGCAGCTGTAATGCGTGAAATCCTCCCTCACCCCTCTCCACACGCCTCCGCGCCCCCGCGGACTCCCGGTGAAATATGATGTTTTCCCGGCCCACGAAGCGATTAGATAATTTTCTAGCCCCCGAGTGCTGCTGTGTGCGTGTGTCATATGATATGAGAATAAGGCCCTTTTTATTACTTATAGGTACAGTAGCGGTCTAGGATGGCGTAACACTTTCGGTTTTTCTGTATTGCAAAGCTCTTGATCTTTGGTAATACAGTCTAGGGCCCACGAGACCATATACTAATCTGTTACGCCGTCCTAGGCCGCCACTGTACTAGGTTACCAAAATAGGATTGAATTGCTTAGGTTGGTACTATACTAAGGCATTTTTTTTTTGTATTACGAACGACCAAACTCTTGCAGCTCTACCACAAAAAGAGTTAAAGCCGGTCTAAATCACTAAACTAGGTAAAAATCACTCAAATTGATTGCCTGAAAGAAATTACATATGGCATTTTCTATTGCATTTAAGGGATAAATAGCAGTATAATTGTTTTAGTTTTGGTAGTCAGACGTCCTGGTAAGGGTTACAATGCGAGAGTACACGCAGGATAAGGGTCGTACAAGACTGGTTATTATTGCGAACTGTGGTAGAGACCTCTGTCCAGCAGTATAGTTATTTCAGCTGAGATGACGATAATGCTAATCAGATTATAGAGCTAGAATAGAGCCCATAGGTTAAAGATAAAAGATTTAAAATAGTTAGATCTTCACTATTACGTAGAGCTAGTTAAGTTGGACTCAAAACTGCGAATATTTTTTTTTGTACTTTTTAAATGTCATTAATAAATAAAATAACAAAGTAATTCTTATTTTGGTAAGAAAATAAACAAAATACTGGTGCTCGCTTCGAAGATCCACCCATACTAACAATTCCTTCATGAATCTTTTTACAAATCCAATATCAAGATAGGATGTTTATTTAACATATCATATCAACATTAGTTTGATATACGACCGGTGTGATCCTGGTCCCGTGATTTATAAACGTATTATACCAGAGTAAAGAAATGAAGGGGTTGGTTGTGAGGACATGGGGCGTTATTGGTTTACTAAGTTTTTTTATACGTAGAAAAATTGTGGCGTATATTAATCGTATAGGTGGTGGGTGTTGAGACTTAAACATAATTTAAAAATATATTTTTATTTATGGCGAAGGAATTTTGGGAAGTTAAGTATCCTGTGGTTGTACTGTTAATTTGTTGTACGTAATGATAAGCAATTTAAATACCTACGAAAAACACCCAGACCCAGAAAATTAATATCGATATTCTACATAATTCATTGGCATCTTGCGTTTAAGGCAATTCGATCATAATCGATAAAAATTCTTCACCATGGGTATCGAACACGAATCTTCAAAGTTACAGCAGACATCGTTGACAACTGAATCACGAAGACTTGAAAGAATAAAGGTTAATTAATAAATTTCAAGATGAATTTCATTAACAAAACAAAAAAATAAGATGTAATGTAAGGGTGCATTAACATCGAACGAGCGAATTCTCATTTATATGTTTTTGCTAGACGTTCGTTTAAACTGTAAATCAAGAGAGAATGCTCTTGTTCTAGCTCTAGCTCCATGTTCGTTTGATGTAAATCAAACTTTAAACAGAGTATAGGGTGACAAAACACTATCTACAAACGAAATTACTCTTTCCTCTCTAGTGGGTGGTAGGGTGACGTCACGACGCCTAAATGCGATGGAAATAGGAGGATTTGTTGACCCATATATATTCCTCTTATACATTAAAAAAAGGTGCTGTTTGGGTGCTCTTTCTTTGTGTTTTGTGAAAGAAAATCTATTATGTATCATAATGTTAACTTAATTTATTTGAAAAAAATCAAATGAGCATTCTAATATGATAACAGTTTTAGAGTAAAGACATATATATATTTTGAATATACATATATTGGTTGGCTCTCTTTATGTATGTGTTTGTTTGAACGTTTAAAGGTAAGAGTACTGAACCGATTCGAACGAGTTTCGGGATTTCGAGAGTTTATATACCTACTAACTTAAAAAATACAGCAGATTTCATCTAGATTGATTTAGTAGCTTTTAAGGTCAGATAGTAAAAGTGTTGGTGTAGCCACGGGTAAACTTTAATACATTTATAAAAAAAGTCACAAAAACTAATCCCCAGATTCCTTCTTGATCCTCAGTATAACAAAAGTCCAAACCGAACAAAGGACACTGAAAGGGGGACGTTTTTTAAACAAAACAGCGCCTGAAACGAACGTGAAATATTAAAAAGACCCGAGAATCTTCCTAAATACCCAACATGTCCCAAGACGGGGACAAATGAAAAGAAGTTGTGCTGCCACGGACTGTGGAGCGGCAGCGGACGCGACAAGCGAAGCGTGACAAATAAATTTAAAAATTAATTTGCTGTTCGTTTGTCTCTGTAAAAATCGAGAACGGCTCGGACGATATCGGTACTTTTGGTTTTAGAATCGTTTTCGCAGTCCAAGGAAGGTTTAAACGGGGGAAAAATATTGAAAAAGTACGTATTCCAAAAGTTTTTTTTACTTAAATATCGATAAACTTCGATAGTTTCTAATTGTGTGATATGTAATTTTTGCAATGGAAAAATATGTTTACGCTTGCTAGTGTTAACAATAAAACAAAAATGTAAAGCTCGCAACCTAGTTGTATGAATATATTTTAATTACTGTATTAGTTATCGTCTTTTAAAAACTTAAAATACCGCTCAATAGGCTGTACCACTCAGTAACGATTTCATGGCAATAAACGTTAGGCTAATACAATTCGTCTTATGCTACAAGAGAGTAAAAATTGCAGCGAGCCATCAGTGGACTGTCCAAAGATAAGTTGCCCTTTTTATAATGTTGCATTATTTTTCTTGAACTGGGATTGTGAAACCTAAAGAATTTAAGAAGACAGCCAAAAAGATCACAACGTTTTGTGCCCAACGCTGAGGTCTAACATCTTTCCATTGACCTTGTCGGTATTAGTTTAATTATGTTTGATTGAAAAATAAGCATAAAAAAACTTATTATATTTATAAAAGAAGATAGTTTGGAATCAAATCCTAAGTAAGTATTTAAAATTGCCAACGCGTAAGAGTCAAAGCCTTTATTTATCTACTAGAGGCTGCCCCGCGGTTTCACACGCCCAGATTTCTCATAAACACAAAAATCCCGTTTTTTCCGTTCCCATGGGAATTTCGGGAAATCCTTTCTTAGTACTCACCTACACTTCCTAATGAACCTACATGCAAAATTTCAGCCCGCTACGCCCAGTAGTTTCAGCTCTGCGTTGTCTGTCTGTCAGTCAGTCAGTCAGTAACGGAACAGTTTTATATATATTGATACCTAAAATTGTCTAGTACTTATATGTAAATTAAGAAAAATTAAGACGATAGTAAAGATATTATATGAAACGTTGAAGTTTAAATAGAGGTAATCTTGGGGACAATGCCGGGCAGGGCAGCCCCGGGCTCATGATAAACCGCCCATAACAAGATATGAGTACGAATGAATTGCTTTTTTGTCTCCACTCTCCATTCTCATTTAGGTCGCGTTATCGTAGGGGTGAATTTTCTTGGCAATTCCTTTCTTTTGCTTCGGGGCGTCATTAACATAAATTTTACGGCACAGATAAGTGTGGACTGCTCGACCGTGCATTAGTTTTTAGAGTTTTTTTTTCCTTTTATTTTTTCGGAATGGTTTTCTTTATACGCCATCACTACGATTAACTCCATAATCGCCATCATTCTTTTTGAGGGTTTTACTTTGATTTAATTTATGTTATCTTTTCTATAGTTATTATAAGGCTGCGAATATTAAGTACTCATCCCGACGATTAGCTCTGACGAACAGTCGGACGTAGCGTATCTATTCACACGTAGCTGAAGACAAACAGTTGGACGTAGCGTATCAATTCACGATTTCATGCGTAGCTGAAAGACGAACGTTCGTACGTAGCATATCTTTTTTTTACGAAGCTGAAAGACAAACGGTCGGACGTAGCGTATCTATTCACACGTAGCTAAAAGACGAGCGGTCAGACGTAGCATAACTATTCACACGTAGCTGAACGCGCGTAGCTAATTGTCAGCGCTACGTAAATAAGCGTCCACATTTTTTTTATAGAAATCAGCTACGTCCGTCAGGAGTCAGCGTTGACTCGGGTTAAGCACAATATGCAGCATAAGGAACAAATACAAGTAAAAAATTAGCAACCCTAATTCTTCAGTGACTGAAAAAGCCTAAAGGGTGATTCCGAAAAGAAATTGCCCGCGGCATACGACACCGGAATATATTAGGTATTCAAGACTAGTTTGTATGTGAGGTGTGTTCAAAGATAAATGGGCTAGTTTTTGAGTAGATTTCTTGTATATAGGGCCGCATTAACTTACCTACAAGTCTTAACGTTTACAGCAATGAGAAAATATTGAAAATACACGTTTGTTAGCGTCTTTTTTGCAAAAGATGTGGTTAGTCCCAAATTGATGTTTGCATTTACTCTTTCTTCTCATCCTTAAAGACTTCCATTGCTGGACTGATGATGATGACAATTGTGGGGGGTTTTCCAGTTTTCCAAATCGCCACGCTTGGCAGGCGGGTTGGTTTCGGAGTAATAGCTGTTTGAATTTTTAAAGGAAGGACGCCGCTGCCTATTTTTCAAAATATACCTAAGTCGCCTTTATCTACGACCTCGGGAGGAGATGGGGTGGTGGTATTCTGTGCTGCCACCACATGTAGTCAATAGAAGTAACATTACAAGTAACCTCCAAGTAACTAAAGTAACCATAGACAAAGTAGAACGCTGCGCTTCTTATCTCAGGAAGTAACAGTATGAAAACTAAATATGTCGAAGTAAAAGTAAAAGTAAAAAAATATTTATTCAATATAGGATACAAGATATCGCTTATTGAAAGTCAATTAGACTAATCTAATTAATATTGATACCTTATTTCGTAAAAAACAATCATATTGTTAGCCAAGCTGTTACCAAGGATAGAGTTACCGTTACATACTCGTTTTAAAGAAAAAGAAGAATGTAATCAAAGTAAACGTATGTTCTGAATGAACAGGTATTATGTGTTTACGCACGCATTGGGCTGTTATATATAGGCAGCCTTACATTTTTTTTTTTCTAAGCAAACACTAAATAAATTGAATCGAAAACTTTTTGCTTTTCTGATTATGGTCAGCCTTTATTAGAATCATTATGATTCGATCGTGATTTTTATTTTACCTTGATGTTTCTGATAAGGCAGTTAAGGATTAAAGGATTCATTCTGCTCACCATATTATTATACGAAACAACTTTGCTAAAGCAACATGGACCAAAATCCGTCAGCTGATCAAATCAAAAACAAAAACCTCGACATTGTTAAAATTTTAAAGAATAGTATGTATTTTTTTCTCTGACCTCACTGCGGGTAATGATTTCTCTCAAGTTTCTCTCTCTACACCCTACACCGCGTATCATGAAAATCATCTGGCTACCAGTGTTCGCACCAACTAAGTCTGCGCGCGACTGGGGATGCCACTGGTATATTTACTTCACGTAGGTACTTCATCCGCCATTCAAAACAAAAATACTTGTTGCTAATTGGTTCTTATTTTTACTGAAACAAAAAAAATGCTGGTAGATATTTTCGTAATTGATTATATTTTAAGAGAAATAGTTACACCTTTTCAATCTTTGTGTAGGTATATCTTAGTGCGCCATCTAGCAACAATTATAGGCTACTTCTAGCTCCTGAGAAAAAGATTGCTGAATTTGTGCTTGCCAAAAGCAGCACTATTAAGTTTACTCGCTTAACCCACAGATGGAGGTAAAATATTTTAGTCTATCTGTTCTTTCTTGCTTTTTCATGCGTGGTCGCGTCAACTTTTGGCCCTTATTTTCCACTCTTTGACCTCTATCTGGACATGTAATTAATTGTAAGTTATTATTTTTTTATTTTAAAACGTACTTATAGTCTGAAACTTCTAGTCATTTTGGATTAAATGTCTACAAATAAATATTACATTTATTTGCATGCATGCTTCAGTTTACTTAATGATAAACTACCGCACTATTTGTATTTTATTTATTTATTTATCTTTACTCAAGATTAGTAGATAAAAATGTCTTGAAAGCGCCATCTGGGTACTAAAATAATCTGAGTCTGAGTGTTCACATTATTTGCTAAAGATTGAAGAGATTTGACTTTATCTTTATTACTTTGCTGGTTCTTCAGCTCAAGACATATATTCTGAGTCTAGTCTTTGTTTGAATTTCGTACAATAGCACTGTACTTCGCATTAAATTAAAATAAAATTCTTCATTTGTTTTTTTGTTTGTTTTTAAAAATGAGGAATTCTTCAGTGCCAGTATCTCCTATTTACTTTAATATAGCGGAGTATTGTCTGTTTGGTATAGTCCTCGGTGTAGTAGTTGGTATAATATTGTATCATATTGTGAATTCAAAGTATAACTCGGTCGCCGGTTTCCTATATGGTGGTCGGAATATGTCTGTGGTTTCTGTTACGTTTGCTTTGATTTCTAGGTAAGTAAGTTTAATACAAATAAATCAATACATAGCATAAAACAAAGTTGCTTCCCGCGTCTGTCCCTATGTATGCTTATATCTTTAAAACTATCCAACAGATTTTGATGTGGTTTTTAGTAAACGATAGAGTGATCCAAGAGGAAGGTTTATAAGTATAAATACATAGTTACAGGTACGAAGTTCGCCGAGTTGACTAGTATAACAATAAAGCTAGAATTAGACACATTAAAAAACTCGAAGATTTTTCTTTCGATAAGCTATACGAATTACCTAGATTAAGCAACACGTAATTTTGTTATCTCCATTTGTTTTCATAGGTCCCTTTCTCCTTCCTACCGAAAACCTCTTTCTTACACATGACGCAAAATGTCCTGACGACACACTCAGAACAGAATTTGAGTCCGGGGGCAAAAGAAGCGAGCAGAACAAGTTCTGAACAAAACAATAATAGAAACTCGGAAATCAACCTGATTTTGGGTTAAACCGTTTTTTCATTTGTTTTTCTTCCAGTCACATCACAAGCATCACTCTCCTGGGGGTTCCAGTTGAGATCTACTTGCGCGGCACGCAGTACTGGGCATCTGCCCTTTCTCTAATCATCGTCACCTTCCTGACAGCGGTTATTTATTTACCTGGTAATGGTTTATGCTTTTTCTTTTCCAAGAAATTTATCTGTAAGAGCCTTTTTGTTAACAGTTGGAAAAGCTTATCGTAATTTCCGTTGCTGGGAGCGACGACGGGGGTATGTGGGGCTCGCACCCACTAAAACCCCCCAGAAGCCGATTTTGCGTTTTTTTTGGGAAGGTCCAAGGGAACCACTGATTATCAGCTTTCGGTGTGTCTGCTTAGAGCCAAAATAGCTCTTTTCAAAAGAATCGAGTAATTTACGCCTGTCTAAAAATTTATAATAATTGTGGTCTTTTATACCCGTTTCCTTTACTCAATTTTCTGCATTATTCCTCATCATCAGCTAGAAATAATAATAAGGCTTCATTACCATTATAAAGTTTACCTTTTAGCCGAAAGACTCCACTACTGGAGATAGGCCTTCCCTATTAGATCGCCATAACAAGGACATAACGGGTTGTCGTTGTTGGTTGGAGGTAGCTTATGTGACCCTCGTCCATCCATCCTCAATCTCCTAACTTTCACTGGTCGTATAACTTGTCTTAACAATAATTTATCAACACAATATTATTTTCTACACAGTAAGTTATGATAACTAATTCGTTTATTTCTATTGATCCTAGTATTCCACAGGTTGCAGCTGACATCAAGTTTCGAATACTTAGAGATAAGATTCTCATCACAGACGAGGACAATAGCAGCCGTACTGTTCGTTGTGAGCAAGTTGCTCTTACTACCAATAGTGCCTTACGTGCCTGTTGGTGCTTTCAGATTGGGTAAGATATATTCACATTTTAAGTATGAATTTCATATCTGATGACCGTACCAAGTCAATGTGTGGATAAATCACGGATAACTAATAAGTGATATGGCTTTATAAGCCTTTGTAATAACCTGTTTTATGATATAACGAGCTTTCCCGGCTTACTTCGTTACGCCATAGAATATAGGATACTGCAAAAGACTTGGCTCTAAAGACTATGTTCTTTTGACTGCCCAGAATGGCCGAATAAAAAACAAACAACAACAACAAACCACCTGTCAAAATATGTAAACAACGGAAAAAATATTGCATCTTGGGTTACATTATGTGAGTTAAGGTAAGGATCCCTAATTTTTTTGAAAATCTTATATAGCCTATGACACTCGGGGTTAATGTAGCTTCCTACCAGTGAAATAATTTTTCAAATCGGTTCAGTATTTCCGGAGCCTATTCGTTACAAACAAACAAACAAATCTTTCCTCTTTAAAATATTGGTATAGATAATCACAATACAATTTTTTTAACGTGACTTTCGAAATAAATGATTGAATATTAAAAGATTAACCTATACCTCTGCATTTATTTTCAGTTACAAATCCTTTAGCTGGACGTATAGCAGCACTTATCTGCGTAGCATGTTCAACTCTTGTGGCTGTAGGTGGTTTAAGAGCAATAGTAGCTACTGGAATAGTAACCACTTTTCTAGCTTTAGTATCTACAGCATTGCCAACTGGCTTAGCACTGTTGCCGATGGGTTTCAGTACAATGTGGGAGTTTGCAAGTGCTGGGGGAAGACTAGTGCTTTATGAGTAAGTTTCTCTGTTCACTTCTTTATTTTATTTTCTTTCACCTTCTATCAGAATATTGATATCCCTGTTCTGCGTAGGTCCTTTCAAAAGATCTCCGTTCATTCTAATTTGTATGCATTCTGGTTAAAGTAAAGCGTACAGTAGCCTGGATGACGCCCGTCCATTTTATTTTGTACTAGTCGACCCGGCGAACTTCGTACCGCCTAACCTTTTACTATGTTTCTCACGTATTACACTTATAAACCTTCCTCTTGAATCACTCTATCTATTTCAAAAAACCGCATTAAAATCTCTCGCATAGTTTTAAAGATATAAACATACATAGGGACAGACGCGAGAAGCGACTTTGTTTTAAAATATGTATTGATATTGATTGATGATATTGATATTGATGATGTGGTAGTCTACCATCAACTAACTGAGGTAACCCTTTTTGCTGTTCCCATGCAACCGGTCTTTTGACCCGGTTGTTCTTTAAGATTGCTGTCTTAATAATGGAGCTTAGCTTTGCTCTTCTAACGAATTAGACGAGAACGAAATTATATTTCTAACCAAATATTTTTTTTAATTATTTTAATATGTATCTTCTTTATCTTCACAGTCCAGATCCAGAACTAGCACACTACACCTCCTTCTTCGCAGTCACACTAGCCCTAAGCACTCACTGGCTATGGAAGGTTGCCTTAAGTCAACAATCATTGCAAAAGCTCTTAGCAGTTCCCAAGATCAACCAAGCAAGGATTTGTCTAACATTGTCTTGTGCTGGGGTGATATTGATGAAGTTGATGTCCTGTTTTTTGGGTTTGACGATTTATGCGTGGTTCGCTGGATGTGATCCTTTACTTTCTGGACAGATTAAGAAACATGAACAGGTATTTTCTTAGAAAATATTTAAAAATACGTAGGTATTATGCTTGATTATTTCAAAAATCAAAAATCAAAATCAAAATAGTTTATTTAAGAAAAATGTTGTTACAGTTTGAGTTGAGATTCCCCAATACCTGTGTTAGGGGAATCTGCTATTTCATTAAATTATTTCTTTCTTTGCTCTTGGTGATAAGTCCCTTGTAATACTGAACTGTAAATGTTTTCAATTAGTCAATGGGCTGCTTGATTCTGTGATAGATATCCCATCTAACAAGCCAAGAAAATTAAGCAGTCAGACGAAGGACATATTTCATAATTTTTTGTCGATGTTCCCTATAAAAACCTGTATGTATTATTATTTTCAGCTCGTTCCACATTTCTTGAACAGATTGTCTATCTTGTTTCCTGGAATATGTGGCATCTTTATCATCGCTATATTCAGTGCTACCACAGGGTAGGTATATAATATTTATTTTAATATTATGCACAGGTAATAAAGTTTACTTTTATGATAATCTGCAAATTACGGAAATCTTTTTTTTGTGGTTTCTCGAAATAAAGCGGTAATTAGCTGCTGCTCAACTGGTCATTTAATTGTTAAAATTTTTAAAGTCTACGTGTTTTTTCTGAAGAATATTTTTATCAGATTTATTGACAAGGTTTGGTAGGTAGGTACTTACTTCCTGCCTAAGAAATTAGGCACAATCATGCATTCTTATCCACAATCATGATATTATCAACGAACCCAAAATTAAAATTTATTTTATTTATTTATTTTTTAGATGCCTTGCGTCAATCATAAATTCGATATCAGGTGTTGCCTTTGAGGAGTTCATTAGGCCATGGATACCCCAGCGAACTAATGAAATTACTTGTTCCAGGATTATGAAGGTAAATATTATAAGTACCCTATGTAATTTCACATGGTCTTCCTCACTTTTGATCGACTTACTTACAATTTTAAATATAATCTGTTAGCCTCATAAAAGTTTTCTACCTCTCTGAAAATAAACCTAAATTCTTAGCCTAGAGGTTATCAGTTGAATTATGCAATTATTATTTTCAAGAGTTCTACTTTGTAAAACCCGATATCAATCCAAAAAGTTAGAAAAGTAGAAAATAAACTTACGTTTTTTTTTCAGCTGCTTTGCCTTTTAGTAGGCATCTACTGCGCAGTCGTGCTCTGGTTCGCTAAGGATCTGGATCGGCTGCAGCACGTTGCTACTGGAGTTACCGGAGTCACAGCTGGCACCTTGCTTGGCCTTTTTACTCTGGGAATCGTGTTTTCAAGGGCAAACTGCTCAGTAAGTAAACAAAAAAATAAAAGCGCCATCTGTCAGAAACTACAGGAATCTTTTTTAATACAGCAGCGGCAGTTGCAGAGCTGATAACAGCACGCATTCGGTTCTATACTTAATATATAGATGGCAGCACTTAAATTTAGGTCAGGTGTTAAGTAAAAAGATGTCATACATAATATATAGATGGCAGTAATATTATTTAAATTGAGATAGTTCGGTGTTCAAATATAAAAAAGTCATTATTTTTTATTTCATGTTGAATAAATTATCTGTTCTATTGTTGTTTACCATGGTAGGACATAATATTTTAGTCATACTTAGCAAACTATTTTTTTTCAATTATTTCTCTATACAAATTGATATTAGGTAAGTATCCTATAAAAAAAAATATTTTTATCAACCTAATAAATGTTTAAGGGTGCTCTAAGTGGATCCCTGCTAAGCCTTTTTCTGTGCGGATGGCTGTTGATCGGAGCTGAAAACGCAATTGCCACGGGGGCATTGACCTTTCAAGGAAAGCCACTAGCGACATCTGGCTGCGGGAAATCAAACTACACGAACTTATTAGCCGATATTAGTGCAAATATTTTGCCTTTACCGTGAGTACCACATTTATCCATAAAAAATACTAGACAATTTTTAACAACAAAAATGTGATGGATGACCACTAATGTAAAGTGTGCTAGGAGTAATAAGAACTGTATCTACTTAATACTAAGGTTAATTCGTATAGAAACTTTATTTACTAAAAACTTGTTAATTATGTATACCTTTTTTTTCAGAACAACATTACCTAAAACCAGAAAAGGACTTCAATCACTATTCCGTATATCATTTACATACTGCCCCTTCGCTGGAGCCCTAACAGTACTTCTGATTGGCGTACCAATGAGTTATTTGACGGAAAAATCTAGAACGGAGTCCATGAACCCGGACGTTCTGTGTCCTTTGACACAAAGTTTTCTCCACAAATCGCAGTTGCGGAGTCCGTCAGTTTCTTTGGAGCGGACGAGAAACTCGGTCGATGTGCACGCGGCCTTAGATGACGCTTTGCGGCATTTGAAGGAAGTTTTGGATCGATAGCTTTTTATAATTTGTAGTTTGAAAATGTTATGAACTAATAAGTAGATATTTTTATAATCAAATCTAAAAATGTATTTAAAACAGAAATATCTCTCTTTAATATTTATTTGTTTTTGACGTCATGTTTTCTTCTTTTTTCACTAAGTATCCAATTATTTGCTACATAACAGGGCCTTAAAAATTCTAAGCAAGAGTCAAAGGCGCATATTTTTGGTATCGGTCATGTGATGGTTTAGAATATTTAATTATTTATCAGTGGTGGAGCTAGTTTCGCACCGTTACGTCCCTTACTTTAATTATAAAATTAAATAGTTGTTAATATGTACTTAAACTCCGTTTAGGTCATCATTACAAGGTCTATTTAATCATAAAAAAACCTGTAGCAATAATAATAATAAATACGTAGCAATTTTCCTTATCTACTCCCAATAACTGACTAATTCCGGAATACCCGTAGAGACATGAAATATGGTTGGTATTTCGCGATTGAGTGCCCCTCAATATTCCAATATTTCTTAGAAAGCATGATAATATTAAGAGCCATAGCACAGCTAAAGTAGCGCCACTCGAGAAAAAAAATTATATCTTCTAAACTAAGACAAATATCAAAAATGTGAAACAGGATTCCCCTAGATAATTCAGCCTAGTATTTTTAGGGCATTGTTGTATAGCTTTTAGGTTAAAGACCACGGAAAGAAACTGATTGTTGCTAAAAACAATCAACAATCAGTTTCTTACTGTGGTCTTTAACCTAAAAGCTATACAACAATGCCCTAAAAATACTAGGCTGAATTATCTAGGGGAATACTGTTTGTTATTTGCCTTAGTTTAGAAGATATTTATTTTTTTCTCGGGTGGCGCTACTTTAGCTGTGCTATGCCTCTTAAGGCCTTTTTGTAGTATTTATTATCTTGGGTTAGGTTAATAAGAAAAATCGTTTTAGCGACAGAAATCCTGGAGCTGAAAAGGCAGATTTTGAGTGGAGACGCAGAGTAGGCAGATGATGATAGGATCTGTTACGCACTTTTCTGTAATTCGCGATCAATTAAATTAAATAATAAAAAAAAATTAAGGATTAACACTTATCTAGGTATTTCTTGATCACGTACCTATACACGGTTTTTTTTTTTACTTTTTTTTTAAGTATTCAAAAAAAAAAAAAAAATAAGTAAGGCCGATGGACTCCTTGATCACCTCCCTGCGCATTGCCCTCCACCCCTGACTCGTATGGCACCAGCTAAGCCACCTTAGGTCATTGCTCTGATGCTACAAAATGTTTTTTTTTTAACAAAAACTTTCCAAGTACCTCAAGTAAGCACGGTTCTTTATTTTTCAATTTTGTTTTTAGGAATCAGTCCTGTATAACTATGCCTACCGGGCGTTAACTATTCCTCCTCGATTAAAAAGTAACCGTGTATAATACTGAGAAGCCATTTTATACTTACCGAGTTTTTTTTTCAAGCTAAAAAGACCTAAACCTAAATTCAAATAAATCACAAATGAATCACATCTCTATTGTCGGCACGAAACCTTTCTCACTTTTCATTAGGCCATAACAGTAACAAATTCAAGCCGACACGTCATTATTCAACCCGTGTCCTAACCGAGATTACTCCTGTGTTTTTCACAAAAAAAATAACCTTAAGTTCTAGATCAGTCGTTCCCAAAGTGGCCAAAGTGGACCCCCCAGGGGAGGCTCGTGAAAAAACTTGTCTATCTTTCTAAGTTTTGATAATATGGTTGAAATGTAAGCTTAAAATGCTGTAAGGGAGAACCAACTTAATTTTCGAAGTTAATACATACCTACTAATATTATAAATACAAAAGTTCGTACTCTGTCTGTCTTTATCTGTATGTCTGTCTCGCTTTCATACCAAAACAACTAAACCGATTTAAATTAAATTGGGTACAGAGATGGTTCAAATCCTGAGAAAAAGCATAGGTTTCTTTCTATCCAGAAAATCTTATGGGAACAGAAATTGCGCTGGCGATGCACGCACACAGTGTCAAAATATTAAGTCTGGGAACCTCTGTTATATAAACCTTGCGCTGAAAAACTCTTCTGAATACTCGAGACAGACTCTCAGACCTAGCTCAGAATTAATGTGGCGTCTAAAAAGCGGGAAACAACGTGTTGTTTTTTTTTCTTTCTTTCACATCCTTTGTTCTCTGTGACAATGTGCTGGCTGGGATGACATGGGACGTGGTTGTCTGGCGCGTGTCATCTGTTTTGCGTGTTTTACCGTTACCGCACTTTATGTTCGGCGAACAGTGGTTTTGTAAATGAAAAGGGAATTACTTGTAAATGAATAACTATATATACCTGCTTAGGTACATAAGACCACATTAAGTTCATTGTACTTAATGTGGCCGTATAGTATACTATACATTTAATTAAGACGTTCTGTGTCCTTTGACACAAAGTTTTCTCCACAAATCGCAGTTGCGGAGTCCGTCAGTTTCTTTGGAGCGGACGAGAAACTCGGTCGATGTGCACGCGGCCTTGGATGATGCTTTGCGGCATTTGAAGGAAGTTTTGGATCGATAGGTTTTCGAATTGAAATGTTATTTTCACAATTTGTGATTTGAGTAATGTTAGAGACTCATAAATAGATATTTTTATAATTTTATAATCAAATGTTAAAATGTATTTTAAACCAAATAATAATATCTTACTTGAAATACACAATCTCTTAATATGTACTTGTTTTTGAATTCAAATATTCTACTTTTTTAACTCAGTATCCAATTATATGCTACACAACAAAGTTCTGAAACTGAACTGAAAGCTACACAACAGAGCCTTAAAAATTCTAAGCAAGAGTCAAAGGCGCATATTTTTGGTATCGGCCATGTGATGGTTTAGAATATTTAATTATTTATCAGTGGTGGCGCTAGTTTCGCACCGTTTCGTCTCTTACTTTAATTATTAAATTTAATAGTTGTTAATATGTACTTAAACTCCGTTTAGGTCATCATTACAAGATCTATAAATCGTAAAAAACCCTGTAGAAATAATAATAACAAATACGTAGCAATTTTCCTTATCTACTCCCAATAACTGACTAATTCCGGAATACCCGTAGAGACATGAAATATGGTTGGTATTTCGCGATTGAGTGCCCCTCAATATTCCAATATTATTTCTTAGAAAACATGATAATATTAGGGCCTTTTTGTAGTATTTATTATCTTGGGTTAGGTTAATAAGAAAAATCGTTTTAGGGACAGAAATCCTGGAGCTGAATAGGCAGATTTTGAGTGGAGACGCAGAGTAGGCAGATGATGATAGGATCTGTTACGCACTTTTCTGTAATTCGCGATCAATTAAATTAAATAATAAAAAAAAATTAAGGATTAACACTTATCTAGGTATTTCTTGATCACGTACCTATACACGGTTTTTTTTTTTACTTTTTTTTTAAGTATTCAAAAAAAAAAAAAAAATAAGTAAGGCCGATGGACTCCTTGATCACCTCCCTGCGCATTGCCCTCCACCCCTGACTCGTATGGCACCAGCTAAGCCACCTTAGGTCATTGCTCTGATGCTACAAAATGTTTTTTTTTTAACAAAAACTTTCCAAGTACCTCAAGTAAGCACGGTTCTTTATTTTTCAATTTTGTTTTTAGGAATCAGTCCTGTATAACTATGCCTACCGGGCGTTAACTATTCCTCCTCGATTAAAAAGTAACCGTGTATAATACTGAGAAGCCATTTTATACTTACCGAGTTTTTTTTTCAAGCTAAAAAGACCTAAACCTAAATTCAAATAAATCACAAATGAATCACATCTCTATTGTCGGCACGAAACCTTTCTCACTTTTCATTAGGCCATAACAGTAACAAATTCAAGCCGACACGTCATTATTCAACCCGTGTCCTAACCGAGATTACTCCTGTGTTTTTCACAAAAAAAATAACCTTAAGTTCTAGATCAGTCGTTCCCAAAGTGGCCAAAGTGGACCCCCCAGGGGAGGCTCGTGAAAAAACTTGTCTATCTTTCTAAGTTTTGATAATATGGTTGAAATGTAAGCTTAAAATGCTGTAAGGGAGAACCAACTTAATTTTCGAAGTTAATACATACCTACTAATATTATAAATACAAAAGTTCGTACTCTGTCTGTCTTTATCTGTATGTCTGTCTCGCTTTCATACCAAAACTACTAAACCGATTTAAATTAAATTGGGTACAGAGATGGTTCAAATCCTGAGAAAAAGCATAGGTTTCTTTCTATCCAGAAAATCTTATGGGAACAGAAATTGCGCTGGCGATGCACGCACACAGTGTCAAAATACTTAAGTCTGGGAACCTCTGTTATATAAACCTTGCGCTGAAAAACTCTTCTGAATACTCGAGACAGACTCTCAGACCTAGCTCAGAATTAATGTGGCGTCTAAAAAGCGGGAAACAACGTGTTGTTTTTTTTCTTTCTTTCACATCCTTTGTTCTCTGTGACAATGTGCTGGCTGGGATGACATGGGACGTGGTTGTCTGGCGCGTGTCATCTGTTTTGCGTGTTTTACCATTACCGCACTTTATGTTCGGCGAACAGTGGTTTTGTATTGCAGATGCTTATGGAAAAGAGAATTAATTGTAAATGAATAACTATACTTTGGTACATTAGACCACAATACGTCCATTGTACCGTGTGGTGGCGGCATAGAATTCTACCACCCCATTTCCTCCCGTAGGTGAGTTAAAAGGCGACCAAGGTAATTTCAGAAGGATGGGCAGCAGCGTCCTTTGTTGAACATTTTTAATAACAATACTGCCAATTTTAATAACAATCGCCAACCCGCCTGCGATTATAGAAAACCTCCCTTTCCCCCCACACGTTTTATTTGTCCTTGTGATATCTCTGGGTGAAGCCTATGTACAGCAGCAGTGGATGTTTTATAGGCTGTAATGATGATGATGATGATGAATTAAACATAAGAACGGGTGCACATTTAGACACTAGTTGTGGCCACTAAACGAGACCACTGTGGTTAAGTCAAATCCATTTAGACACGAGTCACGGCCACCAACCAACAGGAGCTCTGCTAGTGGCATAGTGGTAAGTGCCCGATGCTATACAAAATGTATGAAAATCTCTTCCGCGTTAGTGGCCGCTTTCCGTAACCGCGACAAGTTGATCAATGTAAGCCCGCAATAAGTGTATATGGGTATAAAAAGTATGTTTACTGATTTATTTTAGTTAGCTTTAAACTATTCATTATAGACTTTCTTTTTAAAGCGAAACCACAACGCGCAAAATCCGGACACTAACAAACTCTTACCGGGCCTTTACTAACGGCAAAGATCGAAGTGGCTAGACGCATACATCACTCGTCCGAATTAATGCCCCGAGGCCGATTTTACCCTTCTAATTGTCAGTTAACCCCCAGGCATGTCATTTATATGATAAATCGATTACATCAAATTTTTGCAAGTTTGACTTTTATCTTAAAAATGGATTCGTTATTTTGCTATTTTTCTAACAGAGTAGTAGACAGACAAGTGTTTTAAGTTGGCAATTATATTATAATTATAGTTGGCTTATTCTGAGACATTTAAGTTTACGAAACAAATTCATAATGCCAGCAATTTACTTAAAAATCAAGATAATTTTAACGAAAATCCCTTTGTGGATTAACAGAAGCCACCATCCGTAACGGAGATAAGTGCTAAAAATGTCGTATTAGCTCTTAGAGGTACCCACATTTTAGACGACATGCCTTTAAAAGTGCCTAGAGAGTAATTGAGCGTGTAAAGCTGGTATAAATTCTCTACGTTATTTGCATAAAATTTTACGGCTCGAAAAGTGCCTTTTATGAGTGCTGGCGGTAACTGAGGCTTTATATAAAATCTGTTAATACAATGATGCGAAACACACGATTAACATTTTTTTGAATCTGAGTCTAAAAATGTATTGCCTAATGTACAATATTCCTATATAAAAAAGGAGATATGAACCACCCCCACTTGGAAAGCCGACCTGTCCTGCTTCACCCACTTTAATGAAACTCTTTCAGTTCTCTTGCAATTTGCAATTGAATTGATTCGAGTAATTGGTTTACTTTCAGATTCTAAGAGCTTTTACATTCCAACCCACTTCTTGTTCATGCTGCTTGTTTTTCTGTTTGATGTAAAAAAAAACTGTTAATTTTAATTAGGTCTGTAGGTATATAGTTTCCACGCTAGCCACTGTAGATATAGCAGACGCTATATCTACAGTGGCTAGCGTGGAAAAAAAACTGCACCTGATGCTTTGCCATCTGTTTCATTAGATGCCCTTATGATAGAAATATGTAATTAGAGTTACATACAACTTGTATTACTTATTATAAGAAATATTAACTTGGAATATGATTTTATCAAGGGCGTAAAGGGCGGTATTTGATGATGCACATATTGAAACCCGAGGTCAGTGCGAGTTTCAAGGGTTTAATCTCAACCGTAACGAGTTTTTTTTAAGTACAACCCTCAGGTTTTATTGTCCAAAACGGAGTCTCAAATGTTTTATAGGCTACTTACATTTTAACGACAAGGTATGAACTTAAAATGGAAGGTCAGCAAAAAAATCATTATGTTAGTTTAAATGCAACAAAAAATATATTTAAACCTATAATAAAAATTTACAAAAGGTTAACGATTAACAAAATAAGAACATTTACGTTATTTGTACTAACAAAATCATAAACATAATATTCTCGTAATATCCAGTTTTCTCCCAAGTTACGTAATGCAAAAAGTAAACGTACATACTTAATAAACATACGAAAGGATACAACGATAATCAATTGGCCTTTGCCTACCCCAATGGGAAAGTGAAGTTATGTTATTTATACTTAATACTTAGATACACGATACAAAAACCCTTCCACTGAAACCGTCCGGTAACGTGCAAAACCCTCTACCCAAACTTTTTTAATAGGTCAGCAAATAATCGTAGATTTATCCTCGCAACGTGGATTTGCGGATTTTATAGCTCTTAGCACTCGAGAAATTGAATTTGGATGCCGGCGTGGTCTGGGTACAGAACACCTAATATAAACTATCTAGTGTACTGGGTGCAGAAGTCTCACGTGGTTAGATGAAAGGATATTTTTGCGCATCTAATAAGTAGGTACCTCATCAAATAGAATAACATTCTTTACCGTTGACGTACAGTTTTATTTGAGAAATTTGGGTTTTATTAAAATAACTAGAGGCTGCCCCGCGGTATTTCCCGCGCAGATTTCTCATAAACACAAAAATCCCGTTTTTTCCCGTTCCCGTGGGAATTTCGGAAAATCCTTTCTTAGTGCTCACCTACACTCCCTTAGGAACCTACATGCCAAATTTCAGCTTTGTACGCCCAGTAGTTTCGGCTCTGCGTTGTCTGTCACTCAGTCAGTCAGGCAGTCAGTCAGTAACGGAAGAGTTTTATATATATTGATTAAGCAACTGTTTTTAAAGAGTTAGAGTAAATTTCATAAATGGTTTAGCTCACCATAGCTAACAACTTTCCATAAGAAGATGCAATATTTGACGCCGACGCCGCCGTAGTATAGGCCAGACTTCAGCGCGAACTTATTCTTCTTGCCGAGTACTGTATTGTCTATATTTGAGTTTTTTTTTATTACCATAAATAACAACTGGTACAGTGGCGGTCTAGGAGGGCGTAACAGATTGAAGTATGGTCTCGTGCGACCTAGACTGGTATTACCAAAGAACAAGAGCTGTGTTACACTGTCCTAGAATACACTATCAAAAGGCTCTTTCATCGACATCAATGATTATTTCGATAACTTGGATTCTTTTGTTTTATCAAAGCAACCCAATCCTTTAGGCATTGATTTCTAGTAGATGAATCGGCAAATCAGCCGGACTTTGCTTTTGCCTTTTGCTATCTAGAATGTTATTCCCAGAGGAATATGTTACCCCTTTAACTTTCTATATTTATCCTGATTACGTGTTCAAACGGTTTTATATACGGTTTTTGATTTTGTGCCATGACTCTCTACGCTTTTGGTTCTTTTCTTACCTATTTCCTATTATTTTTCTTATTAATTCGATATCAAGTGTGAAGGCTCTCGTACTGTGTTTGGAGTTTTGGATCAAAACGTGTCACAAATGCAATATCATCATCATCATCATCATTTCAGCCGTAGGACGTCCACTGCTGGACATAGGCCTCCCTCAAGGCTCTCCATCTGTACCGATCGCAGGTAGCCTGCATCCAGCGTGGACCCGCAGCCTTGCGCAGATCATCCGTCCATCTGGCCGGTGGATGTCCTACGCTGCGCTTGCCGATCCTTGGTCTCCACTCGGGAACTTTTCGGCCCCAGCGGCCATCTGTTCTGCGGGCTATATGACCTGCCCATTGCCACTTCAACGAGCTTATCCGCTTGGCTATGTCGGTGACCCTGGTTTCTCTGCGTATGTCCTCATTTCTGATTCGATCCCGCAGAGAAATCCCGAGCATAGCCCGCTCCATGGCTCGTTGAGCTACTGCAATATAATTTAGTGAATTTTAAAATAACACCGTTACTTTGATTTACCCTTATTTGTGTACGAATACTTACCTATTTTATTTGTCTACATTACCAATGAAAGTTGTGATATCTTCGAAATCAGAAAAACGTCATACTTTTGTATTCGATACTTTGTTAATTTATTTATCCCTTCGTATGTTAGCCATCTTGGCCGCCATTTTGTTTTTGAATGTGACTGTGGGGGCTGTGTTGTCCCTCTGAACAGACAGGGGGCTTGGCCATAGAAAAGGCATATCTTCCTAATACTGACTAATATCATACTGTTGTCAATTAAGTTTAACAAAATATTGAGTAATATTTTTAGTTCAGTAGTTTTCACTAGTAAGAAAGACAAACAAAAAATCTTCAGGTTACAAACTTTAAATGTATGTAAGCATGACAAAACTCAGTCTAAATTCAAATATTCCTAGAATTCCTTTAGAAAGGTGTATTCATGCTCTGTTGGAGACCTCGTCTCGTCTGGACGTAATATGAAACAGATTTGCAATGTCTAAAGGAATATAAAAAGTATATTTTGATATATCAAAAAGAATTTGATATTTTTAAGTAAACATATTTTTTATTATTATGTGATTTAAGTAAAAGCAAACTTTTATTTCGTTTACACTTGAATAAGGTAAGCTTATAAGTCATAGCTTACCTTACCTTTAGTTTTACAACGGATAAAATTATAAATATTTTTTTATTTAAATCAAGTCTTCATATTATTACACAGTTAACCCTTAAACAGTTAAAAAAAAACCTTTTATTTATTTTTGTAAATTAAAGCGCAATGCTTTTTAAATTATTTATATTCTGGAAAGATTTTTTCATCGGTTAAAAAGGGTTTTCATGGAAAGACAAATTTACACAAAAAATAATAATAAGAAGCAAAAATATAACTAAAAATCTGTTCTACTGAAATTCGGATTCATCATAATAATTTTATGAAACAGTAACAAACACAACCAATGTGATTTTGTTTTAACAAAGAGTCGCGTAAGGCAAGTTTTAAATAACTTAATAATTAACAAAACAAGTGAAACCGGTTGTCATTTGTTTTATATTTTGTATAGAGGCACGTAAAGGTCAGTGAGCCACTTATCAAATCTAGTCGACGAGTTGGTAAATTAACTGTCAGTTGATAGTTTGCTTTTGAGGCGAGACAGTGTCTTATAGTTTTAGTAAAAAAAGTGAATTTAAAAAATGGAATGGTGTCATAGTGCTAATGGTAAGGACTATTCCGAAATGCTTGTCTTGTAATCGGAGGTATCTAAAACAACAATAATTATTTTTTTTCCAAAAAAGGAACCCGACTTCAATAAACTGACACATACATCAAGTTCTGAGCACTTCCTTTTTCTATAAGTCTGTTAAAATAGGAAGCCAAACGCGAGATAATCGCGGACAAATATACACACATACATACAAATATACATGCAGGCAAAATTGATAACCTCCTTTTTTGAAGTCGGTAAATAAAATTAACGTTGAACCTGATTTGTAAACAGAGTATTTTGTCGGCAGCGACCAGCGACTAAAGTTAATTATTGTTTTTACAGGTAAATACAAAATCGTCAGTGTAACCAAAGAAAATTTTCCTGGAGCTCTTAGAGTAAGTACTTAGTAAGGTTTTGTAACAAAAAATCTTTTTTCATTCAAATTCAATTTTTTTTCAAATTCAAATAATTATTTATTGAATATAGGATACAAGATATCACTTATTGAAAGTCAATTCGACTACATCTAATCTAATTGCTATTGATTCCTTATTTGGTAAAGTATCCTATACTGTGAGAGGCGAGGTAGTTCAGGGTGCCCACCAATTGGCTCAGGCAAACAAATGTTTGCCTTGCCCTACGACAATAGTTGCCTGGAGAGGCCCCCAAACGAGCCCTCCTCTGTCCAATGATTCTACTCCCTTTCGCAATGATTTTACAGCGTAGAGAAGAAAGAGGTATTATATTGTGTCAATTATTCACATAGTAAATTAAACTGTTTACATTTACATTACGACAATACATAATCCTTCAAAAAATATTTCAGGTAATAAAAGAAGCGTTCTGCCAAGATGAAGCAGTATGCATAGGAGCTGAAGTTAACAAAAACCCGGTAGCGGCTGAAGAGCTACTAGAACTATGCGCAGACGCAGCGCTTGACGGCGTCTCATTGGTCGCTGTCGAAATTGACAGTGGAGAAGTGGCAGCTGTCGCTTTTAATAAATTACAGGTGACTTCATGCATTATTTGTTAAGTGAGGATATTTGAATGACAAACTTAAATAAGAAGACAAAAATGCGTGGAGTAAATAAGAGTTTTTGAGCAGAAACTATACAAAAGTACTAGTTTATACCCAATATTAGATATTCACAGCGAGAATTTAACTGACTTTATCATAAACTCCGCCAAAATGGCAAAAATTAATCATCGCAACTCTCAAACTTCCTCCCAGATGGTATTTTATGTTCTTTAAAAAATTTTAGTACTGTCAAATATTTTGGTTTGGCGATGTAGTAAAATGTATGAAATCAAAGAACGCATAAATAACTTAATTATTCATTAACATTTTCAGGTAGCATCAACAAATCCATTTGAAAAGCCATTTTTCGAAGTATTTGCAGAAGAAAGATGTACACAAGAGTCAGCAAAGTCTCTCATACAATTTATGGCTAATGTCGACTCTAGGTGCAACTTGTTTGAGCAGTAAGTTTAGTTTAATAATTTTATTTATAAGAAGACAATCAATGACGTCAATAGATAATTGAAAACAAATCTTCAACTGCCTTTCTTTAAATCTAACACGGTATTTTGTTTTAAAAAAACAATAAATTCTACTGCCATCTTTTCCATGATTCCATCTTTAGATTACCTTTAATATTTAACCCCAATTCTACAATAATCATGAATATTTTTATCATTAATTAGAAAAATCTGCATCGATAGAACTAGAGCAAATATCAGTGGGTACATCCTCAGGCTATTATCTTGTAACCATTTTGCTATTCAACTGCGACGTTCCTCGTTCTACAAATTGCATACACGGTTGGTTACGTGCGTTGACGTTCTATTGTTTTGCTGTACAGAATTATATATAGCTGCTTTTGTCTCATAGTCTCGTAGCACGTACTCAACTCAGTTTATGAGGATAGTTCTGTCTTCTTGTTATAGTAATTCAATAATAATCGGTCTTTACAGCTTTTCAATTTGAGTATACTTTTTTACAAGTTATTATGAAAAATCGTTGCTTTTTTATCTTTTGTTTTTGTTTTTAAATCTGCTGCAGGGGATTTTCTTTGACTTCATTAATGTTAACAAGAGTATCAGAATTTATTTTAAAGACTAGACGAGCTGTTTGTCTTTAGTATGAATGTAGGTGGTTAGCTAAACAAATATATTGATGCGTCTGGTCTTAGATTGTTATTCCCATGTTACCTTATAATTTTTTTATTGGACTATCGCTCAACACCAAATCGAACATTATCTAATCAAATATTATGTTTGTTTTTCAGATACAATGCTGATTGCAGCTTAGAAATAATGTTTCTAGCAACTCTAGAGAGACATAGAACACAAGGTTTAGGCGAACTACTCTGTAAGGTCTCAGTTGAACTGGCAGAAAAACTACAATCTGGTCCCGTTTCCAAAATAACAGTACAAGATCTCGGCCCTAAATATGCCAATATGCAGCCAAGGAATATTCCAACAGTTTTCCCTAAGATTTGCCAGGCAATTTGGACGTCATTTATTTCACAAAAAATTGGTAAAGCCCTCGGCTTTGCGGTGAATAAGGAGGTTTCTTACGAGGAATTCAGTTATAATGGGAAAACGTACGCTGAAAGGATTGGCCCAGGAACCTTCTGCCAAGTAGCTTCTAAAGTGGTTGGATCGGAAAATGTATAAAATTAGTCAATGCAACTACCTATTTGGTTTGGATCTCAAAATTTCTGAATGGAGAATTTGAATTTACGCCGAAATTTTGAATTTTTATTTCCTATTTATTATTTAAATGGGCATATTGTCAATGCTAATTAAAAGTTAATTTAATTGAAAAAGTATTCTTGACTTCCCATTACTATTCACGTTTTAAAAGATGATAACCAATATTATGCAGATAAACTCACGTAAGTCCTTCAACAATTCGTGCTATCCAACAAATTGTAAATTCAATTTCATCAAAACATCCGTTCTGTAGTCCCGTACCCAATTACGTCACGGGCACGCTGAAATCTCAACCAAGACATACTGAACCCAAGTCGATCCACCGGACAGATCCGATAGCTGGTCTAATTGCATCGGCCAACTTGAGGCGAATTGGTTCATGTTAATCGATTCTGACTCGAATCGGACTTTGTAATCGCATAATTATTCGATTTGTACTTAATTGTTCTCTGCTCGTAGCTTGTTATTGGCAAATTTGATTGAAATTGTAACTTCACTTACCTACATGTAAGTATATAGTGATTTTATTGAAATTTATTTAGCTGTGTGTAATTACCCAGTCTCAGCATTATAAAATGTGAAAGCTTGTAACCGAATCATCAATATCAATACATAGTATAAAATAAAGTCGCTTCCCGCGTCTGTCCCTATGTATGCTTATATCTTTCAAACTATCCAACGGATTTTGATGTGGTTTTTTGTAATTGATAGAGTGATCCAAGAGGAAGGTTTATAAGTATAAAACATGAGCAAAATAGTAACAGGTTAGGCGGTACGAAGTTCGCCGGGTCGACTAGTATAACCATAAATTAATGTTGTATATTTTAAACATTTTGAGTCAAGATTAAAGAAAATAATCAAATAGTAACTATTTGTTGGAATCCCAACCCCCTCATTGGTAGTTGATTCTTCAACCAAACTTTTTTAAGTAATCATAGACTAAGTAAAATAAAAGCCTTCTTTTTTGGTATCTAAATGGGTAAATAGCGTGACCTAACCAGTTATATTCGCAAAAACTTATCATATATTTTGTGCCCAATTTACTATTTTCCGATCATGTTCATTTGTTAAGCGACCGTAGAGTACTAGAATCCGCGCCACATAAGTCTGCTCAGCCACTATATACGTACTTGACGTACTTAGATCACACATAAAATGTTTAGTTTGAACTTTTTGTTTGCATTGGTGTTGGTGTGATACGTTTGGATTGTGATCCGTTTATTGCGATCCGATTGGACGGACCCCTTAACCCGCCATTCAAAGCTGGCTAATAATTGGCTGACGCTTGCTAATTGATTCATATTTAGAACGTCCGCAAACTTAGAGAGTGGCACACACTCTATTAGATATTTTTGTGCCAGTACGTACAAAAAAAGCGGCGAGAAAAGGAAAAAAAAAGTTGCCGCAGTACCAAAGTTCGTAGCTCAACCAAACTGTATGTAACTAAATTGCTCAAACTAAAATTTGAATTAGCCAGACCCTATTCGTGGCCAGCGAATGAGTTCCTCAAAGTTGCTGGGATGCTTTGTGTTTTTTTTTTCATACTTTGGTCCGGAAAACTGCAACTCCGTTTTATGGAACTTTGCATTTCATGCTGATGTTGGCCTATGTAATAAAAAATATTAGTATTATTTTATTATGGAAAAAAAAGTATTAAAAACTTACATTTTATTTCTGTTCCGAACTTTCTGAGTAGAAAGAAGCCTTTGTAAAAGTACAAAAAACTGCTTTTAGCCCGAATGGGCTTTTTCTGTTCGATAATTTTATACAATGTCAAAAATCGAAAACGGCCTCAAATCTCTTCATTATTATGAATAGGGCTTCGTCATATTCGCAAAAAAGGGATTTGGCCTAAATTTTATTGGTCCCACTTAAGGTAATTTAATTCCACTCAAGCACTCAGACTGGCCTATTTTCTACGAAAACCGTAGTTATAAATATGAGTATATAAAAGAAAATATACGTCTTTTGATATAAAAAATCGTGAAGATTTCTCCAAATGGCTTTGATGTTTATAACTGAAATGTAGGTAGGTAACAACCGTACAACTAAAAGTATTCCTTTTAAGTTACGCGTCACATTTAGAAGATAGTTTCGTAATTATTTTGTAAGACGGTGGTACAAGCTATTGAAATAAATTGATAAGAAATAAAAACGCTTTAATTCTGACTAAGGCCTTTTTTTGTTAGTTCCAAAGTTCCAATGAAAAAAAAAACTCAATTCTACATAAATTCTCTTTTAACACTTCTTGTACAATTCGAAAATTCAGAAATGTAAATCAACGGTTCAATACAAAAAAAACAGCGATAACATTTTCGTAGGTGTATTGTTAAACATTTTGTCATATTAATTTGCTATCAAAACCCAGTTAGATTCAACAAAAGTTTAACCTTACTTACTTTTAACAAATTTAGCTGCGAAACTTAATCTTGCTCAACTTAGGGCCAAATCTAAATCTGATTTTGCTCTACTACATCTTAAGATTTAAACAGCAGTCGATTTTGCTAAGAACCTAAATAAAGGTAGTTTGCAACCCAATAAACTAATACAGTAACCGACACATAAACTTAGCTCCACCCATCTTAAAGGGTACTAAATAAAGAAGATTTTGCAAAGATTTTGTAGCTTGGACGCAGAATAATTAAGCTCAAGTTAGATCAGGGTTCAGTATAGCTCGGTTGGTTGTGTAACCCTTTATTTGTGGGCCCTTTATCGATTATAATCGATACACAGTCCACGGTTTAATTAAGATAGTTTTGATGTGGATATCGGTTGGGTGAATATCTGCTTTTGATAATCGACATTGTTTTGAGGCTCGTTTGATTTTCAATTGTTATTATACGTTAGTTGATAGTTAATGAAGCTTTTGTGACTGTTCTGTTGATATTTTCCTGTGATCCCAATAGATTGTAATCATAATAAGATATAATGCATGCATGTAAGTATTTGATATCAGTGAAGTGCATAACATCAATACATAGTATAAAACAAAGTCGCTTCCCGCGTCTGTCCCTATGTATGCGTAAATCTTTAAAACTATGCAACGGATTTTAATGAGTTTTTTTTTACTAGATAGAGTGATTCAAGAGGAAGGTTTATAAGTATAATACATGAGCAACATAGCAATAAGTTAGGCGGTACGAAGTTCGCCGGGTCGACTAGTGAATAATAAAAAAACAAACAAAAAACAAAGTATAAAAAAAACATACTTAAAAAATATATATTAAACACATAGAATTATTTTACAAAAACCCTATATTAATTTTATTACCTACTAGCCGACCCGGCGAACTTCGTTCCGCTTAACCTATTAGTATTTTGTGCTTTGTATTATACTTATAAACCTTGCTCTTGAATCACTCTATGTATTAAAAAAACCGCATCACAATCCGTTGCGTACTTTTAAACATTTAAGCATACATAGGGAAAGACGCTGGAAGTGACTTTATTTTATACTATGTATTGATGTCAGTTTTATATAGAAGTTCATTTAAACAGCATATTTTGATAAGATATATCAACGTGTTAAAATTAAACAGCCTTCTTGATAATAAGTCCCGTTACTTCTTCATGTCTATACGGCTGGAGCGATTTCAATGAAATTTGGTATGGAGTTAGCTGGCACCCTGGATTAACACATAGGCTACTTTTTACTGCGGTAATTACTGCGGGTAACACTGCTGGACACAGCTAGTTAAACAAAATGTTTGCTTATAACCTATTTTCTTAGTAAAGACTAATACAATTTTATTATTCATATATAGATACAGTAGGTTTAAAAGGTTGTACTGTTAACATAATACGTACTTACGTGAAATTAATAAAATGCTCTTTAACTTTTTATGAATAACAGGGTAGGGTGTGTCTCTTACCACATACCTTAGCACCTACATAATAATAATAATAATAACGCATCACACTCAAAGCCCCTAACTAGGAAGAACCTGTATCTTGGGTACCTACCCAAAACACACACAGAGACGAACATTACACTCAGACCTGAAACCAACATCGATATTCATCATATCAATGTTCGCCAAGCCAGGAATCGAACCCAGGTGCACACGCATCTCAGTCCACATCACTGCCAACTGAGCTACTGAGCAGTCAAAACATAAGCACAAAATAAGCATTTGAACAGAACGAGTTAGATACGCAATCAGTATCGATTCTCAGGGAAGCCGCACTCATCTCATCCTAGTATCAAATATCAGTACCATTTCGCAGTATTTGCCAAGTCTCATCGTAGGCACTCCTAACCTCTCCTCAATGGATCCGATTCACTTTGCATAGCTCTTGAAATTCAAATGGGGCAGTTTATATTGAGCCTCCGCTTAACAGAGATGGTTGCCATAGTAACGCAATATGCAACTTAGTCACCGGAGTACCTAATTATTGGCTACATACTGATGAGCTGCCCTCGCAGCACGACCGAACATTTGCGGTGTCTTTCTGTCACTTTTAATCGCTTTTGACATTTCAATGCGGGAAAATGACGTCACTAATCGAGAGCGAACCATTATGTCTACTGATCGAGCATGAGCAGCACGGGATACAACTCTTGCGATGTTGAACTGTCAGTTTAATCAATTGTCTATGATCTTGCCAAAAGTGCGAACATGAGATACGGTTTTTCTCTACGAATGACACATGAATCCGACATATCTTGTCTACTAATGGAAGGGGTGCAGACAAAATAAGACAAGAAGACAAGTTTAGTTCTAGGTTATGTTATCTTTCGTCGATAGCATAATTAAGTTTGGTTATTTACTGGAAAATAAAATAAAAACCAAATGGCAGGGGTATATATTATATACTTATAGTATAGTATAGACACTCTATTGCAATCAATAAACTTATCATTAGGTGACTAACAATTAATGTTCTTAAATTAATACATTGATTGCAATGGGCGGCCTTATCGCTTAGAGAGATTGCTTCCATAATAACATCAATACATTATTAAATAAAGTCGCTTTCCGCGTCTGTCCCTATGTATGCTTAAGAGCCAGTTTACAGCGATACTAGCGCCATTCGCGTAAAAAAAAATATCTTCTAAACTAAGGTAAATATCAAAAATGTGGCACAGTATGACACTAGATAATATAGCCTAGTATTTTTAGGGTACTGTTGTATAGCTTTTAGGTTAAAGACCAAAGAAATCTAGAAAGTGTTGCTAAAAGTGGCCACCTAAAAGCTATATTAAGGTGCTAGGCTACATTATCTAGTGTCATACAGTGCCACATTTTTTTATACTTATTTGTCTTACTTTAGAAGATATAATTTTTTACGCGAATGGCGCTAGCATCGCTGTAAACTGGCTCTTAAATCTTTGAAACTACGCAACGTATTTTGATGCCGTTTTTTTTAAAAGATAGAGCGACTCAAGAGAAAGGTTTATAAGTTTATTACCTGCACTAAAAAGTTACGTGTTAGGCGGTTCCTAGTTCGCTTGGTCGTTTTAGGTTCTGTTAGGTTTTCAGTCTATCTAGGTAGGTATTGTCCATAAAACGATTTCTACTCCCGCCACCAAAACTATCCACTGTCCGCAAATTATGACCGAAGCTAGATGACCACACAACACATTGAACACAAACAACTGTTGCTCGCACAACAAAGTAAAGAACTTACTACCGCTACTAAATAACTTACTTTTTTGACTCCATTTCACACTTTCTTTCTGCGTTTTTCTCTTTTTATGGCGTAAATCGGCGTAATTACTTGGATAAAATACTTAGAATACTTTGTTCAAAAGTTTTAAAAGTTTTTACAAACAAAATGAAAACAATAACAACGATCATTTAAAAACGTTTTGTTTATTCTTCACATAATCTAGTGCGTTCCATTTTAAACATTTCTTTTCATAATAAAAAAAATGTAAACTAAACGCAATGAACGAATGAATAGTGCTGTGCTGCTTGTTATTTGAATCAATTTCTTTCCCCGACCCTGTGTGACCACATCAAAAATAAAAGATTGGTCTTTTTTTTTCGTCTAGCAGCCCCATCTATCTCGATGGTGAGGAAGATTTAGACAACGATTAAATTTGTCTACGCACTGCTGCATGTTCGCACATGCGGGAAAACAAGACCCTCGAGATAATTTTAAACATTTAATCGCGTGTTCAAATGAGTGAGTGCATGCTGCCGCGGCTGATCTAGCAAATTTTGGATCACCTGACAAAATAAATTTTAAAAACATCTTTATAAATTTTGACCTATGTGCTTTTCTGATGTTTCGTTAATGTTATAAAAAAAAAGTTGAGAAAAAATTGATTTATTCAAAATAAGATACAAGATATCACATAATGAAAGTCAATTAGACTAATCTAATTAATATCCTTATTTGGTAAAGTATCCTATACTGCTAGAGGCGAGGTAGTTCAGGGTGTCCACCAAAAAAATTTGTTTGCCTGAGCCAAAATTACGACAATGGTCGCCTGGAGACGCCCCTAAACGAGCCCTCCTCTGTCAAATGATTCTACTCCCGTTATTTATCAGAAATTAACATCCGAAGTCAGAATCAACATCATCGTAAATTAGGTAGGAAAATCCATGAAAGTCCTTGTACGAATTCAATCCAAATTTAATATATTCTGTGCTTACCTATACAGATTCTAGTTGTTCAAATGGGAACCCACTGCCTGCCTGTATTTCTGAGAATGCAGCTAATTCCCTTTACCGTGGAAATTCATGTTCTTCCCAACATGATCAAATATTTCAGGCACGTACGGCGTGTTACACAGTTTTGTCTGTAACGACGTGGATTATACTTAGTTTGTAACTAATATTAAATTTTGTTTTAAGGTTATTATGGTGTTTTCTATAATGCGTGGCTACACTCAGATTAGCTTATTAAGCTTTACTATGAACTTTTTTACCGAATTAACTATGATGATGTTGATTCTGAATTCTGATGTCCATTTCTGATAAATAACATTAATAAAATAAACAAAATAAAAACAACATATAAATTAAAATGAATAAATATTCAAATAGGAGAGAAACATAAGAAAGTCTTCTCGCTTATAGAGACTACAATCAGAGACAAGAGAGCAACAATCTATGTGGGAACATTAAGCTTTCAATTTTAATATAAGTTGTCGTAAGAAATAGTCGTTAACTATTTCCCACACGAAGTCATTCTCGTTATAGCTGGTTATTTATTTATTTTGGGCATCCTAGATTCTAGATTTACCTAGTTAAAAGCTCTGAGTGTAATGCGCTAATACCTAATAAGTATTTTCATTTTATTTTACATCTTCTAGACGAAAATACCTATCTACTTCAAAAAACTTTGTAAAACTATTCAATAGGATTTTCATTTTGCTAATACGAACTTCGTGTTTCAAAACATACTGAATCAGAACTAACTAGCCGAAAGTTCTAGAAATCTTCCACTTTTAGTACTGGCGACTACACTTTTGAAACCATTGAAATGGTAACCGTTTGCTTTTTTCTATGTTCCTATTACAAAATGTACTTGAAAATGGAAGTTTTTAACCTATAGGTAATCTATAATTTCTTTAAGTATAAAATAAATGTATTATCGGGAAGAAATCTCTTGGAGAAATAAGATAACTTTATAACAAATTAACAAAATACAAGAAAATTCCTAAGCAAGATTTTAGTGCATCATGGGCTCACATTTTTTATATTGGCCATGGTTTAGTATAGGAATATCATTTTTTTTGGCAATTGTCCCTAATATCGCTGAAATAGAGCTATTAATTATGTTTTTTTTTAAATAATAATAACTGCATTTTGTTAATAATTCTTGTAAAATTGAAGCATGTCGTCGACAGGACTATTATTTCATACGTGTACGAGGAACTTCGCTATTAAACTTCCCTTTATTTCTGTTTACTGCGTAAATGCTTGGCAGATACGTAAAATCGGTAGGTATTGCAACTTGCAACCGAATTTCCACTTTATACAAGACTAGAGGCTGCCCCGCAGTTTCACCCGCGCAGTTTTCTCTTAAACACCAAAATTCCGTTCCCATGAATTCCCATCACCGAATTTTGGAAAATTATTCCTTGTGCTCCCCTACACTTCCCAAGGAACCCACGTGCAAAATTTCAGCCCGCTAGCTCATTGACTGACTGACAGTCGGTAGGTAACGGAAGAGCATCGGAAGAGTTTTATGTATACTGTTTAGATACTAATTGATTTATTATAAAACCGTTAATATCAAACTGTAGATCTATATGTTTTCTATTAAAATAACGAACTAATACCTAGGTATAATAGTTTACTTGATTTTTAATTAGTGCAACCTTGTGCTGCTTGTGTCCTAAGTATTTTGAATAAAATTAAATGCTTTTACATTTTAATTTAAAGTAAGTATGATATAATAGAATCTAATATATAGGTGCAGCGGAAGATGTTTATTCTGAAGTATTGAATTTACAAACTATGCTAAATTAATAATAACTTAATTTCCAAACCATAAAATATTGATGAAACAAAATCTCTTTTAAAGTATCTTTATAAAACAGTTTTCAAAGTTCAATATAATGGGTAAAGAAAAAAGCCGCAGGGCAACCTATAATCGCATGGAAAGTTTATCGTCTCCAAAACCCGATGTTTTCTTTCACTAAACAACAATTTGCCTTAGAAAAAACCAATACTTATCTACAATGGGGTGTAAATTGCCTTAGAAGGGTGCCATCGGAGGGCCTGCCTGACAGATATCTAAGGGCCCTTTTTATATAACCATCTTTCATAGTAAATTTGTTTTACTTTGCACTAGCATTATTTATACCCGTTACTGTATTAATTTATCAATTTAATTTGAAATACGAATCAGTCTCTGATGTTCACAGTCTGTGTTTGGAGGCTACTCCATCGAGTATTTTACTCGGACAAGTCGTTCCTGATTACTGTTTATCTTTGCTCGTATAAGCCGCGCCGATAAAGAAAAGTTTTAAATATGGCGGACGTTTTTTTTTTCGTAATGTATGGTTGGAAAAAAAAGTTCGATTAATATTTCTTCTACCTACTCTTTGTAATAAATAATTCTCTTTTTATTATTATTACTAATTGACAGAATAGTATTTACAAACAATATCATAATAAATTAATTTGAAGCAAGGGTAAATTATTATTACATTAATAGTAATATTATTACATTGTTCTTTTATTTTTCTCTATTAGTTGTGATTTGAAAACATTAGCAAGAAAGATAAAATTATGTTAAAAAATGCTTTATTACCACTAAATATAAGTAAAAAATAAATAAAAATAAAATAAAAAATAGCTAAATGTGTTGCGTTATTTTTTTTAATGTATATACTTACTTCATTGTCTTAAAGTCGACTGAGTTTATCAATTTGAAGTGGATATCTTTTTAAGTCACATTTTGACACTTTAGAGTGCGAGTTTGAGCTGCGACTCGTCTGTGAATGTCAGCCTTACAATCTGAAAAAAAAAAAAACTGTAGACAGACAAAAATCAGCAACGTTTTAATGGGGCTTTAAATACCTACCTGTATGTGCTGTATAGCTATTTGTTAATTTTAAAGTATGTCTGAAAAACTATACTTTATGCTTTTTTTACATTTATAACAACAGGGCAACAGGTAAAAAGTGTTCCGAAATAAAAAATACTTAATTATAACTCCCAAGTAAACTAATAAAGCAAAAAAAATACAGTTTATCGACATCGTAAAAGCCATTACTACATAATTTCCGTTGCCTTCGGCGTTTACTTACTTTTTTTTCAATAGCAACCCTCTCGTTTCTAAACACCAAGTTCACCGGAAATAGGGCTGTCAAAAGTATCCTGATTTACTGTACGAGAATTAAAATTTACGTTTGCGTTTTGGTGCTTCGAAATTTGCAGATTTGGTGCTAAAAAATTATATCGTCGGCATTCTATTTAATTGTTAAAGATTATGTTTTTTAAATTGTATATTAATATGTTTTAATTGAAAAATTTGATTATAAGAAATTTTACTTGATCAGAATTTGTGCAATTAGTACTTGCAACTTACTCACAGAGCTCTAACATACAAAAAAACCAGTTGTTCTCTATATTAATGTACTCAAAATATTGAAGCAATTTTTACTTGAAGAAGAAACTTCCAAATAATACTAACATAAAATATAATGCTGACTGGCTCAGTTGCTCAGTTGGCAGTGATGCGGACTGAGTAAGCGAAGAGTGTGCCATGGTTTCGAATCCCGGGCGGGGCGAATATTGATATGATGAATATCGATGTTTGTTTCCGGTCTGGGTGTAATGTTGGTCTCTGTGTGTGTTTCGGGTACCCTAGATAAGTACAGGTTCCTCTTAGTTTAGGGGTCTGAGTGCGATGTGTTATAATAATTTACAATGCAATATTTTTGTGTTTAGAACAGTCTCTTACACTAAGTGTACGAGTTTTTTTTTTTTAATAACATCATGGGTAACCCTGGCCGGAACTGTCGACTGCCATTTCCTCGGATGAAAACGTAACTACAAACTCTTGCTTGCATCCGCACAATATTGATCGGTATTCAACTTCCAACCGGGTACAGAGTTGAACAACTCTCTTGCAATATACGAAGTCGGGATTTTACCTAGTTGAAGTACGAAGTGCGTGTAACATGTATCCTTTCATTAATTTGATTGCAAACCGCGCAAATCGCCATAAGGTTAGGCAGGCAATCGCTTGGCAGCCGGCGATAAGGTGGTAAGAGATGGCTTGAGAATGGTCTAATCCAAAGACATACCTAAAAATAATGTAACATAATTATCTCACAAAATTATGCTCGTCGCGGTCTCCTCTCAGACTAAGCAAGGAGGCCCTTATTCAATACGAATATAACATTGTAACATTGGATTGTAACATTTTTATGTCGCCACCACGTGACCATAAAAGACGATAAAATGTAGCGCAAATAAAAGCACCATGTTTTTACGCTCAATTACTGGCTCATGCATGTTTCAAATAACAAAAGAGGAAAGGGTTCCTAAACCGACTAAGCCCCATTTGGTTCGACGTTTCCGTCTTCCAGCATTAGCTATGCTCTGAGCATTGCCGAAGCTACTTCCGCGCAGGTAAACCTCCCCTACGGAACCAACTCGACAATCAGCGTTATGCTGCGATGCTCTCCATCATTTCTCCGGGGACTTTCCACAGGGTGAGGGAGTCATGAAGACTCTGTATGTAACCCCGACAGCTGAAATGGCTGGAACCCCAAATTTGTAACAGAAATGTTGTACTTATACTTTGCTTGGAAAAAAACTTTACAGGTGCGATGTAGAGTTTTAAGTTTTATTCATTATTTTATTGAAAACCGTTGTTTATTTTATTCAATTTTATACACAGAAAACTCAATAACTTAGTTATAAACTATTGTAGTTTATTTTGTATAACAATATTTTACAGTAATCAAAAGTATCCGATTTTTACATGTTTTTTCGACTACAGCGCCATCTGTGGAGAAGTTAAAGAACTTACGCCTCTTTAGTTAATATTCTTACAAAAATCAAAATAAAAAAAAAAATCAAAAATCATAAAAAGAGCGTAGCAAAAAAAATAGTTATACCTACTTATTTTTTTAAAATAAATTATAATAATTTCACTTAGTATAAAAAAAAGGTTTGTTTTTGCTTTACTTTACGAGACCCACATCACCAAAATCCTATTTGCACAGAATCTATTTCGAGTAACAATAATTTAGGGAAATCAACAAAAACACTAGGCGGCAAAATGAAGCAAAGGCTTCGGGGAGTAGACGTCTTATCTTGACGAGGGTACCTTATTTACATTTGAACGAAAAACGGCCTTCCATAGAAGAATTATTACCCAGTTACAGAATATTATGCTGTTAAATGGTTTCCCGTTTCTCGGTATTTAGAGCGTTGTAACGCCTTTATTAAATTATGCTTTAAGTGTCCTATTTTATCGATCCTAGCTCCAATCGTGAAAAAAATATTTTAAGCCATGGCAAATATTGTTTTGAACCTGTAAAGATACTAGATAAGTAATCTTCCTTTTTTTTTTTGAACTGTTACTGTTAAAAGGCTCCAAAATAAACATAATAAGTATGCAAAGAAATATAAAAAATATGATTGAAGATCTATGAGGAGGTAGCAGGATCTGAAATCTAAAAAATTGAAGTTTTCTAAGGAGGTAGCAGGATCTTAGACTGTATATATAGTATTATTTATTGTCCTTAGAGCAGGATAATATTTAATTTTTGGATCAAGTTCAGTCTACAGTAATGTTGACAGTGGCTTCATTATAAGAATTTATATCGATGTTCTTAGTCTCTTAAATTCTTGCTACCTACTTTGTTCAAGCTTTGAGTGTAACGCGTTATTATTGTTAACCTCATTCTTGGCATTTACACCTACAGATTTTCCGTAACAAGGGAAAAATTATCGCAGCTTTCCTTAGTAAAATAGGTGCTAGAAGTACCTTTTATAATTATAACAGCATTAACTCGGGCACCCCGTTAACTCTGACCCGCCCGAGGGCGCGAAAGGTCGTTTAAAAACTAATTAAAGCTTTCAGTGTATTTTTTTTAATTATTTCCTAGCTAGGTAAAAAAATCTGAACGTCTGAAAGGTTATTTTTATAATCGTAACTTTTATATTTTCTTTTTTATATTTTTGGAGAAATTGATAAGAAATTCTACATGCCCATTAAAAACGAAATCAAAAAGCGTTTATTCAATAAAGGAAATAAGGTAATCTAGTAAACTGAAAACATAAAACATAAAAACAATGTAGTCTAGTGGTTTAGGGTTGTTTTCCTGCTTAGCTCCTTGCAATCGAACCACAGAAGCAAGGGCCTTTTATGGCCTTCTACATCATGAACAATTTAAAAATGTGATAGCATAATGCATAATATGTTTAGAATGTAAGGCACTGTAAGGAAATATATAGTGATAATGCCTGAAGTGGCCATTTTTAGCAACACTTCTATAATAATTTAAAAACGCAAGCGTATTAGATCCCCGCTGGCCAAACAATGAAAATAAAACACTAAATTCAATCTGAAATCCATCCACAAGCAAGACAAGGGGTGCAAAAGACCCTTCATCTCGTGGGTTTCTTGAATAATTTGTGCTGACATTTGACAAGTACGAACTTGAGTGCAACTGTGAAGGGTTTTCGGTGTTGTTTAATAAAAAAGTTTTGAAAATTTAATTCCCTGGGAAAATGAGAATATAATTTGTCTTCGTCTTGAATGCTTAACAGCCGCCGCCGAATGTGGCGTAACCTTATAATAAGCTTATTTTGTACTGACTTTTTGATTTAGATGAATAAAATCTATTTCTATATAGGCATAGCTAAAACCTCGAAATAACAAGACTAACAGTTCTCTACAGGAACAAGACAAATATAACTGAAACAGTTACTTTCTATTAATTTATTTTTATATTTAACTAGAGGCTGCCCCGCGGTTTCACTCGCGCAGATTTCTCAAAACACTCAAATCCATTTTTTTCCCGTTCCCATGGGAATTTCGGGAAATCCTTTCTTAGTGCTCACCTACACTCCCTAAGGAACCTACATGCAAAATTTCAGCCCGCTATGCCCAGTAGTTTCAGATTAAGATAATTTAAAACCGGCCAGTATTATAATATTATAACCAGCCAGTGTCTTCATGTCGGCGTAGTAGACACTTGACTAACAACCGTACATTTTACAAACCACACGAACATAACCTAGACTGTAATCGACCATGCGACAGCTACAAACTAGCAAACTGCGCGTGAAATAGACAAAGTTGCCCGTTTCAGGGATGCCTCTAAAATGTACTTGTATAGGTACTCATTCTGTCACTTTATTTGTAGTTTCATACGCTTTAAATTTTTTTCAGTTTACAGTGGAAAAAAAAACGAGTATCATCTTGGTTCGATTTCCGGCGGTGCGAACATGGTAATGAATTTTATTTTTTTCCGGTGTCTGGGCAAGTTTGTATGTCTTCGTATGTGTTTCGGACATCCTAAATACAGGTTCTGCCTAGTTAGGGGATCTGAGTGTGATGCGATTCCTAACTTTCTTGGTCTTGTTCAATATTCACTATATTTCGTGATTTTAAATAAATACTTTCTGTATTTTTTGCATACTCTTGGGTCTAAAATTGATACAATTATTGTAAAATCATAAACAAAAAGAAGGAAGCTCGAAATTTGTCACAGAATCGCACTTTCAACATTTTATTTTTAAACTCTAATTCCTGGCAATTAATTTTTTTATAGGGCCACGCCCGCTTTTTCGTCCAACAGCAAGACTTGCTTTGTTACACTCAGCAGTAGGCTTTTCCATTAATTTATAACTTTTAAAAGAAATTAAAAAAAAAAACAGAAAAATCTTTACAAATTTAATTTCAGCTACAAAATTTAATTCTCCCCTTTTTTACTCGCAGCAAAGCTCTCCCAGCTCAATAACTCAATATTCTTCGTCTGATTACCATCCTGTTTCATTAAATCTTACCTAAGTTATACAAAGGAAAAACAACCTTATTTTGTTATGCCTTCGGTTAAAGTTTGCCTGACCAACATTCAATGAAGATGGTTTGCAAAATACGAATGCGGGGCTATAATAATTTTCGACTGAAAGTTTACGTTTACAATAAAGTATGTTTTTTTTTTTTTTTGTTAAAAAAGTTTATTGTATCTATCAACTGTTGGCACTTTCCATTTTTTTTCGGTTTCAAGGTCAACTGTTTCGCAGCCATAATCTTTTTGTCTGCAGCTTTTTATAATTATTTATGAAAACATCTTATTTTCGAGTACTTAAGTACTTGAAACATTTAGTTAGTCTTGCCTCCATTTCGTTATAAAACTCTAATGCAATCTGAAGTTCGTTCAATTTGATACAGAAGTCGCAAAACACATTCATTAAAATGTTTCCATTTAGTTTGAGTAAACGTCAATTTTGGAAAATGATTTATGATACTAAGGCTAAAATTCTGGGGCAAAACACAACTTTTTAATCAATTGCTACTCACATTTCGAAAGCTTAGGAAATAATAAAAGGTACATCGTTAAAACATTTTTCTGTTAACATTTTCCACAATTACCAATGCAACAGACAATGTGAGGTGTACGGAACGATCCCCGGGGGTGTTGGTGGAAAATTGACACAAAACAGGGAAGTAAGGGTTGCCCGGTCTCGGACGACTGATCTCTGCGGTGATCCTAAACTTGAGGGAGGGTTTTTCATGCCTAGAATTACCTTAGGGTTGACAACGATCTAGAAACATGGCTAAATATAGCAATGAAGAACAAAGGAGAGCAGAATGTGTTGTAGCTCTGTTAGCAGTCAGAGATTTCAACCTGACATTTACGATTTCAGTGTACTTACTCAAGTTTCAACTCGGACAAGTCTTTATCGAGTTCATATTAATCTGGCTTAGGCTGCCTCATACTCCGTGGAGCGTAGAATCACTTTGTTGAAGACGCAATCAAACTGTGTATATTATTTTGGAGCTGGGAACGAGATAAAGCAGTCTTGACAGATTGGAGGCTGACATCCACAGTCGAGACGCAGCTTAAACTCGCACTCCAGTGTCAAAATAAAACTTAAAATTTTTCTCCACTCCAAATTGATTAACACTTCAAGACTCCGACTTCAAGACGCTCGACGGAGTATAAGATGGCCCAAGCCAGTATATTCTGTACTCGGAAATGACTTGTCCGTATTATCCTCGACCGAGTAGCCTCCAAAAACTGACTGTGAATCCTCCTCTCTCTCTCCTTCATCACCTGCCAACCTTTTAGCTTTACCTTTTACGAGACCCATTGATTAAGGAGACCATTCTACATACTGCCGCCACACTGCAAAAAAACCTACTAAATTTAAAACATCGAAAATGCACACTGTATACCCTGTACTTACGGACTTTGAGCCTGTCAATTTTTGAACCTACTCCTTAAACGATAGTTTTTTTTTTTCGTAAGACCCAATCCAGTTCTTATATATTATTGGTAAATATTGTCTTTACGAAAAACAAAACTGACAAGCACAGCTAGCACAACATTCTATAGCCTGATTGATGAGTTTTTAACGCAGTTATTATGCGAATGATGTGAGTGATCGACTTGTGAGGGTTTCTTTATTGAAATACTTTGCATACAGAATTATTTTTTTCACGTAAAACAATGTTGAAATAGCTTTCAAGAAACAAAGTTTAAAAAAATTGTTGGTTAGATTAATTAATTTTGTTTATCTTGTTAACTGCTGAGATCAGTCTTACATGTGTTAAGGTGACATAAGGGCTGATTTTCAGACAGTTTATGATTACGTTTCTCATTAGCACTATTTATCCTTATGATACAAAAGAAAATCCTATTATAGCCGTTTCAATGTTTTAGATAAACTTTAAAGATAATATTCTATATAAAACAGATTTTGTAGGTATTATAAGCAAAACCAAATCTATTATTCACGTAAATCGTAATTGAATTTTAACATCCGACCCATTTGTTCTAGCATTATTGTTTTAACTTACTCCGCAGTTTACCTCGCCCATTTTAGGAAATCCTAACTAAACCCTCTCCATTATTCATTATATTGTTATAAATATTGAATAACCACGTAATTGCTTGGCATGTTCGCGAAAGGTTTCGTATCCCTTCCAGAGATTAAAACGGATCAGCGTCGTTCTTTGTGTAACACGATATTTGAAATGAAATAGTGAAAATGAAAGCATTGCTATTGTTTCTGATCGTGTTTTGTTTTCTAATTATTAAGTAGGTACTTACTTACTGACATTTACGAGAAGAGAAACTTTTTAAGTATGTACAGTCACGGACTAGGAGGCCGTAACAGATTTGTCTATGGTTTCGTCAGCCCTCGACTGTATTACCGAAGAACAAGAGCTATTTTGCAATACAGAAAAACCGGAAGTGTTACGCCGCTCGTGTCCACCACTGTACCTATTGTACAGTAGCGGTCTTGGAGGCCGTAACAGATTTGTCTTTGGTTTCGTCAGCCCTAGACTGTATTGCCCAAGAACAAGAGCTATTTTGCAATACAGAAAAACCGGAGGTGTTACGGCGACCTAGACCGCCACTGTACCTACGTATTATTAGAAATTACTTTTAACAACTAGTGCGTACCCCGCGATTTCGCCAGCAAAATTTCTCTCGAAACAGCTAAATCATAATTTTCCATTCCCATGGGATTTTCAGCATAAAAAGTATGTCCTTTCTCAGGCTTAGTAGTTATGCCGTAAAAGCGACACAGACAAAGTTTTTTGGCATTTATAATTATTAGTATAGATTTTGCGTTTGTGTGATGTCCTAGAAAGAATTAACTTTCAGTAATTTTCCTTTTCATTACATATTTCAAACAACCTTATAAAGGCTCTATCGCCTGAATTTAGCACTTCAAAAGACAATACAGTATCTAATTACACCCCTAAAGTGTACAAAGTACCAACCTATACATAACGTAGACGTGCATTAACCCCATTCAGCCTCTGCATTAGGGAAGCTACAGTGTCGCCCCCAAACGGAATACTTGAAGAGACATTCGTTACTAATTTCTGTACCTCAGAAGCATAACACTGTAAGTCACAAATCGTAATTTTACAGGAGAGCGTTTTAAAGTTTGAAATCGCAAGTTTTTCAACTTTAGACGCAAATAAGACGCAAAAGTAGACGCTATAATCATCTTGAGTTTAATTGATAACATAGAGCAATTATCTCTTAATTCAAAACAATTTTCAGAAAAATAAGTCCTATGAAAAAATATAGTTTTTCAGGTACTTTTGTAAAAACATGCATCACATACACTAAAATGCTTCTAAGATTATTTTTGTAATCCGGTGAAAAATGGTGTCAGTTACAGTATTTTCTTTAAGAAAACAAAGTACAATAAACAATTTTAGTGTTAAAAAACACTGTAGAACACATTCAGAACCGTTGCAACTCTAAATATGTGTCAGTAATTTATATTATGTAATTTCTGAGTGAAATTTCATGTTTTAAATGATGTTGTCTGAATCTGTGACCTAATGTAGTGAACATTATAGAAAATGATTAAGAAATGGTTGAATATAAAATAATATGGGACATATGGGGTCCATAAGTAACTGTTGCATGAATGAGACATAGGTCCCTAGCGCTTTGGTATCAGGATTCCATTATGTCAGGGTAGGCGAAACGTTGTTCTTGGTTGTGCTCTGAGTCTGCAGTGGCTCACTGATTAGTAGTATAACTCGTGAAAGTTTGAGCTCTTGTCTTATATTCTGGCGTAGATTAGTTTTAGTAAGGTTTTAAGACTGCTTTGAGCTTTATAAATAAAATGCCACTAGTTTCTCTTTCCTTGCCTGTAGTCATAGTGGGGTCATGAAAGGTTCATTATAGGAAGTTTGAACTTTAGCGACGACGTAGCATGAGTTTAACGTTGTGGATTTCACAATAAGCCGTTCATGATGTCAGGGTCTGGTAGCTAGCTAATAGGGAGAGAAACCAGAGTTTTTATATTATGTTACCTAAATGCAGTCTGAATGTTTATCTGAAGTAGATCTGCGCCAGAAAACAGGACCGATACTTAAAAGTTACCTTAAAAATTCACAGATTTGCTGTTCGAATATTAATTGTAATGTAAATTGTATGACGTCTGTTTGAATTAATGTTTCTTAATACTTTCAAAGTAATCGAGCAGTTTGATGCAGCAGCATCATCAAGGACAGATTATACATAACTGCTGCAGTGTTTTGGGTAAATCCGCAATGAAAGCATGTGCTAAGGATCATCGGGCACTATCAGAGTTGGTTAATAAATACCAAGTTTCCGAGGAAAGTATTGCAAAACAAATGGTTGTACGGTACTATGACCAATGATGATGATGATGATGATCTCCTTTTATCCCTCATCAGGGACATAGGGCTCTCAGTAAAGCTCGCCACTTGCTCCTATCCTGGGCGACTTCCTCCATTTCATTCCACGGTGCTCCAAGTATAGGGGCCTCTTGCTCCTCGTCATCTTGTATGATCAATGAAGACTTTAATTTTCAACTTAGTTTGCCTGGCAGTAATGCATGTGATGTCACACTTGAGATCAGATCCGTGCGCGACCATCCTCAGGCTTGAAAGAAAATCGAAAAAAGGACGAGACTTTGGGATTGGAGTAAGTATGTATCTTTTCTGGTGTTAGATATAAACTTTTTTTTAATATAAGATGTTTATATCTAGGGTCAGAATTGTGCTCCAATCTTGGAGAACCATTTTTTTTTGTTTTCTTACTGTAGCGTGACCGCGTGTTGATAACATGTGTAAAGGTATCATTGCTTGGCAAATGAGTGAGGAATTGAGGTCTTCATTGAATGTCTTTTAGCCATTTTCTTTGCAGTTTTCTTTCGGTTCTAGTCCAGGATATTCACGCCGGATATTATTTTTACCGTAAATGATGCGACTCGCAAGGTATGGCGTGGAAGTGACGTTGTATGGTTTCGTCTATGGGTAATGAGTTCTGTCGGTATTTTATTCAGCTGCAAAAGTGGTATAATCTATCTTTGATGGAGTTGTTGCAAGAAGTTGTTGTGTTGAGGGTATGAGGAAGCATTCGTTGACGGACTTTTTTTACTATTTATTTTTAAAAGAAGATTGCGTGTATTTTTACATGTATGGTAAGTATCATTGAATTAAGAATGCCAAAAACTGTCAATTTAGATACAATTTTTTTCTATTTTCTTTATCTCTGATACCCGGCCAAGACCGAACTCCCGCGTAACTAGCAGCTTCTATATAAAGATGCGTTAAACATACAATGTTATGCAATTAAATTAATTCGAAGCATAAAGCAGTATACGCTCTTACAGTTTAATGCTTCTCATCAGGCAAGGTATTTACACTATAATGCAAATCGAAAAAAGGCACTTCCAGGCTAGCTACGGCCACGGGAGTAAGCGCATTCGAAAGAGCTCGTCAAATACATTAGGATTCCATCAAAAAGTGAAAATCGCAAAAATGTCAGTTACAGTGTTATGCTTCTGAGGTACAGATTTAGGGTGTATTTGGCACTGTGAGTTAGGCAAGTTTCCATTATGAATGAGTCCTTTTCGTTATGAGACAAGTACCAGTTTACTTTGTACATTATGGTGCATTAAAAATTAAGATTTGAGTTTCAGAACATATACTTACCAACTTATATGTATTTTAATAAAACCAAATTATTTATTTTCTAAATGGGTATGGGTATATTCTTTTAAAGAGCAGTTTTTATAAATTAAAACAAAAACAAGTTATTATAATATGAATAATGTTAATGTAGAATTCTATGATGAAACATTTTTTCTAAACGGACCAGTAGTTTCGGAGCCGATTCAATTGAAACACACAATCAAATGTTTTCTATTTGTAATATTATTCATAGTGTAGTGTAGAAGATAGGTGTTGATCAGTTTACAATCAGTCAGTGATATAAAATACAAATATCTACATACATTATAACTTGATGCTATTTTCCTGTGGCCCTAACTTAACCCCATCTCGACATACCAGTTTATATGTTTTTTTTTTTCTCTATAAACGAGTACATAAAATAGAATATCTCTCGTGAAATTCCTCAAAAATCTATAAAGAGAATCATCCGGTCTAGACACTATTATTACTACATATCTATAGCTGTAAAATTTTATGATGCATTGGGGATCTTTACTCAACAGGCATCGAACCCATTTAGCAAAGTAACTGAATTAATTCTGCGTAATTTAATCAACGCATACACTATGCAAGATGAAAGAGCTAGGTGTAATGGTTTAAAATTCACTGATATACACGAATGGAGTAAAATACGTTATAATATTAAAAAGACACATATTATCCTCAATGAAATCTTAAATATCTTTTTGGGTTGCCTGGAAGAATACGCTTTTAGCAATAAGGCCGCCCATTGCCCTTTGTAATATAAAATTTTTACAATAAGTATTATTTTATGTTATTTATTTTTGTGTTTACTATGGCAATAATGCGTTGTTATGTTTTATGTTTATGTTAAATATCGAAACGAAATCTTTAAAACGTAAAAAACTTATTACAAAATTGAACAGATTTTATTTGTTAATGACCTTAACAAAACTGTGTCGGATTATAACTTAATGTTCTGAATCATGGTCTTTTCTAGAAGTTCTAAGTATGTTCTGTCACAAAGTCGACCTCCTTATACTTTAATCTAAGGTAAGTAGACCCAAAAATGTCTACATAGCGCATGCAATGTCGCTGTTTCTTCATTACAACGCGGGTTTGAAATTATTTTGTGCTATTAACGCAAATTCCAACGAAGGTATGCTAGTCGAAGGCGGATAATAACTTTTACCTGATTCAGTTTGTTTCAGAGCTTGGATTTATCACGCAGGAATGAGTGTGGGAATAATTGTTAAATTGAAGGACATAATTTTGACACGTTCTACCTATAGTAACTAATAGGATGAACAGATTTACAGATAAGCGATGAATAGTTACTTTTTCCATATTTTATCATCGTTTTAAACATTTCGTGGATTACGACAAACATTTCAAAACCAAAATTAGCTTAATCAGCCTAGCAGAATTCCAGTTTTAGAAAGAACTTGGCGCAAGAGGGAGTGAAATTTATGGAATGAAATTAAAAAGGAGAATCGTTAAGCCTTTGATCAGTAAGAAGACACATTTAAAAAAAATCATGCCGTTCATAATATAATAGGCACTACAAAGATTTTTTTATATATAACTTTTACAACAAAAACCCAACACAAAGCACGTAAGCTAACCAGTTTTTGTATTTAATTTGGTTTTAGCAAAACAAATACAAATGTAAAGGTCAATCTGGCGCTACTATTTGGGGTCTCATTTTGTTGGATAGCTCCTATTTACTCACCATCATCTATTTTGACTGCTCCGTAGCTCAGTTGGCAGTGATGTGGAATGAGAAGCGTGTGCACTTGGGGTCGATTCCCGGCGTGTCGAACATTGTTATGATGAATATCGATGTTTGTTTCCGGTCTGGGTTATTACACCTGGGTGTCATCAACCAGATGGCCACCCTATATCCAGGTTTTACCTTAATTAGTAATAATAATATAAATCTACTAGCAACGATAATCCTGCGCGATTGGCAAAAGGATAAACCAATCTAATATTTTGCTGAGTGGACCCTAAAATAGAATTACTTTGCAAAACAGTTATTTGCAAGGCGAGGGGGCTGGCTAAAAGGAGTGTCGAATTAGGTGTCTATTACTTCGTTTTCTGCTTCACTGATAAAGTGGTTCCGGGGTGGAATATTGTATTTAGTAAGAGTAAGAAAATTTTATGGTAATAATGTTATATGCTGGCTCCCTCGACCTATACTGGGAAAAACTGGAGCAGCATGCGGAAGACCGGTCGAGCTGGAAGGCTATAATTCGAGTCCTTTGTTCCTGAATAGGTATAATAGGAAAATAAGAAGAAGAAGAATGTTATATCAGGTTAATTATGTTAAAGATACAGTGTACTTAGTATCTACAGTATGTATGTATACTCAGCCGTGAGACATTTCATCATCATCATCATCATTTCAGCCGTAGGACGTCCACTGCTGGACATAGGCCTCCCTCAAGGCTCTCCATCTGTACCGATCGCAGGTGGCCTGCATCCAGCGTGGACCCGCAGCCTTGCGCAGATCATCCGTCCATCTGGTCGGTGGACGTCCTACGCTGCGCTTGCCGATCCGTGACATTTGACAGTGACGTGAGACATTTACTGTTGGACAAAGGTCTTTCCCACAATTCGTCAAAAGAACAACACTTTTTGAGGGGTTCGCTACAATCTTCTATCTTGGATTCTTGGGCTGAGATTCTCAGTCGAATTCCAGCTTAAACTCGCACTTCAAAGTGTCAAAATGTAACTTTAAATCGTTCTTAGCTCCAAATTGATATACCGGGTGTTTCTGACAAGGCGGTAATAAATCAAACTAGGGCTTCAGCTCACCATAACAGTAACTAACAACTTTCCCAAAACAACATAGGTCAAAATCTCAAAAAAAATAACAGCTGTTCCATACATTGTTTCGATCAGCTGGCGGGGTCAATGTACGGGACAGCTGATTTTTGTTTTGAGATTTCAACCCATGTAGCTTCGGGAAAGTTTTTAGCTATGGTAAGCTGAATCACTCCTATGATTTATTACCGCCTTGTCAGAAACACCTGTAGATAATTAAGTTCCATGTTCGAGACTGTGAAGTTTACGCTCGACGGAGTATGAGACGGTTAAATCAGGATAATATGAACTCAACAACGACTTGTCCGTGTTGGAACTCGAATGTCAGCCTTGGAGGATTGGTGATTGCAGTCTTTGAGAATTGCTGCTGCCTGTTTTTCAGGTGATCCATAAGTCGTCTTTTACGAAACCCATTAGAAAGAGGTGGTGCAGGTATTCTATGCCGCCACCGCATGGCTCTACGACTATGGTGATGATTGGGCTACATACAAAAATAATAAAAAAACAAATTCTAAAAACTAAAAAGGCAACAAAATATACCTTTTTATCAAATCACTCAACTGGGTGTTAAACCAGTAGCCTATTTTAGCGCAAATCCCGATTTAAGCATCGAATTCGCGAATTCAATCCTCAATTCTCTGAAATTCTAAGCCTGTTTAATATTCCGGCTATTTTGGGCCTAAATGCTGATGAGACACTGAAAACGTTCAGGGTTGCTTGCATCAATAGAACTCTAAATTAATTGATAAACCTAGTATTATTTTTATAAATGAGCAGTGTATTTAAAATTAAGTTAGCTTCAATCGATTTTACCTTTATTTATTTTTTACTAGCTGACCCAGCGAACTTCTTATCGCCTTACAATAAAAGTTCTTATTATGGAAAAATCAAATTATTGTTTTTGTACCTCGCAATTTTTCCATCTTCTCCTAGTTTAAGAATGCACCCTCACAAAAAAAATACTTTACTAGAGATGTACTTTCCCTAAAACGAGGTAGGACTTGCTTCCTTCAAAATGCGCTATTAACACGCAAATGAGTAGGATGCTTACGAGGGATGATACCTTTAATCCGCCCTTTCCTCCAATTGAAAACACATTTCGTACCGAGACGTTTATGAGGTCTAGCTAGAGCAATATAAAGCGCTTTATTTAAAGTGCTTCTCCTGTTCACGATGGGTTAAATTTTAATAGTCTATTTTACGCTTAGAACGCGCTAGTTTACTAGTTTTATGTTCAGTTTTATATGTGCTTGGTTGCATTGCATTATTATTATTATTTGCTTATGGAATTTTAGTAGTTTGTTATTTTTGAGAAATTCTGAATTTAGCTGATATTCTCGTATTTAGTCGTTGTTGTTGAGTTCTTTTTTTCAGTTATGAATAATATAATCTGTTTAAAGTCTGCCTAGTCGTACTCGTTTATGGTAACTTTTAAGTTAGAAGTAATTAATTTTAAGTTTTTTTAATAATGATTTATTTTTTAGCTGCTGCATAAAACTAGTCAAAAAATAAGGTAAAAATATAGAAACTCTTAAAAAATGGAAATTGAAAAAACTATGACTATGGTAGTAGCACCGAACGCCTTGAGTAAGGGTTAGCTCAAATCATCCTCATACTCAAAAGTGCTCCAAAACACCTAAAAAAGGTTTATATTAATTTTTAAACGGTCTTTTTTTCTGCTTCGTGAACTTTAATTAAATCCCAACCAGTGGGAAACCGGGTTTCCGAAATAAGTCGAGGAAAAAAAACCCGGAATGATTTCATTTTGTTTCTGTTTCCTTTCCAGCTTCTAAAGTGAGCCAGATGTTTTCTGTTATGGAATTTTGTATATATTTTTGCTGCAACGTGTAAACATTTTATTTAATTAGAAAATTCTTACAAAGGTTTTTGCTTCGCTGAGGCAACAATATGTAAGTAGACACGTTTTGAAATAGTCCTAGCACTGCTGAAGTTATAAATAATAATTTAGAAACCAATTATTCTAGAAGACACTTTGTGAAATCTAATAAAATTAGAAATAGTGAAATTACGGATCAGCACTCGCACATCAAACCAACAGAACAAAAAAGAACCAGAAATCGAGCAGATTCAATTAAAAATTCTTTTTATTTTAACTCTGTCGTTGATAGTCAAAATTGTAGTTTTTATTATTTGACTAATGGGTATGAAGCTCGAAAAATATATTATTTATAATTTGTACCTACATAAAAGAAAGCTTTCTGATTGTTAAAATTTCAGTATTTTACATAGTTAGTTTACAAACGAAACAAAGGATAAAACATTTGTAAGTTATATTTTATTGTATAGGTAATCGTTATTATTAAAATAATCCTCTAAATGATGCAATGCTTCAAATACGTACAATACGCGCTGATGTGGAAGTTTTCCCGCCAAATGGATCTGTGAATGTCAGTGGAAACAAATCGTTAATCGTGATTTAAGCAGACTATTGAAATTTGTGACGAGATTAGTCGGATCATCATTATTATGGAGTAAGTCTGCAAACATCTAGTAGTTAGTTGATAACAAGGGAGGATTTAGCTGAACACAACAAGATTGTGGTTACAATCAGTATAATTAAAGAAAATATTTCACCAAATAAGTCCGCGAAATACCTACTGTAATTTGATTGGTTGACTCAACGACAAAATGTTTCTCTAGGTGCGGTCGTTGCGGATTGTTGAACAATGATTATTAAAATCTAAATATGATAAGTTATGTGATAAACGTGTACCGTGTACATTTAAATATAGCATTGGAGTCAATCAAATTAACAACGTAAATTCTATGACAATGTTAGCATTTGAAAATCATTGATGTTTTTCTTTAGGCATGTTATGTACTGTATTGTTGTGGTCCTTAATTTGGTAAAGAGACGAGTCTCTTCGATTCGAAACCCCCAGATTCGAAATATAGATAGTTAAAGTTCCGTTATATCCAATTCGGTTTAAACTGCTTCAGTAGTTTAAGCTTCATCCGTCAATTTCTATCTCATAGAAAAAGTGACAGCTGCAGCTTAAACTAGTAACACGATTTTAACCGAGTTGGATATTACGGGCCTTAGAGTGCCTAAGAAAACGTTTTGGGTTTAGTTTTAACGTTACGCTATCTATATTTATTAAAACACGTAACGACCAAAAAATACAGCGTTCACGTCATCCCTAATCATTAGGCTGGAGTAACAACGAAACACTGTTTACAAATTGTCCCGACGTGCTCTACATTCCACGACCGGTTAATATTTCACGGGAATGAAATTACGTGACTGCTAACGCTGAGAACATATTGTGCGAAAGGGCTCGATATTAGGCGGATTTGTAAGGGTTAGATTACATTATGTGTCATATTAAAATAGCTGTGTTAACGGGGTAGTAACTAATGATGTGAGTGAGCAAGAGCGACTTTGTTGTTTAATGAATTCTTACTGAGCACGTAGGCATATTGTTGACACTGTATGAAAATAAAAGAGTCCTTTCCTTTATGAATTGTTTCAGACGCTAGTTTCATTCATTCATTGCCGAATAAACCAACTCCTTGACTGAAAAGCTTTATAATAGCATGATTTTTGAGCAATTTAATGAAAAACTAATAAAATCCTTTGTTTCTAAAATCACCTTTTATTTAGGGTAGACGGTATAAAATGGTAATAAATTTAGATTTACAATATTTGGTTACATCTGTAAGTGAGTGAGTAAGGACTAAACTTAACGTAGGGTTCCTAGGTTCAAAAATGATAATATTAATTTACAACATTAATTATCCGTAACTCTGGTGGGAATGTGCCCAGTATCGGGAGAAGTGGAAAAAAGGGAAAAAGGCCTTTGCCCACGCTGCAAATAATAATAATAATTATCCGTACTTACCTTTAACTGTTTTTTTTTGTATAACTTACTTGTGTGCAATAAAGTAAATTACAACTTGAATTATTATATTTGTGTAGTGTAAGCAAGCTTTAGGTCAGGAAGCGTCTTATTGCTTATACGGAGACGTTTACAAGAGTTATTTCTTTACTAATGCCTCCTTTGAAAGTCGTAACACTTTGAAGTTACATCGTTGTTCCCCTTGACAGTATTTGATAGTGTAATGATGCGGAATGTTGATTTATTGCTTTCATCTCTATTTTACTTACAATTTTAGTGACGTCACGAAACCCAGTGGGATTAGCACGATAAATGTGACAAAACATAAAATTTAGGAAGGAACTACGGCCCGTATAGTAAAACATCCATTCGGTTTAAACCTAACCGTCACATGTGTGTCTTTCTAATATAAATATCAATCGAATTAGCCGTGTGGCGAAATATTGCCAAAATATAAAAAATTAATTGAATCAATACTAGTATAAAATAAAGTCGCTTCCCGCGTCTGTCCCTGTCTTTAAAAATACGCAACGGATATTTTTTTTATGCACAAAATAGTTATAGATTAGGCGGTACGAAGTTCGCCAGATCGAATAGTAAACAATAAAAGAAAGTTGCAGTTTAAACTTTCAAAACAGTTTAAACTGAGATATCTGTAAGACAATCTTTAGCTTTGACGAGTGAGTTGAGCAGAATAAGTTTAATAGTGGACACTTTTATAAGCGTACTAGAGGCTGCCCCGCGATTTTTCCCGAGCAGATTTCTCATAAACACAAAAATCTCGTTTTTCCCGTTCCAGTGTGAATTTCAAGAAATCCCTTTTTAATGTTCACCTACACTCCCCAAGGAACCTACGTGCCAATTTCCAGCTCTCTACGCCCAGTAGTTTCGGCTCTGCGTTGTCTGTCAGTCAGTCAGTCAGTAACGGAAGAGTTTTATATTATTGATTTGTCGTTTCCTGTGATGCGACCGCGTTGCATGAAATTTTATACAGATCCTGTTGCATCGCCTATTGTGGGTTATAGGTTCACTGAAATACCTGATAGATAAGTTGAAACTAATACTCATATGCTTTCAATAAAATAATATGTACTAGAAACCACAGTTTAAAATTACACGAAACACGTATATTACTACCTTAAGTTACATCTATCCTATTAGCATTACAGCATTTATTTAGAGAAAAAGAAACTAGTATTATTATTACAAATAAAAAATAACAAATCCTTATTTTAGAAAAGTTGCTTTTGTATTTTTATGTAAGTAGTTGGAATAAACCGTGGAAATACACTCGTAAAATAAACAAGAAAAATAAAATTGGTCTAGAATAAATATTCAAGAAAAATTGCTATTTATTGTGAACTCCTCGTTCTGCCCGAATGCCCTCGTAATCTTCTATCCAATCTTTGTTAGCCTTTTATTTCATTGATCAGTAAGTTTGATAGGAATAAACCTTTGAGATGCCTATCCTATTGAATTAGTAAATAGTTACCTAGGTATTTATGAAAGGAGAATCCACTCTTTTGAAAACATTTGATCAGATTTTTTTATTTTTAGATAAAAACGCAGATGGTACATACATGCTTATGAGCCAGTTTACAGCGATGCTAGCGTCATTCGCGAAAAAAAAAAGTTCTTAACTAAGGCAAATATAACATGTGGCACAGTATGACAATAGATAATGTAGCCTAGTATTTTTAGGGCACTGTTGTATAGCTTTTAGGTTAAAAACCAAATAAAGCTACAAAGTGTTGCTAAAAGTAGACACTTTTGGCAAAAATCTGTTTTGTGTTTTTTAGGAGGACTACTTAACTGTGCTGAAAAATACAATTATCTAGTATCATACTGTGGCACATATAAGATATTATTTGCTTTAGTTTAGAAGATATATATTTTTTTCGCAAATGGCGCTAGCATCTCTGTAAACTGGCTCTTAACTGTCGATTTTTTTTCATAAATCGAGCTTATAATTATCGTCATCATAATATTTTGCTTGCTGGACATAAGCTTATCTATAAGTAAAGCAAGTAAACCAATTCAAAGTCATCACCAGAAACATTAACGAAAATATTGTAACTATGGAGAGTTGTTGAAAACTAACTTAATGGTCAGCTGAATTCATGAGAGGCATTGGAGGGACGTAGTTCACCAAAACTAGCGTCCAGCTCTCTAAAACTTTTCTATGTAATGCTATGTAAACTGTGTTTAAAATGTTTGATAGCTTTCGTATAAATTTTGTAGTTCAAATACCTAACAGGTTTCTGGTTAATTCGGAAAATTTTATAGTGCGCTGAAGATCCATGCATGTACCTTTATCTATTACTAGAGGCTGCCCCGGTTTTTCCCGCGCAGATTTCACATAAACACAAAATTCCCGTTTTTTCTCGTTCCCGTGGGAATTTCAGGAAATCCCTTCTTAGTGCTCACCTACACTCCCCACGGAACCCTCGTGCCAATTTTCAGCTTTCTACGCCCAGTAGTTTAGGCTCTGCGTTGTCTGTCAGTCAGTCAGTCAGTCAGTCAGTCAGTCAGTCAGTCAGTCAGTCAGTAACGGAAGAGTTTTATATATATTGATATTGATTGGCATCCTATAATTATAATGTATTTCATATTAACCCTCATCAGGGACATAGTAGGGCTCTCAACTAATTTCGCCACTTGCTCCTGTCTTGGACAAACTCCTCCATCCCGCCCCACGGTGCTCCGAGTGTAGGAGCATCTTGTTCCACCATGCGGCGCCAGGTCTGCTTTGGGCGAACGACTCTGTGATGTCCTTGCGGGCACCATTTTGGGTCTATCGGTATATTGTGTGAATGATCGTCTTGCTGGTGTCATGGTGTGTAATAGTAATACAGGATAAACATCAATTATAAATATTTCATACAAAGATAAACTTTTGAATAAACAGAACATTTTGAATATATTTCATATATATACAGTATGTACTTAATTTCATATATTATAATGTAAGTACTTAAAGTATAAACAAAACAATAATCAATAACATAATCAGATTAGAAATTTAAATTGAAATATTAAGCAAGCCAGATATCAGATGAGCAGTCTCCACCGGGATATCTGCAAAAAAAAAGGAGTTAATTAACATAATATTGATTCAAATCAAGAGATTCTTGTTTAGTTTTGTCTTTATTATACCTATACTAGTCGACCCGGCGAACTTCGTACCGCCTAACTTATTGCTATGTTGCTTATATATTATACTTATAAACCTTCCTATTGGATCACTCTATCGATTACAAAAAACCGCATCAAAATCCGTTGGATAGTTTTAAAGATATAAGCATACATAGGGACAGACGCGGGAAGCGACTTTGTTTTATACTATGTACCTATATATGAACGAAAACTTTGCAACTTAAGCAAGGTTTGGAGTTCTTCCTTTCAAAAATCACTAGTATCAAATTTTAGCGATAGTATGGTAAAGTTATGTTTATAGTTTGCTCATAAAAATCACCCATATAATGAAGTCGAAGATTAATTATTATTTTATCAAAGAATAAACCCTCACCGTTCGGCTCAACTCGGTACAGATCTGTAGCGATAAGTTACAACGGGCGTGGAATCAACTCGGTACAGATCTGTACCGGTCACGAGCGGAGCGCCGCGCGACATTTTTTTTACTCGTTTTTTATTTTTTGGCTGAACCAATGTTTGCCTAATGTTTGACAAATGTGTCGACTATGAATGATTGAATGGATTGACAATCAATCACTGAATCAATAATAACCCAAAAAATAAATAAATGTTAACAAAAAAAATTTGCGGGTATCGGGTACCTATGCCGCCATTTTGAAAATTGGTGAAAATTTGGGAAAATTTTGACATATCTACCTACTTGCGACACTACTTTGTTGAGCGGAAGGGTTAATATGGATGTAGTGGCTACTACGTAAATACCTACCTGAATCCGATTTACTTAGCTCTTCATAGAGAAAGAGAAATCTGAGCATACGCTCTGCTCTAATTATACCTACCTCACTTTATATACTCTATTAAAATTTACAAGGTAACATGCTTGCTAAGTGAACCTATCAAATAAATTGCAACACTTTTCAACCAAAAAATAGACCAGCATCGAACTGAAATAGTCTGAAAAATGAGTAGACAAGTATAAAAACCTTATCTCGTGCGGCAGAACCGGTCCGTTGGGCTCATTTCCGAAGTCGACCAAGAAATCTGTGTCCAATTTCATGCCTCCGTTGACAGGATCTACGTCAATCTTCACAATCCAGCCACCCTGAAAAAAAGGAAATAGGTATAAAACAAAATATGATTTAGGAGTTGTTACGGTATAACAGTATAACCAAACAAAGGAATTAGCATGCGTCAATAATGATAGGTTTACTGCTTTTTAGCGTCTACTTTGTGGTTTTTAATGAAGCATCGGGCGAAACCTATATCTTTCGTTAAGCTTTAACAGGAGCTATTCCTGTAGATGTCCGAATGGATCGATTTATATGATTTTATTTTACTTTTTAGAGAGGTCAATAATTAAAAAAAAAATACAAATGTTCGATCTGCTGACGATACGGATACTTTTGTTTAAGATTTTAATAATAATAACACACCACATTCAAAGCCCTAACTAGGATGAACCTGTATCTAGGGTACCCGGAACACACAGAGACAAACATTACATTGCGACCCATGATGCTTTCGAAAAGTTAAGTGCACTTAATCTTTTATTATTATTATTCTGCACGTTAAGTAAAAAGTATCCTGTACTGTATAACTTAAATTCCGGCAGCACCCACCACCCAGAGAGAAGGTAAATCACCTATGCACAATAAAATTAATTTGTACACAAAAAAAGTAAGTACAATTTGACATTCGAAACAAACATAAATATTATGTTAAGTTGTGGAATGGGATCGAATATTTGCCTGTTTTTGGAGAATATAATATTTGCTCGGTTTAATTGATGAAATAAACAGTTAAATTAAGCGAAATGGATACACAATACATGTATTTAAAGAAGCGTTTTGACTTCGGCCGCCAGCCGATGTTCTGCGAGCAGGGCCCCGAACTGTGCGATAGCATTGCTCCAAATGTAGCTGAGCAAAAACTATTCATATTGAGGAACCCAGTGAACCACGAGGTGCAGCACACGCCTTGCTATAGCCGTCATTTCGTCAATACCATTCGGTAAGGAAGTCAGCTTTGGTAATAGAGTTACCTAAGAGCGAACGCAGGCCAACTCCGACTCCCGCCCCTAAAACGACCCACCGCCACAAAACGCGACCACTATAGTGGCTTAGTCGGTCAGTAGGGAGTATTGGTCAAGCTACTAGAAGCGATCATCAATCGCAGGCGCTTGTGGCATAGTGATAGAGCTTCAGGCGAACAAAACGACCCACTGACCGACTCCCGCAGCTTGTAGCTAGAATGCGACTTAACTAACTGTATAAAATGTTATTATATTAATTAAAACTGTACTTAATAGAGCCGAATACGTAAGCACTTCTCAAAATCACGCGGAAGGCGGTTGGCCAAAAGATATTAACGTTTTGGACATAGAAGCTACGCAACGATACAGAAGGAAGATTGAGAAAGATGATAACTATATACACTGCGTCATGAGCCTTGCAGGGGTTAGTGCTCAAGATAACAAATATTAGGTTTCCAAGGTAAACGAATAATACGTTTTTTTTATGTTTTAGGAGATGGAATACTATGTTAACCAAAACAACGCTATCGATATGTATAGAACATTCAACGTTGACCTGGAACCGGTGCCACCAGTTGAGAAAATCAGCTGTCGCACAGTCAACGTTTACCGAGACAACCCAGAACCACAAGTCACAGCAACTAAAATTGGTTCTACCAAGATAGTGCGCCATCGACCAATCAGCTCTATCTCATGGCAACCAGAGGGAGGTCAAAGATTTGCAGTCACATACGTCGATGTCGACTTCTTTCAAAATCCAAAATCATCTATCGACTGTTATATTTGGGACCTAGAGTATCCGCTTCGACCAGAGATGGCAATAGAACCACCGTCGCCGTTGCTGGATCTTCAGTTTAACCCTCGTGATCCACATGTTTTAGCTGGAGCACTGATGTCAGGGCAAGTTGGTGGATGGGATCTTAGAAGTGGATCTTCTCCAATAGCATTATGTCCCCCTCATGTAGCTCATAGATATTACGTGAAGAATGTTATGTTCATCAATACAAAGTCTGGTACCGAGTTTTATTCAGGTGGGCCTGATGGTGTATGCAAATGGTGGGATTTACGCAACCTGAGTGAACCAACCGATGAAGTTATTATAGATATATGCAAGAACTCATTCGATGTGCCAAGCATGGTTACAGCAAATCCGATTAGCGTGCTTGAGTACGAGCCTACGATTCCAACGCGTTACCTTGTGGGGACTGATAATGGTTTAGTCGTTTGTGGGAATCGTAAAGGGAAAACACCAATGGAGAAGCTTCCTGCGACGGTGAGTTACGACATGACATCTGCTTCAAGGTAGCATATGTTAGTGTCTGCGTATCATTCTCTTATAACTTTTGTTTCTAGTTTGAAGTCCACACAGGGCAAGTTCTATCTCTTGAGCGCAGTCCAGGATTTTTGAAGAACTTTTTGACGGTTGGCGATTGGACAGCACGCATATGGAGCGAGGACTGTAAAGAGTCATCCGTGATCTGGTCTCCACCTAGCAGATACAAAATAACTTCAGGAACTTGGAGTCCTGGACGACTTTCCTTGATGCTATTGTCGCAAACAAATGGTGTGTTATCACTATGGGATTTGCTGCGACATCAAACTAGACCCGTGCTGACGATGCAAGTAGCTGAGGAACCTTTGATGAAATTGAAGATTCACGAAAATGTAAGCATTCTATAAAAGTATATTATTTTAGGGTTTTTGGATTGATTTTTTTTTTACTTGATGAAACAGGATATAAAATTACACACAATAAGTAGTCATACTTATTGTGTGTAATTTAATATCCTGTTTTTTTCTGATATTACAGTCCAGTCTAGTGGCATGTGGCAGCGCTAAGGGTCATGTCTACATGGTGGAGCTGTCTCACACTCTGGCCCAGTCAGGCAAGAACGATAAAACTTTTATGACTGCGGTAAGTTTATCGAAATATTATTTTTTCTTACCTACTTATCTCTTAAGGTGCAATGGTGCATTTACATTAAACAGAATTTCATGCTATCCTCACTGTAACATATTATTATTTTAGAGTAAACATATCCTGGCTTTTCAAAATTTTTCATTGTGTTCCTGTTTCACAGATATTTGAAAGAGAGAGTAAACGAGAGCGTATTCTTGAAGCAAAAGTGCGCGAGATTCGTCTAAAACTTCGTCAAGCTGAAGAAGGTTCTCCAGTGACGTCTGCTACTAGATTGGATCCGAGTATTGGAGACCGAGACTTGTATGAGGCTGCCGTGGATTACAACCAGACTGTGAAAAAAGAACTAGCGGCAATGTAAGAAGAAAGTGAATTGCTAGAACTTGTAGAGGAAATGAAAAGAAACTGGAAAGGTTTCCTATCATGATGTAAACCTGCTTCATATTTACGCAAAGTGTGGACTATCCCACTTACTTGTAGAATCATCCTATTGATTGTTCGACAAAATCGCTTATTGATTGCCTTGAAGAAGAAAAAGTTTTTATTTATATCTACTATTACTTATTTAAAGCCTGTTTTAGTTTGTTTTTTCAAGTTACATTTTAGTTTTATGCCCTATTTTTCTCTAAGTACATTGAAGTTTATTTTTTATGGGTGTTTTATTTATACGTACGGTAGAACAAGATGCAGGAATATGGAAAAAAGTATAAATAAAAATAAATAAATTTCAATTTACAAGCGCCGAGGGGGTGCCTTATGGCTCGCTGTTTATTACGGTTAAGGGGATATTGGTTAAGGGTAGTCTTATATTTGAATCATGGGTTCTTTTGCGTAACTCTTTTCCATAAGACTTTTAAATTTACATAGGTATACTTTAACGTAGTTAATAGCCATATGGTCCACGGATTTATGAGATTGCAATCAATATTACGCTGCGTCCTACGTGAGCGATCTGGATGCGAGCTCGATGCGGCCCGGTGCGGCGCGAAAACAATAAACAGTATTTAAATTATTGAAGTGTCGGTGACCAAACGCACGTAGGGTGCGGGGCGACGTGGCGCGAGAAGAAGCGAACGCGATCAGTTGACTTTGATTGACGCGAAGTGGACGCGTCGGCCATATTTTTAAAGCAAAAAGGGAGGGCGCGGAGGGGACGGTTCGCGCGCACGTAGGACAGAGTTAGCCGCACCATATTAAATTGGCATCGGATCGTTTCGCAACCACGTTCGCGCTGAGTCTACGTAGAACGCAGCCCTTCAGTATTTTCCATTTGTATTTAAGAGATTGCAAATCAAGAATACTATGAAGTCGTTTCCATTTTCACAGATTTATGTAACTTAAACATAGGTAGTTAATAGCGATTAAGGCCCATGTATTGATAAGATAGCAAATGAATAATGACTACTGACAAGAATCTAAAATTCCAAATAATGCCATTGTTAAAATTGGTATTTTTATTTGGAGACCAAGTCTTAGATAAAGGAAGCTTTACTACAGAAGATCCCTAAAATAAAATATCCCTCGACATTTCTCCCGCCACATTCTCTTGAAAATGTGAATTTTAATAAAGAACGTATGTGCATTCTTTTCAATATTTTGTTTACCTTTAAGGGGTTTCTTTTCCATTCTTCTTTTGTATTTTAAGATTTTAATCTTGAATTTTTACGTAGCTTAATTGAATCTTGTCTTTGAACAAAGTTGGCATTGAAAAATATATAGGTACCATCCTAATTTAATCCTAATACAGATAACTAATAAGTAACCAATATTAGCTTTGTTCATAAAATTGTGAATGATAGAACAGCGTCGTGACTTTTGGTTGTCCAAATAAGAATGCCTAGTAGGTGTGCGTATTGCAACGGCATCATGTTGAGTTGGAGCCTTTTCCACTTACACAAAATCAGCCTAGTATAATGATTAACTCGTCGACCCGGTGCACTCCTTACTGCCTTACCTTTTACTACATTGTGCATGTATTGTAATTATAAACTTTCCTCTTCAATCACTCTATCTATTTAAAAAAAACGTTATCAAAATCCGTTCCGTAGTTTTAAAGATTTAAGCATACATAGGGACAGACGCAGGAAGCGACTTTATTTTATACGAGCTTTCCCGGCTTACTTCGTTACGCCATAGAATATAAGATACTACAAAAGACTTGGCTCTATAGACTATGTTCTTTTGCCTGCCCAGAAAGGGCTTGATAAAAAACAAACAACAACAACAAACCACCTGTCATAATATGTAAACAACGGAAAAAATATTGCACCTTGGGTTACATTATTTGAGTTTAGGTAAGGATCCCTAATTTTTTTGGAAATCTAATATAGCCTATGACACTCGGGGTTAATGTGGCTTCCTACCAGTGAAAGAATTTTTCAAATCGGTTCAGTATTTTCAGAGCCTATTCGTTACAAACAAACAAACAAACAAATCTTTCCTCTTTATAATATTGGTATAGATATAGACTATGTATTGATGATTGATATTGATATATGGTCATATATCAATTTAAGATGTACCTTCTGGTGAATATACTTTATCTATCTTTCTTATGTTTCAAAACCGTACTTACATTTTGTACCATCTTTCCATAGAACTGTTTGTCCCATGGAGAAAACATTGAGGAGGACACGTAGAGTCGTCTTCCGTCAAGTGACAGCTGGAACATCTGAGGGGCTCCGTAGAGACGCTTTCCCTTTATTGTCACGGGTTTTGGTTGAGTCTGCAGTAACAAAGCATCATCATTTTAGCCGAAATACGACCATAGCTTGACGTAGGCCTCCCCCATAAATCGCCAAAACGACCGGTCTTGAGCGACCCTCATTCAGTCACAAATAAGTGAAATAAAATCAAATAATTCTTTATTTAATATAGGATACAAAGATATTACTTATTGAATCTAATCTAATAGCTATTGATACCTTATTTGGTAAAGTATCCTATACTGTGAGAGGCGAGGTAGTTCAGGCTCAGGCAAACAAATGTTTGGCTTGCCTTACGACAATGGTCACCTGGAGAGGCCCCCAAACGAGCCCTCTAAGTAAATGTATTTTAACAGTCGTTGCTAGAGTGTGTGCCAGATATTGGCGCCACTGTATAGTTACGTACCCTAGTGCGCAAGAGACTATAAATAAAAGTGTTACGCTGAACGAGTACGCGACTGTGTAAAGGTAGATAGCAGTGTTTCACCGACCATAAAAAACCTATAGCTGATTGATCATTGCTATTTCTCTGATGATCGTATATTTTAACCAAGCGTTGTTACTTATCTGGTACTTAGTATAAGATTCCGATTTCAGAAAGAAAGATACGATAACAATCAATCAACCAAAAACCTAATAATAACGAAGCTATAGATAACGCTTAGAAATGTCTCGTGCTGAATTTAAAATTAAATAGGTATAACAAAACTATGCAAATCTTTTTCGAAAAATGAAATACCTAACTTTATGAACTTTTGAAAAAAAAAAAAGAAGTTAAACTATTATTTCAGAGCTAAAGTGACAAAACTATTCAGCAATAGTATTTCATTTAACAAATAAAACCACAAACTCATTGCAAACAATAGAAAAGGAAATTAAAAGTATGACGGAGCAGAAAAGAACGTTTTACGTGTAGTCATGGCACGTTAATTTCTTTTCAGGCTATCATTAGTAAAGATCATTCAAAGGTTACAGCTACAGGTCATTTGATGAGTGAATTGTTCTAATTATACATTTTGTAAGTTTTATAAAAAACAGAACGTATAAAATATAAATGACTAGAGGCTGCCCCGCGGTTTTTCTCGCGCAGATTTCTCGAAAACCACCTAAATCCAGTTTTTTACCGTTCCCATGGGAATTTCGGGAAATTATTTCTTAGTTCTCCCCTACACTCCCCAGGAACCCACGTGGAAAATTTCAGCTTGCAACGCCACGCTTGCAGAGTGTAGGGAAGCACTAAGGAATAACTTCCCGAAGTTCTCGGGATATATTTTGTGTTTCAGAGAAATCTGCGCGGATGAAACCGCAGGGCAGCCTGTAGCCGTTTATAAATGTTGTAATTACCTTAAGCTCCTTATCCTCAATAACTTCAAGTCCATCATTCAAAATCAATCCACCAAGGAATATTTGACCGGTCAGCTTGGGGTTGGCTGGATCAGACACGTCGTATTGTCTTATGTCGCCATGAAGCCAGCAGGAGCAGTAGAGAAACTTGTCGTCCAAAGATATGAGGATGTCAGACATGAGGCCTAAAGAAGTCAAATTTATATTAGTAGAATAGAGTAGAATCATTTGACAGAGGAGGGCTCATTTGGGCCAATAGAAGAACTGCTGAATCAATTATATATCATGACAATTTCAAACAAAAAATAAGTTAAGACTTATAATTTTAACTCGCATAAGTAAAAATAATACTAAAAGTATTAGTAAACTAGCTTTCCATTATGCGTCTCATCGTAAAATAAAAAATTAATTCAGACTTTACTTTGAGAATAATCTTATTTCAATTCGTCAATATTTTCTATAGACGAAAATCCTTTAACAAGACCCAATAAATCCTACCGTAACACGTGTAGATATACCCTTGGAGAGAAAACAGAATAATATTCACGAAACCAGATAAAATATCAAGCAAAAGAAACAAAAACGAAACAAAACTCGTATAATATTTCATTTCGCCGCTAAGACGGGATTGACCTTTCAGCCGAGTTTGGTTTGAGTACAGAAAGTCGAAACAACACTTTACCGTTCAAGTCGGACTCTTGGCCGTTTATGACAACTTTCTTGGCTGGTACATCTATTACTTTATCAGCTTTCCAAGACCCGGCTTCTGTTTTGTAGAACCTGATTTAAAAGAAAAAGGATTATTTCATTTTTGTTAACTTAGTGTTATACATTCCTTATAGATTCCTCTATAGCAGGAATAGCAGAATAACGATGAGGATGAAGAAGAAAAGATGAGGATCAAAATCTAGTTCTTCATGTACAAGAATAACTATTTAAAAAAAAGTTAAGTAGCAAAATTAATTTCTTCATATTCCGTATTTTGACAGTTAAGGTTTGCGAAGTTCGCCGGGTCAGGTTGTTTTATTTAAACAAACAAATTTTTAGATTATTATCTTACTTGAAAAGATTTGTTAATATTCCAATTGCATGGCACTGTGGACCGAACTATTATACTAAATCTACTAGAAAGTGCGTCGCGAATTATAAATCGACACTAAGGACTGAAGTCAGACTTTATTGCTTTCTATAAAATCCTCTGAAATACCCTGCGCTTTACAAAAGGTATCGTTATCGCTGAAAATGAATCCCTTAAAAACCACGCAGTCGACACACCCTAACACTACGCCCTAACATAAACAGAGGTCCGAAAATCTTAGAAAATTAAAACTTGTAGATACGAATGTTGGGGCTGAGGGATTGAAAATGTTTGCTCACGTAAATTTTAGTTTTTTGATTCAGTATTAGTGTGTTTAATTAAAAAAAGTAAAGTTATGATCATGTCAATGATCATCCATTGGCCAGCTCCATCCATGATGGATAGCATGACATTTGCAAAGACGGAAATAGCCAAACTTTTATCGGCCTCATGGGAATATGGTAAATTTTATGTTCTTAATTTACGATATTGTTTATGGTAAGTATAAGTTTACTGAGGCCCTTATTATCCAACTCGGTTTCAACTGTGTTTTGGTGTAAGGTGCAGTTGTCATTTTTTGTTTATATGAGAAAGAAAGTGACAGATGCAGTTTAAACTACTGAAGCAGTTTAAACCGAGTTGGATTTTACGGGTATAATTATTTCAAAGGTCTTTTGTTAGAATATAATAAAAATAAAAAAGGTTCTTTGTTTGACAGTAGAAAACGTAGGCAAATACATGTTAGTAAGGTAACTGAAAAAATATGAACTTATTTTGCTCAAAGTATTGCCAATAAAAATCTGCCCTGTTGTCAACATAATCCTAAAAGCCGCCCACGTTAAATAAAAATCTGGCCACGTGCCACAGATTTAAGTTTCCAAGTAAACCCATAGAAGGAGATTCACGAGGCGAAAATGTTAACAAAAAAGTAAAAGAAATTTTCGAATAACAAATGACAAAGTTTGGTAAACCCTGTAGGCTGCTAGTGTTGTGAGTTGTGAGTTATCTTGTTGTTAGTGATCCTTATAAACAACTTGCTGACCCGTCAAATTTTACCTTACAATAGATTTATTTGGCAATAAGTACTATTTTGGTGAAAGAGTTTTTGCGTAAAAGTGGAACAAACATCCAAACAACCTCCAAGACTTTTGTATTTATTGTAAAGTTAAGGCTTGGTGCTTCAAAAATTTGTGTTTTTGAAATTTTTTTAAACAATCTGAGACATACAAAATTGATGTCTTCATTCTGAAAAAAATATATGTGTTAGTTAAGGATCTAATCTAGTCATCATACTAAAGGAAAACAGGATCTAATTAATTTTAGTTGATAGAAAAAAATCTCAAAGTTACCCCTTTTTGTTCCGTTTTTTCCATTTTATTTTTAAACCGCTGATTGTTTTTATTTGATTTTTGGAATGAAAATTGCTGACCTTAAATTTTAGACATACTACTATAGTAAGAATTTTTGAGTTTAACAAAAAGACAAAAAACCAGCAAAAACTAAAAAAAAACATCGTTTTCGCGCGGTCCGATGCCATGCCGCGCCGCTCCCTACCCCGTCAGTACCCTTGTGGCCACGGCCGAGGCCGGTTCTGTGTCAAATTTTTGTTTTCGCGCTCTCGTATTTCGTTTTATTTTTATTCAAATGTAAACAAATTTTGACAACAGATGTCAAAACAATGAACCATAACATCTGATTAGGATCTGTATGGAGCTGAAAGAAACCAATTTTGATACCGATATTACATTTATAAAACCGTCGCATTACAAACTTACCTTTTTTATTCCCACAAATAAAACTTAAATCATAGGGTACCTATATAGTTATATCATATCTTTGTTAGTTCTGTGGCGCCGATAACACAATATTAATATTACATTAGCACAATATTACGTGGTATACTTACTCAAATTACTTTAAGAAGGCAGTAATTTATGTCTTAATAAAAAATGTTTCCTTTTTATTTAACGCTTTTCGGTTTTTTCGGCTGTTTAATTTTTTGATGAAAAGATTTTATTTTTTGCTTTTCAGTTTAATTTTTATGGAATCCCCCCCCCCCCCCTCACTTCAAGGTTCACCTTCACCTCAAATCACCCTCCAAACGCTGGTCTCACACCCCTGAAGGTGGTCAGACGACCTGGTAAAGGTTGCGGCCTATGTCCAGCAGTGGACGCTATCGTGTGAGATCGGCTGCTTAAAATCAAAACCTAGTAACTCGTTTTAACAAAAATGTTCAGGAGAGCCAAAAAACGGGTCGACCACTTTAATTCGTTGCCCCGAAGAAACCAGACGCAATAGCGATTTCGGTGTTTGACCAAAAGTTTGACTATATTGTTGACTATAGTCACACTTAAATCGATCCCACTATTTTTTTTTTTTTTAATTTACCCAAATATGACAATGAAAAAAATTTTGAAATACAATCTCTGAGTTAATTCTCTACTTTTTAAAGCATTTTATATTTTTAGTTGTACGTTTCGAATGAAAAATGTTATTTTTTGAAGTGCATTCATTAAAAAGGTAAACAAATGATTTATTTGTGGCAGAATTAAGTTTTGTTTACGATTTGGTTACGACTCGTGGTTAATTCAGCCAAATTTGTATACTGTTTTTGTAATTTACTAAATTCCATCAAAATTTGATTGATTTTATAATCGGCGCCAAATTCAAAACATAGTAAGTCAGCTTTCAAATTCATAACCTAGTAAGTCGGTTGGGTTGCTAGGTTTTTTTATTTGTAATCCGACATGCGCTATGTTAAGAATATGTACTTCATGGAAATTTCAATAACTTTTCCAAATTGGGTAGACTTGCTAAATTTTATTTTTAAAATTACGTAAGAAACTGGGTGTTTTAAGGTTCATATCAAATCTATACTGCCTAGTAAGTCGAAAAATGACAAAAACGGTTTTTTTGCAAAAACACCAGTTACTAGGTTTTGAATTTGGGCAGCCGAGATGATGATGATGATTATTATTATATTAGTCGGCGAGGCGCTTCTCCAGAAGTCCCCCAGAGTCCTCCAGAAGAAGGCAGGTAGTCGCCACTTACAATGGAACTGGTGGGGCGAGTGTTGAAAATTTTGCGGTTTTTGTAATCCAATCGTCGTAGGTCGCCAATTTAGAGAACTCCTATGTCCGCCCGCCTGCAGTAGAAATAACTCCAGAGGTTGAAGAAGGGATGATATATTTACACATGGTTAGGTACCTACACTATTTACAAGAAAATAAATGCATGTTAATGTGTACAGCGGCTGAGATGTACTGCCTAGTTAACAAAAGTCTTTTTGAAAGGTAACAATGTCAATTTTAAAATCTTCTTCTATAAATTAAAAAGTAACAGTATCAAAAATTAGTTTGTTTACAAAAAGGTTGGAGGAAAGGCACAATTTACTTTTATATAAAAAATATACATACTTATGCGAGCAGTTCTCATGTAAATTACAATATGGCAATACAATCTGTGAGTAAATAAAAAAGGCATCCATATTTTATCCACCCTTAGGCCGCATTTACAGGCCGCACGCAGGGCGTTGCGCGAGGCGTCGTGCGGGGCGTGCTGCGCCCAAATCAAATGTAAAGCAATAGTATGAGACCGTTTAAAGAGACGCGCATAGGCCTATGTTCGATATCGTATAAGGAAACGCGTCGGCTCCCGCGGCGGCGCCCGCAGCGGCGGCGCCCGTGGTGGGGCGCCCGCGTCGGAGCCCACACGACATCCCGCACAACACGCCGCGTCTTCGTAAATGAGGCCTTAGGGTGTGATTTTAGTTCCAAATAAAAAATGTTATCAACTCAAACTATATCGTTATTTGTTTAAAATTAAAACAACCAGTGGTGTTTTATTTATATTGAGAAAACACTACAAAAAGGGTTTACTTTGATATTTTTTTCTACAGAGTGAAATTCATTACATCTTGTTCCTTTTTAATAACTTGTCTAAACTAAATCCTACATCTATATTTTTCAGAATTAAGAAATCTGTTTTATATTTCTCAGATGGTTTAAAAAAAACTCGTTATTACAAATACCTTACCTAAACGCAAATTCTTGTTAGCTGAAACGAAAATCGGAAAGAAAAATTGTGCGGTAGGTATAAACATCTCGATTTAACTTCGGCTTGTATGAAAAGTAATAAAAATTTTAACTGCCGCGACATTTCGCATTTCGACGCGCGCATGTCACAGCTGCGAGGGTGGGGGACCCTCATACCTAATTAGGTAAGAAGCTTCAAAGTACGGAGTCTTAATGTCTATTACTAAATAGTAGGACTATTAGGTAGAATAAATACAAAAACTATTTTTTTAGTTCAGTGGCAATTTTAGAAAGGTTTCTCGCTCAAGATTCAACCGCTTTGGAGTTTACGGTGCAAAATGTTACAAATGTGTTTTTTTATGAAAAAAGGTAGCTTAGACCTAGCATTAATGAAAAAACAGCTCATCAATAATATTTCAGAATCAAAAATTTAAACAAAGAAGGCACGTTCTACAGCTTCCAAATCAAAACAAAGAAGGCTCGTTCTACACTATCCTTTATCATTCCTTAAAAAAATAAACACAGATATATATACCTGAACACATTGTCTTCCACACCGCACCCGACAAATCCCTGCGAAGCTTTAGGATCATGTAGGAATCTGATCTCTAGCGGCGCACAGCCCTCTTTACCAAGATCTATGGTCTGCAACAACTCGCGAGACGACCATTTGTAAACATTCAGTGAAGTCCCATAGCGTTCCTTGTTTGAAATGTCTTCGGGGTGGAAACCGCTAGAAAAATAACGGCTTTACTAAAAAAAATGTATGTAAGCTAGTCCGTACAGCCACCATACATCGACTGCATGAAGCAGTCGGAACGATGTTTTTAAAATAACAAAAAAAAAACAAAGTTGCAAAAATAGTTGTTTAACTTTAGACGTATAATAACTCTGATTTAATAATTTCATTATAAATTTTGAGCTGATTTGATTCACTCGATGTTCTTTTTATATAGATAGACAAAGGTTATAAAAGTTTAACCTTTCATGATACAGTCTGGAAACTTTTAGAAGAATTTAGTTGGGTGAGATTGATTACAACTACGTAGTTTGCAGTTAAGAAATGAAGTTTTTTTTAGTATCAACGATATTATAGTGATCATTTTGTTTTAAAATAGGATCAGTAAGATCACTTTTATTATTATCTAAAGCACATTTTTTTTTATGTTGAATGCATCTATTTAAAACCAATGTATTTACCTCTTAAAATATTTTGGCGTTCCCCATTCAGAAGCAATCATAACATCATGGTAGGGCTGATACCAAAAGTCGTATCCGAACTTCGCAGTCTTCCCCCTCGTCCACGTGCCTTTGAAAAAATATCTTAAATTACTATCGTAGACTTTAAAGCGAGCCTCCCTAAGGGAAAACCCTAATACTAACTAACGTATAGATAAAACATTTCTTAAAAAAATAATTTTCCAGTTTTTGTTCCATCTTTTGCTTTTCTTAATTTTATGGTGCAGTCACAATTAGGTAAAATATACTTTGGGCGGGTTTCATATAACAGGTTGTAAGGTGAGTAGATTATGTGAGAATTGAGAAGATTTCATGCAGGGAATTTGGAGATAATTATACAGAAATAAATGCTTTAATTGCTCAATTAAACATGGCTCCATGGAATTTCATCTTGTTTCCTTGTTAAATATTTTGTTCGAAATGACTATACTGTAATAAACTTTTTCTCAATTTAAAATTTCTTTCGACAACGCTATGCACCAACATCGATGATAAATTTATAGTCACATTGCGTTACCAAATATCTCATATAATATCATTCTCTTACCCTTTGGTAATCCTACAAACATAAGAACCGCCTCCCTACAACTCCTTACATCCTATTCTATTGAATCACCTGTCACTTTCAAAGTCTTCGCATCGACGAGCACAAATTCCCCCTTCTGATTTTCATTCTTATCGCCCATAGTTGAAATCATGATTTCACCAGTTGCCAGACAGTGCGCCGTGTGGGGAAAACTGCAGTCGAACGACCTCATCTCAGCTCCGTCGATTACCTGGTAATGAGATTTTCGGTGCTATAAAATGGGAAAGTTCGCTCGAGCACGTAGGAGCGCTTCGTATAAAAATAACGAGTATTCTTTCGAGTTCGGCAGCCATTCTTTACTTGGAAGGGTCATTTTTATACAAGTTTCTGGTAAAAGTTTGCGGTTCAGATTTTAGGGGTTGTGCTTGCGTTAGATTAATGTGTCAGATAGGTAGGTATAATAATAACCCGGAGCGCCTATCAAGATTTCCGAATTCACAACGAGACACAAGAAACAAAATATAGAAAATATAACAAAGTTTTCGCCCCCGCCAAACATCAAACCCGGCCTTCTAAGACCCTAAAAAGTAACGAAAGAAAAAACAGAACAGGATTTATTTTGTCTTTTTTGACATTATCGTTATTAATAGCATTCTTAAGGAAACAAAAATTTAGGATATGTAATACTTCCTTGATATCCAAAATATTATGATTTATTTTAAAACCTGTTTCCTCGACCTATCTAAAGCTTTTGACCTCGTTTCGTACGAAAAGCTGTGGAAAAAGCTCGAGGACATCAGTTTGCCTAGCGAGATAATTAATATTTTTAAATATTGGTATGGTCACCAGATTAACCAGGTTAGGTGGGCTGGATCATTGTCCGAGCCGTATCAACTTGAATGTGGTGTGAGGCAGGGCGGGCTAAGTTCTCCTACTCTGTTTAATTTGTACGTAAACGACCTGATCGTTGCGCTCAGCAGTCAGCATATAGGATGTCATGTAGACGATGTCTGCGTAAACAACTTGTCCTACGCGGATGATATGGTCCTGCTGAGCGCATCGATCTGCGGCCTCCGCAGCCTGTTGCGCACGTGTGAGGAGTATGCGGAGAGACACGGGCTCATTTATAATACTAAAAAGAGCCAGTGCATGGTCTTTGAGGCGGGCGTCAAACGACCCATGAATGGCCCTGATGTAAAGTTAAAGGGAGTGGCCTTAGAATGGGTACAAGTTTTTAAATATCTGGGTCACGTGTTGACGCCTAGCCTCAAGGACGATGCTGATATTGAAAGGGAGAGGAGAGCTCTGTCGGTCAGGGGGAACATGCTTGCTCACAGGTTTGGCCTCTGTTCGAGGGAGGTTAAAGTAACACTGTTCAAGGCATACTGCACTTCCTTCTACACGAGTAGCCTGTGGGCGAACTACACTCAAAGGGCTTACAGGGCTTTCCGGATTCAATATAATAATGCGTTCAGGGCGCTGATGGGGCTGCCCCGCTACTGCAGCGCCTCCGGTATGTTCGCGGACATGAGAACTGATTGTTTTTATGCAACAATGCGTAAGCGTAGTGCGTCGCTGGTGCGTAGGGTGTGGGCCAGCCCCAACAGAGTCCTGGCTATGATTGCAGCCCGTGTCGACTCTGCATACATAAATCACTGCTGTCACCTTCAGGTGGCGCGCAATGTGGTGTAACATGTATAAAATTTTATTTTAATTTTATTTTATATTTTTATTATTTTTATCAAATTTTATTTATAAGACTAACATGGTAGTTATTAAGTCATACTAACCCGTGGATCTCTGTTATCTTTAAATAAATTATTATTATTATTATTATTATTATTATTAAAAACACTATTTACTGTTATCACTGATACAGCATTAAATAAGTTAAGGTGGTAACTCTCAGTATGGCGCGAAATTTAATTTTTTTAGTCTTTTTTATTTATTTTAGCAAAGGATACATTTTTAATAAAGTTTAAATGAATTCGCGTATGTAAACTTTATTAAAAATGAAAACTTTAGTCATAAAAAATAAAAAACGCGAAAAAATTTGAATTTCGGTCCATACCGAGAGTTACCTTAACATAATTGCGGGAGTAAACTGATTGAGGGACTTCTCTACAAGAACAAGACTTATAACTGAAACAGTTATGTATTTATTTTTTATATGATAAATTTGATTTTTAACAAGAAATTTACCGGTAAGTACAGAAAAGCGTGAAAAAAAAGTGACAATCAATTTTACATTTTGAAATATGCATTAGAACACAGTTATCTTTAAGCTTCATAATAAAGATGTATCCTAGATTATAACCAGCCAGTATCTTCATGTCGGCGTAGGCAGTGAGGAAGTCAATTCCAGCAGTGGACGTTTTTCGGCTGAGATGATGATTATGATTTTGCGTACAAAGAACTATAAATATTAGAAGAATAAATTTACCAAAAGTACAACTACTAGTTAACAAGCAATAAAACTTGGAAACTTTGCACACGTTCGGAGTTGAACGACATATTGCTGGCAATAGTTCGAGCTGGTTCGACGTTTCGCCCCAAAGTGGCTGAACTATGGGCGCATTTGGGTACAGCCCGTCACATTAGAAGGGTTTATTAAGGAAAAAGACAGAGATTAAGATGAAAGTATAGAAACGAAATGATATCCAGAAAAACTTTTGCTGTCGCCCCCGAACCGCAAACGTGTGATAAAGAGAGAGCTAATTTTTCGATCAAATTTGTGTTTGGGGGGGAAACGTTTTTTTACTATTTAAATATTAGTAAATTGTGTAAGACTATCGAAAATAATAGAGTACAATACAATAATAATACGCGCACTCGCAAAAGAGGACAGGTTTACTGCTGACATTGATTGAAAATCAGGTCTGTTGAGAGTAAACCTTCAGGAAATGTTTGTAAAATATTAAGGCAACTGGAGTGAATGCATTGTATTTACGTTAAAAGTAGTTTCGTGTTTTCTCCTTCTGGATAACAATAATTTAGCTTCCTAGACTTTGGGTATCATTTATTTCAATTAAAAAAAAACTAAAGACCTCCGTGGTTCAGTTGGCATTGATGTCGACTGTGACGCGGGAGGATCGGGTTCCAAGTGTATAAGATATTTCAAAAGTCAAACTAGCTCTGCGGCTGATTGTACGCTGGTGCTTTCCACATCCGCTGAACATTACATTTGCATACATGGAAATTTCGTAAATAATTGGCTCGACAAAGAAGATTTAATTAATTTACTAATTGCCCATCTGAGACCGAAGTGCATGATATTCATACTGGAATACTGAGTGTGAAATTCATACTGAAATACTCGAGGCGTAGCTTGAAAATAAACTATACAAACAAGTTGTATGACTGATATAGTGATGATAATAAAAATACATGCACTCTGGTATAAATTCTAGGTAGGTATTTAATTTTTAAAACGTAAAACTTACTAAAAAAAATACCTTTAGTAAAATTAACAACAAATAACGCATTAGCGACTTTTCGTAAAAAAATGAACAAATAATGCAGTGAAAAACTGTTATAAATTTTTATCCGACTTGGCAAATTATATAACTTTTTTTTATTATTATTTGTATTTGTACCCTTTCTGGTTACATAGAGTGCTAAATACCTTGAACTGTTTAACATATTATTACGTAACTTTTGACAAGAATTTGATTCTAATAAAACAAACAAAACGTAACTATAGTAGATGATTTCACTATTGTATCCCCCTATATCTTACAAAGAAGTTCATACCTACTAGATATTTATTATTTTTCTGCAATTTTCCTTATGTCCTGCCAGTTGTGTTACTTATTTGCCGGCGAGCGTGTAACGATAAATATTTCACTTTGGCACGCGGTTATATGCGCTGAGAGGACGAACATAAAGCTGGTACACATTAACGCTAACATTTTATATCCCTTTATTTATTATTAAGATTCCTAATTTATTAACACTTAACGATATATGGATTAACCGTTATATTAAGGTTTTTATGACTGAATATGGAATGTATTTGTGTTAGTTGTTGAAAGCAGTAAAGAGTAAAGTATTGGATTCTAAAAAACCTATAATTACTCATCGTTTTATAACCACAATGTGCGACGAGACAAGTTATTTTAGTAGGCAAAGTGTATATTTTATTAAGTACTAGTCGACCCGGCGAACTTCGTACCGCTTAACCTATTACTAGGTATGTTGCTTATGTATTAAACGTAGGTATAAAACTTCCTCTTGAATCACTCTATCTATTTAAAAAAACTCATCATAATCCGTTGCATAGTTTTAAAGATTTAAGCATACATAGGGACAGACGCGGGAAGTGACTTTCTTTTATACTTTGTATGATATGATGATGATGATGATTATATTTTTATTTAAAGTTTTTCGAATACTACTTTTAGAGAAGAATGCGTGCAGGTAAATGGAATAAATGTTTTTTTTATACGAAAATGAAAACCACGCAATAAATTTGTCTAAGATTGTAGAATCAAGTGATATATAAGCTTGCATTGGAAACCTGGAAATTTACCAACAGGATCGCTGTGCAAAAAACATTTTGTTATTTTCAAGTCAATACGTTTATTGCCAATTCGCTTGCCAAGTTTTTTGTTTGTTAGCAAATGTATACTTAGCCTTAAGAGCACTGAATTAAAAAAGTTTGAAACAGGACCGTCAACATAAAAATTCAGTTTTACGAGTTCCTTGGACAAACTAAGTTCTCCTACTCGGAGCACGAGTTTTAATACCTACGTTTGGTTCAAATAAAGATTTGTTTGCCGGGTGTCTCGCCTTGTGGCGAAGAAACTCATTACTTTTACTATTTACAGCGCAGTTGTTAGCGTAACTTTTTTTTAAATTATAGTTTTGAATACCTAACAAAACAAATGAGTTGGACGCGGCAAACTTCGTACCGTGTAACCTATTACTGTGTTGTGTATGTGTCGTAGTACGATATGATAATTAGGTTTTTTGCAAAAAAAACTAGGGATTTTGCGAAAACCCGGATAATTTGATATAAGCATTACTTTTTTTTCAATCATCCTGACGTAAAGCAGTTTTTTTTGCAAAAAACCTAGTATAATTGAAAAATTTGAAACCTGCCTTAGCTCTGATTGGCTAGATTTATTGCTTGCTGGTAAACTCTTATTCTGATTGGTTCTCTGTAGCGTCAAAGGATATTTTAACGAACCAATCAGAATAAGAGTTTACCAGCAAGCAATAATCTAGCCAATCAGATTATAGGAAGGTTTCAAAGTATTCAATTTTACTAGGTTTTTTGCAAAAAAACTGCTTTATGTCAGGATGGTTGAAAAAAAAGTTATGCTTATATCAAATTATCCGTGTTTTCGCAAAATCCCTAGGTTTTTTGCAAAAAACCTTATTAACAAATCTTACTACGACATATTATGTATTATACATGTAGAAGGAAGATTTGATAAATATTTTCCTTGCAAAAAACTAGGGATTTTGCGAAAACTCTGATAACTTTTTTTTAAATGATCCTGACAAAAAGCAGTTTTGTTGCAAAAAAAAAACTAGTATATTGAAAAATTTGAAACCTTTCTTCTGATTAATAATAATAATAAAATTTTATTTCGGATAGTATCCATAGTGAGTTAGTAATTACAAAACTACTTATGAACTAGTGTTAAACTTAACCTACTACTATTTACAAATACTTACAAAAGTGCTACCGATCGGTGTGTAACTTCACCCAATGTCGCAGCATCGGGGAGTCCCAGCGATCGGCAAACACCCTCAGGAGCCCGTTGGTGCTGGCGTGGAGGCGGCGCAGGAGAGAGGCACACCGTTTCCTTATGATCGCGTGAAAGCTGTCCACGTGTGCCTCCGCAAACATTCCTGACGCACTGCACCTCCACGACAGCCCCAACAGGATCCTGAACGCGTTATTGTACTGGACACGTAGGTCGCTGTATACCCGCTTGGTATAGTTTGTCCAGAGGCTACACGTGTAAAAAGATTGGCAGTAAGCTCTAAATAACGTTAGCTTTACTGCTTTTGTACAGCGTGCAAACCTTCTGGCCAACATATTGCAGCGTACAGCCAGCGACCTACGCTCCCTCTCAATGTCTTCCCCGTCCTTTAAGTCCTCCGTGACCTAGTGACCCAGGTACTTAAACCTCCTCACCCTACTGAGGGGGGAGCCACAGCCCGCCTTAAATGTCATGAGCTCACTCTTCTTTGCGTTGTACCTGAGTCCATGAGCCACCGCATACGACTCGCATATCTCAAGGAGCTTCCTGAGAGCACTGATGGACGGGCTGAGCAGCACCATATCGTCTGCATAACTAATATTATTCATGCAGACACCGTCTATGTGACAACCGATATTGGTGCTGCTCAGCTCCTTAATCAGCTGATTCACGTAGAGACTAAAAAGACGGGGAGAGCTCAACCCACCTTGTCTGACACCACATTCCAGTTTATACTCTTCCGAGTAACTTCCGGCCCATTTTACAGTGTTTCTCTTATGATTGTACCAGTACCATACAATAGTGATTAGCTAGATTATTTCTTGATAAGAGTCAACAATGAATTTAGATAAATAAATGATGATATCAAACCTTGTGCAACTTCGGTTTCCTGGGCTCGCTTCCAACGTCAATCACGAAGATTTTGCCAGAAGCAAGGGCTGGTAGAATGAGCTTGTCCCGTTTAAGCTCTGGGTTGTCATGGCAACTGCTGCAAACGTTCCACCCACTGTGGTGGAGCTCGTCTCCCACACTGCCCGTGTAGGTGCGATGAATCACCTGGCAGAAAAAAGAGAATGTTATTTATGTAGGAGTTCACGAAGATCTTCTATTAATGTACCCATAGCAATAATAGCCTAAACCCCAATCTATCATTCATGCAATAATGACTCGTGTCACTACATCAGAGCGCACAGTTTCGTTCAAAGACGTCGCAGATCGCATTGTCGGGATCACCAGAGAACAATTCGATCACTCGTACAGTAACATTAAAATAGAGGTATTGCATTGAGTGATATTGAATTAAAAATGTGCCTGATTACACATTACTACATCATGATTTTGCTCAAGAATAGAAAATAATATCATTGGCAAACTAACAAGTATAACTTAAGTTTTTTAGGGTTTAGTAACAATATGGAATTCGACGGCTGACTTAAAGAAACATCAGCAAAATAATTTCACTTGTTTAAGTCATACCAATTAACCTTACAAGGTCATCCTTGGAAAACTTGGATGATATACTGTTGCTGTCTTCATGAGCGAGATAATTGCGACGAGAGAGAGTGTAAAGAAATTATTAGAAAATACTTGGCACGACAAAATACTTGCACCTAATCTCTCGCTCTTGGAAACGAATCTTAGATTTTCATACCTGGCCATAAGTTGGAGATTCCGGGTCTACATCCACAGTAGCCAAATAGTCCTCCTTAGTCTGATCAGGCTGCACACAGACGACGTACAGTAGGTGTTCCCTTTGACCATTCTTGAAGGCTTCTAGTGGTGTAGCGTACCCTGGACCTTTACCTGTTCAATTTATTTGATGATTAAGTTAAAAAATAATATGAAAATAATTGCAAATAAAGTTGATTATAAAAAGTTTTTGCTAAGGATTTGATTCGATTTCAATTTTTGTATCTGTCGTGGGGTGGCGGTACAGCCAATCTTTTCCACTGGGCTTCGTAAAAGGTAACAAAGGGATCGCCCGAAGAAGGGGCAGCAGCCTCATTCTTTGATAAACTTGGGAGTGCTATACTGCGTTTGCTAACCCTGGGAATGGAAAGACTATGTCCAACAATGAACGGCTCTCGACTGTAATAAAATGATGAGTTATTATTATTATTAAAAGGGGACGCCCGAAGGCAACCTGGCGCCGGTCCGCGCTACAAGAAGCAAGTAGTGTGGGACTAAACTAGGAGGAGTTACCCGCTGTTGCTCAAGACCGCCAAAATTGGAGGAAAATTCTTGAAGCCCTATGTCCCTGCTAGGGATAACAGGAAAAGAAGAAGAAGAAGAAGTTATTATTTTTAATTCCTCTTTTCCCTCTTTATTTACGGTTCCTGCATAATACCCTGTATTTTCATGTAGTACAACTTTTTTCATTACTTGCAGTCAATTGAAAATCAGTAAATCATTTCAAAAAAAAAAACGAATTTATTAATTTTGCATTAGGTGTACCTACTTCAAAGCAAAGAGTTTCTATTGCCCGCTTTACAAATCACAACGTTTTTCGATTAAACAGAACATCGGATCAAAGGGAAGCCAAAAATCATGATTAAACAACCAAATTTTCTAAAACAAATCTCTTTAGCTGCAAAAAATATTTATTTACGCTAACCCAAACGTCACTCACGATAAATCTTGTACGTTTTTTTAGCTCAAAAATATGGAGAGAGCGATAGGGCGGGTAGCGCAAACATTGAGGGATTAATCCCTTAGCAATTTGACAATTTAGTCGAGTGGAATGGTTCCGGACGCGCGTACCGGAAACATCATGATGTGATTTAATTTATTAATTCCACTTTGACGACTATGTGGAGGTATTCATTCGGCAAAGGCTTTGATACTAGAGAGTTCGGTTCCCTAATTGAACAGGCTTACTCAAAGATATACAGGGTGTTCTCATAGGTATACAGGATGTATCTAACAAGGCGGTAATAAGTCAAAGGAGGAATTTATTTCATGATAGTTAAAAACTTTTCCTAGTAATAGATAGTAAGAATCTCAAAGTTAAAATCAGCTGTCCCGTACCAATGTACCAGCTGATACCCCGTCAGCTGATCGAACAAATTTATGTAAAAGCAGTTTTTTATAGTGTTATTGACATAGGTTACTTTTAGAAAGTTGTTAGAGTGTGTTGAACTTAAACACTTTATCGACTTTTCAATACCGACCGTGTTTGCAAAAAAGATCAAATAAGCGAGTTAGTTTAAGAGCCAGTTTACAGCGATGCTAGCGCCATTCACGAAAAAAATTAATATCTTCTAAACTAAGGCAAATATCAAAAATGTGGCAGTGTATGATACTAGATAATCTTGATTAGTATTTTTTAGCACAGTAAAGTAGTCAAAACTTAAAAGAACAAAATTATAAACAGATTGTTGCTAAAAGTGGCCACTTTTAGTAACACTTTGTAGCTTTCTTTGGTATTTAACTTAAAAGCTATACAACAGTGCCCTAAAATACTACGCTACATTATCTAGTGTCATACAGTGCCACATTTTTGATATTTGCCTTAGTTTAGAAGATATTCATTTTTTTCGAGAATGGCGCTAGCATCGCTGTAAACTGGCTCTTCAGATTGATAATTTATCAGGTGGTCTATGCAGTCGAAAGTGCGTACCTGAAGATACAGAAGCAAACCTAAACACGTGGTCACGACTAAACTCTTGGTGAAAGATCTTGGGGAGCCCTTTCCCAGCGATGTCTGGTGTAGTTTTTGTGGTAAAATTACTTGATTTAATGTTTATTTTTAAAAACATACAAACGCGTCCCTAACAGCAGCGCCTCACTAATCAATCAGGTAAATCCTAGCTTATAAATAACTCCATTGTTGGACCTTATCCCATCAGAGACCTATTGTTTGTCCCTGCTCCGAGTAAAGAACGGGTAATTGGATAAGCATCGCAATATTACCAAGCTTTTGATTATTGCATCTAATTTGCAATGACTTTGTGGTTATAATGCCTAAGGATTGGAATCCAAGATTTGAAACAGTTGAAGTGAAACGACAATTCTGCATTTGTATGTTTTTGAATTAATTATGAATAATGTTATAGCTATTATAATGTTAGTAAAATGGAAATCTCGTATTTTCTGCCGGTCGGTAAGTCAATCGACTTGTGTGGTGGGTGATATGACGTGCCTTTACCACACGAATATAATCTATATAATTTTCTTTGCATTTTTTCTATGTCCTAAGTATCAAAACATTCAGTAAATTACAAAATAGACTGCTATATTTCTTTCTAGCTATAACTGTGAGTGGAATCAGCCCCTGACCCAGAATGAGCTACGGCATTCTTCAAAGGATTAATTAATTAGGCGCTTGTTTCAAGGAATTCTCAGCATTAGGTAGATATCGTTTTTAAATAAATAAACGAATTTCGAGAATTTTGTAGATATTATACTTAAAATTTTAATTTTTCAGCAAAGTGTTTCTTCAAATTTTGATTGCGAGTTCGTGAAATTGTTTAACGAATCGAATATTTTTGTGTTTCTAAAGACATAATTATTATTTAAATATGACTTTAAAACTCAAACTTTAAAATTCATAAACGTAAACGTGTATGGAAACGTTAATTGGATTCCATAATCGTATTTGTTTATGTTTAACCAGTACCTAAGAAATTTAAAGTAAACTCATTTAAATTACGCTTACTACTCTGTTATAATACGCTGAATACTTACCGTATTATTCATAAAGATACAGTTGGTTTTAAGTAGCGTTACTGGAGGTCTACTTCTCTGGTTTGTTGTATGGTAAATATGTGACATCCAGTCTAAATTGACATACGTCAAATAACTAAAATGTTCTTTAACTTTTCATGAATAACAGGGTTAGTATTAAGTAAGTTGCACCAGTAGACTTAGGCGCTGTAAAAAAATTACGATCTTCTATGGTTCCTGGAGACCTTCCCAAAGATCGACAAGACGACCACTGGGGAGTTTTAGGCTGACATTCACAGCCGAGTCGCACTCCACTCGCATTCTAAAGAGTCAAAATGAAATTTTAAACCGATATCTACTCCAAAATAATACACACAGAGTTTCAACTCAAGACAGTAAAGATACGTTCCACGGAGAAAAAGACGGCTCGAACCAGGATAATCAGTGCTCAGAAACGACTTGTCTGAGTGTCATACTCGGCCAAGTAGCCTCCAAATACTGACTAAGAATGTGCCTTAGTGGGTGCAAGCCCAACCTTCCCGTTACAAAAAAGAAAATGTACTAATACTCTTTGAAGTCTCCCCAGCAATGATAAATTACGTCTCGGCCGATGTGTCACTTTTTGTGACTTACTCAGAGTGACCTTTCACGGTCCTTTTATTTCGCTTATCGTATGACACGGGTGAATGGGTTTACCGTCCGATGCTGACAAATAGGAGTTTAAAGAGGAATTTCTTTTTAAATTATGTTTGTAAAGGCGATTCTGTAAATATTACCTTATGGTTCACGAGATAAAAGATCGAAAAGGTCACTGAAAAAATGGACTGAAGAATTGAGTAAAAAAATATATACACTTGAGTACCTATGTAATTAATATTAATTTACATACTTAAAAATACGAAAGTAACTCCGTATTCTTGCGTGTGAGTTATGCAAGGCTTTAACTACTGAACCGATTGACTAAAATTCTATAAGAAGATAGCCTAAAAAAAAGACGGACATGGGTAATTTTTTATACCGAAAATTCCACGGGAACGGGAAATTGGAAGTAGGCGGTTAGAAGGGAAATTGCGCTGGCGAAGTCGGAGGTTGCAAACATCAGAGACAGATTTACAGACAATAAAGTAATAAAATAAAAATATTATTATTTAACTCACAGCAAGACATTGTTGACCAGCAAAATGCAGCAAACAGTTAAGAACGAATGTGTTTTTAGAACTAAATGAACCGGCGAAGCGAAGGTCATTCATACATCGTGTTTCTAGTAAATTTAAATAAACACATCCTATCTCTGTCTCTTTGAGATAAAAGTAAAGGAGTGAGCAGCGCAACTATATGCTCAATGTTGTTGTTGAAAACCGGTTAGTTATTATCTTGCAGACACAATACATTGTGATTACTTTTTTTTTTGATAAGTAGCTTTAAAATAGGCATGACGAAGGATAATGCTCTTGCATATTGTATATAAACTATTACTTTTTACGAATCAAATCTTTTGTGTTGTAAAAAAACTTTAATAATTATAAATTTTATATATCATTGTTTCAAAGGAGTTTAGATAAAATAATTACCTTAGCGCCAACGCCATTATTTCCCGTGAAATAAATTTATTTAATGTGTTTAATTACTTACATTAAAAACGAAAGAAATGAGGTTAAATAAAAGAAACAGTCCCAGAAAGTATGTATTTTATAATATGAACATTAAATATAAATACTTACTAAAAATAGATATTTTATCATAGTATTTAATGTCACATTAATTGGTTTAGGATTAAAGTTATTAATATTTAAGTTTAGACATAACTTAAATATTAAATTAATGAGATATGATAACATAAAAATAGAAAATACAAAAAATACGGTAAACGTCAATATACGGCGGTAGTCAAAATCGAGTCCTAATACCGAGGTATATTTTCATTTTTACTTTAAAATTATTTGTGTACATAATTAGTTCTAACGTTTAATCCAGATTAATCAACGTGTCTATTAGTGCTTGTGGATATTAAAGAGTTATGTTTAACACAAACAGACACAAATAACCTCTATAAAGTACAAAAGAAGAAAAAAAAGGGCTCTAGATTTTCACAAATTTAGATTTTTTCCTACAGCCGTAATAGGACGTTATACCTTACTTTAGAACAGCATATTATTTGTCAGTCTTGAGACATTGGGCATGTATTCTATATTGTTACACTGTGGCATAGCCTATCCTATGCTAAACAAGTACTGTCATCTTAGCTGCTTCTCGATAGGATGTATCATATGTTAGGTACGTCTAAATTGTGCAAAAATGTAAACAATACAAAAACAAAGTCAAGTTACCTAACAAAACACTAATGACTTTTAGACGTGACTAGCGTTAAACATTCTTTAGTAAAACTTAAAATAGTCTATTAGTTTACAATGTTATATTATCATTCATTACATATAAGTAGGTACCCTTTTTATGTATATGAGTGTACCTACATTTAGATTATTATGTCTGGTATACCTGAAAGCCTAGTACACATCTTGCGAGCTAGTCGCGGCAAAGATAAGATACCGATATGATATCTAGTTAAACTGATCTCAAAATATATAGAACTAGCTGTCTTGGCTAACTTCGTATCGCGCCATAAGGCCCATTTACACGGAGAGAGTTTCTCGACTCGAACATACAATTCTCGAATGGAAGAAAAAAAATATCATCATCTAAACTCTAAGTACGAAAGGGCAATTATCGCATCGTCTTTGACTACTGGATGTCCCTGTATAAACAAACAACAATCGTATTTCGAGTTCACGAATCAATGAACACGAATGACAAACTCGCCTTCAAATCGGTTCATTACAATTTTATAAGGCAAAATTAAATTGTTCTTATTACTGACTTCCCCTCATTTTTTTAAATATTTTTTTACCTTTTAAACCTTCCCTGAACTACTAGAAACATTTAAACCTCATCGCGTCGTGCGCACATAAACTGTGCATAATTTAAATGCGTTTGAGGGTAGGCAATCGTTCCACGGGTATACCAAAATCAGCTAAATCAACCAGGCAGTACTCTAACGAGTCTATATCGAACTATGATTCATTGTTACATTTTATAAAAACTTTTTATCAAAAAATTAAACCGCCGAAAAAACTGAAAAGCATTAAATAATAGGGGAACATTTTCTATTAGGCCTTAATTTACTCACTTCTTAAAGTAATTTTGGATTACCAAGAAATTTTAAGTCGGTGCCACACCACACAAGCAAATTCATTATCTACGTAAAGCGCGATGCGCAGCGACACACGTTTTTCTGTTATTTCCTTGAATTTCAGGTAATTTAGTGATCTGTGGCACCGACTCAAAATTTCTTGGTAATCCAAAATTACTTTAAGAAGTGAGTAAATTAAGGCCTAATAGAAAATGTTTCCCTATTATTTAATGCTTTTCAGTTTTTTCGGCGGTTTAATTTTTTGATAAAAAGTTTTTATTTTTTGCTTTTCAGTTTTTTTGGGCTTATATTTTGACCCTAGCTAATCACCCTTCACAGGGTGGTCGCACCCCACAAGGTGGCCACACAACCTGGTGAAGGTTGAGGGACTAACAGGATGAGGTTCGATCACGACCGGTCGGTGAGGCGATTTGTGAGGGAGGCCGATGTCCAGCAGTGGACGTCTATCGGCTGAGATTATGATTATTAAAGTTCATATAAAAAAGACTCATAATTATTATACCTAGCAGTTTTCATGTAAATCACAACACGGCAATATAATCTGTGAGTGAACAATAAAGTCACCCCTATTTTTCCACCCTTAGGGTTGGAATTTTATTTCCAAATTTTTATGGGACCAACTTTAAGGTATACCCTGTCGATTAAAAAAAGAATTATCAAAATCGGTCCACACAGTAAAAAGTTATGCGTGATCATACATAAAAAAAAAATATATATACGCGACGAATTGAGAACCTCCTCCTTTTTGTTTTTTCGTCGGTTAAAAACCAAAATCAGGTAAGTAAATCAGCCCGGCCGTACTCTAGCGAGTCTTAAACGAACCATGATTAATTTTTATATATATAGTAGATAGATAATGTTGAGGAGTATAACGTACCATTTCATTAAGATTAGAATAATTTTCAATTTTAAACCTCATTTAAACCCTAGGTCATAACATTTTGAGACCAGTTAAAAAAAAAAACTTCATGCCGCGCATTGCCAAATGTGCCCTAGGCCTAACTTATAAAATTAAAGTGACTATCTACCTATATTTAGGTATATGGATTTCGTATTACCAATTCTCCAAGTCCAAGAATAGAATTTAATTCGAATGAAAATACTTTTTATTGTAAAACTGATTTTATTGTTGACTACATAAAGCTCTTTTTAACTTACTTCTCAGTTAATCTTAAGTTAAACAAATGTTTTTATCTATACACTTGAACATACAGAATTTAGTTAAGATAATATTAAATTATGTAAACAGAAACAAATTGCGGTACATTGGAAGTTGTTGAAAAAAGTTACATTTATAATCTTAATACACACGCTCTGAATACCTCGAGCTCTCATGATAAAGCAAACCCTTATGCTGATATTTAGCGTGTTTCCTCAAGAGGCGATATCGGTCGTGCGATAAAGGCTCGACAGCCAATAGAAATCGCTCGTACATCCATGAAGCCTGCCTGATTGGTTGTCGAACCCATATCGCATGACCGATGTCGCCTCTTGAGGAAACACGCTTACAGTTGAATGTCGCAGCTCAAACTCGCACTCCAAAGTGTCAAAATGAAACTATAAATCGTTCTCCGCTCCAAATTGATAATACATAGTCGAATTCCGACTTTATGACAGTGAAACATAATCATAGTCCACGGAGTATAAATTTGCTTGAGCCAGGAGAATCAGTACTCGGGAACTACTTGTTCGAGTATAATACTCGACTGAGTAGACATCGAACACTTTTTGTGAATGTCATTAGTGCCACAAGACAAACAATGGCAGGTCGTATTCTGAGACAATATTCTTGAGATAAAATCGTAAGTAAAGTATTTAAAATAATGATAGTTCAGTCACCAGTGGCCTACTCAAGGAAAAATATTTTCTCATTGGCGATATCTCTATCTAACTCATTCCCACACTTCGTTTGTCTTGTGCATACTAAGTCTATGTTTTATACCTTCATATTATTATCTGTAAAACCAGAATAAACACAGTAACAAAACTAACAAATTTATTCTTCTTCATCACTCAAAAACACTTTTCTTCTACCAACACCGTGCCTTTTATCCACCTGTCTGTCCATCATGATACGTTTCAAGCCCGAATGCTGGTGAAACTCGTGCCGTATTGAAATGTGCCGGCTCAGATTCTTGAACAATATATGCCACAATGCTTTATCCTTGCTCGTCCACAATAAATCTGCAGTCCTCTCCTTAATCCTACGCATATTTTCCTCGAGTCTCCTCGCTTTTATTTCCATTTGTATGAGAGAGCGGGTAGTATTTGTCAGAAGGCGGTATAGGTATTCCTTTCTTATTTTCTTGTCTGGTACGGTGGTGGCATTTATCATGGAGTCATTGTGTTTCCGTCCGGGGCTTACCCGTGTTTCTCTGAGTATTATTCCAGCTAGCAAGATGACAGTTATGAAAGCGAGCAGGAGGTAGAGTTTCGTTTGCGTGAGAACACCGCCGATAGATTTGAATGCAAAGTTCATTGTGTTTTTGTTCACGCATTGTTTTGGTTCTGCGTTTGGATTTTGTTTTTCACATGTTGATCGTGATAGCGTGGTGACGGGGCGTTAGATGCGCCCTCTCGCGGCTCCGATCGGGGAGGTACTGAAACCGCGTTGGCGACCATCGACGCACCCTGTCGCGTTTCTCCCCACGAATTTCCCCGTAGAATTTTCCGTTTGTGGAACTTGTAAGTTTTTAGGTGTTTTTGGATGCGCTAAAAGTTTTTTCGTAAAATATTTCGTTTGGAGCAACCATCAATCTTCCGTTCAGATAAAACTGACCTTCCCCATAAATAGAATTACTAAATCTCCCTAGATAAAAGCTAAAATAATTTATAAATAAATAATTATTTTTTATTCCTTCTACATATTCTTTAAGTGTAACAATTTAATTAGCAAAAAAAACAAGCTTTGAAGACATTTTCCCTTTACACATCAACAACTTTTCTTAACTCATTCGTACCTTGAAGTTACGAGTAGCTCTCGAGTGCGTGAAAAGGTTCGGAGGGTCGGAAGCTGGCTCGAGTTGTCAAGACTCTCTTATCTTTTACCTTTGGAACGAAGTCAGCGCACACGGGAACTACTGAGCCACCCATGTCGGCTAAGAGCTTGACAACATTTTAAGAGAAAATATGATTTCTTGCAAATAGAGCACGTGCTTAATACTTTGCCTGCGCTTAAAAATAAAAAATAGGAATTAGGAAAAGGATAAAGTGGTTTATTAAAGACATATGTAAAAAAAACATATGTAAAATTTCCACGACAAAAAAAAAAACTTTTAAATTAGACAACTTAATATTTCAAATGTAGGTTCCTTAGTGTATTGAATTGATATTGTACGGGTACTTACGAAAAAACTTTATGTACGTTTCAAATTAATAATAACAAAAGATAAAAATATAACAGAGAACGAACCCAAATCAATTTTCTCACCAAAAAAGTTCTGTAGGTTGGTTAAAACACTATCAGGTAAAAAAAAGAGTACCGTCGCCTGTGGCGATCGTTTGCGCAAATTTTAGAGTCAATGTTTGGAGTTCGCATTGATTCGATTAAATATTCATAAGGAAGGCGAGTGATGTGAATGTTTAAGGAAGTTAATAAAGGGTTGAATACAAACTTGACAGAGTTTCTTTAAAGAAGAAGAATATTCAAGGGCTTACACTGTGCGAAACTAGCGCCACATCCGATAAATAATTATATATAGAGTCAAAGACGCATATTTTTTAATTTCGGCCATCGTTTAGAAGATATTAGTTATTAATCGAAGTGGCGCTGGTATTGCACCTGTTCGCCCCTAGAAATCGGGATAAAGTTAGCGCTTTAGTAGCGCTAATCCATATATTTTTATTTGCGTTATTTGTAAGCAAGATGTTGCCCACGGAGAGTGTGTTTCATGCACTGCATGTCATATTAACCACCACTATCGCTGCCTCAACTATACCTCAGCTTATTATGCAAGTAACTGCGCTGAGTGGAAACGCATTTGGAAATGCCCTCAATGTAAAAACGTTACTGCTAGGCGACAGTACAATTCGGATGATACACCTGTTGGTGCTGGTCGACCGAAACCACTCGGTTTGGACATGTCATGCGACGACTTATGTTTAAATAATTCAGCTAGCGAATCGATTTTGGATGTCGAAAAATCCTCTATTAATCCAGGGCAATGTAGCGAAGAGACTATTCCCTATGATAAATTTGCTAAACTATTAAATACTACTTTAGAATCTAAGCTGAGTCAGATAAGAAGCACTCTGTCCCAAGATATTATAAAGGAACTAAACGTCTTCCTAGCATCGATGAGACAGGATTTTAAGTCAACGACCGATGCCCTTTCAAGCCAGCTTATTGAATTACGCTCGTCAGTTACTATTTTACAGGACAAAGTTACTGCTCTTGAGACTGAAAATGCTTCCTTGAAGGCTGACTCAGATAGAGGAGATTCAAATAAGAGTGACCTTCTGGAAACTATTGCTCAGATTAGGACCGACCTCAATGAGCGAGAACAAGAGAATCTACTTAACGATGTCGAGATAACCGGGATCCCTGAAACTGACGGTGAATCCGGCGGTCATCTCGTAAATTGCGTTGCGACTAAGTTAGGAATGCAGCTCGACGAACGCGACGTTGTAAGTGCTAATCGTGTTGGTTCGCGGCGCCTGGTGGCTACCGATGCCAAAGGCCCTCAAACCCGCCCACGTCCACTGGTCGTCCGTTTCGCCCGCCGTAATGTTCGCGACGAACTTCTCCGGAGTGCCCGGGTACGCCGCGGTGCAACAACCGCAGAACTCGGCCTCCCGGTCCATGAGCCCCGTCCCTTGTATATAAATGAACGACTTTCGAAAACTAACCGCTCTTTATTCGGCAAAGCGCGCGATTTAGGTCGAAGGCAGGGCTGGAGGTTTATATGGACAAAAGAGGGAAGAGTCTATGTCAAGCGCGATTCTGCACCTACTACTCGAGCTCACCGGATTGTTTGTGAGGCGGACCTAGCGAAGGTTTTTGGAGAGGTTTCCGTTTGAATTTATATTATAGTTTTCTCTTTGCACCAATTTACTGTTTTTATTTTATGTATAAAAAAGTTTGTACTACTTACTCAATGCTTGCTTTTTGCGCTTATTACGTTTACCACTATTTTTTTGATTTACTTAACACGTTGTCTTCGATACTATCACACTATTACCTTTCAATATTTTATGAGCCCTTTATACTCAAGATTTTATGTTTGTCTAAAACTAAAAATTTATGTATTTTGTATTTTCTAATTCTATTTAATGAAATTTTATTACATATATTTATTACAATGTCTAGTTATTATATTAAATATTTAGAACTAAAAATCTGTGCTTACTCATATAAATTATGTAACTTCTGTCTAAGGTGTACATGTATTTTCCTGATGGTACGTGTTTTTCTCGCTTATTGTATTGTTTTAATATTTTATAAAGAAAAATCGAACAAGAACTTATCCTCTATTTTTAGGAAAATATTTGCTTATTTATACTTGGAACTACTTAATCAGCTTAATGAAATATTAATTTATTTCTATTGCTGCTATTTCATGCTTACATATTATTATAATTATTGTTTAAAACAAAGATTATGTACCTACAAAAGTTATCTATATGGCTACGATATAAGGTGTACAACATTATGTGTTTGTATTTTGATCTTTGATTTTCCCGATTATTACATTAAGCTTAACACCCTATATACACAAAAATGGCTAACAATCAAAATATAAAGTGTTTAAGTGATATAACCAATGAACTAGAAACGAGTAGAGTAATTGTACACCAATGTGATTCCGAGGAATGTCAAAGCTTCATTCCTCAACCTCAAAATAAACTTAAGATAATTCATATGAATATAAGGAGTATTAGAAAAAATTTTGACCAGTTCTGTGCTATGTTGCATACCACAAAAACAACCTTTGACATCATTATTCTATCAGAATGCTGGCTAAAAAACTCCGGAGAATTACCCCTACTGCACGGCTATTCGACCAGCGCAACGAAAAACAACAAGTTACAGAATGATGGTGTTGTAATTTTTGTAAACAGCTCAATCACCCATAAAATATTTGAACCTAAATTTACTGAAGCAAACTGCCTTGTCGTAACCTCTGGAGATACAGCTATTATTGGGATCTATCGCTCTCCCTCTTATAAAAAACTTGACAACTTCTACGATAGCCTTGATAGTATTATGACCATTCTGAAATCATACAAAAATGTAATTTTAATGGGAGATTGTAATGTCGACATAAAGGCAAGTAATGAGGATATAAACGCAAACGAATACCTGATTAACACTGCCAGTCTTGGTCTCTGGCCAGCCCATGTAATCCCTACTAGATCGGGAAACTGCCTGGATCATACTTTAATAAAAACTTCATCTTCTGCGAGTACAATAATATTAAATACTTATATAACCGATCATGTCCCAACAGTTCTACTATTAAGCACAAGTGTCACAAAGAATAAAGCATCACAAACTATTACCAGACTTAACTATACTGCAATTCAAAACGAAATAGATTCCACCAACTTTGATGCGGTTATGAGTGAAACGGATGCCAATGTGGCGACGGACCTTTTTGTTGATACAATCCAAAATATTATAACAAAACACTCAACCACAGTAAAGATGAGAAGGAAAGTAAGAATAATCAAACCCTGGATGACAGCAGGACTCCTTCGCTGCATTCGGAACCGTGATAAAATGCATGAAAAACATAAATGTGACCCAGAAAACAGTGTACTGAAACTGACATACACACGATATCGAAACTACCTCAATGGTCTGGTTAAAAAACTAAAACGAGCTTATGAAACAACTGAATTACAAAATGCTAAAAAAAACTCAAAGGCTACGTGGAAAGCGATAAAATCTATAACAACTACAAATATGCAGCCAATGCCTCCTAGAGAATTACTTCAGCTCGCTAAAGATACAAAAACTTCGATAAATGAAGTTAATTATTTCTTTGCCGGAGTGGGAAAAAGGCTTGCCCAAAATATATCGCCTCCCCAGGGTAAACATATCTCAGAATTAGATAATAATCAGTTTAGCTCCCCACGAGACTCACTAGCTTTGCTGCCGGTTGATACTAGTCAAATAGAAAGATTGATTGCGGGACTAAGAAATGATTGTGCGACTGGATGGGATAATATTCCTGCTAAAATAATTAAACTATCGCGAACCTCCTTGACCCCTCCAATAACTCATATTTGTAACTTGGCTATTAACACTGGCACCTTTCCAAGAGCACTTAAAAGAGCCGTGATTACCCCGGTACACAAGGGCGGGGATAGAGACAATGTCAGTAACTATAGGCCAATCTCCGTGCTAAGTTCCTTGTCAAAGATTCTCGAAAGAATACTCAATAATTACCTTACTGAATTTCTTGCTAAAAATAACATCATTGCACAAAATCAGTTTGGCTTTAGTAAAGGAGTATCTGCCGAGGACGCTGTAGTTTCTTTTAGCAATTCTTTGACCAATAAAATGGACAGCAAATTAAAATGCTTTGGCATATTCCTCGACCTATCTAAGGCCTTTGACACCGTCTCTATCCCTAACCTAATCAGGAAACTAGAGAACGCTGGTGTTCGAGGTCTTGCTCTTAAAATCTTTAAAGACTACCTGCTTGATCGCTCTCAATGTGTAAAGATTGACGGACTTACAAGTGAATGGGCAGGGGTAGACTTTGGAGTCCCCCAGGGAAGTATCCTGGGCCCCACGATGTTTCTAGTATATGTAAATAGCCTCTGTCAACTACGCATTCCAAACTGTGACACTTTTGTTTATGCGGATGACACAGCCTTATTAATTTATGATCACGATTGGAATAAAGCAAAGAAGCGTGCTGAATATAGCCTACGTGTAGTAATGGAGTGGCTATCTATAAACTTACTAACGCTAAATATAGAGAAAACAAATGTTATTCGTTTTACTCTACCAAATACGAAAGGTCTACCAAAAGAAACAGGGCTAGTGAAGGCACACACGTGTCAATCTGGATCAGAAAACTGCACTTGTGCCTACCTTTGCATGGTTAGTGAGGTCAAGTATCTTGGCGTTCTTATTGACGACAAGCTAAGTTGGAGAGCACATATAGAGGTCATGTGTGGGCGGATCAGACGATTAATACACATTTTTAAACAGCTTAGACATTCAGCGGACCGTGAAACGCTATTTCTTGTATATAGTTCGCTAGCTGAATCAATAATTACTTTTTGTATCCCTGTCTGGGGTGGAGCATGTCAAACAATCTTACTTCCACTAGAAAGGGCTCAAAGAGCACTTCTCAAAGTAATGCAATTTAAGCGTAGAGACTTCCCAACCGACAGGCTTCACACAGAATCAGGTGTCCTTACAGTAAGACAACTCTTTATACTTCGTACGGTGCTTCGTAGGCACTCTATGTTGCCTCTGGATCCAAATGTTTTACAAAAAAGAGTAGGTACCCCAGTATGCTGCAATATTCAATGTCGCACTATATTTGCTAGGCGCCAGTTTGTGGCTCTGAGTACTCTCTTGTACAATAGAATAAATAAAATATTATCTATCTATACTTTACTTTTCCGAGAAGTTAAAAATATGGTTACAAAAATGTTACTTACCCCAGAATATAATTATGATCACACAGAAAATCTCTTAAAAGTGGTTTCCTAAGAAAAAATAAAATTATTTAAGCAATTTATTGTAACGTTGTAATGTAATTTATGTAAGTTCATTTACTTATTATTTATTTCCATTGTTGGTTTACTGTAAAAACTATATTGTAGAAGAGTAAACTGAAAACATGAAATTATACTGGTTCCTAAGATACAGGCCACGGCTTAGTTTAGGAACCAAAGAAACTTTGTATTATGTTGAAACTACCTACCTATGTATTATGTAACAGATTTAACATTACTTCTGTAAAAACTATGTTGGTGAAATAAATTATTAAATTATTAAATTATTATTATTTAAATACATTTAGTAGACCATTGTTTAAATACTTATTCAGTATTTTTTCTCATTTCTTTCTTTCTTACTTAATGAAGAAGTCGACCGGTCTCCATCGATCATCTGATTTTTTCGAATATGGCGGAGGCGTGTACGTGACGTTTTTATCAAAAAATTTGCTTAGGAAAAATCTTATTAAGAATTCCTTTTAACACGATATTTTCATTTATAGTCAAATAACTCACGGAATAATAAATTTTCGATATAACCACTGATTTTCAGGGCAGACTTTAGCGCGTGAGGGAGTCAGAAATATTGAGATCCGCAAAAGAACATTAAAGTCACCGTGGCCACCAACATAACCCAAATAATAGCAAAATTTAAACGGCCTCTAGTCTCTTAAACTGACGACTATACTTCTATTCTATTACTATTCTACTATTGCGATTGGGTCAAAAATTTCAAGTCTCGTAACTTTGAACCTTTAAGAAACATAAAATTAAGATACTGTAAAATTTTCGAGAATAGCAAATTTTGACCCAATCGTAATAGTAGTATTATAGCAATTAAACAGTACTATAATCGTAAGTTTAAGAGACTAGAGAGGCCGGCACATAGCTCGAAGAAGCACAGATGGTCTGCGGCTGGAAAGTTATCAAGTGGCGATCACGCAACGAAAGACACAGGGAGGCAGAGACCACATGGTAGTAGACGACCTGGTAAAGGTTCTGTGAGTACACCGGATGAGAGCCGCTGAAGACTAGTTGGAATCGCTGACAGTGGGAGAGGCCTATGTCCAGCAGTGGAATTCTTCCGGCTAAGATGATCATGATGATCGGATCGGCAAGCGCAGCGTAGGACGTCCACCGACCAGATGGACGGATGATCTGCGCAAGGCTGCGGGTCCACGCTGGATGCAGGCCACCTGCGATCGGTACAGATGAAGAGCCTTGAGGGAGGCCTATGTCCAGCAGTGGATGTCCTACGGCTGAAATGATGATGATGATCATTGTTTTTTACTTTCTTCTTCAAATATAAGAGCTACGCTATTGTCGGTGGAGCGTCTTCCACACCTCCCGTTTCCCCGCCAGCTGCTTGACCTCTTGATACGACACCACTCCTATCTTTTCCTTTGTTTGATCAAAGTAATTTCATGTTTTTACTAATGTTTTTACTACTCTCAATATGCTACCCTAGTCCTTTATTGAATAACTAGCTGTGCCCCGCAGTCTTACCCGCGGTTTATCACCGTAATAAAAAGTAGTCCTCAAAGGTGTCAGATAACTCTATACCAAATTTCGTTGAAATGGCTCCAGTCGTTTAAGACGTGAATAAGTGACAAATATACACACAAACTTTTGCCTTTATAATATTAATGTTGTACTACAAATTAATATGAAAAAATATTAAAGTGTTTTCAAAGTAACTGCAGCAAGAACAATTTATTGCATTAAAGAGATCATCGAAACAAAACAAGTTTGAAAACTTTGAGTCACAACTGGGCGAGAGAGATAGAGAGCGACCCCTCTTTGAGTTGTTTTAAATTTTAATTGAGTTTTGGTTTGATTCTTATTCGCTCTTGAAGTATTAAGAGATAATAAAGTTGTTGAAAAGGGAATATTTCTTTGTTTGTTAGTTTTGTTTGTCGTTGTCCAGGGATGGTTTAAAAGTTGAAAAAAGTTGAAAAAAAATTACGATTAAAAAGTAAAAACAAACATTAAATTTTTCCATACCTCATTGTAGGACGAAGTTCACCGGAACAGCTAGTAAGTATTAAATACATAAAATATTGCCTGAAGTAAGAGAGGGTGGCATTAAAACTCTATTTATTTTTCAATGAAGTTTGAACGATGTTTTCTCTCAGTGTATCGTCATATTAAAATCGATAGAATGACTTACGAAAATACGCTTCTATGAGCTATGAAAGCCACTATAAAGTAACTTTGCGCTTTAAAATGTCAGCTGCAGAATTCGAGAGTAAATATTTTCAAGGCGATTTTGCTATGGACTTTTAATACGATGAGGTTTTGGCTTTGAAGTTCTTTATAAATGTCATCATCGGGCGATGTTTGCACTAAGAATGCACCTATATTAGATTGAATATTTTCGATTTTATAATAAATTTAAAGAGTGCTCTTGGTATTGGCGCAAATTCTGTCAAAAGTATTCGACTTTACGTATGTGAAAAACCGTTCCCCACTTTCGCCAGAATAAATAAAAAACGCGAAAACTTTTGAATTTCGCTCTATACCCAGAGCTATCACCTTAATTTGTTTTACAGAGATTACGCACGAAATTTGGTACTTTAAAATCTAAATTCAACATAGAATAAATTTAACACACAAAATATAACCTTTAAACTCTAATACCAACATCTTGAAACTAAAAGAAGTAAACACAATTCACTCGCCAGATGGGGGCAACTTTGCACTCAACTTTAGCCGGACGTTACTTAATGAGCCAAGTTCGTATTTTTCTTGTCTCCACACGAGGGCGACGATTAAGCGAAGTCCATTGCACTTAATCAGTTTCTAAAATACCACTTGAAAATGGAAATTCAATTTTTTTTGTTTAATTTTTGCATGCTGATGTTGATTTCTATTTTTTCGTCCACTATTGTGGTTGCACGATGAGTTGGTGGTTGTACTTGCTACCAGAGGCTCTAAGGCTAAGACATTCTCAGACAGTATTTTGTGTTTATTTGCTCAAGTTTGAACACAAACAAGTCGTTCTTGAGTACGAGCGGAAAAGAGTTAAAGTGAAATTTCTACTTTTTGGAGTACAAGACTAAACTCCGACTAGATTGTGAAAGGTAGATTTGCTAGATTACTTTTCGTTGACATATTTTATCATATTGTTTTTGTAGAGCAAAAAGCCTTCACAAAAAAAACCGCTAGATTAGTGAAAGCAGTTCTCCTTTACACGGTCCTCTTAGCGAAGCTGATCTTATCTCTATGTAGATTTTAAGAGAAAAGTAAATCTTTATCTAATTTACTAAATAAAATTCTAAACCTAGTTTTGCAGAGATTACGCACTAGAAATTAATTCTTAACATACATTATGTATGTAACTATTATTTACGAGATTTTTTAATTTAGATTTTAAATTACCTGAGTATGATACTCAGGTACTTTAAAATACTTTTAAATTTAATTGAACATAAAGCAAAAATATTCGACTTGGTAGCCAAATTGTACGTCCTATCTAATCACATATTCCATCAACTTTCGTGCCCAAAACTCGTAAATCTATTTACACCCCCATTACAATGTTACATGTATGTTAGCAATAAGTTTTCTCTAAAAGCAAACAAACCAATTTATCTCTGCTCCTAATGGATTTAACCGGGAAACTATAAATTTCATGATCCCCACTCTAAAAGGATAATCACCAAGGCTGTTGCAAATAGGGGTTTGTCCTATTCTGTTCTACTTAATGTGTGTAGTGTATTTTGTAATATGTGTCATAAAAGGCGCTGTTTGAATCACAAAAAGTTTTTGTGAGGAAAAATAATAGAATATATAGTACGCCACGATAATTTCATAAATCAATATCAATACATAGTATAAAATAAAGTCGCTTCCCGCGTCTGTCCCTATGTATGCTTAATCTTTAAAACTACGCTACGGATTTTAAAGCGGTTTTTTTTAATAAATAGAGTGGTTCAAGAGGAACGTTTATAAGTATAATATATGCACAAAATAGTAATAGGTGAAGCGGTGCAAAGTTCGCCGGGTCAACTAGTAAATAATATAAAAAAAGACAAGTGATCGGCTCTTAAATAAAAGAAGAGATTTGTAAAAAGGTCGGCTGACCACCTGACAGGGATCTGCCTACTCTCTACGTCTCCCGTCTACAAAGTGGTCGAAGGTCCTGGTGAAAGTTGCGGGAGTACAGTGGATGAAGGTCGCTGAGGATGGCCTATGTCTAGCAGTGGACGACTTTCGGCCGAGATGATGATTTTCCTCTCTTTCTCTCTCTATTTCTTTTTTCGTTGCTTCTCCGAGGAGCAACGTGAGATGATGATGAAAATCATCGAAACACCTTGTTCGGCGGGGGCAAACATTGTTGAAGTTCGCATCCTAGTTCTGCATGAATGTATTTGTTTAACTTTGGGTGTAAGTAAGTGTAAAGTTTTATTTCGCCTTGGTTTTCTTAATAAATACTTAAATTAGTATTAGTCAATCGTAATTAAGAAAAACTTGTTGGACGATTACATTAAAAAGTACTTAAATTTTTAGTTATTTGCCTACAAACATCAATTCTTAAGAATAAGAAGAACCTAGATACAGGACAAAAATTCATACAAAGATATTAGTAAAAATAACGATGTTTAATTTGTTAAAACATGTGTTTAATACCTTTACACTTATAAGCGAAGTAATTATAATCTGTCCCCTCTAGGCTAGGTGGTCAGAAGTATTTACTTTCCACTCAACCCAGCAACTTCTTACTAACTGTGTTACCAACTTTATATTGCAACTTCACACTTAACGTGAGGCACTTGGTAAATAAATTTGCTATAAGATCCTTTAGAAGGTTCAGAACTATCAATTTATTTTATTTTCTTTTGTAAAAATTAATAGTGAAAGGTTCCTAAGGTTTCTTTAGAAATTGCTTTTCAATAAAGTTAATAGTTACTTCTTCGAATAAATTTAATTACGCTTTGAGAGACTTTCGAGAGAAGAGGGATTTTTAATGTTTCGCTATCTGGTTTCATTAGCTAAAGTGCAAGGCACTTTATATTTCTTTTGTTTTATTTTTTAATCATAATTGAAAACATTATACTTTTATGTATTTAAGAAGTTTTGGTTATCTTTTACTGATTGATCTGAAATTTCCTAACAATAAATAGTAAGCTAATGTGATGTCATTGAAAATCCAATGGCCGAAAAATCAAGATGGCGGACGAGTTGTTTTTAGTTACTACTACAATATGAGTATCAAATGAAAGGCCTTGCTAAAAATAGGCAAAGAAAAATAAGAAGAATAACTTAACGAAATAAAAGCTTAATTTTTAAAAGGTTCAATGATGTCGCTAACAAGACAATTACGAGTCGATTGTTTTTAGTTGGTCAGCGCAGCTGATTTCAAAATAAATCCGATTCACATGACACATTATTAAATTGTCGAATAAGTACGAAAGGAGGTCATAAGAGGACAGTATAGCAACGCAAAAATATTAACAAAAACTCATGCTGTCGTCCCCTAACCGCAATCAAGCGACAGAGCGAGAGCTAATTTTTCTTATGAAATTTGCGTTACGGGGGAAAACGTTTTTCACTGCTTAAATCTTAGCAAATCACAATGATTTTGATGTCCATCGCTTCAGCATTAAATAATTCTAGGTTTATACTTTGTACTTTTTTTTTAAATATGCATTGGTTTCCTATAAAAAAACAACTTTACACGACCAATTTTTTGGACAAAATCACTGCATTTCAGGGGTCTATAAGTCTGAATCAAAAGCGAAATAAAAAAAAGAAAAACTTACAAACCTAATTTTTTATAGTGTTAGTAACATACTACTAAAACTACGTGGCGATAGAAAAATAATTTTCAGCGGAAAAACGTTTTCTCTTTTTGTATAGACGCGTTCGGGGTATATCCAAACCTGTTTAATAACTGTCTAGACAAAACTAAAAACTAGCAGACCGTATAAAACTTAAAGTTACTCAGACAAATAATAATTTTGTCTCACAAACAAACAAACAACTAGTTAGCGAAGCAGACTGGATTTTGTAATTATATTTCACGTCGGACCCTGAACTGCGAATGTCAACGCAAACTAATAAGGTGCGAGTTAGAGGAACCTTACAAAATGACAAACTTAGTTTCACACATTACTGTATACGTTGCAGATGGGAAGTTCTCAAAAAATAACAATCAAATTATATTTTTTTGTTACTCTCGCAAAAAAAAGTGTTTTATTTCTCACGCAAAAAAAAAAAAAAAAAATTCTGTAATTACCTGGATAGCAAAAAAGATTTCGATTCGTTTTATAATATAAAACTTTTATACTAAGTACTTTGATTGCATACCATAACATATATTTATTTGAAAGCCCACATTGTCTAATTCATCATCTTTAATTTCTACTGATGAGTTTAATGAATTATGCTGTTATAATTTTGTGTGCTTTTTCAGCACTATGCCTGATTAGTGCTTAAATAATTTTCTTTTCAAATGCTCTTTTAATTTAGTAGAGAAGAGACTGTTTATTATAAATAAACCACTTTTTAGGATTTTAAAATTATACAAGAATTTTTATTTTTAGCATCTACGATTGCAAAGAAACACACAAGGGCGCGGAAAGCTCTTTGGTAGCCAAACGAGGGTAAATGTAGAGTTATAGCACCCACCGGATTACCAGCGACCAAACAGCAATAACATAGAGAAAAATACTACCACCAACAAACACCGCTCCCTACCTTAGCGGACCACTTTTGTACACAAATTGGACAACTGAGATTTAAGAATATTTACCTGTTTTTCCTTCCTGAGTATACGATAGAATGTATTCGGGTACCTTTTTATGATACTGTATAATGCCATTTTCCATCTTCTCCTACAGGTTTCATAAAAGGCGAATTAGGCTGGCATTAATACATTCCCAGTAGAGTCGGAGAACGGAGTAGCACAAAATTTAACTTTCGATTCTTCTCCGATCTATAATATACACCGTAAAGTTCGAATTTCTAGACGGTGTAGTATACGCCCGACGGAGTATAAGATAAATCAAACAAGGAAAATCTTTACTCGAGAACGACCTGTCCGAGTGCATTGAAACACTAAGTAGTAGACTTTAAATACTGAATGACCCAAGCACTTTTAATTAAAAACTTGAATAGTCATCTGCGATCGCCATCAATCACGACACACTACTGCTAACCTGCACTGCCGACTGAGATAGTGAGCAATCCTTTTCTTTTATGACTTCAATTTAACGTGTACTAAACCATATAATAACATAATCTCACTCCTATATACTCCTCCGACTACTCCCCGAAAGGCTAGATAGATGCACAGCTCGTTGACTGAGCCCACAAGAGGCATGTGCATCGAGCTTGGCTCAAACGTGGTAAAGTAATCAATCCGAAGTAAAGCCAATTATTTACTAATTTTGACATTACTAAAATCACAACAATACCTACTCTAGAAGATATTTTTTCTAAAAAAATGAGTAAATAAAATATCAGGGTTGAATACAATATAAATTTTTCCTATTGATAGTCATGAAACTGTAAAATATTTCCCCTCGAATTATGCTAAACAGTGAAAGGTGATGTGTAAAATAAGAATGCGATGTGATGGCTCATCTTTGTTATTTTTATTATAGAGTATTTTATTTTTGGTGAGAATAATGATAAGAGATGAGATTTACCTATAAGATGCAGTGAAATATATTCACTGGGTACAATGGTTTACATTTTATAACATACACGACTTTACAACAAAAGAAAATCTTTACAGCATTTACCCTTATTTACTTTTCTACCCTACCTTACATACCTGCTTTTTGGTCAAGTTATGTATTTTATAATTAAAGGAAACATCGAGATTACTTTAATATTTTTAACTAGTCGACCCGGCAAACTTTATACGCCTGAATTTTTATTTTTATTTTATAATATTACACTCAGAGCCCCTAACTAGGAAGAACCTGTATCTAGGGTGCTCGAAACATATACAGAGACGAACATTACTACCAGATTGGAAACAATCATCGATATTCATCATACCAATGTTCGCACCGCCGGGAATCGAACCCAGGTGCACATGCTTAGCTCAGTCCACGTCACTGCCAACTGAGCTACGGAGCAGTAAAATAAAATTATATTCTGTGCCTGTATTGTACTATATAAACATCTTGAGTTTAAAAAAAAACTGAATTAAAATTCGTTGCGTGGTTTTAGAGATTTAATCACATATAGCAACAGATAGTGGAAGGGACTGTTTACTATGTTTTAAGGCAACAACGATACACCAATCTGATAGTTTACTGGTTCTAATTTTATTTAACATAGAAATTAATTGCGCCTGCAGCCATCGAAATGGCATGCGAGAGGTATTCAGAATATACAGGTCGGATCAATACAGTGTGGTCAAATACTGTGGTTAATAAAATTTCTGTTTATTGAGGCTTTCAAATGAGCCCTAGTTGTCAATTTATACCAAACTAGAGGCTGCCCTGCGGTTTTTCCCGCGCAGATTTCTCATAAATACAAAAACCCCGTTTTTTTTCGTTCCCATGGGAATTTCGGGAAATCCTTTCTTTGTGCTCACCTATCAAAATCCGTTGCACAGTTTTAAGCATATATAGGAAAGACGCGGTAAGCGACTTTGTTTTATATTATGTATTTTAATGGACAATGTCTTCAAGCAAGTAAATAGTCTAGCACAATTCATAAAATACCCTATATATAAAAAAGTAGCAGTTACGAACTTAAACTAACTCTTTAATATAGTAAGCAGGGAAGGCTTTAATTTTATATTCAATATAAGTTTTGAGCTGAGGTAATTATGCTACGTAACATATTTTGACAAAATTCAGTAGCTTACCTAAGATTGAAATTTGAAGACTCCCAGCACGTTAAAGTTCACAGGTCTAGATAATCTGGTCCCAGTACCTAAGTTAAGGTTTTCAGAGGTCTGTTTAATCTAGTAGAGTTTGCGGTATAGGTGCAGCATGCATGCAGCCCTTCAGGTCATATTGGAACATTGACAATCAAACATACAGACTGAGTGTAACGATATAAAATAAAATAAAAAATATCTGCATATAAAAATAGTTTATTTTGTACTTTATTATTTAAATACTGATCACGCTAACAAAAAAAAAAAAAAAAACATTTATAATAGGTCACTATGGTCTAAAATATGATGATGATAACATATAATAGACCACATCGTCTTCAGGTATCATTAGTTGCCGTATTTTTGAACTGTTCGCGCTCAACATGAGGTCCTATTTTTTTTCTATCCATCCATTATTGTGATAGTCTTGTGAATGCAATCTCTGATACCTGCGGCGGGGAATTTCATTAGGATTGCTCATGACGTTGTTAAGGCTCCTCGGTATTGTGGCTGAGATTGCTTTTCAGTATATTCGCATTTCAATCTAGATTTTCTAGAAGAAAAACTTGCAATTTTTATTTATTCAGGTTATTAACAGAGCTTACATTATAGCATTAAAAAATTTGTGCAAAATTCTGTTTTAATAATCGCTACGCAAATAAATTTAGAGATTTTTGCTAACTTTAGATGTTAATGTTAACATTGTATCCAATATTAATTACAATAATAAAATATCCCTACATATTGTTATTAACGTCAGAGTCCCTATCTAGGTAAAAACCTATATTTAGGGCCCCCTTATCACATACAATCACACAAAATACATGCAGACCCACCAAAGAAGCATCGATATCCATCACTAGAAAAATCGGCACTGCCAGAATTTGAATCACCAAAGTCAACATCTTATCTACAAGGTGCTCAGTCGGCAGTGATATTGGCTGTGCATTCTAGTCACATATATGTATTAGTCATCTATTCTTAAGCCAATAATGCATTTTGTTTTATATAAATCAAACTTTAACTTATTTTTGTGTACCTACATTTCGTAGAACCATATACTATTAACAATATAGAAACTACAAATAATAATAACGACAATAATAATAACACATCACATTCAGAGCCCCTAACTAGGAAGAACCTGTATCTATAGTGACAAAACATTACACCCAGACCAGGAAACAAACATCGATATTCATCATAACAATGTTCCATCGGGAATCAAACCCAGCGTGCACCCGTTTCTCAGTCCACATCAGCCAACTGAGCTACGGAGCAGTCAAAAACTAAAACGGATGCAAAACTCCGTAACATTTTTTCCTGGGTTCGATTCCCGGGCGGGGTGAATGTTGATATGATGAATATGGGTGTAATGTTCGTCTCTGTATTATGTTTCGGGCACCCTAGATACAGGTTCTACCTGTTTAGGGGCTCTGAGTGTGATGTGTTATTATTATTATTATTAGATTTAATTCTAAGCTTTACTAAAATTACCCTTTTATTGTTGTGTAAAATGCTTTGAAAGCGCTTTGAGCGTAAATTAAAATTTTATTATGATGTCGAGTCATACCATTCGTACTAAAGCAAAGTTCGTGTACTTGTCACAAGACAGACAAACGTAAGCTCAAGGTTTACAAATGTACCGTACAAATTAATTTCAGAAAATACAAGTCTGATTTAGCTTTGACTGAAACAACCACTGTAATTACAGTTTCTGAAGTCTGAACATTTCAAGCCCAATGAATTTTCTGACATATTTCGAAAGAGAAATGTGCCTCTAGAACATTAAAGTAATGAATTTGAATATTGTTATGAGAAGATGAAATTTTAAGGCTGTACGAGTTATTCGTGTAATAAAAAATTATGCTCCATAATATAATAAGAATAAGTGGTTGAATAACTACGTATTAAAAATATTTTATAAAGGTGGTACGGCCCTTAGATACAAAATCAGTAGGTCTGTCTTCCAAAAACGTTTCAATTACAATGTAGAAGATGGTTTTTCACATACTCCAATTCATTATAATTTTATTTAAAATGAATACTTTCGCCAGAATAAATAAAAAACGCGCAAAAAATTTGAATTTCGCGCCATACCCAGAGATACCACCTTAACGTAGCTTTACGAAACGACTTAATTCACGTCATATATTTAAATTTTAATTATGCAATATATAAATATGATTGTGCAATATATACATTCAAAATACGCAGTAACCTAGAGTAAATACAATAATAATGTGACACAAATTAAGTTAGGGACGGTGCTATCAGGTAAAGCCCTAAAATTAGTGTCAGTGGCAAACGGGGTAATGACCGGGCGGGATCAATGAGTCGCAGCCAGTCACTGAACCGCAATACAGAGCACATTTATTTTGAATAATATAACTGATACTGTAACTGTAACTGATAATATAACGTGACTTGAATAAAAGAGAATTATTTGGGAAATTCGTAAACGTACATGCTACGCCGAAATGGTTGCTACGTATGGCGTAGCTCAGCATTGTAGCAAGTAGCAAGATGCTACGACTGGTCCCCGTAGCGTAATAAAATTTTGTTTTGACAACAACACTGCACAAACAAACAAAGTGTACTTTATCAGAAGGGTTGCTAACGCTCTTTACAATTATTATTATTTAGTTCAAACTAAATTGCAATAGAGTAATTGCTGCTAAAAAAAAATTAACCTAAATTAAAAACAATTTCTTGTTTCATAACACAAAATTCATTTTATTCAGCTTAATACATTGTGTTGTGTGCACCAAGTTGCATGCTGCAATGGTAAATAGTATACGACTATGACACGGCTAGCAAACATAGATCAACTAGCAAAATATACCAAGTTTGCGATTGAAATATGTACCTATGTTGGCGTTTGGGGCCTTCGCATTGTAAGTGTTTGCCTAAGCCGCTTGGTGGGCACCCTGAACTACCTCGCCATTCGCGGTATAGGATACTTTTCCAAATAAAGTAAAAATGCCAATTAAACTAGATAGTATTTCAGTAAGTGACTTTTCATTAATCTAAGTTCATGCGCGTGGGACGGTCAATTCTTCCGCCCGGTTCATTAATTGAGGAACTCGGTCAAAATTTTTCATTGAAAAATCACCAATGAAAAATCTGTAGATTGCATATTGAAAATGTCCGTAAGTCACTCAGAACTTATTTTCCATGCTTCTGCTCTTACTTGCTTCGTCTATGTCGGAAGATGGATGGATTTGTTTGCTATGCTGCCGTGTTGCCGGCTTTATTGCTCATTTAAACCCTGTATAAAGCTAGTAAACGGTATATAACACATCACACTCACATCACACTCAGAACCCCTAACTAGGAAGAACCTGTATCTAGGGTGCCCGAATTACACACAGAGAGACGAACATCACTCCCAGACCGGAAACAAATATTGATATTCATCATATCAATGTTCGCCCCGGCGGAATCGAACCCAGATGCACCCGCGTCTCAGTCCACATCACTACCAACTGAACTAAGGAGCAGTCGTTTTGCATATTCTTTTTACTTACCTATATATTATTATATACCTACATTCTGAAATCCTTAAGTGTATGAGAGGTGGCTTATTGAATCAATCAGCAAAACACAATTTAAATTTCTCATTCTTCATGCTTTTAAAGCAATTTTTCATCAAAAAAATCGTCGCCATTTCGTCAAACGTCGTGACCTGCGACCACGGCTCGGGTTCCTACGGGTGAGCACCGGTCGGAATAATAAAAGCGGACTTTTTATGTTCCCTTCGTAAATAATTCATTTCCACCTGAATGTAGCATCCTTGAGGTTTAACATTCTGCAAATTGAATCCCTCCATCAAGGGATCCTCGTTTGAATAAATAAAACCGAGAGAGTGTTATGGGCTCGTCACGTGCATGGGGGGACATACGTCACTTTTATGCTCTTTGATACATACTGGGTGTTTCTGACAAGGCGGTAATAAATCAAAAGAGGGATTCTGCTCACCATACCTAACAACTTTCCCAAAGCAACATTGGTCGAAATCTCAACAAAAAAAACAGCTGTTTCTTACATTGGTTCGATCAGCTGACGGGGTCAATGTACGGGACAGCTGATTTTTGTTTTTAAATTTCGACCCATGTTTCTTTAAGAAAGTTGTAGGAATGATTTTTTTTTATGATTTTATTTCTTATCGGGATAGATTTCTTTATGCTTTTAATTATGTACTTTGTTTGATTACCCCACCACCCTAACGCATATTGTTTAAAGACGAATTTACAATAAAACCAGTACCACAAGGTACTAGCAAGCTACTAAGGGACCAAAATAAACATCTGCCCTCTACAAATCTTCGTTGATCAACTGCATTAGGTCTTTGTGATAATACTGGTGGCTCAGCAAGTCTAAAAATATTAATTAAACGCTTGACGGTCTGCCTGCGATTCTGGTTGGAAAGTTCAACTTAACTGACACTGCAGCATTATTGCTGTAGCTTACTGCTGAGTTTTTCTAAACTAAATAAGAACTGTCTTTGAAACGAATACTATCAGCCTAATAAACAGTAAATATTAGTCAATAAATTATTAATGTATTTTTTTAAAATATTATTCTCTTGACTTGAATTTTCATTGCGTAACATTTTTTTCTTTTTTTTGAAAATAGCAAGATTGGATACGTCATTGTACCTACTAATGTAAATAAAATTAACCGAGGAAGTTTTTAAGAAATCCAAGAAAACTAAAATTAAAACATTTTACACCAACATTTTTAAACCGCGCTGTATCATACTCCAACCAACCACAACTCAACAACAACTTTATGGGTCGTATTATAAGATTATAAAAAATAAAAGGATCTAAGTTCTGTTATAAAGAATTAACACACAAAGTGATCTGATAAAAACAAAACTTAACAAGAACTTCTTAAACGTTTCAAATTTAAAGAATCGCACCTATTCCTGAAGCAAGCTACGCAGCCTTGCTTGGTTAATTACTCCCCATTCATCCCCGGCGTGATAATCTGCGCCCGACGCGTCGCAAGGGTCTTTGTGGGCTCGCCAGCTCAGCGCCAGATTAGTTTGAGGATTTTGTTGTTTTAAACTGTAGATTGAAGGAGTGCAGAAGCGTTATAACATAGCTAGAATAAAAAGTATTTCTTTAGTTTTCTCGAGCGACGTTCAGCGGGTTAAATTTTACGGCAGTACTGATGATAGCGCGAACATCTATTGTTTGCATAGATATTGTAGGTGGCTACTTCTAAAAAATACAAAAGGTACCTAGTAAATCATCCTATAACGGACATGAGAAAAGTGCACAACATTTTATCAACTTTTTAGCACCGAAAAAATAACACCTTACATCAGAAAAGTTGCCATGTAAACTGGATAGAATTGAATGATATAATAATACTTCGGAGACGTGTGACCCAAAACTTTACCTCCCCTTCGACAAGGCATGTCGCTAGAGCCAAGTTTGATACAAATCTCATCTCACATTTCGCATCGATGCGTTCCGATAACTTTTGTACTAGGTCCACACTCTTTGCGAAAACACACATACGTAAAGATAGAAATAATTGCAGCGGACGTAGTGTAGCTGATACGACTGCTTTATTTTGTGTTGCTATGAAATACTCTGCCTCTAGCCTGTAGGCAAAGTAATACCAAGAGACAAACTTTATTTCCATGATAGAAACTACAAAATTACGAAAGATTGGAGTAGAATAGAAACACTTCCTTCGCACAGTCGCAAAGCTGCAAAAAACATTTCGTTTTCTTTTGCCTGGGTATTTTCTCATGTCAATGATTCGGAAACATAAATATTACATAAGCATATAAAGGTACATAGACATTCGCGATTGTTTTTTTTTTGCCAACCAAGAGTGTGAATGCAACAGTACAGATAGCGGAAACATTTTGATTTCTTGTGACGTGTGTGATTTGAAATATTTTACGATTCACTGCTTTATGTATTATACAAATATCATTTTTTTCTTTTGGTTTTATTCTAAGACAAGAGGCTGCCCCGCGGTTTTTCCCGCGCAGATTTCTCATAAACACGAAAAACCCGTTTTTTTCCCGTTCCCGTGGGAATTTCGGGAAATCCCTTCTTAGTGCTCACCTACACTCCCCAAGGAACCCACGTGCCAAGTTTCAGCTTTCTACGCCCAGTAGTTTCGGCTCTGCGTTGTCTGTCAGTCAGTCAGTCAGTCAGACACTCAGTCAGTCAGTAACGGAAGAGTTTTATATATATTGATGATGGTATCTATAATAAATAAAAAGTTGAAATAGAAATAGTATCTAAGTAAAACATAGGAACATTATTTACCTAGACCTAAGTAAGCATACCTAAAAAGTGAGGTTTTGTGGAAAAAACACATTAAAAGAACAAAGTATTCCACAAACCGGACTAAGATAAAGTCCTCAGCGGAAAGTTTATTAAGTTAGCAAAGTGATTTATTTGTTCAGTTTCTTTTGTTGGACTACTTCAACAGAAAAGAACTGGTTAGTCCAAAATTTTAATAACTTAAATTGAACGAATTTTCTTACTTTTAAATAATAGTAAGTAATTATTTTAAAAATAAAAATTAAATAGACTTCCACAAAGATTACCCTGATTTTTATGTTTTTTTAGCGATAAGCATCTCTTTCTCTCATTCTTGAATTTTTAATTTAAATATTCGATATCGACTTACTTAGGTAAGTCGATATCGGTAATGCAAGATGCTAATGAAGGCATTATAATTACTTCTCTGACGCATCCTGCGCAAAAGGAAGGCTTGTGATTTAGTAAGGTTTGGCCCATCCATAGTCCGAAAATCATAAATTTCTCGAATCGCCGTTACTTCATACACACCCCAATTTGAATCAGCAAAACAGAGCGTAAACAAACCATGGAATATGCAGCAGCATAACGAATTGGTACCATCGTGTGTGCCACCCTTAATCAGTGGTTTATCGGAACAGCCATTTTGCACGCAAATCATGCAAGCAGAGAGATCCACCATTTCAATTGAGTCAATACTTATGAATTTACATTGGACACTTTTCTAAAGTTCATTCTAACTTCACCACCGAATAATTCATCATCTTTCAATGTTAAGAAATAAGGGAGCTGGGGCTCTTAGAAGGCTTCATTCGTCAGAATACGTGTCGCAAAGAGCAAAAAGTCAGTACAAAAAAAAACAAGATGAACGAAAGGCGATATCTTAAGCGGCCTCATTACGGAGGCACCCAATAGTGCAGTGCAATAGAGTCAAAGTCAAGAAATTTTTATAAAACTATACCAAAATTCTAATTAGCTAAGCGGAAAGAGAAGAAAGTTTTAATGACACTTTAGTTTTATCGTTCAACACTTCATCCAAGAAAAAGTAATCCATTCAAGTTACTTAGTACTTAACTTTTGAGGACAAAAAATTTTTGATAAAAGAACAGCGCGCACGAGAGATACTCAGAGAGACAACTGGCTGGTTAAAATACATATTAAAAAAAAAACTAAAAGATAAGATGAGGCTTTATTGCAACGAAAATCAAACATAAAAATTTTTAGATAATAACAGTATTTAGTTGAAATTAAAACCGTCCTGACTAATCGTGAACGTGTGCGCTTAAAAAAATACCTTTTTGGCTTCAGGCTGAATTAAACTTTTCTCGTTTTTCTTTCGATACTTTCTTCAATGATAAATCATCTAGTATAGCTTCGTTATTAATCTAGAACTAAAATAGACTAATTTTTTTTGCACCTTAGTATTGTCTTTTGTTTCACTAAAAAAGGTAGATGGATGTGGGTTGCACAAGACCAATCATTGCGGCGATCAGTGGGGAGACCTATGTCCAGCAGTGGTCGTCTTTTGGCTCAAATGAAGGCTGTATTTTAATTGTTCAATAGGTCATTAAACTCCGTGTGCTGACCCCAAACATTGTTACAAACCCTTATTAAATAAGGAGACCAATTATTTTGAATTTCAAGTCTTCTTATTTGGACCAAAATAACCAGTGAAGGTCGCTAATCTAAAGCGTCTTTACACCAACAGTGCATGCTTTAGTGAAAATTTAAAGGTTTTGTACACTGAATAAAATCTTATATAAATACTTAAGAAATAAAGTAGGGTTGTTTTAAAATAAGTATGAATTTGTTTACCAGTGACCCTACACTCCAGACCGTATGATAATAAAATAACGTATCACCGAGATTGAATCTGTATCTAGGATGTCCGAAACACTAAAACACATCAATATCCACTATAACAAAGTTCGCTCCAGCCGGGAATCGAAACCTAATCAGGGTCAAAATCACTCGCAACTGAATCACGGTGTTAGCCAAATTGGTACCATTTTAACATAACATTATCGCATACCTATACTCCCCGAAGGTTTAGGCAGAGGCTCAGCTTATTGGCTGAGTCCACGAGAAGCATCACTGTATTGATCTGAAAGTTTGGCTGAGTTAATGTATATAATACCATTTTAAAACTTATTTAACTTCGCCACTCTAAGATACTTTTCTCTTCTCAAAGGTAATTTGTACTTTACTCTCTTGAGCAGCGCTGATAGTAGGACAATGTTCTTTTATTAATGTACCTAGTACAGGTGTGTTGAATTGTCTCAATTTATTCCTGTCGTACTTGCGTAACTAGAATGAGAGTAAAAAGGAGGTAAAAATGTAAAAAGATGCTGAAATGTTCTTAGAATACGCATCACAATCACACTACAGTTCACGCCTAATTAGGAATACAATCTTCTATCTAGCTAGGGTGTCTGGAACACTTGAAAGACATACAAAAAACGCCCAGACCTAAGAATAAAAAATCTTTATAATTGTTCGGCCCCACTGGGAGTCGATCTCCAACCTCCGAAGTCATAAACTCTGCACAAATAAAGAAACGATTTTAAAATGGCGGCCGTTGTATAGGCTGTCTCTCTTCTTAACTCTTCCCTCAAACTAATATAAGCGAGATAGAAAGCGGTCAGCCGCCATTTTCAAATCGTTTCTATATGCGCGCGGCTTATAGTAAAGATCACCGTCAACTGAATTTTTATTTTTTTATGGCTTTCAAAACATCACCCCCGCTACTATTGAGCGTACAGCAATCCAAAGTTTCCATACATTACATACAAACACGGTGTGAGCGAAGTGAAAGACGATCAATGTGATCACTGTATATGATATTTTTTTAACTATGCATGCACTTTCATAGGTGTACATCATATCTATGCTAATATAATAAATGCGAAAGTAACTCTGTCTGTCTGTCTCGCTTTCCTGAGAAAACTACTGAACCGATTTGAATGAAATTTGATATATAGAGAGTCTAGAGCCTGAAAAAGGACATTATATAGGCTACTTTCTGGGAATTTAATGTTACAGGGGAAAATGCGCTGGTAAACTTTCGGGGCGCCCACTAGTTTTAAAATAAGCTTTCAACTCGAACGTTGTTTCAGTTCCAAAGATGTCTATGCAAAGGTTATTAAATAAATGAGACGAAAATGATAATTTATCATTAACAAGTAACTCTCCGAAGCAGCATCAATTGTTACGCAAGACCAGTATCAAAGGGTACGCCTGGTGTCTTGCCGCGTGATTAATATCAACACACCACGCATTAGCATGCGGGGTGGGCTTGAATAGAATTGTGTTTGACACGCTTATGATATTATAGTTAAATGCCTACTAAATTGGACACTTTGTACAAAAGTACATACTTACGTAACCAATCGATAATCTAGAAGCCTAAATAGCATACTCTCAATAAATTTCAAAATTAGTGCGTAAATTCCCAATTGTTTGCATTACTATAAGATCTTTGTTAATTACTCCCTATTTACCTACACACATTAAGATTATGCAATTTTAATTTCTGTTATAAATTGCTTAGCTTCCATGGTTTACCAATAATTAAAATAAACCTTATGCGGAATCAAGCAATATAAATAGTATTAAAACAAAGTGTCCTTCCCGCGTCAGTCCCTATGTGAGCTTAAATCTTTAAAACGACGCAACGGATTCGATGCTGTTTTTTTTAATAAATAAAGTGATTCAAGAGGAAGGTTTAAAAGTATAATTCATAAGCAACGCAGTTATAGGTTAGGTGTTACAAAGTTCGCCGGGTCGGCTAATATATAAACTAGTATTAGATTGGGTTATTTTTGCGAATATTAATAGGATCGACCAGATATCAACTGATTTTTAAAACATTTGACAGGATACTGAATATTTATTCTACTAGGCTTTCATGATATTAGAGTTCTGCGATCATGCATCAACTACCTCTATAAACCTACTGTTAAGATATTCTGCGCCTGGATGTTACATGATAAACGATTCTCGCTTGAGGCCGACACTGCTAGACACAGCCACAATGAGCCTCAGATGTTTGTGATAGATACGAGTAGGTAATTATTAAGACAAGTATGTGTAAATGACAGGGTAGGATGGTCTTGATACGCTTCATCAATACATAGTATAAAATGAAGTCGCTTCCCGCGTCTGTCCCTATGTATGCTTATATCTTTAAAACTATGCAACAGATTTTGATGAGGTTTTTTTATTAGATAGAGTGATTCAAGGGGATGGTTTATAAGTATAATACATGCACAAGATAGTAATAGGTTAGGCGGTACGAAGTTCGCCGGGTCGACTAGTCTTGAATAAAAAAGGAAGATAGACACTTTACTACACATAAATAATAAAAAAAAGTAAATTAAGTATAAAAAAAACCTAATTATCATAGCATGTGGTTATGTGAAGATATTATTATATATTTGACAATCCGATGTTAATTTTCTACATTGGTGTGTTTTAAATAAATTACTTTTAATTTGAAAAGTAAAGCACTGTAGTGTCCTGTTCTAGATATTTTTTAAAATATATTTTACACACTTAAAAATAATACAATCACAAAAATTTCGATTTTTTTTTTAATATTCTGACCACAAGCTGACAGTTTTATAACCGCGCAACGGAAGACGCAAAATAGGCAGACCTCCCAAAATTGAGTCAGACGACCTAACGACTTACTTTTATACGACAAGCAGACAGGGTCAATGGACGGGGCAGCTGTTCGTTGTTTAAGCCCATGTTGCAGGGAATTTTGTTAAGTATGGTGAGCTTGTCTAAAAATACTGAACTATATTGCCATCTACAGACCGTCTTAGTTCTAATTGAGAAGAGCTGTTCAAAAATGTTCGGGCCGAAAAGTACCAGTTAAATATTTCGCTGAAAATATGAACAAGACAAAGTTTCAGCTTAAAGATTAATTTTGTAACGAAACAAACAGCCCAAGATACAGAAGTTACTCGACATTTTAGCTTTGTTGTTTTTTCTAACAAAAATTATATTCCTAAGAATAAATATAAAGTCTAACTTTGCCTCAGCTTTTCACAATTCGGCGTCTTTTTCAACAATTTTTGCACTTTTCTTAAACAAGTTCAGTGTTTAAGGATTTAGGAATTCTGGTCAAATAAAATAAAAAAACTGAAATAAACGACAAAGCTAGAGCATTTTTTTATTACTATGGAAATGTTGGAATGATTTCTGTTGTTTAGCAATCACTAGAGGTACTATTACAGCCGCATTTGCAATATTGCTTTTCGTCCTCTAGAACGTTAAGTCAATACAAAAAAAAAGGCAAAGAGGACGAAAAGCAATATTGCAAATGACACCGGACGCGGATCATCAATAATTTTGCCGAAATGCCGAGAAGGCTACCGGGGGGTTTTAGTGGATGCGAGCCCTACATTCCTCCGTCGCTCCTCCGAGCGTAGTGAAATGCGCCCCGTTATCAAAAAAAAAAATTGGGTTAAGTCTCTTGAGTTCAGCTCAGAAACCTAATAAAACAACAACTCAGAAATACGAGTAAAATTAGCAATGGCTGGGAAATCCAATAACTATGAATGACTAGGCGTGACCTACATCCGCACCCGCCATTATAACTCACCTAGAAAATTTCTTATTTAAGGCCCAGCACGCTAAGCACAATCTATATATTAATATATATAAAACTCTTCCGTTACTGACTGACTGACTGACAGACAACGCAGAGCCGAAACTACTGGGCGTAGCGGGCTGAAATTTTGCACGTGGGTACCTCGGTGAGTGTAGGGGAGCACTAACAAATAATTTCCCCAAATTCCCATGGGAACGGGAGAAAATGGGATTTTTGTGTTTCTGCGCGGATGATAACGCGGGGCAGCCTCTAGTTTAATATATTATGCAGAACTTGGCGATGCCAGCAGTTTCGCCTGCGCTACGTTCCTGTATTTTTAACCGACGAAAAAACAAAAAGGAGGAGGTTCTCAATTCGTCGCGTATATTTTTTTTTTTTTATTTTTTTTTTTTTATGTATGATCACGCATAACTTTATACTGTGTGGACCGATTTTGATAATTCTTTTTTTAATCGACAGGGTATACCTTGAAGTTGGTCCCATAAAAATTTGGAAATAAAATTCCCACCCTAAGGGTGGAAAAATAGGGGTGACTTTTTGGTCGGCGGGTCGATTTATCCACTCACAGGTTGCATTTCCGTGTTACATTATAACTTTTGATACCTACTTACTATATCTTTGGAAATGAAATAAAATCAGCTGAAAGACGTCCACTGCTGGACATAGGCCTCCCTCACAAATCGCCTCACCGACCGGTCGTGATCGAACCTCTTCCTGTTAGTCCCTCAACCTTCACCAGGTTGTGTGGCCACCTTGTGGGGTGCGACCACCCTGTGAAGGGTGATTAGCTGGGGTCAAAAAAATTAGCCCAAAAAAACTGAAAAGCAAAAAATAAAAACTTTTTATAAAAAAATTAAACCGCCGAAAAAACTGAAAAGCATTAAATAATATGGAAACATTTTCTATTAGGCCTTAATTTACTTACTTCTTAAAGTAATTTTGGATTACCAAGAAATTTTGAGTCGGTGCCACAGAATCAACGAACAAAGATCACTAAATTACCTGAAATTCAAAGAAATAACCGAAAAACGTATGCCGCTGCGCATCGCGCTTTACATAGATAATGAATTTGCTTGTGTGGTGTGGCGCCGACTTAAAATTTCTTGGTAATCCAAAATTACTTTAAGAAGTAAGTAAATTAAGGCCTAATAGAAAATGTTTCCCTATTATTTAATGCTTTTCAGTTTTTTCGGCGGTTTAATTTTTTTATAAAAAGTTTTTCTTTCATTCTAAATTTGAGATCAATCCGTAAAAGCCATTGCAGTTTAAAAGGTAAACAAACATACATAGTGTTGAGCCTTAGGAGCTGGCTCGGAAGAAAGGGTGGTGTGGTGGTGCAGGGTCTCCAGATTCCAGAAGAAAAAGAGATTGCACGGCTTCAGAAAAAGGAATAGACAGTGTCACAGATTGACTAACTTTACATTACAATATTGATTGATACATTGGCACATAGGGATGATCAATGTTGTGATTGATTGGGTTGTAAAAAGTTATAGATATTCTTGGCTTTTCCTCGTAAAAAACTATAGAACTTATTTCATATTAAATGTCTTATTTTAAATTTCAATGCTTTGCTTTAATGCTTCATGTTCTTAAATTTACTATGTAGTACTACATACTATATTATACTGTGGTTGTACACTAAACTCAATATTACACGCGCGTGAAACGAAATAACTTGGGTATCCTTCAGAAATGATTTTTATTGGAAATTCGATTAACTGAGAAAGTAATATATTTTAGGTCGAGTGCTGTGATTGGCATATAAGTCCTCATTTATTTCGATATTCTAATCGATGAAAATATTTTTGGAACAACCTTTATTTGTAAAATACTTATCCGAATTTAGGTTGTCAATGTTTTGATTTTTGATCGTACTTAAGTCGTTCTACCGTATAGAACGACTTCAAGCTTCTTTTTATTGCAAAACCAAACCATATTTTCACTACCACACGGTCGAGTAAGGGTTACACATAGTCGCGGAGCTGAACACAAAGTTTGAGAGATCTCCCGTGACCCCCTTGCAAACAGCCGAGATGGACACCGGCGGGGTTTTAGTGGGTGTGAACCCCACATAACGCTGCGGCTCCCCCCAGGGCTGCAGGGTACTTGTCAGGAGTTTCCCCGCCTAAAAAAAAAAGGGGTTACACATAGATATTTATAAAAATATGATATAGTCGATAGCAAAACGAGGGCACAACACATAATCACCTGATAATCGCTTTTACGTAAATTCAATGCGGCATTTTCGAGTGCTACCTGATAACAACTTAATATCTGATCGTTCATAATTTGGTGAACGTTATCTGTAGTCCAGATAGTTGCCAGTTGCTGGCATATTTATTTTAGTTCCAGTAGTATTTTGACTGTCACTGGTTTATTGATGTTTGTGGATGGTTATCAGAATAATATGAAAAACGATGTCATCAATCAGTGTCACCAATATACCCAAAATGGAGGACTTGAATGGTAAATTTTTAAATAATGTTTTTTTTATTGGAAAATGACCGTAAATATTTAATAAAAATTTTGTAAAGACATTAAACAAGTCCTGCCACTTACTTGATAGATAATAAAAATATTAGACAACATTCCATAAAAAAATAAAGTCGAAAACCAGTACATACATGTTTTTTTTTATGAAGATTTTTTAGTAATTTAAGCTTAATTTAAACATTATACAAATACTTGTAAATTATTAACACCAGTCATATTTTTTACTTTATAAACCCAGTATGTTTTTATACAAATAAGCCCTAGTATGTAAATTTCTACTTTCTATTCAGCGTTCAGTGTAAGTGGCCAGACGTGACGTGAAAGAGGTTAGATAAAAAAAAACGGTAGATACGATTTTTATTTTCTTTTAATAATAATATTTTTAGGGTGCATCACCTAACGTAGATTCTATCAAAAATCAGCCTTAGCTGTCCTGAAACATGCCCAATTGCCCAAAATAATGGTGGTAGACAGTGCCATAATCATACAGTGTCCATGGTATCATCTGCCTTCAGCGTTTTAAAAGAGGTTTTTTTTTACACATAGATTTTTTACACCTTCATTATTTAGCTGATTCCGGTGGAACATTTTTAATAAATATTCAAAAATGTAATAAATATTTTTGTTTTCATTGACTTTTTATCACGCCAACATAAAATCCCGTCGTGTCCCCCGTGGACCCCTGGTAGAATACCAGGATCTCTTTGGAAACTAAATGAAATGGGGTAGTGTGTGACCTTGGGCACTAAATAAAATGCAGATCTACGAAATTATTTCAAATCTTTCGATCTCCGCCCTAGAAACGAGCGTGTGGCCTTGTCTTACAAAATTAGAACACTGCACCGTGCTTCTACTTGTCTCGGTATGTTGACAAAATTACGTACCTATTGATAGTTCAGTTCAGTTCAGTGCTTTGAGTCGTGATGATTGAAATGTGTTTTGTAAAGCTAAATGGTGTTTTGAACCAATTTAAGACGTAAACTGTGCTAAAGATAACGGTCAAATTTGATTTTTTTATGGTGTTACTCTTTTTTTTAACGAGACTTTTTCTGTGTATACGATTTATTGGGAGTTAAAAATAGTGTCGTGAATTTGTTTTTTTTTTTTTTTTTAATTAAATAGTGAACAACATCAGTACATCTTTTCATATTTCAAACCATACCATATAGCTTTGGTCAATAGGCTTTTTTTTTTCGAAAAAATACTCTTTTTTTTTTCTAACTTAAAAACTTATGTGACCACAGTGCAGTTTGTCGATTTGCAAAACGCTAGCACACAACGGCAACACTTCGAACTAGATAACGTACGGGAACTTATCAGTTTTAAATGAAAATGTCTTTGCGATTACGGCATTACGCTTTGGCTAGTGGACAGAAAACTGTTCTGTGTGTGTGTTTTTGATCGTTCAGTGGCCACGTGACTTATTAATTCAGTTATTTTAAGAATGTCGTCAACTTCTACGCCTGAAGGGAGAAAAAGTTAGTACCCTATTTAGTTCGTATTTTGTTTTACTAGATATAATATCAAATAATGTATCACATGTTCATATTCTAATCCAATATTTTATTTATTATGCCTTCAAATTGCGAAATGTAAATAAAACATTTTTTTAGTCGTAGTCGTAATGAATTAATATTTTGACATACCAGTCAACAAACAATTTAATAAATGGAATACCTAGTATTTTTTTACCGTCTTTCTAGCTATGTTTTGTTTGATGTTTGAAAGGAAACCGACACATTTATTTCATTCATTTGAATCAAGATAAATATCGTTATCGGGCTTGTTGTTGTGTGTTTAATCGATTAAAAACATTCAAATATCAAATTTTAAGATATTGCTGAAGGGTTCGTTCGAATTGGTTACTATCAAATAATCATCATCATCATCAATATCAATATAAATACATAGTATAAAATGAAGTCGCTTCCCGCGTCTGTCCCTATGTATGCTTATATCTTTAAAAATATGCAACGGATTTTGATGCGGTTTGTTTTAATAAATAGAGTGATACAAGAGGAAGGTTGATAAGTATAATGCATGCACAAAATAATAATAGGTAAGGCAGTACGAAGTTCGCCGGGTCGACTAGTATACATTAATAATATCTGTTTTTGTGTAACGAGTTGCACCTTTGAATTCAATTATTATTTAATATTGGTGCGAGTGCGAACAATTTTTTATAGGGTACAGTGGCGGTCTAGGAGGGATAGATTTGTCTATGGTCTCTGGCGCCCTAGACTGTATTACCAAGGAACAAGAGCTATTTTTCAACACAGAAAAACCGGAAGTGTTACGCCGGCCTAGACCGCCACTTGACTACCAATTCAGATTTGTGACCAGTTCAATCTATCTCGTGCTGAAGTAAATTTGTATGATAAGTCGAAGTTTACTTAAGGTTAAATAATAGAACAGAAGAATGAAATATAACGTAGGCTGCAATATCGTATAGGTAGGTACTTAATTGTATGCAAATTGATAGCAATATGTTCCCTCTCACGTCATCTAATGGGTGTTTAGCTTCACTTGCATTTCACTTAGGAGAATTTATTGCATTATTGAAGTGTTTGATAACAAGTATTATAATATGTTATACTGTTTTTAATGATTGAAGTAAATTTATTATGGAAATTATCAGTTGTGCGTCTAATGGTCATATATTTTATTAAGAAATATGTACCTACTACATTTTAAGCTTATATCTACATAATGACTTTATGCTTTCTCTATTAATAGCTTACGGAAGACTTTACACAAATAAATAAAAGAAGAAAAAAATTAGTTTTTATGATCACTCGATTTTACAATTTTCTCTAAGCAACCCTCAAACCGTCGACTTTTCATAAAAACAGAAAAAAAAACAATCCGCGAAAAGAAAATAGTTCTTGAAAACAAAATTATCAATATTTTTTCTTTACTTATCGTGATTCACCTGATATAAAAAATTCGTTTACTGATTAGTTATAATAACTGATAAAAATATTTAGATTTTTTTTTCAATCTTACTAAATAAAAACATAATCTCACGCCTTTTATTCCCCGAAGGTTAAGGCAGAGGCACCAGCTCAAGAGCCGGACCCACGTTTAGCCAACATCTTACTACATAAATTATTTTACTAATTCAAATAACAATGTAAGAAGGCATTAAAAATGACATACTTAGTTTATTTAGTCATATACATTTTATTCAAAAGTCAAAAATGATTTATTCAATATAAGACACAAGATATCACTTATTGAAAGTCAATCAGACTATCTATCTAATTGGTATTCGACAAGAAAAGACCCACAAAAAAAGCAATCCTACATTTGCAATAATACTTTTCGTCCATCTAGATCAAAAAGGAGTTTCTCTTTATGCGGCCATAATACGGGGGCAGGTCCCCTGAACACTTTGTGGAGGATCTGCCTACTCTGCGTCTTAAAAGTGCTATGCCTCTCATTTATATTTCTCTTTTTTCCTCATTTCCAGTAGTCCTGAGCTCGCTCCTCCAAACGGATCACTATGAGAGTTTGATAAAGGAGCTTACTTGTACGAAATGCAAGAAATATATGAAACCACCTATTCACCTATGTGTTGATGGACACAGCATATGTGGCCATTGCTTCGAGAAGAGCTACCAGTGCCATGTTTGTAAGGTAAGTATTTACTGTAAGGGTCCATTCACGTACAAAGCTGGTAACAATTTAAGCGCTTGTTGTCACTGGTTTGAACAATGTACAGAAAATACCTGCGCTGACATTCACGCTGGAACAAGCGTCTTATGTCCGCGCAGGTATTTTCTATACATTTTTCTCTAACAAGCGCTTGTTACCAGCTTTGTACGTGAATGCACCCTAAGACATTACTAGAAAGCAGAGATATCAATGCAACCGCTGATTAAAAGATCAACAATGAAAGGAGATTTCTAAATTGAACTCTGAATATAGAAAAATAATATGAATGGGTATCACCTAACTTCATCATTGTCTTTGCGGATGGGTCTGATTGGCAGCATAACGCGGAAAAGTGCAGTCTGGCTCGTATGGCATGACAGCTGCTGTCTTCGTACAATGTTCTGTTCTTCAAGATTCAACGCTCCGTTCGTGGACTGTTGTTGGTTTTACATTCTCTTGCCTCATGAGACATTAGCTCTGATCCACCAGAACTAACTAACAATAAACGGATCGCTCATATTGGTGAAGCAATTTTGATATAGGTACCTTGTCTTGACTTGAACCAGCTTTTTCGCTAATACACACTGTTTAATTTCAACCTTTTTCTAAATCTATTTCAATATAATTCTCTCCTTCCTCCTATCACCTGCGTTATTCATTTATTTTTCTCTAAGAATCCAATTTTTGAACAAACTTTATACAGCCAAAGGAGTCCAATAAAGCTGGCCAATAAATGTCACTTGGTATGTACTTCACAAAACTGGCCATATTACGGGGCTTGATTTTCAATGCTTGTCACGGAGTTCCGAACTCAAATTGTCGACTAATAGCTCGAAATGAGTTCTCAACTTGTTCAAACTAAGTAATAGTTTGACCTCACACGCCAGGAAGTGTCAGGGTGACCCCGAAATGGCTATCATTATGAAAATATCGAGTGGTGTTGGAAATATTTAGTGAGATGAACTACTATACTACACTACCTTAAATCTGTGTATAGTCTCTAAACTAAGAAAGTAGATGTTTGATGAATGTTTGACTTCATAAAATATAAGAAAGGTTAAGTATCGTTATTAAACCAATGGACGATTTGAGTGGCTAAGGACATTTTGCAAAATGAACTGTCAAAAAGCCCAATTTCTACTAATTGGATTTTAAAAAAAAACTAGAGCAGTGCATTTTAACATTTATCAACATTCCTGTTTCAGAAAGAGCTATCAAACATAAGACCAGCGGTTCTGGAGTCCTTGGCAAATAAGGTCCTCTTCCCATGCACCAACGGCGGTTGCCCTCGGCACGCTACGCTGCCACAGCTTGAAAAGCATGCCGCACATTGCCAGTATAGAATCATTAACTGCTTCATGGCTAGGGTTTATGGTACGTATTTGATTCATTTTCATTTCAGCCGTAAGACGTTCGTTGTTGGACAGGGACCTGTGTCACAGGAACGATTATTCAGGAAGGGGGTTTGATTGAAACCTGCAACCCTCATTGGTGTTTCCTTAGACGCTTTTTGCGACACCCATGAGATTCGATGGGGTCATGATACTTTTTGCCGCCACCATACAGCAATAGGAGTCCTATCTACCTTCTACTGTAAATTGACTGTATCTAATAACTATAAATATATCGCTATTTTTTATGAATAATTCGAGACTTAAGCCTTGTATCTTTATTAAATGTATGTTTAAACAAATCTTTAAGTATAACATCTCTTCTTTGTAAAATCTTCATTTTCAGGTGAATGTAAATGGGAAGGTCGCGCTGGAGAGTGGATGGACCACTGCTTCACTCATCATAAACAAAGAGTGACAGAGCTACCGTTCATCACAGTCAAGGACAAGTGGGATCCCAAAAGGACGGAGCCTGTACTCAACTATTTCTTACTCAAATGCTATGATAAAGTGTTCAATGTGTACCAGATTTACGATAAGAGAGGAGGTTGGTGCTTTTTTTTGGATTTTACTGTTGAGTTTACTTTAAAATATTTACGACATCCAGACTTCTTTTATATATGTGAAAGTTACTCTGTTGCAATTACGCCTAAAAATTAACCGAAATAAAATTTGGTATAGAAGTAGGTAGTTTAGAGCCTGAGAAAGAACAAAGGCTAGGTACTTATTATTCGAAATTCCCGCAAGAACGGATTTTATTCTATGAAGACCCGTAACATAATTTAAATTTTTATGTATTTTACGACTATCAAAAAATAACTTTTATGAGCATGATTGCTTCCTAAATATCTTTGAATTTTGGTTCAACTCGCATATTCGACAAAATTTATAATTTCTAGGAAAGTAATAGAATACAGTATTAGGGAATAGGTATAATAATTATGTGTCTTTTTGTATCAGGAAGGATGATGTGGACTGTACTAGTCAATGAGGAGAATGCTGAGAAATTTTACTTCGAAGTTGATTTGTTTCTGCCAAATATACCGTGCAAGAGAATTGTTTATAGGTAATAAAATAAATTAACTATTAAGTAAACCTGCCTGAATTCTATACTTTGTATGATTTAGCTTGAGACTTGGGACAGCTCACAAACATGATGTTCTTCAAATATTACATTGTGCAGTAAATGAATAATGACTTTTCTCCATTCATCTACCGTGGATAAGTGGCGTGAAAAGTCAAAGAATATGTATAACTACTTATTTCTAACACTAAAGGGCGATTGATGTGTTCTCCACATGGCTCCACAGCGCCCTAAAATGATTTTTTGTACAAGTTTACAAAAACAAAAATATATATAACAATATACAGGTGTACAGTACAGTGTAAATCCAAGACTAATGATTTTATTAACAGCTCATACACATTTTTTATTTTACCAATTAGGTACCTTGCTTCATTAAATTTTTTATAATTATCTCCATCTCTTTCAGACGCCCTTGCAAGAGTGAGAAAGACGCAGATTTCTTGGAGCATACGCAAAACGTTTACATTCCCGTTGAGAATGTTTTCTCAATGCTCGACGACAGCGATTCAATGAATTTCATTGTAAGGATTGGTAAGTGGAATTCCAATTGCAAATTAATTGAAATACAGGGTGTAATTTAATGTATTTTGTAACTAACGTAAAATCAATCAATATATATAAAACAGTTCCGATTCCATTACTGAGTGACTGACTGATTGACTGACTGACAGACGACGCAGAGCCGACACTACTGGGCGTAGCAGGCTGAAATTTTGCACGGGGGTACCGTAAGGAGTGTAGGGGAGCACTAAGAAATAATTTTCCGAAATTCCTATGGAAACCGGAAAAATTGGGATTTATCTTTTTATGAGAAATCTGCGTGGGTGAAACCAAAGGGCAGCCTCTAGTAGTCTAGTATGATTTAAAATCTCTCAATTTAAAGGACTGTTGGTCTTAAGAGCAACAGGCCTTGAAGCTGAATTTAAAAAATTGAAATTGTGGTGATCGCAATAGATCTGCAAAGGTCGCAGTGATACAGGGCTAATAAAGCCCTGCACAGCCACCAATCAAATAAATAAAAAAAAAACTTTAATAAATTTACTTCTAAGTAATTGAACATTTCTGAAAGACATCCAGAAGCTTCCTTCGTTGAAAATTTTAAACACCCATGCTGCGATACTGCGATCACAAACCCGCCTGCCAAGCGTGCGCGATTATAGCAAAGCAAAATAATGATCACCCCTAAGGTGATCTGTGAGAACATTTAAATTTATAATTGTACTAGTCGAACCGGCGAACTTCGTACCGCCTAACCTATTACTATGTTGCTCATGTATTATACTTGTAAACCTTTCTCTTGTTTTATATATGATCAAACGAACTTCTCAAGTGAAGTTCGATCAATATTATATGAGTGGTTTCATTTGAAGATATAAATCATTTCACTAGGTAGTCCTTTCACCTACAAGGCAACATTCGCACGTTCTTACAAATAACTATTAGTCGATCGATTTAATCGATATCGATTACTCGATTAATTTGAAATTTACCCATGCTCCCATCCCTACCACTCTACGCGCCCATCACTAGCAGCGTCCGCCAAGCCTGTCATTCTTTTTAGAGATAGTTTTCTGGCATAAATTACGTCGTTTATTGACTTTTTTGACAAAACTCGGGATTTGGGTAGGGAGGGTGATTTATATCTTCAAATGAAACCACTCATATAATATTGATCGAACTTCACTTGAGAAGTTCGTTTGATCATATATTATATTTCGTGGTTTCATTTTCGATATAAATCATTTCACTAGGTAGATGTTTAGAGACATTGTTTTGTCTATATTTTTTCATGATAATGAAACAATATTAATTAAAAAGATGTAATTTTGGCTAGTTTTATTTGAACTCTTAGTATAGGTACCTACAATTATTAAATAATATTACTCATCTTATTAGTTAAGAACACTATATTTTAACATATAAAAGTAATCATTATAGTTAGTTTATAGAGTACTTCAAAGTTTAACATTGCGTAGTTACTTAGGTAAGTACTTGGTAGGTAGGTACTCAGCTACATTATTTCTAACATACTTATATACTTATTGTATATTTTTTAATGAACTAATTTGGTCAGAGATTTGATAAAAAATTGATAATCAATCATCATAGGACATTGATAAGTTTAGCAAACTTGTTAGAGGTAGAGGTCCAGGCGGCCGTCTTTTGATCTGATCAAGATTGACGCCGGTAGCATGAGCAGCCGATGTGGCGGCGGCGTGTCGCGTGCTGCTGTGTGTGCCGTACACCGCAAGGATCTGCCTGATCCACATGCTTATTGACTATGCTGTTGTGTTCCTGTGAGGACGTTACGCTTCACAGTTATTAAGAGGTGATTGGCTTATTTAGGTCTGATTTATTTAGTTAAGGTTATATAACCGTCTTATATATAGACGGATTCACCGTAAGATAAAGTAAAACTAACAATGGTTGATAGCTTTTGATTGCATTTAGCGCCTAGTTTTGATAAAATTTTCATTTACTTTATGATTCTAATGCCATTGCTATTTTTATTTATAATAATCTGTTATTTAGAGAAAGACTTTCAACCATGTGTGCTGTAGGCTGTAGATAATGTTAGTATAAAGCTACTTTTGTCTAGGATAAGTTCATTCTTGTTTGGTATACATTTTTAGAGATTTTTGAGAACCAATTGTGGATACTTACCAAGTACCTGTGTACTTTGGTGGATTGGGTATTAGTTTATAACATCTTTAAGGAAGGCGCTGATGCAATCATCCGAAGAAATATTTCTGCCTAAAAGACGAGATAAAGCGGTGGCTCTTATGATGATGCCCTGTGAATCCTGTGATGCGTCTTTTTCGAAGACGTCGGAAGGAAAAATAAATACACTAAAAACAGAACATTCGAAAGAATCTAATTTAATCACAGTATTGAATAACATTATATTGATATTGTTGAATAGTAATATTAGAAAGTGAGGCTAGTATAAGATGCTGATGAGATGCTGTTGAGGGGATAATGAGACCTGGCATTGCCTGCTCGAGCATACTGCGGCACTCAGGGTAAGCGTGAGTAGGAGAGGGTGACGGTCCCTGTTAGTAGACAACATAGGTTTTCGTCACGCCCTCAAGTGATTATTACAAAATAACTATATATCAATCAATGGAGGATAACAGGCAGGTCTAGAAGTACTAGAAGGGAATACTAGAATACTGGTCATTTCGTCCTCAGTAATTTTTTGTAGGCCGTTAAGAAAAACGAAAAATGAAGGATCGGCATAGAAAAAATATGCATCTGCCCCTTTGTAGCATCTGGGTCTTGTTTCAAAGAAAAGTATTTCTTAAGTTTTGCGCTAGAATGTTTGAAAAGCATCTTTAAATTAAATCTTCGATCTGCCTCTAAATTATATTTCGTGTAATATAGGATGCTAATAGCTAGATTTTTCGCTTCTCGAACCAAGGCCAAATATATCTGGTAAGTTAATTGAAATTAGGAAATTGTATGCAACTTCGTGTCGTAATGTAGCTGACAGCTAATGCTAATATGTTATCTACCCATAATAAAAATTAACAAATTGTTTAAGTTTCGGGGCATCTAAGGCTAAGTATATTGCTAATAATACGACATATAATTACTATAGTAAGTTTGAGTTACGACTTTTTTTTTTTTTTTTTAAAAGCTTTTAATATTATTATCTCATCAATTCAGGTCCTGTAAAATAATTATCATAGTATTCTCTGAATAGAAGGTAGGTAGAAGGTACCTGTACCTTTGCCTTTCAAGTATTTTTGGTTTCAACCAGCCTTTTGTAAAATGCTGCGCTAGCGGACATTAGGATGCCAATCATTTGTGAAAATTATCTGATTGTAACAGGTGGTAGTTGAGAACACTTCAGAACCAATTCTATTATTTTATTACGTTTATGGCTTGTAAGTAATGAAGTCATATTTAAGTCATCTACTTACTTAAATCCTGAAAATTTGTAATTATTTTGTGGCTATAAGCTACTATTTTCATAGTTTTTAATAAAGCCCAAGCACTCGAGTGATTAGAGTGTAAACCTAACTTTATTTAAATATTCCATGTAACTACGGTCTATGTAAAGGATATCGTCACATACAAAAATTTACCAATTTTTGACCAAATGAACGCAAGTGACCTACGACCCCTTCTTTAATCTTAGTAAAAGTTCTAGGCGCTATCGTGAGCCAATAAGATAAGGCATTGGGTTGAAATCATAGGTGGATAACAAGATTCTGTGTGTTCACATCCTTAAACAGGAAACGTGGGTAAGCACTTACGATAGTTTTAAGCGACAGAAATAAAAAGTTACGAGATATTTTAGGTCAATAGATGCCATGTAATAATAGCTTGCATGCTGTTCTGCCATTTCGAAATGAAGTTTAGTTACTTACAAATTTATTACAGTTTTAGGTTAAAATGAAATCTCTTACCTCCATTTGAATTGGTGTCAAAAAGGTTTTAGATACGATTTCTAGCAAATTATTAGTTGCGATTGACATTTCTTGTTGTTACTGTGCTAACCATGTTACAACAGGAACATATTATTGCTCAAGTGGAAAATTAGAAAAAGATTTAATTATTCTGTTACAAATCCAATTAAGGATACCTTTATTGTTTGTGATATACAATACAACCAACACATTTTAAAAATATTGTACTGAATTCTGCCAGAATGGTGGTTGAGCACGTGGCCTGATGGGTCGTTCTCTAAACGTGCGACTGCGTCGGTATTGGGTCGTTGTAATTTGGAACTTGACGAGTGGTATCTTCGTACTCTGGCCCTGGCACGCCCCCCCCCCCCCCCCCCCCCTTGTTTTTCGCAAAGCGAGGAGGGCCTTAGTTTTCCTGAAACTGCGGCCAAGCTGTGCCCGTGGAGCTCGTAGAGGCGGCTGTGTTGTGTAAGCAACAGTATTTCTGGGAAGACTACTGTCTTCCTGATTTGAAGGCATTGCTATTCAATTTCGAAGCTTAATTTAATTTTCTCTAAAATTTGGCACCGAACAGTGCTTTATCTCGTTTTCTGTACTGAAAGATAATCAAAAACGTCTTGGTAGACCTGGTGCGGTCTTTTAAATGCGAGCTTGTGTCTCCGAGGTATAAAGGTTGCATGAACTACGGGAGCCCTCGCTTAGAATCTTGATTGCCTCTATTTTATATCTTGAGTTAGGAGAATGGCCATGGCCCTACTCCCCGATGTGATGTGAAGTCAGTCCAAGTTGAGATGAGAGTATTTTAGTATTTAGCTTTGAAGCTTGAACCAATATGTAGTTGCTAGGTATAGTATATTGCTGAAGGATTTTTTCCTTGACTTCTCTAGCCATTTGAGAGAGATTATCGTAGATTCAATCACACAACTTTAGTTCATCATCCAGGGCTTCGCCCAGGGTTAATAAAATTTATGGGTCCAGTTCCGGAAATTTAAACTTTGCCTCAGGGTCCGAGTTCAATTGGTTGGTGTAATAACACATCACACTCAGACTCAAGTTATTGCTGGTGCTTGGACCTGTTTGGTATTGAACCTGGACCTGGTATTGAAAGTGATCACTGTTGGGGCAGTGGTGGCAATTGGCACTTGGTATGTCGCCATCATGATTTTTGGTGATTCAGTCTCATTTAGACCTGATCATGGGTTGTAGGGAATAGTTTCGGCTAGAAATATATCCTCATATTCGAATGATATTTGCTCTGGGCACATTCCTTAAATTGTAAAGGCGTTTCGCCTACTGGAATAAGAAGAAAAAAGAAAATTATGCTTTTTATATTTTTATACATAAAAAATTATGATTATTTTTGCATTTTGCCGCGTTCCTATTGGAATCTATGGCAGTATGGTAGCCTGGTTCATATTTGAATCTATGGCTTTGCAAAAAAAAATATTTTAATGATAAAAACTGATGTACAGTTTTAAATTTTGCCGCGTTCCTATTGGAATCTATGGCAGTATGGCAGCCTGGTTCTTGTTCGAATCTATGGCTTTGCAAAAATATTTCTTTTACACTTTTTAAATGTAAGTTTATGCAGAATTTCAATTCGAAATTTCTGTCTAAATATTTTTTTTTTTTTTTTGAAGGTAGGTAAGCAGATGAACTTACCGTAACATTAGACATTGTCTCTCGATTTATAGTATAATAATGAAATCCATCAAAGTTTAAGTAACTCACTTAATTTTTTGTTAAATATTCGTAGGATCTTTTCGGTATCTTGAAAAATTAATTTTTTGCGAACAAGATCCGAACGCGTGCTTTCGTTGCCTCGCACGGAAAAAGAATGACAGGCTTGGCGGACGCTGCTAGTGATGGGCGCGTAGAGTGGTAGGGATGGGAGCATGGGTAAATTTCAAATTAATCGAGTAATCGATATCGATTAAATCGATCGACTAATAGTTATTTGTAAGAACGTGCGAATGTTGCCTTGTAGGTGAAAGGACTACCTAGTGAAATGATTTATATCGAAAATGAAACCACGAAATATAATTCTTTCTATTAAATAAACCCGAATCAATCTGTTGAATAGTTTTAATCATATAAGCATACATATGGACAGACGCGGGAAGCGACTTTGTTTTATACTATGTATTGATTTTTTTAGCATACTAATATTTTTGTTGCAGGCGAAGTAGATAATTTGCCACTTCTTGAAACACCTGCGGGCAGCGAAAGCCTTGTGCTGCTACATAGTGACGATTACAAAGAAAATCATCAAGAAGCAGAACAAGAAGAGAAAAACGTAGAATAAATTTGTCAGTAATATCGAACTTGGTTAAAGATAATCCGCAATTTGCTTTTAAGTAATTAATACCTAAAAGAAAATAATATATATCATTGTTAAACAGAGTATTAATTTTTATTTTATTCCTAGAGCCTGCCCCGCGGTTTCACTCGCGCACATTTCTCATAAACACAAAAATCCAGTTTTTTTCCGTTCCCATGGGAATTTCGGGAAACCCTTTCTTAGTGCTCACCTACACCCCCTAAGAAACCTACATGCGAAATTTCAGCCCACTACGCCCAGTAGTTTCGGCTCTGCGTTGTCTGTCAGTCAGTCAGTCAGTAACGGAAGAGTTTTATATATATTGATAAAAAATGGTTTAAAATCTCAAAATCTGAGTTCCAGTGAAGACTTATAAAAGTATTCCTCAAAAAACTTATTCCTACCAAAAAGATTTTGATATGTACACTTTGTGTCGAATTTAATATAACCATACTTTTAATCACTCAAAATTATTAATGTAAAATAATTATTTCAAAGCTACGCATATAAGATACTAATGTTCACGTCATTGATTGAGAGCAAACATTACAGTGAGATGGATTTTTACAAAATAAAAAAAACTATTGTAATCTTTCTATAAACAAATGAAAAAAAAAAAACAACAAAACGTTAACTCCGCCGAACACTATTCTACGAAACAGAAACCTCAACAAAACTTTCCGAACGATTCGCTCCGATTTATTTTTCAGCAAATCATAAATTAACTGAAAATTTACGGTCAAAATAAAAATACAGTGTCACCGCGATCGGTCTAGCACAAACCATTAAACATTCAGCTAGTCTCAGACTAAAGCGGGTTTGAATCCACATAGCGGGTACTATCTAGCGGGTACGTCACCAAAGAGATGGTAAACACTATAGGGCGTCACCGGGAGTAAAGTTCATGTGCTATCTCGTGTTTGTTTTAAAACCGCTTACACTTGCCGTCCTCCAACTGAACTAGATATATCAGAATACTAAAATTACTTTTTAAGATTCTGGTAGTCGTCTTTATTATAATCTGTCCGTCAATCCGTCTGCCTAAGCCACGAGATACTCTTTGTTTGGTCCAAAGAATACAACATTTAGAAACTATAGATAAAGTTCCGAAATTTAGAGATAACCGTAACCATAAAATATTGTTGTAACTGTAATTTTCGTACGAGAATTAAATACCACTTTCATTATTATTTATTTTATTAAGGTACCAAAATTAATGTTCGTATAATTTAAACAACAAACTGCGCTTGTTTGCAAGAGGCTTAAAACTTTAAACGGAATATCGGGAAATAAATACGAGGACAAAGCGAAATATTCCTTTGAAACTATTCGGTACGCCTTCGGTTCTCAAGTTTTTAGTAGTAAATAATACCCAATAAGACTTTTCCGATTTTATTTTGTGAAATTAGTTTGGAATGTTCATGATACAGGCAGTTCGTATAATGAACATTAAATAAAAACAGTTATTTCAGCAGCTAACCAGCCGTAGCTTTACACAAAAACCCTTCCCTAGGAAAATTATTTTTTATTGATAATATATTAAATTGCTTTGGTAATGGATAATGTTTCTCATTATAATATGTTTTCTCTTTTACCTAGAGCAGTCGGGTATACTTAATGGACAAAGTGGTACAAGTTATCAGATCTTTATTACATAATACTGGTCATTGGGAAAATATGTTCGAATTTTCATCTCCATCATACACGTCTGCAAAGCGCTCAATAAATCAAACTTCACTGAAAACATCGTTTATCTCTGTTCCATACTCTGTAATAAAAAAATAAAATATTTTAAATTCTTCTCTTGTCTCAGCGAGACGCAGTGAGCAATTTGCAAGGAAGCAAGGAATAATGTAGTCCATTCACAGTCTCTAGCTACGCTAAAACTATGACACTTAAAACGCTCTATACTAACCTACGATTTTATTCACTGACTTCGATTACTTTCAAGAATTTACAAAAGAATATATAAATAAATATCAGAATTAATTTTAAATTTGAAACATGTTCTTCCGAAACATTGCAACTTTTTCAAAGAAGCATAGTTTTAAGTTTTCGGTATTTATACAGGGAATCCTTATTTCATCATGTCCGTCTGTCCACCTGTCCGCCAGTCCACCTATTTATCCCTCTGTCCAACTGTCCGTCTGTCTCTCAGTCTTTGTTGTCTTGTCTATCTTCCATCAGTCCGACATGCAGACGCCTGTTCATATTTCACAGTTATTTTACTAGAAAAAAAACAACTAGCCAGTAGAATTTCACATTTTTTGTTGCATCTCAGCTGTTGACGACCAACTCGGTTCAACTACCTTATAATCTTATAGTCCACACTGCAAGTTCTGACATAGTTATCTGATGAATACGAATTACTCTTTGCCCAGAGTAAACGAGGAGCAAAATCTTTGTCACCGGCTGCGAATGAAGACAGCAGCTGGAAAACAGAAAATTAATGTTTTGGCAGAAATCTGTAATAGCCAGCAAGATGTTTTACTTCTGAGATAATACTGACTTCACATATAGCTACGTTATTACGTAACAGCTCTTTCTTATATTGCTCCTTATACTGTGTGACTTTGAATTCAAAATTAATTTTTGGATATTAGAGATTCCTTTTCCATACCGATTAAAAATAAAATAAATTTTAAGAAATTGGTTCGCATTTAAAAAAAGTAATGATAAATAAAGAAAGAAAAAAACACTTTTTCGTTCGATGTTACATGCTACGTTTTTCACAGCCACGCCACTATCACGAGACGCGCGCGCGACCAGGGACTCTAGTCTCCTAAACTTACGATTATACTTCTATTCTATTATTATTCTACTATTACTCTATTACGATTGTGTCAAAAATTGCGAGTCTCGTAACTTTGATCGATCATTATAGTATAGCAATAGAATATGAATAGCAAGCTACAGAATAATCTGGGATTTTTTACCTAAATAGTGAATCCTGTTTTATTAGACGAAATTGGAACGGGCGTAGTGCAACTGTCACTTAATATCAATCATTATTGACATATTTAATGTCAGTCGAACGTAATCATAACATTATCTTATTATGGAGCAGACTACCCTTTTTGGTCAATTCCAATCTGTTGCGATACTACTGCTATAGTTATAGCAAAATTGATTACGAGACTACCAAATGTGTATTTTCTTGCGATTAATGTACTGTTTCTACTCTACTTTTATTCGATAGTTACGTTTTGCGCGATGGGACTGAGGGCCCAGGACAAGTGAGACGGAATCATCCTGTAGTTATACGAATACTGTTTTAAGCCTGTTCTATCTATATATGAGAGACTAGCTTTTGCCCGCAGCTTCGCACGCGCTTTTTCATTAAAATCGTTAATTACTGGTTGATTTACGACTCAGGATTTTGGTGACATCATTTCTGATCGCACCCATACTCCCTAAAAATATCTATCTTTATTTCAGTTCCCGTGGCAACTCCTTAAATTCATTTCTACACTCCACCATTCAGATACTGAAACTTCTAACATTTCTATTAGCTGGTTGGGTAAAAGTAGTTGGATATACGTACCTACATACCTAATATATGTACCTACTCGAGTAAAAAAAAGTTGAAGATTTTTAGGCTTTATGTTTTTGGGAATGTTCCGTTGCCATGTGGATTTTGGTTATTTTTTTCTTAATAGAACTCTGAATCTAATTACACCCCCTGAAGAACCCGTTAATCTATTTTTACGTGGAAATAAACAAATATATATAAATTGTTTTAATACTAACTAAAGAGTCCCGTTTTACGTTCCCGTGGGAATTTAGTATATTTCTTCCTTCCGTTCAATTTCACGTTGGCATACTCAAGGAAATCAATTTTTCATACTAAATAATTAGTCCTGTAACCCTATTCCCATGGGAATTTAGTTAATTACTTTCTTTCAACATTCCTACATTTACTGAGAAACCTGTACATCAAATTTCACGTCGAAACACTCAAGGATGTCGGTTTTTCATTCTCACTAAAAAAGTCCCGTAATTCCCGTTCCCGTGGGAATTTTGTCAATTCCTTTCTTTCAACACTCTTTCATTCACTGAGAAACCTGTACACCAAGTTTCACGTCGATACACTTAATAATATCGATTTTTCATACTAACTAAAAAGTCCTGTAATTCCCGTTCCTGAGGGAATTTTGGGAAATCCTTTCTTAGCGGATGCCTACGCCATAACATCTACCTGCATGCCAAATTTCAGCTTAATCCGTCCAGTAGTTTGGGCTGTGCGTTGATAGATCACTATGTCAGTCAGTCAGTCAGTCAGTCAGTCAGTCAGTCAGTCAGTCAGTCACCTTTGAATTTTATATATATAAATATCTTGAAGCCTTAAAATATGAATTAGTATGTCGTTAAGCCGTGGGTCCTGCATCTTTAGCTCTTCGTCGGTATAGTCTCATTGATAATAAGGAGCAAAGGACAAGAGAGTGGATTTGTGATCTACGCAGTTTTTCTTACTGTAATCCAATTCACGTGACACATCACAATTTATCGTCCCAATGGTGTTCATGGACGCATATACAACAAGAAGGATTTATTTTTCGATCCCATATATCATAACAGTGTCAAACGATCAAACATAAAACAAAAGTCAACAAAAATTGGATGCAATATGTTCCATAGACCGCGCGAATAAATTTCCTTTTTGTATAGAAATTTTCTGCCTATAATGAAAATTTGCAACCGGACACGGCGCAATAAATTTCACGGTTGCGTAATTTTGTGGCATGATTTATAACATTACGCGCTGCGACGCCAAAACAATTTTGAATATTATTTTTATTTTTATTAAAAATAGTAATTGCCCCATTATGTTAAATTTTGCTAATTTTATTTAAAGAATGATATTTTGAGCGTAACAGCCATTTTACGAATATAATTTTGTTTTAGATAAAAAGAACACACTTCTGTTCTGTTCATAAAGTATTAAAAAGAAAAATCACAAAGTAGATCCCCTTTGTGTTGTGTTTTAGTTTTTTATAACAATATAGTGCTGTCTACCTAGCAGCCTAGAGAAGAGGAAACATGAGATGAAAAAAATTCACATAGAAAAGTTTCGTACAAAAGAACGCGTTTCTGACGCGATTCTGTGCACTCGGTGGACAAACATTAAATTTTCAAGCTTAAAAAAAACGTTACGAAAGGAAAAATTAAGGAAGCCTTAGCTCATCTGCCTAATTGACAAAAAAGAAAAAACAAAATCTGAGCCACTTTTGGTGAGTGAGACAGAAATTAATTACAATATCACGTCTCCATAACAAGTTTGGGCAGGATATCAGATTGATCACGCCTCCAGGAGTCTTGTTAAAATTTAATTAGGGAAATTTGCTGAAAACACGATTTTAATTATAGTTTTTTTTTTATATTACATTAGCAGCGGAGAAAAAAAAATTTAATAAAAAAAAAAACTTGAATTAGTTGAACAAATTTCAATCAACATTTGGCAGTGAAGATTACCACAAACCCATCTCCTTCCTTGGGTGTTATAAAAAAAATCGAAGGATTTTCATCAGCGTCCTTCGTTAAAGTACTTGAAGAGCCACACTGAGATCGACAACCCGCCTGACAATAGTGGCGATTATGGCATGCCCTACGATGTTCATTCTAATAGTGGTTGTTGTGGGAGGAATATGACCAGAATTGTACAGTTGAGGTCTAGGAGATATAACAGATTTATCTATCGTTTCAGCCCCAGACTGTATTGCCAAAGAACAAGAGCTATTTTGCAATAAGAAAAACCGGAAGTGTTAAGGCTATCCAGACCGCCACTGTACGCCTTTTAGGCAGGAAAGAAGTAGAACTAGTCCAATTCAATAAAACAGCATTTAAAATATATTTCGTGATTCAGAAAGCCAGATAGTCATGAAAAGTGTGATGAAAAAGGGAAATGGCAATTCGAAAGCAATAAAAGATCCAAGGAACCTCCCCGAGAATTAGTAAAATTTACACCACTGCCTTTTTCGCCGTTCATTAAGAGACAAAATCATTTGAGATACCAAAGTGTTAGTGCTCAATCCGAGTTCCGGGCGAAATGAGTTCGCTGAAATTAATTCTGAAAATAAGGCCCCTTCACACTTATTTTGGGGATTTCATCCAAAATTGGAATAAATTAGAAATGGTATTGTCAAAGACAATCTGGCACGGAATTATCATACTTGACATTTACTATTTACATGTACTAGCGCAAGTAATAATCATACCATACAACAGCGAGTCGAAATCGATTGAGGGCTGCAATGGGCGAGTGAGAGAACCATTTTCTTTTTACAGTAATTACAAAAGTAGGTACGGAATTACGGAATGGCTTTGTACTCGTATGATGGTACCAATGGTTTGACAGAGGTGGATTGATTGCACATTGATTCATTCGAGATTTGCTAAAACGGCTGTCATTCCATTTTTATGTGTTTTTGCGATTTAAAATAAGATAATTCAAGCCCAGGGCAGCACAAAAAGCACAAAAACTCATTAATGTCACATTATTAAGATTATGTCAATTGTAAAATTTACCTATTTGCAAAAAAAAAACATACAAAAATATAGATCAATGTGATCTAATAGTAGTATGGAATTTTTGCAAATAGGTAAATGTTGTATGGTATAAATATTGGCATGGTGTAAACCCATCCTAAGCATAGCTCAGCGAGGTGGCAGCTGGCGCGGACGCGACGACGGCATCAGAATGTCTTTGAATTGAGGGTCAAATCACTGTAGAACTACGCTTAGCTTAATTAGAGAAGAGCATTTTGATAAGGAGTTGCAATTGCGATCATCATACATAGAATAAAATAAAGTCGCTTCCCGCTTCTGTCCCTATGTATGCTTAAATCTTTAAAACTATAAAACGGATTTTGATGAAGTTTTTTTAATAGATAGAGTGATTCAATAGGAAGGTTTATAAGTATAATACATGCACAATATAGTAATAGGTTAGGCGGTACGAAGTTCGCTGGGTTGACTAGTATTACATAAAAATTAATTTGGCCTTAAATTTTATAAATTCTTAAGTGACTTGTATACGTGTGTTACGCAATCACGCCTAAACTACTGAACCCATTTAATTTGAGAAAATAAATTTGCTACAGAGATAGTCTACAGCCTGAGAAATAGACTAATTCAGCCGGACATAGACGTCTTTGTATGCCGAAAATCCCAGGGCTACGGAAAATTCGAAAACTTTCATCCTTAGGCAGAGAAAAGTATTTTTCTATTTTTTGTGCACTAAAAGTCACAGGTATTTTACTGAGGTAGGTACCTGAAACTAAACTGAGTGCAGCAGTAAATGAAAAAATTAGAAAAATAATTATATATATATATATATAGCACTTGGTTGAATAAGCAATGCCTGTGCCAAAACTTTCTAAACATAAAGCTCTCCTAAAGCCTGGTGGCTTTGCAACTGTTTCACTAGGATTACAAAAGTAATTCTATCAGTACTTCAGAAAACTTTTATACCAAATTCTGTAGGTTTACTTAAGTTCCAAACATTTAAGTATACTTTGCCCTTTTTAAAAATGCATGGAGGTCAAGACAAAAGAGTTAAACCACATTTTGTGCTGGGACCGAAAAGTTCTCATGTAGCGACCAACACGTTGAGTAGGTGAGATAATCTGGTAAATATTGAGGGAGAACATTGTCTAAAGTACGCGCAATACCAGTCGGTATGTCGATCTGTGGGGTAGTCCTATAATAAGCAGTGGACGTCTTTCGGCTGAAATTATGATGATGATACAAATTCATAAATCAAACATACCAACAGTAAGCTATTTCACGTTTGAAGTGGGCTTTCATAAGCCTCTCCAGAACGCCAGAAGTCTTAAGCAAACCTAGTCCAGTGTATTCCCGCAGACATCACCAGGTCATCTGATCACCTTGTGAGGGGTCTGCCTACTTTCCGCTTATGTATTTGTAAACTTTACTTAATGTTAGGCATCGGTATACAAAAACAAGAACATATCTTTTTTTTTATATATATCAGAAAATAAACCTTTTATTAATGTCTTAAATTTAAAAGTAACAACCTAGTAAAAAAAACACATTGGTTTCTTCACAATTTAATTCCACGTACAAACCAAAGCTCGTGCAAATAATACCCTACACGCAACAAAGAAGTTCGTTCCAAAGATTTGTTGTTAGCAAGTTTATGTTTTGAATGGAAAATTCTTTCGCAAAGTTGTTTTGGTTTCCATTATTTGCACATACACGGGCACGTGCCCCAATGAGCGGTATTAGGACTTCGTTGAGGCTTTTATACTGAGAAAAATATTATGAGTCTTATTTGTGGAGAAACAATATTCTTTAAAACTTAGAAAAGGATTTTCACAAAGCGTTTGTTAGACTGAGTAGGTTTGCGGAGTTATTTGAGTGTGCGTTATTCTTGTACATATTAACGTTTAACTACCTAGTAAATCTTTAAAATCAGTAATCTTAAATTTAACTTTCACGTTTTGTGAGAGTTGTCGTCTTCGTTGAGCTTACCCTGCATCATACTTACTTAGTAAAAAAAATACAAAAGGATTTAGATTTTATGGTTTAAAAAAATTATAAAATCATCACAAAGCTATACAAATTTATAATTAGGTAACAATCTTATGCAAAACCTTATGCCCTACTGGACTCTATTATAGCTATTATAGCTAATAGCATAATAATTATTATGTTACCGATGTCACAAATCTGTGATCGAAGTTAACTACACAAAAAGGCATGGGTAAAAGTTAAAAAAATGTAGATAGTTACATATGCACTTAATGTACTGATCGAATATCATACTAATATTATAAATGCGAAAGTTTGAGAGTGTGTATGTTTGTTATTTCTTCACGTCTAAACGACTGGAGATATTTTAATAAAATTAGGTACCAAGTTAGCTGCCCTGGATTAACACATAGGCTATTTATTTTTCCTCATAAACCGCGGGTAACACCAGGGGCACAGATAGTAAACATCATAAATTTCATTGGAACGATCGTATTGCACAAGATCACGATTATTGGCCCCAACAGTGTACTCGTGTACCAAACTCGAAGCACACAATACTATGTACACTTTGAAGTAACTGTTTATTAAAGAAAACAAAGTGAAAAACCAATATTAAATTTAAAACGCATCTGAAGTATTAATTTCAAATCACTTCTAGTACGAAGTTTGCCGGGTCGACTAGTATTACATAAAAATCAATTTGGATGAGTAGGTACACTATAAACAAAGTACAATTACGCAATCCTATTAAGCATCCTGAATCCCGAAATTTCGATGGTGACAACTCACCTTTTCTATATGACAGCTAGAAACGAATAGTGTCGTAACACCATCGATCTCCAAGAACCATTCGTTGGAGGTAAATTTATCATGTCACCGAGATGATTGAAAAATTATTTTAGTGTCCGTTATTTGTGACGACTGTGTGATGCAGAAGCAGACAACGCGTCACTGGGATTAAAGTTTCATCATTATAATTAACATAACATAATCTCACGCCTTTGATTCCCCAAAGGGTTAGGCAGAGGCACCAAGTTCATCAGAGCCGGACCCACGTTTAGCCGAGTTTATGCTTTATTACCAACGTGACAAGGGGCCAGCTTGTCGCCGCGGTTATAACGTTCACTACTGCGGTCGGGACAATCTGCTTATTATAATTACAACCTTTAATTTCAAAATATGTATCTTTATCTGTCTATTAAAAACAAAGTCCAAGTAGTGCCTATAAAATATTTTCAAAACCACTTTTCCACTTTCCCCTCTACACACAACACAATATGCAAAAGTTAAAGACGAAACATAAAAACAATCAAGATCTTATACATCGCGTAAGTTATCTAGGACCCAAGGGAAGTCTCGCGAGCGCTTAATCTATATTATAAATAGGAAAATAACTATTTTTAGCATGTATCACCTTTCGAAAACAAGCATGACATTTTCTACAACCTACATGCTAACTAAATTCAATACAGCGATAATGGACACCTTAGAAAGCCCACGTGAATATCCCGTATCGTGTTACATCATGAAAGAGGTATTACCTACGTCACAAAGAGTTGGCCCTTCGAGTAGGTGCTGTATACTTTATCGATGTAAGTGCAGAAATCTCACTACTTTATATTTTAATATTTTAATCAATTATTAAATTGTTTTCTAAGTTAGTATGTAGACATACATAAGGGCGTATTCACACACATTCGCGCTGGAATAAGCGCTTCTGTCAGCGCAGGTATTTTCTATACATTTTATGAACCAGCGCATACAAGCGCTTGTTGCCAGCAGAGCTCTGTACGTGAATACGCCCTAAGAGAGTAACTCTTTTGCTAGGTACCTCAAACTACTTAAATCCTCCCATATATTTCTAGCATAAAGATTTGTTTTGCTTAAGGATTGTCACGTACTACAGCGCACAGCGCAGGGGACTGGCTTGAGATTTCCTCGGGGCTTTTGTGAGACGATGATCTGTTGCCAGAGAGACGGCTGAACGGTACGTCTGGAGTGTTAACATTGAGTTTCAGTAATGGTTTGTCTAAAAGGTATTTGAATCTGAAACGTATAACGTCATAATACATGAAGTACCAGCTGCACCAATAAATCTTGGTTGCTTATTATGCTTGGATGCTTAATGAAACCAATTAAAACTGAATTGCAAAAAAAATGCAACGGCTATATGTACTTAAATATTATTTTGGTTATAACCCACCCTTTATCTTCAATTCGAAATTTTACTGTATTTATTACTTTGTTGTTGTTTATTACTTTTTTAATTTAATTACCTTATCTTCGTAAATAAGACCCATTATAAAGTTGTCCCCTCTCGATTCCCAAAGAAAAATTGACACTATTTTTCTAGGTCTAAAATATCCTCAAAATATTTTTCTTCAAACGGCTATTTTAAAAGGTCAATATGGGTAACCAGAACAGCTGAAAGTTTTCCTTTGACAAGCTGAACCTTATGTAAATATTTCAGTAAGCGGTAAACTAAATATTAATTAACAATTCCTTTGTCGTTCATACGCCGGTTGGTGCTGGGGGTGGGGATGTCAAAGGCGAACTAGCTAATGCTGTGGGTTCAAAGGTATACAAATAATACTACGAACTAGCCAGTATTATATTTGCAATATTACGTGGTAGGTTTAACCTTTGTATGCATAACGCGAGGCTGGCGAAAAGCACCCAGTCCTCGGCAGTTCGCGAAAGCATCATGGCGTTGTGCATACAAACAAATGACAATAAAAAAATTGACACCTGTTTTTTTTATATTTTGTTGAATGTCAATCAATCCGCTTTTTATCATTCTTTCAATCATTCATAGAAGGCAAAGTCATCAGGTCAATGAATAATTCATTAGAACGTAAAAATCGAACACGGAATTTTCGCGTGAGGCGTGCACCGATCGTTGCACTAATTGGTCGGCTAATAACAGTTTTCCTGTTACCGATTGGTGCACTAATTACTAAAAAGGTACTGTATTATTTGTATTCTTTGCAAAATATTACTAATCATTATTTCTTACCAGTGTGCATCTAGCGGCTTCGCCATCGCAATTTTCCTTCAAACCGCACAATCCAATTTTCTGTTCTCTTAGTATTTTAGGTATAAAAAATCGAATGAATCTTGTTTTAAATTTAGTCTGTTTTTTTATTATTTTTTTAAGATACATTTATATATTTATTACAACCATTACAGGCTATGTCAATTTCGATGAGTAGCATAAGCCTTTAGATTGTAATATAATTCTAAAAATCTAGGTAAATACATGGAAATATGGACATCATTTCCATATATTTAATTCGTTTGAAATAGTGCGGTCAAAGTAAAACTTGTTGCTTTCAACCGCAAAGCGCAACACAACTTTTACACGCAAACAAATCTTGTTATAAAATAAACTATGTAGAGTAACTAGCTTGTTTAAATGCAACTCAATCTCAGTTTATATCGGAATGTTGCATGGGAATTGATAAACTTAATAAAAGACGAGGTAAGGATGAATTCTGTTTGCAAAAAGAAAAGTTTACCTTTTTTTTAACCGACTTCAAAAAAGGAGGTTATCAGTTTGACCTGTATGTATGTATGTATGTTTGTCCGCGATTATCTCGCGTTTGGCTGAACCGATTTTGATGCGGTTTTCAGATATGTATTCGTTACATTCAGGAGAAGGTTTTAGTACCTATTTAAACGACTTCGAAAACAGAAGTTCTCAATTTATGTATGTGTCAGTTTGTTGAAGGCGGGTCTCTTTTTGTAAAAAAGAAATTATTAATTATTATTTCATTGCAGGCGACGTACAGTGGCGGTCTAGGAGGGCGTAACAGATTTGTCTATGGTCTGTTCACCAAAGAACAAGAGCTATTTTGCAATACAGGAAAACCGAAACTGTTATGCCGTCCTAGACCGCCACTGTACAGATAGATAGAACTTCACCTGCAAAGAAATTTAAAATAATTATATGTAAAATAAGTCCATCCCATTTCCTTCCATGGATGTTATAAATTCGACTAAAGGGATACCCAAAGCATAGGCATACTGCGTTTTAAAAGTTAAAGCATACGGCAATATTACTAACAGTGAACCTTCATAATTTGGTGTTTTTATTTGAATGGTAGTTACATTATTATTAATTTATTCACTTAAATGAACTAAATAAATATTTACAAATAGAAATTGGCCTTAAAATCGCTGCCACCGGAAGGTACGGTGCCTAGCAGGCTGGCTGCGTTACCCCTCTGAATGGCCAGACTTATTCTCTGGCCAATATGTACGAGCCAGCCCGAGGGTCACCGGAATGGTCGATCAGGCGCGTCGATAATTTTTTGAATAGTCGACGCGTCCCTGGCCCCCAAAGGCCTAAAGTTTCGACCCCAAATCATGTTCATAATTGACATTATTATGTCGTCAATTGATTGAAATAAAGAGTATTTCTATTTTATTCTCGTACTAAGTTAAGTACTAAGTAACTACATTTACGTCTAAAACTAAACACACTCTGGGGATCTTTGGGCGAAGCTTCTATCCAACAGCGGACTTTTCTTGGCTGAAATAACCTTCCGTGCTTCGAGAGTTCCTTAAGTCACCTTTCACGTCACCCATGGAAGAAAAAGGGGTAGGAAGAAGCACTTGTGTCAACCATTTCTTATAGTTTCAATGTATTTTTGTTTCCATTGCCACTTTATATTGTAGTATAAAGAATACCTTCAATGAACAGGAAATACGTACACTTTACGATTCAACGATTGCCGACTAGTACTGGGACCAGCCCAGTACTAGTCGGCATAGATAGGTGAAAATATAGACTTGTCGTTGTCGGAGAGATTCAGCTTTTCGTACCTTACCAGTTCTTCAAAGCAACATGGATAGATATCACAAACAAAAGTCCCATACCTGGATGAAATCGCTTTTGGCGTAATAAGGCGCCTTTTGCATTGTTCTTGGTAACTTATTTATTGTTTTTATTTTTGATTGCAATAAAAAAATATTTTATCTTATAATTATATTAGCTGGTTATTATTATATTACGGGGTTAATGTAGAAACATCGTCTTCATACCACCTTACAAAATCAATAAAAAGTATTATAATGTAATGAATGTACAAGAGTTATCAAGTTAAGAGTAAAGTTTCATCAAACACTGATAATTATAACTATTTTTTTGTGAACTTTAGATGTTTCCATCTAAATATCAGTAGATCAGAGCTACTAGGTACTCAGCCTCTTTACAAGAAGTAAAAGGAATCCTATTTTCAGCAGCAGCACATACATAAAGTGGTCTTATTGAAACAAACTGAAGATTAAATTATTGAAAAGTAAATGATTTCCCAAGTCAGTTTTGGACTTAAAAAATTATGCTTATCTAACTCTATAAACTTCCAGCAAGAGCTAGGCAACGGTTGCTGAAATAACGTTCCGTTATTCACACAATACGGAGGCTTCGCACAAAAGAAAACTGTTACAAGAAGCCCGGGTCGCACGGTCGCAGTGTTGATCGTTCTCTCAACAAAATACTCCTTTTAAACGGAAAATAAAAGTGATTTCGAGAACATTGTTCGCTAAATAAAGTGTTACGTTTTTCCCTGGAAAACTGTTCAGGTTTTTGCTATATTTTCTTTACATAGGTCAGGTCTATAATTCAAGTCTTGATTGTAAATGGTATGCTTGGGTGGTTTGGTCACTAGAGCGGCTGCATAAAGATTGACGAAAGAAATTCACAGAGCGGTTGCTTAAGGGCCACGCGGCCCATGGCGAAAATTGACCAACCGAATTTGTAACGTCCTCAAAAAATGTCGCTTAAAGAGTTCACGGAACCGACGTGCGTAGATGGAGAGAAAAAAATCAGTACAGTATGTCAGGCATGGAATTAATAAGTACGTTGTACGTAGTATTTGTTGATTCCATGATGTCAGGATCGAAGCAAGTGGAAATCAAGTGTCTGTGCCAGGTCTGTGCCTACTCCGAAGGGAAATAGGCGTGACGTAATGATTGTTTGTAGGTCTACCTAGCTTGCTCATTGTAGCAATAGTATTATTTGATGAGATGACTGGCGTTATATAGTTCCGCTGTAAGCCAAAGTGGGTGGGACTCGAGTTGGGGTTTGTTTGTCTAGAAATAGTACGAATGCTAGTAAAAAGCAAAAAATATTATAAAATTCCAAAAATAAAAATATTATTAACACTACTATAACTATAGATTAATAATTAAAACTAAGGGCAGCAGAGTGTATTTCATTGATAAACTTGAAAAGGCCCCCTGCATCGCCAACCGGCCTCCCAAGCGTGGTGGTGGTTATGGCAGACAAAATGATTGTCTTTTTAGTCCTTTTGGCGAGCTAAGGGGGAGGCTAGTTTGGTGCGTGTCTTTAATTTCTCATTTTGCTAGTTTGTGATATAAACTTTGTTGCTTAGTTAAGTTTTCTAAGTACACAAGTCAACAAATGCCTGAGGCAAATCCTCAACGAACTCTGGCCACGAACCATCACAAACCGATTTGGAGAATGACCGACCAGAGGACTGTAGACTCGGAGATAAGGATGAGGAAGTGGCGTTGGATTGGACATACCCTGAGGAGCCCGGAAGAAAACCTCCCCAAAGCTGCTCTCAGATGGAACCCAAGTGGAAGACGTCGGAGAGGACGCCCGAACCAAATCTGGCGCCGCACAGTGGGCCAGGAAGCCGCCTCCCTCGACCTAAACTGGGATAAACTGGAGCAGCAGGCGCAAGACCTGTCGATCTGGAAAGCTTTAATTCGAGCCCTATGTCCCTGATTAGGGATAAGAAGATAAGAAGAAGAAGAAGCACACATAGCGCCATTCATTGCATTTTTTTTTTTAAATATTGTGTGCTCCTACGTAGTTTTATTCTTATTTATTAAGTACTATTACGTTTTCTGTGTTATAAGGTTCTTATTGTATTGTTAACTGTGTGCACCTTTTGAAATGTACCTAGTTTAGTTCTAATGTCTTATTAAATTTTTCTGTTCGATAATGTTATATTACTGACTTAGTGTAAACGCTCATTAAGTGGAATAACCGTGGCTGTCGTTGGCAGTCAAAGTCCTATGTAAATGAGGCCTAATTTCGACGTTTTCAGATCTCTTGAATATTCCTTGAGACTTTGGAACGTGAAAACTCGGCAATGCCAAGTACTAATAACAAGTCAAATGTGAGATATTTTTATACTAAACTATATAGGTACATATTTGCTTGTAGGCATTATTTTATTATAATAATATAATTAAACCTATACTCGTATTTATTATGTTACAAAAAAAAATCGAAGAATGGACAGCGTCCTTTGTTGAAGAACTTTTGATTGATGAAAAAAATGGAAATTATACTATTTATTCAATAAAAATACATTTTAATTTCACTTCTATTACATTAGCAAAGGCAACATAATTACATTAAAAGTCTCTCAGAAATTCTTACACAATTAGACATCGTAAGAGCTTTCCTAAGTAATTGGTAAAAGAACTTTGGTAAATATGACAAATGAAATGCTGAGAAATGCTTTAAAAATAAACAGCTTCACGAGTGGTATTTACCACAAACTTGCGTTTTTAGGTATTACAATTTAATAAATAAATCGAAATATAGTTTTGTGAAATACATTATCGAATTGAATTGTCAATTATATTTGTTTAAAAAAAAAAACAATTATTTCGATATTGATAGTCAAAAAAAAATTATTTAACTAATCATCGCAAACGAAACATAAAAGTTTGATATTTGATTTTTAGTTCCAGGTTAATAACGCGGTTCTACATTTAGTCCTTGATACTTTTATTCTTACCATGTTCTTACCGTAATACTAAATAATAAAATAATACATTTTTCTAGCAGTCCCGGCAAACTCCGTAACGCGCCTTACAATTTTATATGGAAAAATGATACTGTTGTTTATACTAACTTTCCCTCTATCAATATATATAAAACTAGAGGCTGCCCCGCGGTTTTTTCCGCGCAGATTTCTCATAAACACAAAATTCCCGTTTTTTACCGTTCCCGTGGGAATTTCGGGAAATCCCTTCTTAGTGCTCACCTATACTTCCTAAGGAACCTACATGCAAAATTTCAGCCCGCTACGCCCAGAAGTTTCGGCTCTGCGTTGTCTGTCAGTCAGTCAGTCAGTCAGTCAGTCAGTCACTCAGTAACGGAAGAGTTTTATATATATTGATTCTTCCGTTACTGACTTACTGACTGACTGACAGACAACGCAGAGCCTAAACTACTAGGCGTAGAAAGCTGAAAATTGGCACGTGGGTTCCTTGGGGAGTGTAGGTGAGCACTAAGAAGGGATTTCCCGAAATTCCCACGGGAACGGGAAAAAACGGGAATTTTGTGTTTATGAGACATCTGCGCGGGAAACACCGCGGGGCAGCCTCTAGTTTTTCCATATTTTCTCACCTTTTAAACCTTCCCTGGACTACTACGAACATTTCATAACCCAAAATCAGCTAAATCAGCCCGGCCGTTCTCGAGTTTTAGCGAGACGAACGAACTACGATTCATGTTTATATATATTGTAGCTAGATTTTAATAAAATAATCTATGTTATATTATGAAAATTATATAATTTTCTCCACCGATCCAATATGTATCCCCTCTAGGTTCTACCTACCCGACTACCTGCCGAGAAATGTGTCAGGCCCACGTCAAAAAGTAATTACGATTTACGGCTCTCATTTGTGCGGCCGATTACGCGGGAGTTGGATTAGGAATATACGCTTCTAACTTCTGATAGATTATGTTTCAGAGTAACGTATTGGGTGTGTGTGTAACAAATTAAATCCTGAAAAGAATAAGCAAGATATACACGATAACTTTTTTATCGGAAGGAAAAATTAGCACACGTTAGGCATAGTTATACAGGACTAATTTCTAAAAAGAAAAAAAAATAAACCGTGCTTACTTAAGGTAATTCGAAAGTTTTGTAAAAAAAAAACTAAAAAACCATGTGTAGCATCAGAACAATGACCTTCGGTGGCTTAGCTGGTGCCAAACGAGTTACGGGGTAGAGGGCGATGCGCGGAGGGTGAAAAAGTTGAAGGGTCCATCGGCCTTAATGAGGTTTTTAATATTTTTTAAATTCTCAAGAAAAATTCAAAAGTCAAAAAAAAAATAGATTAATTGCAAAGACTTAGTCCGAAAAGTTTCCGCCACGATAAAAAAGTGACCGTGTATAAATATCATACAGGATTACTTAAAGATATATAGGTACACCGCTGAGTGGTGGAGAATGTGGGGAGAACGCGGTATTGTGCTGAAGAAGTGGGTAAAAAATCACTAAGTCAAAGGGCCCTCACTGCATATATTACAGGATTGCCTTTCCAAGTAAAATCTTTAAAAAAAATCTTTACATTTACTTATTTAATTGTTTATGTAAATAAGAAGGCCCGAGGGAAGGTCGTTAACAGTTTTGTTACTTAAAGGATTTATTTTAATTGAAATGTTAAGTCTCTGCAAATCCACACAAGAAAATTTCAGGATATTTAGGAATTAATTTAATTGTTGTTAGTTCAAAAACCTTATCGATTATTTGTTTGCTAGTTTGGTTGGGGTATATGGATATAATAATAATAATAATTAAGGACCCCAAAAAAGCATCCCGTAATACCGAAGAGTATGAGAAAATAATAATAAAAATAATAATAACGCATCACACTCAGAGCCCCTAGATCTAGGGCGAAACCATGGCGAAACACATCATCAGGCATTAAAATCCACCGTCCCAAGATATTATAAACATCGATAGGTATTATATCAAAACAATAATTCTAAAGCCGCCTCCGTAGCTCAGTGGCGTAGCGCGTCGCGCCTTTGATTAGGGCACGGAAGGTTGTGGGTTCGATCCCCGCAGAAAACACCACATATTGATTTCTCACAAAAACCACGTTGTGGTTGTTTTCGGTTGGATAGGACATTGCAGGCTTGTATCACCTGATTGTCCGAAAAGTAAGATGATTCCGTGCTTCGGAAGGCACGTTAAGCCGTTTGTCCCGGCCGCAGTAGTGGTCGTTATAACCGCGGCGACAAGCTGGCCCTTGTCACGTAGGTAATAAAAGCATAAACTCGGCTAAATGTGGGTCCGGCTCTTGAGCTGGTACCTCTGCCTAACCCTCCGGGGAATAAAAGGCGTGAGATTATGAGATTATGTTAATTCTATAGATGTCAAACAAGTAATCGATTCCAGAAATTTCTTTCTCTCACCTATGTAAAGAGTTATGTAAAGAGGTACGTACTGTAAGCGCTCAAACAGACGACGCCGCGCTGCTGCCGCGCACGCGCGCCCACTGCGCCGCCGCTGCGCAATCAATGCAAATTTATCGTTTCACTATACTATTGTTATTAACACCATGGATTTTCACGAGACGACTGTTCATGGCAAAACGAAGGCCTCTCGTGATAATTAGGACCATGGTAATTAATTGCTTGTTCTGAACATCGCACGTGACGTCACCGCGGCGTCAGTGCGGCGGCGGTGCGGCGGCGGCGCGGTGACGGCGTGTGTGAACAGTGTTGCGGTGCGGCGGCGGCGTCTTTCTGTTCGAGCGCTATTTAATTTGAAAAAAAAAAAAACTTTGATCCTAAGGTATGTGCTACGTTAACTTTACACACAGGTTCTACCTAGTTAGGTGCTATGTTAAGAAGTAGGCTCTAAATTAATCACAGACTCTAAATTAAGTTTGCTAAATTAAAAAAAGATAAGATTAAAATAAAATTGTTCTCAGTTAAATTAGATTAAAAGGAAGAGAGAATACATAAATCTGCGAACCTCCCTCGCAGCTTCCTCAATCCCAGTGCAGAAATATTTAGCTGTTACTGGAAATAGGAAAATAGCTAGCGACTGTTAATGCAATGAAAGCGGAATCTCATTTAATTGCGGGTGTACTGTTTTAATATGCATATTTTATTTACAGAAAAAGCTTCATATTTGATTTGAATAATTAATAATCACCTATAAGGTTTAGTTGGCAGTTAAAAAGTTGACTTTATTAAGACTTGGGGCCGTATTCGCTTATTTTGTTAGCCACTATAGTACTTAGTGCAATTCAATGTTAAATTCATACAACAGCAATCCATAGTAAAGTGGCGGTCTAGGAGTCCGTAACATATTTGTCTATAGTTATCGTCAGCCCTGTACTGTGTTGCCAGAGAACAAGGGCTATTTCGCAATACAGAAAAACCGGAAGTGTTACGGCGACGTAGACCGCCACTGTACCTTTTTTTTACACATCACACATCGAGCCCCTAACTAGGAAGAACCTGTATCTAGGTTGCCCGAAACTCACACAGAGGCGAACATCACACCCAGACCGGAAACAAACATCGATATTCATCATATCAATATTCGCCCCGCCCGGGAATCGAACACGGGTGCACACGTTTACTCAGTCCACATCACTGCCAACTGAGCCACGGAGCAGTCTTTTTGTTTAGATAATATCAAAACCGTGATATTTGGCAATTGACATATCATAATAATAAGTTTTTGTGCTTTTTAAAATAAGAAAATGAGGCCCCAGGGGTCATGGTTCGAGAGTTCGAATGCGAACATGTTTTATTGGATATCGATGTTCTTTTTCTGTGTTTGTATGTCTTTAAAGGTGTTTCAGGCACTTTTGAAGTATCTAGCAATCAAAGCAATGGCTAGAATCCAACAGATACATACAACAGAACATAGTAATACCAACAGATTCTACCCAGTTACTCAGAATCCCGAGTATGATGGATTAGTTGAGAGCGTTGAACAACGGATTCAGGACATCCGCTTCCGTCGCTCTTCTCGGGGCCGTTAGTAGATGGATGCACATAAGGCCCCCGCCTCGTGCACCCAACGATCCCAAGTTCACGTCTTAGTCGCCTCTTACGACAGGCGACAGGGGTTACCTTAGTCCTATTCTTCGGCCCGGTACTGCAGGGCTTTCGACTGAGTTAAAAGAAAAACTAGTTCTGGACACGAAAAGAAAACCTAAAATCATAGGCAACTTCCCAAGTACCTAGGTAAGTGAAATAAGTAGCCGCAGTTGATTCCATTAGCCGATTCACGACCTTTATATAGAAATCGATTAAGTTCGTGGTATTTTCTTGCTAAGTCATTTCAGACTGGGCTTCAAATGTAAGTATGAAGTGAAATTATTTTGTGCTTTTTTTGTCAGAGGTCGGCAGTAAATAATTTTTGATTTAACACCTTTATTCTTATCTTATTTTTAGAAGCATTTATTATTTTAGTTACGTATACAATACATTAAGCTTACCCGTAGCCGCATAATGGGGGATATGACAACCTTAAACAACCTTTTTTTTTTGGCCTCATGCAATATACGATACTTAAACGTACTATGTTTTAATTACTTTTTATTTCATGTTGCGAAAGTCGTTGTATGGCTTGAAAAAAGACCCTCAAACTTGGAATGATAATTTTGGTAGAGAGTTGTACCTCGAGTAAAATGTCCCCTGGTTATGGTACTTAAGGCAATCATAGGAAATATTTGAGTTGTCCATATAAAACTATTCCATGAAATACTAACATTGAGTCAATATTAAATAAACTCTAGTAAGAGCGAGCGTGTCACGCCAGTCTGAAATCTGAATAAAGAAAACTTAAAAGTAACGCCTTTTTCGTGTAAAATGTAAAAGTCGAATGTTGGTATGGTAAAAATGTTAATTAAACCCAATTTTAATGCATTATAAAGTTACATTGTCGTTTTAAGTGATAGCTCTGAAACACAAACTTGAAAGGTTTGCGCACACGAAATCTCTCGAGTCATGATCGATGCCGCAACGCTGTAACAGAACAGAACGCACAATGTCTTTGCCAGAATAAAAAATGTCTACTGCTCCATAGCATGTGGACTAAAATGCGGGTGCACCGGGTTTGATTCCCGGCGGGGCAAACATTGTTATCATGAAAATCGATGGTTGTTTCCGGGTCTGGGTGTAGTGTTCGTCTCTGTATATGTTTCGGGCACCCTAGTTACAGGTTCTTCCTAGTTAGGAGCTCTGTGTGTGATGTCTTATTATTGTTGATTATTTATTTAATATTAGCCACACAAGTTACTATATAGATGGTTTTAAAGCAGAATTAGGTATTTATGTGGGTAATAAATAGCGCTCAACCTTTTGTATTTACAGCTAATATGGTTTTACTTCACACATTTATAGGTAGTTTAAAATATTGTTGCTAGACAATACGCAACGCAATTACTGCTTGAAGCTGGTTCACTAGCACCTTTGAAGCTTTGAAATTATTATCATCATCATCATCAACCTGTAAGAGTCCACTGCTGGACAAAGGCCTCTTAAGTCGAACGCCACGCACCACGGTCCTGCGCCAGTCATGCAATTATGATGATGAGAGAAAAAAGAGGTTGCCAGACTAAATTGCTCCAAAACTTATGTCTTGTTGCTTTCGTGTGTTAAGCTTGTAGTGTTAATTCGTGCGCTACCCCCCTTGTGATTCGTCGACGTCGATATACTTTTTTATTGGTCTTCTACCTATATAACATGTACACTACTTTCTTTTTTGAATTGTTTCATTCATAGAGTTTTAGCAGTTAATGCTTCAATGCTATGCTTTAGTGCTTTGAATAATTACATAAAATTAAAAAAAAAAAAAAAAGATCTAGGGCACTGTACTTACTCCTTTGACTTTTATTTAAATACATAGATTTCGTTATATGATATTAACCTATTACCATTTCAATATTTGAGCACATTTAAGGCAAATGGTGCAGAAATATGTTTAAACGAACTGCGGGAAAAGCTTAAAATTTGGGAGAATGTGGGGACATGTACGATGGCTCCAATTAAGTTAGCTATATGCAGGCACATTAATTTCTAGTACTTAGGCTGACATTCACAATCAATGCGTAGTTTACCCGCTAAAGGTTGAACTCGGATAAGTCGCTTTCGAGTACAGATTTTCCTGATCAGGCGTCTCATAGTCCGTCGAGCGTCTACTCACGAATCTGGACTTTATATCAGCCAGACTACTATCGTGGTTCACGTCATTTCGACTATGACTTTAAGTACATTATTCTGTGCGCCATAATCAGAATTGTAACTGAGCTCTTCCCCCATGCATTGCGTGATTTGCGTGTCAGATGATTGACACAATGCCACGCAATCCTGCCTGCAGAGTAGATTTGACGCGTAATTATTGGTTTGCTGCAACTAAACTCTATTTTTGTTTCATGGAAATGAGTTTTTGTTTTTATTCTTTCAGGTTTTATTGTGTCTGGATCTTCAGACTCTTTTTGTAGGACAATTTCTTTGGTAAACAATAAGTTTAAGGCTAACTAAAAACCTTTTTAAAATTAAAAACAAATAGTCCGCCATCTTGATTTTTCTGCCATGTTGGATTTTTAATGACGTTACATTAGCTTATTATGTATTGTTAGGATCCTTGAACGTGTAAACAAAATTTCAGCTTAATCGGTTCAAGATATCTCCTTCAAGATTGAGGTTCAACATTTCACCCGAACAAATAAACTTACAAACATTTCAAGTTAAATAAAATCTTTAAAAAACATACATAACTTACCTAGTCGTAAAAAAAACGTACCTAGTCCAAAACATTTTCAAACCAGTAGTACAGTTATTTAAAACAAGCATCGATTTTATATTGTGTGGCGGTACGAAATTTAATAGGAACGAAATAATATTTAGAAAAAGTTATGCTGTCGCTCCCGAACCGCTACCGTGCGATACAGAGAGAGCTAATTCTTTGATAAAATTTGAATAGGTAACGTACCGGGTTTAATATACTCTTAAGAATCACCAAAAGATTCGTTCAGCTAATCTAACCCTGTAGCAAACACGCTGCAAGGCTGCTCTATATTAAATCAACCCTTTCGATCATGATAAATGGATGACGTCGGAGAGCCTGATCGATGGCCCTGTGCGAGAGACCTCAATTATTTACTGTTTCAGCCTTTAAATAAAATGTAAGATCGGTTGTATTTAGAGGTACAGGAGTGAGGCTACGCAACGCCCCTAGTTGAATCAATGACATAGTATAAAAATTCGCTACCCACGTCTGTCCCTTATATCTTTAAAACTAAGCAACGGATTTTGATGCGGTTTTTTTTTTGATATAGAGTGATTAAAGAGAATGGTTTATATGTAAAATAAATGCACAACACAGTAATAGGTAAGGCAGTACGAAGTTCGCCGGATCGACTAGTTAATTAATATAGAAGACATCATTATTATTGATGATTCTCAGCCAAAATAGGTCCACGGCTGGATATATGCCTCTACATCGTTTTTTTTTTATCTTCTCCATCTTGAATCACTTAGTTAAAAATAAAATACCTACCGGTATAATTAGTGCCATTTTTTTTAAGTTAGTCCAAAGGACTATGCAAAAAATCGTCCCATATCATCAACAGATGCCAAACATATCTCATTAAATACATCTCGACATTGTGATTATTTTTTACTATGGCGACATCACTGTAGGATATGGGGTTATCGTGCAATAAAAAAAAATATGTTATACTTATACAGTTTTATTAAGTATTAAGAATCGAATTAAAAATGTACTATTTAACTAAAAAAAACTCGAGAGAGAACAGCCGTAAGACGTACTTTACCCTCCCTCCTTGCTCCGTTACCCCGACCGCACCCTTTCGACGCCTGCGCCCGCGCACCTCCCTCAGTCGTGGCTAGTACGTTCTGCTGTGTTCGCGTTGTTTATTTGTGCGTTATCGGCTTGTTTGCGACTATTACTAACCTCTGCTTGTTTATTGGACCTCTGGTTAATTAGAGGACGAATACAATCTCGACACGTTAGATCGCGCGTTTATTATTGTTACATATTAATAAACCGAAGTGAAACTGGCAGACGTGCTATTGAACAGTGGTATTGCACATGCCTAACAGGGGCGCGTACGGTTGGAAGTTGTGCCCATATAATATCAATTATATGGTATATGGGCAAAGGTCGACATATCGACTTTAATCTACCAGCGGCAATGTTATCGACTATTATAATAGATGAAAAATATAACGTTATTTTTGTCTGGATAATAGTTCTGTTGTTATTAAGTGTCTACTTGCACAATTGTTTTTGTGTTATTAATACTTAAAATGTCTAGTTGAACAATTGCTTTTTGTAATTATCGTCTAAAATGTAATTTTTTATTTTAAAATAAAAATACTTTATTTTTGTCAAAAGTCTTTTTAAAAAAAAAACCCCGTCGAATTCCGAACTAAAAATTGGTACTGACTTTTCATGGGACGTAATAATGATATTGAAACTTGTCCATGTCTGTTGATGGGATGGGACACTGCCCATACATTTTTTTGCATGGTCCTTTACCCAAGGGAAAAAGTTACAAGGGCAAAAAGTTAATGTTTATTATTCATCATTTCTCGGCCAGGAATTGGAAGGCAAAAAAATACTATTAAGTTATAGACTCTAGTTATCTATAGGTATATGTATTTTTATTAAATTTTATCGGAATGAAAAATATATACAAACTGGCAACGGTGTCTTGAAACGGAATCATTTTAAGTAAGAAACTCTAAAAACATAACTTCTTTTAACGAAACAAAACATAAATTTTTGACTTTTTATTTTACCTTGGGCTTTATTGGTTCCTATTTTATCTAAAGAGAAAATGAAAATAATTTACTAACTCCACATACGAAGGGGTGTCCCCATTATTTTCTACATTTTTGTGCCAAACTGTATGTCACGTCACCTAAAACTGAGCCTAAAACAAACGGCCTCTCCAAAAATCCTTCGTATCTATAGTTGGGACCAATAAAAACAACAGACGTCCTAAGTCGTCCCAACAGACACAAAGTTAATTACTTCTTTTCCCAGTTGGTAATCCTATCTAGGACGTATCAGTGACAAATGACCCCTTCTTTGTACCTACACTAGGCTGGTAACAAATGTCTCTTGGGTAGGACGGCTTTTTGTCTTTTTGTATTTATTTGCCTTAGGTTTTGTTACTGAGAGCATTAAAGGTCGTTCACTAATTGATTTCTGATTAGTTATATAATTCTGCATGTTCTAAATTTATTTGTTCTTTTATTCAAAAAAGAGTTTTCTATTCTTTACTCGTAAAGTAAGGTAGCCCAACTTAAAAAAATCGTTTATAAATAAAAAGATCACAAGATCACAATCTCTTCTAATATACATGGTAATTTTCTTATCGCGGTGGAAACTTTCAGGACTTACCGTCTTATTCATAAAAAGTTAAAGAGCATTTTAGTTATTTGACGTATGTCAATTTAGACTGGATGTCACGTATTTACCATACAACAAACCAGAGAAGTAGATCTCCAGTAACGCTGCTTAAAATCTACTGTATCTTTATGAATAAGACGGTAAGTCTTTGCATCATATATGAATTGAATAATTTTTTTTTTACTTTTGATTTTCTTTTGAAAATTTCAAAAAATAAAAACTTATTTAAGGCCGATGGACTCCTTGTTCACGCCCCTGCGCATTTCCTTCCACTCCCTGACTCGTCTGGCACCAGCTAAACCACCGTAGGCAATTGCTCTGATGCTACACAACGTTTTTACAAAAACTTTCGAAGTACCTCAAGTTAGCACGGTTCATTATTTTTCAATTTTGTTTTCAGGAATCAGTCCTGGGGGCCAAGTTTCTTAACTAAAAACGAGTGACTCGTAATTGTCTTGTTAGCGACTTAGTTAACCATTGCTGTTTTCTTTGAGCGTGCAACAGAAATTACCTTTGTTAAAGCGGCAATGGTTAACGAAATCGCTAACAAGACAATTACGAGTCACTCATTTTTAGTTAAGAAACTTGGCCCCCTGTATAACAATTCTACCGGGTGTAAAATTTTTCTCCACGATAGAAAAGCAACCGTGTATACTTGTTGTTCTTCAACTCTTTTTGGCTGCCTAGAATAAATTGCTTTTACTGTTAAGGCCGCCTTTAGCATTGTTTGATGTGATTTATTTTCTTGTCGTTAAATTTTGGTCGCAATAAAGTATTCTCTTTTCTTATTAAAAAAATTCATAAATACCCGTAGATATAGGTTTTACTAAAACGTATAAAAACATGATTAATACAATTTTCTTCATTAAAAATGCTTGCGATGCTTAGGGGACCGTCTATTGGGTACCCCTAAGTTGGGAACAATGTATTTTTCAGTATGATTAATGGTGTAGGATTTTTGGCAAGTCCACTGCAGGTTGAGTGACAAGATTAATGGACTCACCCTGCCGATACTAATTTTATTATGAAGCCAGACGACTTTATCTCTTTACTTGGAATATTAGTTAAGGTTTAAATGTTATAAAACCTTTTTGCAAGAATTAAGAGCCAGCTTACAGCAATGCTAGCGCCATTCGCACAATAAAAAATATCTTACTATTTCACCTTAGGTTTTGCAAATTGATAAATTTAGTTCTTCTATTTGCTTACATTATCACGTACAACAATACAATACACGTATTTAACAAATATATATATGTTAGAAAATCACCAGTATTTTTTACCCTGCATGAGCTTCGATGTTTGTAGTGTAATTATTCATATTTTTTATATTACGTTCCTTTAGTAGTAGCTTTTCTTGTATTCTTGTTTTGTGCTTTTTTTTGTTTGTTTATTGTAATGTGTCGTTGACGCTGCGAAATAAATGTGATTTCTTTCTTTCTTTCTTTCTGCTTATTTTATTTGAAAACTTTGCTAATGATTCACAAAACAAAGAAATTCAATACAAATAAAATAATGAACTGGTGGTTGGCATGCAGTTCCTTTTAAAAAAAAGTTAATTTAAATCTACTACCGCTTCACCCTTTAGTCTGAACAAATACTGATTGCAAATGAAAACCTTAATTAGATAGCGATAAGACTGAAAGTAAAGGTTTCAGCAATCACTTGGAAAACGAAGAGTGACGCTGAAAAACGGAAATGAGTACCTAACCTCGTTACGGGACTGAACGACCAGAAGTCTTAGCAAACTGATTTGTATTGAGAAAGAGTTTTTTTATGTTTTAGTTTTTATTCAAGTAAAATTAAATTGCTTTTTGATTTTTAAATTAGAGATGAGAAACAAATTACTGAACCTTTGAATTCCATGGGTCTCCTAGTGTAATCCAATTTTTTTATGATACTGACTTACGTTTGGTTAAATTTTTGCCCCACTTTGAGCGATCAGATTTAATTCAAACTTTTTACACAAAATAAAGAAGCAATGACAATAAAATAAAAAAGAACATAAGCGTGTTTTATAAACTATAGATATATTAAAATTGCCAACATATATTCTACTAAAAACTAACAAAAGATACTCACGAAAAACTATCAGTTCGTATTTACTTATAAAAAACTTTTTATAAAAAAATTAAACCGCCGAAAAAACTGAAAAGCATTAAATAATAGGGAAACATTTTCTATTAGGCCTGGAGGGGCAGGAACCTACCTTGTTGCGGGAACACGTTTTCCTCCAGAGCTTGCGGTGTGTGGTTTCCGAAAATCCAGGCTTCAGGTCACTAGCACAGGCACTAGATAGTTCAGAGTCCAGGATCACGGATTGTACGGCCAATGTAGTTCACGAGTTAATTTTAATGATTTTATTTGAGTTTTTTAAGTTAATTCTTTTAAGAGCGCGCGCGGCGAGCGGTGAGTTTTGCGAAGCGTTGCGTAGGAGTTTTTTTTTTTTTTTTGTAGGTGCGGGGGATGGGAAAGGAAGGAACAGTGTTGCAAGAGTAAAAAATATATAAAATGCGTGCGTGAGTGTGTAGCGTTGAATATTGTTAATAAATTTTAAATAAATATCAATTATAATTAATACGGCGCAGCCAACTTCGGGGGGCCTAGAGGTTTCCTCTACATTGCGTTAAATATACTAAAATTAAAAAAAGTTTTATGTAAAAAGAGTTATTGAGTGGGCAACGGGCAAAGCCGAGTTACAGGGCGAATATAACTTCCTGAAGAAGTCTTCACTTTAGCGACTCTAACTATATTATCCCTACCCGGGAAAACCTCTGAGACAATAGCTAGCGGCCAATTCATTGGATGAGAGTTGTGTTCTTTTATTATTACAACAGTTCCCACCTTCACAGGATTTGATGGTGAGTTCCATTTCTCGCGTTGTTGGAGTGAAGTAAGATACTCCATGCTCCAGCGTCTCCAGTAACTTTGTACTATTCTATTCAGAAGCTGATAACGAGTTAATCTGTTATCAGGGAGAGTGTTATCAATATTTTCAGCGGGTAAAAATTTCAGCGGCGTTACATTTAAGAAATGATTAGGCGTTAATGCGGATGGATCAGCGGGATCCGAGGATAAAATGCACAAGGGTCGGCTGTTCAACAAGCCTTCCACTTGGACGAGAATCGTGTTAAATTCTTCATACGTGAGAATCTGACTTCCAATGGCCTTTGCTAAATGAGTTTTTGTTGATTTTATATTAGTTTCGCTTTGACCATTGAAATTCGGACCAAACGGCGGGGAATGCATAAATTTTATCTTTTGTTGCGTAAGATACTCAGTTAAATATTGGTTATAATCAGTGGACTGTATTAATGTATAAATCTCATTGAGCTTGCGTTTTGCTCCAATGAAATTGGTACCTCCGTCACTGTAAAGGACAGAGACGGGGCCTCTGCGTGAGATAAAGCGTTTGAAAGCGGCGAGAAAGAGATCAGAACTTAAATCCGATACTAATTCTAAATGTAATGCCCTTGTCGTCAAGCATACGAAAAGGCAAATATAAGCCTTATGGCTTTTTACACCACGGCGGCGGATATGCGTTACGTAATAGGGACCTCCATAATCGACAGCAGTGTGGACGAAAGCCTTCACTTGGGAAACTCTTATGGAGGGGAGATCTCCCATCGGAGGGGTAGTGTTGCGCGGATTGCGTTTAAAACAGATGTTACATTTGTATACCCTGTTACGAATTAGATTTCTTGCTGCAAGAATCCAAAATCTTTGGCGAATGAGCGAGAGTACTAAAGCGGGACCTGTGTGCATATTAGATGCATGAAAGTGATCAACTAAGAGCGATACTATGCGACCTTTGGCTGACAGCAATATCGGGTGCTTTTGTCCAAAATCCAGGTCAGCGTGAGATAGTCTACCACCTACGCGTAATAGACCATGATCATCTATGAAAGGTTTGAGTTTTAGAATTGCTTTGCTAGGGCAAACTTTATTATTTTTTATAGCGTCGAGCGAGTGAGACAAATGCTCATTTTGTGCGTAGCGAAGTGCATATAGTTCAGCGTGTTCTAAATCATCTACCGTGATGGAACCTCGGGTAGCGATTACCTTCGCGAAACGGAGTACGTATACTAATGCGCGAATAAATTTATTCCATGTGGAACAGCGTTCTGCGAGATCATATATGGGGTGAGTAGCGGTTGTTGTAGCTGATGTTTGTACGAGAAAAGCTACATTTTTTATTTCTTGTGTTTCCGTATTTTCATTGTGATTAACAATATATCTTTTCACAGGCCAGGCGTTTATTGGTGCGGACAGCCACTGCGGACCATGGAACCATAGAGTGTTATTTACTAACTCCGTAGGTGTTACAGGGCGCGAAACGATGTCGGCGGGGTTCTCTACGCCACGAACGTGAAACCAGTGAGAAGCGGGTAAGTACTCATTTATTTGAGCGATGCGGTTAGCTACGAATGTATGATACTTGTACGCGGGAGAATGAATCCAGGTAAGAGTAACTGTTGAGTCCGAGAATGCGTATATTTTATTTATATCACAGCGCTTACTAAGAACAGAGCGGACAGAGTCGATTAACTTTGCCAGCAGCACTGCGGCGCAAAGTTCTAATCGTGCGAGCGTTTTATTCGTAGTGGATACTTTTGATTTAGAGGTGAGTAGTCTGACAGAGTGAGCGGCGGCGTTTTCATCGGAGTCGACACGTAAGTAGACGGCAGCTCCGTAACATTGCTCGCTGGCGTCGGCGAATCCGATTAGAGTGACCCTAGTGTTCGAGGTTATACCTATATGGCGCGGTATTTTTAATTTAGAGAGTTGCGGTAGATCCTTTTGGAACTTAGTCCATTTTGAGTGAATAGAGTCTGGTACTTCGTCATCCCAGTCCAGCTGTAACTTCCAGCAGTCCTGAATGAGAAGCTTCATATAAGCGATGACGGGACTGATGATACCTAGCGGGTCATATAAGCGCGCGGTTACCGAGAGCATCGAGCGTTTCGTGCAAATCTCTGGCATATCTATATAAATTTTAAATTGAAAGGTATCGTCCGTAGGCTGCCATTGCATGCCTACGATTTTGGTATCGGCGTTGGGGTCATCGTCAAAATTAATAGCGTGCGGACTTCTATGCGCGGTTGATATGCGTGACATAAGTTGAGTATCATTTGAGATCCATTTTACTAAATTGAAACCTCCAGACTTGAACATTGCGATCATTTCTTTATAGGTAAGTTCAGCGGTTTCTATGTCGGCAACTGAGCCAGCGTAGTCGTCAACGTACATATGATTTTCAGCTTCATACGCGGCGAGCGGATAAGAGTCGCGACTGTCTGCGGCGAGCTGACGAACAACGCGCATAGCGAGGTAAGGCGAGCTAGACACGCCAAAACAAACCCTATTGAATTGGTACATGTCAATGGGAACGTTCGAATCAAATCGAAAGAGAATGCGTTGAAATGAGTGATGATTTGTATTAAGTTTGACTTGAAAATACATTTTTTCAATGTCTGCGGTCATAGCGATTGAAAACATGCGTAAATTGAGAAGCAATTCAAAGATATTGCTTTGTAAAATAGGACCCGTATATAATAAATCGTTAAGCGATTTACCAGACGCCGTTTTACAACCAGCGTCTAAAACAACGCGTGTTTTTGACGTTTCCTTGTCGGGACGATAAACGGCCCTATGCGGCATATAATAAGAGCGAGAGTATTCAAATGAGTTGGGAACTTTAGTGAGATATCCCTGATCAATGTATGTTTGAATCGTTGCGTTATAATCGGTGCGTAAATTAGCGGAGTCAAGTTTCTTTTCTAGATTTAATAAGCGGCGTTTAGCTATAGAGTATGAGTGTCCCAAATTTTCAGGAGAGTGTTTGAACGGAAGAGCAACTGTGTATCTACCGGAATCTTCGCGAGTGTATGTATCTTGGAATATTTGTTCACAAGCTACATCATCGGGACTTAAATGTTTTTTGTCTGGAACATTTTCTATTTCCCAGAAGCGTTGCGTCATCTTTTCGAGTGAAACTGTCTCTGTTTGACATAAAAAAGTTTTATCGGAGTTGTGCGTAGTTGCGTGGAGAGAGAGCGAAGCGTGCGGGCGGCATTGGGCTTTACCCATAGCGACATAACCGAGAGTTGTTTGAACACCGACTACCGATGAGGTAGGTGACGCCATCTTGTGAGAACCAAGTAAAAGCGGGAATAATTCGTTGCCTATCAAACAATCTATTTCACCCGGTGAGTAATAATGGTCGTCGGCCATTGGCAAATTTTGTAAATGAATTAAGTCATTCATATCAATTTCCGTGTTCGGTAAGAAGTCAGTTATTGTTTCGATTACTCTAGCATTAACTGTGTATGAGCAGCGCGAGTCGAAGCGAGAATATATTTTAAATTGTGTGACACCAATCGATGGATTTTCCAGTTGACCTATACCCTTAACGATTGAGTGTGCAGGAGTAATTTTTAAATTTAAGCGTTCACAACAAGATTTTGTAATAAAATTACTCATTGATCCCGTGTCTAAGAACAAACGAATACGATTTTCTTTGTTGTTATTGTAGACCTTAACAGTCGCGGTCGGTAACAAAACAGTTGTATCACTGTTTGAAATACGCGCGGGAATTGTAACCGAATGTGCACGGTTGTTATCAACAGCGCCGTTCGAGTTCAAAGGCGGGCGAGAGTCGGTAAGATGAGTTTGAGCGGAAGCGAACGAGAGATGCGGAGCGACGGCGGTGGCGGCTATCTGCGGGTGCGAGTGCGAGTGAGACGGGTAATAGACATCGGGTTGGTTATGGTACGGCGCGAGCGGCTTGTCATACGACGTGTTATCAATGTTAACATTGGATTCAGCTTGGCGGCAAGAATTTAAATAGTTTCTTTCGAAATGTAATAGCGAGTGGTGTTTGCGGTTGCAAATAGAACATTTGTTGTTAGATTTGCATGTTGATATATTATGAAAACCTAAACAGTTTACACAAAAAGAATATTTGCGAACGATGTCGTTTCTGGCTTGAGTATTTGAGTTTATAAAACGTTTACACTTATAGAGTGGATGCGCGTTTTCAGATTGACACACCTTACAAACGGATGGTTGAAACTGAGTAACCGTTTTGGATGAAATTTGCGTTGTAGGTGCATGTTCAGAGTGTTGAGTGTGAAATGATTTAGTTTTATTATTATATGGCGTTGCGTTAGGCGTTATTTTATTATATTGAGTATGAGTGCGAGTGCTGTTATTATAAGCGTTTGAGTGAGAGTGCAAATTTGAGAGTTTACTTTGTTCCTGTAGGAACTTTTTCAAGTCATTGAATGTGGGAATATCCACATGTCTATGAGCTTGTTCAAATAAGTCAAGTGTGGGTTTGTCTAGTTTGCTTAGTGCAATATGCATTAGAATGAAATCTGACAAGTTGTCTAATTTTAAATGTTGCAGAGCGGCTTCGGCTGAACAAAAGTTATCTAGAATTGTTTCTGCTGATTGGCCGGTCTTATGGTGAAGGAGTTTATCTAGGTACATAGATGCTTGTACTCTAGTATTTTGGTATTTGTCCAAAAGTGCTTGCCATAATATTTGATAATTTTCTGAGGTAGCGGTGATACCTGAAGAGACATTTAGTGCCTTTCCCGATAGGCATCCTATTAGGTATTGAACTTTCTCAGCGTTGGATAAGCGTGTGTTGGTGTGTATAACACTGCGGAAGTTTTCATAAAATACTGGCCACCTACTAGGAGTACCATCAAAACTTGTGAGTTGTAGCGGAGGTAATTTAATGTTTACATTATCATTCTTATGTTTGTCCTCTAGCTCTTGTCTCAGACCAGTTTCAATTTGTTTTATTAAACAATATAGCTCGTCAAATGTGTTGACGCTGGAGTAACTCGGCTGAGCGTCAGGGTTTACTTTGAATTGTTCGATACAGAGTTTATCTAAAGTGTCGAGGTAATCTGAGCGTATTTTGTCAATAGAATGAATTCTAGCGAAAAATTTATTGCGTGAGAAATCATCGGAAACCTTTAGGCCGAGATTGTAAACTTCTTGAGCTATAAGAAACAAACTTTGTTTTTTATGTTCGAGAAAACTAATTAAGGCGTTATCATCACTGCATGAATCTTTGTATTCATCGTCCTTCTTTTTTCCTTTAGACATGATGAAAAACAATTAAACAAGCGTGAAGGAAAGAGAACTTGTTGCGAGTTTGAAATCTAAAACGAAGCGAAATGTTTTCTGAATGCAATAAAAAAATGGCGATGCGTGGGTAGATATTTTTTCCGATGCGTTGAAAACTAAATAAGATTCTAGTAAGAAAATGAATGTTTTTTAGAGAAATATAAATTTAAACAAAAAGTATATTATTATAAGTTGCGTTTTTACTTGAGTTGCGTTAAAATAATAGGTAATAAATGCGATGAATCGCGATTCGTTGCGTAGGTACCTAAGTTGGCCGGGGCGTGCGTTTGATGATTGTGAGTTTGCGTTGAAAGTAAAATGAATAGCGTGTGAGTAAATTGAGAGGAGGATAATAGGGAATGTAGGAAGGATCCGGGGTAGAAGGACCAAATCTTGGAGGGGCAGGAACCTACCTTGTTGCGGGAACACGTTTTCCTCCAGAGCTTGCGGTGTGTGGTTTCCGAAAATCCAGGCTTCAGGTCACTAGCACAGGCACTAGATAGTTCAGAGTCCAGGATCACGGATTGTACGGCCAATGTAGTTCACGAGTTAATTTTAATGATTTTATTTGAGTTTTTTAAGTTAATTCTTTTAAGAGCGCGCGCGGCGAGCGGTGAGTTTTGCGAAGCGTTGCGTAGGAGTTTTTTTTTTTTTTTTTGTAGGTGCGGGGGATGGGAAAGGAAGGAACAGTGTTGCAAGAGTAAAAAATATATAAAATGCGTGCGTGAGTGTGTAGCGTTGAATATTGTTAATAAATTTTAAATAAATATCAATTATAATTAATACGGCGCAGCCAAGGCCTTAATTTACTCACTTCTTAAAGTAATTTTGGATTACCAAGAAATTTTAAGTCGGCGCCACACCACACAAGCAAATTTATTATCTACTTAAAGCGCGATGCGCAGCGGCATACGTTTTTCGGTTATTTCTTTGAATTTCAGGTAATTTAGTGATCTTTATTCGTTGATTCTGTGGCACCGACTCAAAATTTCTTGGTAATCCAAACTTACTTTAAGAAGTGAGTAAATTAAGGCCTAATAGAAAATGTTTCCCAATTATTTAATGCTTTTCAGTTTTTTCGGCGGTTTAATTTTTTTATAAAAAGTTTTTATTTTTTACTTTTCAGTTTTTTTGGGCTAATTTTTTTGACCCCAGCTAATCACCCTTCACAGGGTGGTCGCACCCCACAAGGTGGCCACACAACCTGGTGAAGGTTGAGGGACTAACAGGATGAGGTTCGATCACGACCGGTCGGTGAGGCGATTTATGAGGGAGGCCTATGTCCAGCAGTGGACGTCTATCGGCTGAGATTATGATTATTAACATTCATATAAAAAAGACTCATAATTATACCTAGCAGTTTTCACGTAAATCACAACACGGCAATACAATCGGTGAGTAAACAATAAAGTCACCCCTAATTTGCCACCCTTAGGGTTGAAATTTTATTTCCAAATTTTTATGGGACCAACTTCAAGGTATACCCTGTCGATTAAAAAAAGAATTATCAAAATCGGTCCACACAGTAAAAAGTTATGCGTGATCATACATAAAAAAAAAAATATATATACGCGACGAATTGAGAACCTCCTCCTTTTTGTTTTTCGTCGGTTAATAAGTAGGTAGGTAATATCATCAAAAAGCAAGTGAAAGGTCGTTATTTTGTCGATAACTTCAATTATTCATCGAGGACCTTGTTAGCCCTCTCAAGCTGGGTCCTGGGAGGTAAAAGGAATCGCAAATATACCTATAAGTACCTTTATATCTATTATTGGAAATATTTTCAGGTCCTAGGGTGACCAGATGTCAGGAATTTTCCTGATGTCAGGAATTTTAGACAAATGTCAGGAAGGCGGCCGGAAAAGGGAAATGTCAGGAATTTTCGCCAAAATAAATTTTAGGGCTATAGGATTTAACTCTCTCTTTTTATTATCCATTGCTGCTCTGCTTTATAGCGTAATGCCCATAACGTAATTAACAATACAAGCTAAAAAAAAACGTGCTAGCCATGCACTTGTCAGGAATTTTGGCCGAAAATCAGGAATTTTATCTATTGAAATTTGTATCTGGTCACCCTATCCGGCCCTGAGTGGCCAGGCCACTTTAGTTTTTCTTTACTTACAGCGTATTGAGTGTATTGTATGGTATGTAGTTGTAGGAATATTTTACTATCTTTTTTTTTCTATACATTGTGAGGTTTTACAGTTTAGTATTTATTTCAATGCCAATACTTTTGTTAAATAAGTTTTTCTCCAATACCCCGAAGCATAATCCCAAATTTTCGTTCCCGTGATTTTCGGGATACAAAAGAACCCTATGCCTGTCTCGTGGTTCAGCAGCCCTCCTACCACTTTTAAACCGACTTCAAGAAAGGAGGTTATCAGTTTGACCTGTATATTTGTATGTATGGATGTTTGTCCGCGATTATCTCGGATATGGCTGAACCGATTTTGATGAGGTTTTTACAAAAGTATTTATTACATTCAGGAGAAGGTTTTAGTACTATTTTAACCGACTTGAGAAAAGAGGAAGTTCTCATTTTATGTATGTCTAAATTTATAAAAGACGGGTCTCTTTTTGTAAACAAGATATTATTAATAATAAGTACGGATAGTTAAAATTAATATCAAAGTTATAAGTCAGAAGAGCCAGGAAAAGGTATGCTTACCGGAACTATCAATGTCACTTAAGGCTAAACCCACAGAAAGCCGAGCCGAAATCATGTTATTTCTTTTCATCTTGGCTTAATTGAAATTTATCCACCTGTTTCCATTGAGGCCCCTACTGTATTGTTAAGAATGTCCTTTACTATTTCTGGATGTTTTCTCTTTAAATAGCTGTTCCATTCGCTTTCCAGGGGATCTATTGCAGTTCAAAATAAAAAAATGAGAATGTGAATCGTTTTGACATTGTATATAGGTGAATCATTTTGAATACACAAGAGATTCAACTGTAAATCCGCAATGTATACTTATCACATGACAAAATGTTTCTCATTCTTATTTTTATTGTAAACGGCAATAGCCTAACTGGATGAAAAACCACGCCTCATGCAATTTCGGAGTATAAGGTAGGTACTATGAATTTTAATACATTTAAGGCTTTATTTTACTGGACTTTTAACATGAAACATTAATGTATCCTAAATCAAATACTTAAATTATTTTTTTACCAACTTCAAAAAAGGAGGTTATCAGTTTGACCTGTATGTATGTATGTATGTTTGTCCGCGATTATCTCGCGTTAGGCTGAACCGATTTTGATGCGGTTTTCAGTAATGTATTTGTTACATTCAGGAGAAGGTTTTAGAACCTATTTTAACCGACTTCGAAATAGAGGAAGTTCTCAGATTATGTTTGTTGCAGTTCTTTGAAGGCGGGTCTCTTTTTGTAAAAAAGAAATTATTATTGAATTTAAATATGACCATTTGTTTTATTTATGTCAACGTGTATTATGTAGCAGATAAACGACACCCGCACTAAGCATTTTTCAGCTTAGTCGAGCAAGGCCCATCACACCAGTTTATTAATGGTAATCAAGTAAAGTACACTGCTCACGATCCCACTACTCCTTTCATTTACGAACTTATTAGGTTTGGACAATGTAAATCCAATATTCAGTTATGAGTTTAACATTTTAACCCTGTTCCTGGAAACCCGTACAAAAGTATCAGGTATTTTCTCACCGTAAACGTTATTTCTTACTCGCAAATGGACTCTACTCTGTAATGACCTCGTTTGTTCTAAAGGCCAGACGGCCAGACACAACAACTTTAAGTTTTTCGCAAAAGTTTCTTGCGAGCTAATGATGATTACGAGCGTAATAAATTGCAAATTCTTGTAAATATTTATGTAAATAGAATGGTTTGAAATCACGTGAAATAACTCAGATTCTAATGCGTTAAAATCGTAGTGGTCTCATTGTACATTGTACAAGCACAATACATGATATTGATATGATTGGTAGTTACTACGTGTAACCTATCAATTCTATTTCTTTTAAAAGCTTTTATTTAACTTGCAATGTATGTATGAATGTTTGTTCGCGTGCAATCTTGCAACTCATTTTTGAAGCAAAAAATTGAGCTGAAATTTTGTTACGTATAAGGAGGCTATCAATAAAAAACATAATAAGCTAATGTCGTCATTAAAAATTCAACATGGCAAAAAAATCAAGATGGCGGACGAGTTCTTTTTTGTGTACTTCTACATTATGGGTATCAAATGAAAGGCCTTGCTGAGAATAACTCAACAAATTACTTAACGAAATAATAGCTTGATTTTATAAAGATGTTCAACCTTAACCATATTATTTTTAAATATATGGCTGTTTAATTCGCGTGAAGAAATATTAGTCTTCCTATTACGGACGTACTAAATGACATAAAGCTTCCATATGGATATGTGCTCAATGCCTCTACCCTTCGTGTACAGACATACATAACAAAACTAACAGAATCAGTATACTACAGTCTATTTCCCCTGGGACTGTTCGAGGCGTCTTCCCAATGACTTTGGGGAGTTCATAAACATATTAAACTGGTCTAGAAGCTATTTATTTGTCGAATAGACCTTGATTGATTGTTTGGTGGGGTGGGATTCGGTGATAGTATTGCAGAGGGAGGCTTACGTCTTAGGGTGGCTAAGACAATTACAGAGGCATGTTACACCGATTTAACTAGCGGCAATGTCCTGAAAAAAAAAAAAAAAACCGTGGCAATTAAAAAAAAATATCATGATCACTATTGATTTATCGATTATTTATGTTCTAGGTTGCATACATTTTGTAAATAAAAATACACTAATATAATACAGCGTAAGTACATTATCATTATCAATACATAGAGAGCTACTAAATTTTTGCAATTATTTGGGCTAAAGGAAAGGTGACTTTGGTTTTTCTGTGGATCTCATGGTTTTAATTCGATAACGCAGGGAAACTCCAAGCATGGTCCTTAAAATTTTCACTTTAAATTACTTCAAACTAATAGCTACGTATAGTTAAATACCATGTCTCGGTTCCGTAAGTCATAACTGGCAACACAATATTAACGTAGACCTTTAAGGCACTGCGTTAACTTGGACCAAAAGTTATAGCAGAGCTAGCTTCCCGAACTCTGCTTATCCATATTTGATACGACGATCGACCTCTTCTTTATCTAAGTTGGACCTTTTATTTTAAACAAATGTAAAAACATAATGTAGACCCAAATGAGCATGTCCGTCCATCCAATAGGCAGATAAATTGAGCGTTCAACCAAAATGGCCACCACATATCTGCTAAGCACGGGCAATCACCAAAGAGGGCCTCAAATCGAGCTCACAGCCTGCTCCCATTGCGATAAAACAAACCGCAATTAGTCCAAATATATGAGTAGGGGCGGGGCAAAGGCATTAAGGGTGATGGCTTTAAATGATGCGCGATATAAAATGTTCATGCCGTTTGTTTCTGTCCGACACTTGGTTTGCCGAATCGCTACGAGCGATATGGTCGCCTTTTGTCAAGTTACCATTTTATTTAACTGTACCTATCTAAAAGTCTTCTGTTAATCTCTGTGTGGCAAATACAGCCTAAACAGTAACTGTTTGCGTACGCAATAAAAAAAAAGGTTTTCTTGTCTCAATAGTTTATTAATAGAAATAGTAATTAAATTTGAAAATTTTTACAAGAACGGTAGGAATAAAGTTTTTTTTTCGTAATAAATATTCGATAAGATAGTAATTTTTTTTTTCTAGAGCTTTGTCATCATTCTTCGTTCTTCTTACTTCTTATTTCAGTATAAATATTATTATTATTACTAAAGAGAGAGAAAAGCTTTATAGATCTATTTCAGTCGTCTTAGCTATCACTTTATCCTCTATATCCCCCACAATAACGTTTTGTAATAAAAGGAATATTGTCGTATGTGATGGCCTATATTTTTGACCCGCTGTGGTCTCAATACTGTGTTTTTTTTATTATAAAAGAAATGAAAGTAACATTTATTTATATCTTCATCTAATTACTGTTATAATACTGTAACACAGGTAAAGTTTTATCGCGCATCACAGCCAAACGGCTTAACCTTAACCGATGCTAATGCAGTTTTTACTATTGAAAGTTTTGTATTGGGTATATTATGGTTTAGTTTTGTATGTTTTATGAACATAATATAATTTCATGAAAATAAAATTAAAATAATTTAATGAAAAAAAAAAATACATTTCAAATGAAACATGCAGGTTCAGCTACAGTTAATTCAAAAAATTAGAACATAAAGCTGAATAGTTTCAGAAAGAAAAATTATAAAACAAGAAGATTACTAGGTAAATATAAAAAAAAAAACGTTTTTAATAAAAACGAAGTGCGTTCTAATTAGCTATAGCTTGCTAGTTAGTAGTTGCAAATAGGTACCAACGTTAAAAACTCAAATAATCTCAAAATCCATTCCTCTTTTCCTTTACCTGCAAAACACTACAAAAACGGAAAAAAAACGCTTTAATTTTGTTGCTTCGTTATAACGAAGCAGACATCGATCTTTTCCCTTTCACTTTTCTAAAAAATCATTAAAAAAGACTTAAAGCAACCGAAGCGAGCCCCGTCTGAACGGACCTCACCAAATGATCAAGTCTCAATATAGAAACAAAACTTCATAGTCACTAAAGTCTTGACAATCAGACGGCGCTATAGTATCATAGTACATTCTGCCTCTTTTTCTTTTTCAAGTGTGGGGGTAGAGAAGTGCCTGCACTTAGCTGGCGAACTTGGAGCCATTGTACATTTTCCCACGATTCTATGAGCCTTGACTGCTCCGTGGCTCAGTTGGCTGTGATGTGTACTGAGTAAGCGTGAGCACCCGGGTTCGATTCCCGGGCGGGGCGAATATTGATATGATGAATATCGATGTTTGTTTCCGGTCTGGGTGTGATGTTCGTCTCTGTGTGTGTTTCGGGCGCCCTAGATACAGGTTCTTCCTAGTTAGGGGCTCTGAGTGTGATGTGTTATTATATTATTATTATTATCCGAGCTCATCAGCAAACTGCAGGATGAGGCCAGGATGCTCCAACAGCTCAGCTACATGGTCAGCTGGGCTGAGAATGGACAACCTTATTTCCGTCTGTTTTGAACGCTTTAGTAGCACAATTTCTTTATATTTGGGATTAAAGTTTCTTACATTAGTTAATATTAGTAGCACAATTTCTTTATATTTGGGATTAAAGTTTCTTACATCAATACATAGTATAAAATGAAGTCGCTTCCCGCGTCTGTCCCTATGTATGCTTTTATCTTGAAAAATTCGCAACGGATTTTGATGCAGTTTCTTTTAATAGATAGAGTGATGGAAGAGGAAGGTTTATAAGTATAATACATGCACAAAATAGTAATAGGTATGGCGGTACGAAGTTCGCCGGGTCGACTAGTTAGTTAATATAAAAAGCATTCGATACTTTTAGATTTTCACGCAAGAAAATCCTCATGGACACCTACGCCGGCATTGTAGGTTCTCTGTAGTTCAGTTGAATTGGAAGTGCTATTTATTTTGAGTTCGTCAGTCTGTGTTTGATTCCCTTCAGGCGCGAACATTGGTACGATAGATATCGGTGATGTCATCCTGATACGTGTAGGTTTTGTAATTATTTCGGGGCACCCTAGAAACAGGTTCTACAAGTTATTCTTATACTACCTCTAATCACGGGATTGAGCCTGGTTTTTAAGACGCGTTGGATAGGACGTATTTAAGGCCGGTGTGCACCAAGAATCAACAGCCAACAACTTTTTAAACAGCCGATTATTCTTGTGCACACCAGCGTAAATCAATAGGGCCGAAATTTTTTAATATTGTTTTTGGATCAATAACCGGGCACTATCATCCAAATCATCACAGTGTCACTGATTACTTAATGCGGTGCGATTAGTAATCAGTGACACTGTGTTGACGTTACACTAAAGTGTAATCACTTTAGTTTTAATCATGTTTTAATCATTCGCTTTATTTGATTGCTATAGAAATATTCTCGTCAATGATAAACTAAGAAGGCATATTTTATCAAATTTATAATATTGTATAAAAGTTATTATGGAAGGAGCCATGTTAATGCCTCCTTCAGGGGAACAATTTGCAGATTTAAAACTTTTTTGGTTAAACTTTGTTCTTCAAGCAATCTGATCCTCAAAATAACAAGAAGTTAATTAACTTTATTTTACTCAAATAAATAAGATAAACTTTTAAGTCGTACTGATTTATGAATTTTAATCCTTTAAAAGCCTTTTAAAAGTAGTTCTTTGTTGCTTTTGATCATTTGCTAGGATTTTCACAAGTGGGACAAAGAAATTACCTATAAATTGGTAAGAATTAATATAAATAAGGTCAATGGGCATCTCCTGTCTACTCCATCGTTGGTTTTGTGAATATAATAATAATAACACATAACACTCAGAGCCCCTAACTAGGAAAAAGATGTATCCAGGGTGCCCGAAACATACACAGAAACTAACATTACACCCAGACCGGAAACAAACATCGATATTCATCATAACCATTTTCGCCACGCCGGGAATCGAACCCAGGTGTACACGCATCTCAGACCTGTGAAGCAGTCTGAGAGACATCATGCCGGGGAAGGGTAATTCAAAGCAAACGTTTATTAACTTCTACATTTTTGAGTCTCCTCAAATTTTTGCTGAATAATAAAGTCTATTATCCGAAATCCAAAGTTGCCAGGTGCAATTCTGTAAACGAGTCAGTTACTCCAGGATATACGACTGTCAGACCCTCGTCACGTCAGCGTCATCTTGTAATTATGCATTAACGACGGTTTCTGAGTGAGCCTAGAGTAGGTTCAGTTGCCACGTTAATATGCCGTTATGCACGTTAGTATTATATTTTAATGGTAAGTTTTGACTGAAATGAAATTTAATATTAAAATGTTAGCATTTACCTAGTTCAGTAAATAAAATCTTCTAGTGCTATCCATCATTGGACTTTATATAATAATCAAGAGTAAAGCGTCGATGATCCGAACGTCGGTTATCCAAACGACAGATTATCTGAACTCGGTTCCCGGGACGTTTTAGCCCGACCCGAAAGAGGTTCTCTACCGCCTCTTAATAAATACATATTTTCTTCAACTATTACATGCATTTTTTTTTGTTAAATATTTAACAAAAAAAATTAAATGGTATTATACCATTTAATATGTACCGGTATTTCTGTATTAAATTATGGTTTTCTTCACCCTGTACGTAAATATGTATGACTATATGAATACACACATAGAGGTAGTTCGATTATCCGAAAATACCGGTTATCCGAACACCCATGTCCCCCAATTAGATCGATGCTCTATTGTACTTAGAAATAAATTTCACGGGTCGGAAAAAATAGCTACAGGGGAGTGCATCCAATTTTTAATATCTCTAGCAATCCATCACATGCTTGTCACGGCTGCTTTTAGATGAAAAAAACATAAGTACAATAAGTTAGCATTATATGAATAGCACTGACAAATTGCATTCAATGTTGAATGGAAGAAATCATCCTACGGCTAACAGAAATTTAGTATGATAAAGCTGCAAATAAAATAGTGCTCGATTTGGTCAGCGCTGACGTAGGTCAACATAGCTCCATAACTACTGGGTGTTTCTGACAAGGTATAGATAATCTGATTGTTTTCGTTAGTTATGGTTATGCTAAATCCCTCTTTTGATTTATTACCACCTTGTCTGAAACATCCTGTACACAAATGTACGGATGTGTATACCTACTATAGCACAGCTAAAGTAGCGCCACCCGCGAAAAAAAATGATATCTTCTAAACTAAGGCAAATACTTAAAATGAGAAACAGTATTCCACTAGATAATGCAGCCTTTTAGGGCACTGTTGTATAGCTTTTAGATTAGAGAACAAAGAAGGCTACAAGTGTTGCTAAAATCGGCCATATTGGCAACAATCAGTTTTTATTTTTTTCACTGGTGGCGCTTCTTTTGCTGTGCTATGCTTCTTAAGCGCTGATGATTACAAGCTACGCTTGTACAGCTAAGTTTGTATAGATGCATCTACTTCCAAACACCTAATGACATTAAGCGTTGATCGTCGAGTACTATTGCAGAGAAAGAAATAAGAGTCTCTCTTTCTTATCAGGAAATCAGATAAACCAAATGAAATTCCGATAGCAACGTGGAAGTGCCAGCTATTTTACGTCCGAAGATGTTTATTTTTGATAAGTGCTGCCATGTTAACGCACACGTGAGCACGCTTAGGGCAACAACTAAACTTTTCTTAATCTATAGCTAGATGGGGTTCTAAATACTTACTACGTTCAAAAACTATACATTAATTATCTATACGTGATAACAATTAAAGTTATCTTTAGTAACTGATTTGAGAGGGTTTTAGTTTTAGGTTTAGTGTAGTTCGATTATTTTATTAAACATCTTTTTATCTGAGTCTAAAGCAGTCTGATGTTACAGCAGACTTTTAGCACACCTCTGACACTTCATAGAAAAAATCGCGTTGCTTCGCGCACAGCCGAAACTCGTGTACGTGCACGCGTATCATGCTTGTGTGAGTGAGATGAGACGTGCTATTTGTACTGAGCGGTAACTGAGAGGTAACCGAGCGCGGGTGGCCCGTACTTGCTGAGGGAGGCAAGGTACCCATACTTTACGTATTTATTATACTGTGCTTTTAGTCAATGTTGGGTATTAACGTGGTTATCAAAAGTCACGTTCAACTTGATGACAATTTGGTCGCGTGTGCGCTAACGTTAAATCCCCCACTTTTCTGGTTGGCTCACCTTATTTCCTGGGCACGTCATTTTTAATTTAATTTTTGACACTCAAATATAATTTTAGTCCCGTTTCGTGACCGTAATATCTCAGAAATTATATTTTGCCCTTTTTTCCTTTCTGTTTTTCCTAATGAAAAAAATTCCAAGTGCATGTCAAGCCATTGTTAATGTACCTATAGGTTTCTGTAATGCCATTTAATGGTGAGAAGTAAAACTTTCTAATCATTTGTATGTGTCGTCATTTTTCATCTCACCAAATGATGAGGCTCAGAATGTTAAATTTTTTTTTTTTAATAAAACAGTGTGAATTCCGGGATTTGACTATGGAACCCTAATAACGAATAAATAAAAAAATTAAAGTAAGAAGGTTTATTATTTCTTTTTGTTGTTCGTTTTTTGTAATTGCTTTTTATTGCGTATTAATTATTAATGGTTTACGTCAGTTTTCCCTTAAATAATTGTTTTAGTACTTAGGTACAGTAAAACTAACAAGTAATTATTTAAGTATGAACAAAGCATGGCCTTTTAATAAATTATACATATCATGTGCTATTATTTATCTTATTTACTTTCTGTTCAAATTTAAAACCTTTAAATGATAGACCTGTATTTTCAACATAACGCTTAATTGCAATGTAACGCAATAGTATCAACACAATTTTTTATGTCACGCAAAAATGATCCATAAGCCTATAGAATGAAAGATGAGGCAGTCACATTCCATCCTGCAGATAAGGGTTCATAATGTGAAGATGAATCGTTTGTTACAAATTACAAACGATGGCGCGGTGACGCTGCGAAGAACATAATTAGAAGAGTTTGAAGAATGGAGAGGGCTCAACAAAGGATTTCGTGGTTTGGTTATATTTTCGTGCACATTACGCAGCTTAATAGTTGAATGGGTACTCAGTTAAGGGCCTGGAAAAAAGTTTTCATCTGCCAATTGTTTTTTAAATCCATTGAAATCTTCTCGATCTTAGCAATGGTCTTAAATATAACCCATTTAAGTTCTATGCAGAATCGTCAATAACATAAAACAAGATCTTGAACAGGTTATTTTTGAAACAATTGTTAGGACCGACAATATTTTAATAGTAAATCCATTTAGTTTTTTGTCATAAACAAAATGGCTACCATTATTGCCCCTTAAATGCCTAGACCGGTTACTGAATGCTAAGATCGATTGTTTTAAGACTCATATAACTAAAGAGTAATTAGTTTTTTTTTAAATTACACTTTATATTTTTGTTTCCAAATAAATGAATAATTTTTATTTTATAAGAAAAAAAACATAAATTGTCCTGATTGTCAGAAAAGTAAGATGATTCCGTGCTTCGAAAGGTCCGCGTAATAACCGCGGGGACAAGCTGGCCCCTTAACTCACGTTGGTAATAAAGCATAAACTTGGCTAAACGTGGGTCCGGCTCTTAAGCTGGTGCCTCTGCTTTACCCTTCGGGAAATAAAAGGCGTGAGATTATGTTATGTTTTTTTTATAATATGGCTCCGTTGAACCTCATTAGTGCGGTATTCTAAAAGCTGTCAGTGTCAAACAAAAGAGTTCATGACAAATTGTTATTCGATTGAAATGGATAATTAATTAGTTTATCTACACTAGTGTTGTTTCCAACACGCAATGCCTTCATTAGGAGGCTTTATTGAGTGCTTCCAATGAAAATGTAATGTTTAGTATTTCTGAAGCAATTAAGTTACAAATTATATTTATCATCAAATATTTTGTAAACTGAAATGGCCTTAGCACACATAATTTTGAATGAAATCTGATTTTGAATGAATCTGAAAATTTGAATGAATGAATGAAACCGCCTACCCCTTTTCTATATTTGAAACATACGTTCATTAGAATAACAAGTTGTAAATAAAAGTGTCAGTTTGTAAGTTTAAATAAAAGTTTTGAGGTAGCTTTGAGGTTAGAATGTGTTAAACTTTTACAAGACCATTCGATTCAAAATAACAATTCTACCTGGGTTGGTATGGGTATTGGTTTTCTGCAATAAATTGCTTTAAGAGCCTAAGGCCGCCCATTGCAAAAATGCAATCAATTTATTTCGTAATTACTTTATTAAGTTGATTGATTGCAATAATTTGTCTACCTATAGGCATAGGGCGTAGCAGGCTAACATTTTGCACGTTGGTTTCTTGGGGAGTGTAGGGGAGCACTATGGAATAAATTCCCGAAATTCCCATGGGAACGGGAAAAAACAGGATTTTGGTGTTTATGAGAAATCTACGCGGGTGAAAACGCGGGGCAGCCCCTAGTGTGTGTGTACAATGTACATATGTTATAACGCTAGAAAACTGAGCTTGACAATGGCATGAAATAATAATGAATTCATTATTTTGTAGTCATAATCCACAAATTACAATAATTTTGTTGAAGCTTTCCTTTATTGACTGACTGAGTACTTAATTTTTTGGTTGTAGTAAGTGCTTTAAGTTAAGTGAAGGATTTTCAGTAATTGACATAATGAGTAGCTGCAGGAAAAGGTTAAATTTTTCCTTACAATGAGTTTCCTAGGAGAAAATCGAGCGATAAAGCCACCTATTGTAATAAATATATTGATTTAAGCAAATTGTAATTATGTTAAGTTTATTAATTGTAAAGTGTCAATCTATCTACATACTAAAATAATGTATTTTCCACTTCCACGAATTTTCCATTTCATGATTTTAACTCATTAACACGTACTCGATAAAATTTCATATAACATCATTACTATCAAAATAATTTTAATGACTTACTGCCGGAGTAAATGTATATTATTAAAAATATTTTCTGGAATTTTACGAATTTATAATAGTGCGCGTTAATTTTACATTTATGGTAAATCTGTAAATATGAAGCACAAAATAACTATAATGTTTTAGATACGTATCGCACATAAACTACAGTTTATATGCATTTCAGAAGAGACTGACCGAAGGTTCGGTTTCGGCTAGTTTCGGCCAAAAAATCTAGTTTCGGCCACAGTTTCCGAAACTCGAAGTTTCTGCGTCGCTTGGCTAACCTCGGAAGAATACGCCGATACGCGCGAAATATATATATTTTTTTCAATTTATTAATCTTAGTTCACAGTTTTAGGTAGGGAGGTTGATGGTGGGACATACTTCAGTGTAGCTAAACAAACATCAGATTTTAACATAAAAACATAAATATTTTACAAGGCCACGTGAGTTTCGGTTTTGGCCGAAACTGAGGCCAGGGCCGAAGGTTCGTTTTTGGTTTCGGCTTCGTCTGAAAATCATGTTTCAGTCTGTCTCTACTTTAAGGTGGCTTAGTTCGCGCGTTAAGTGTTAGACTGTGTTATATAAAGGTTGTTTAACTAACGTAATCGAGTCGCATTAGCTAAAATATTTTGCTTAAGTAAGAAAAAGCGTACATGAACTAAAAAGTGCAAGGCCAATAATGATTCTTGATAAATAAAACGAAATACTAATTTACTTAGCATCGATATAATTATGGCATACAGCACACATTATACATAAAAAATAATATATTTATTTACAAAAAGAAAAATCACTTACAAATCGTTGATTATTAAACTAGTTTTCATATTTAATGGCTGATACAAAACTTTATGTAGTACCACTCCTGACAAAAGTAAATAATAATAATAACGAATCACACTGAAAGACTCTAGCTAGATTAAACCTGTTTACAGGTAGCGAAATTTAAACAAAGACAATAAATATATAAACGTACTTAACTTAGACCTAGGAAACGAATATCGCTAACCAACATAACAATGTTCACACAGTGACGGTCTATGACGGCGTAACACTTTCGGTTTTTCTGTATTGCAAAATAGCTTATTATTTAATTAATAGCTAATTCTTTGGTAATGCCTATTTAGGGCGCACGAGACCATATGCATAAACATAAATAGACACACCCTATGCATAGACAAATCTAGATATAGAAAAATCTGTTGCACCGTACTAGACCTCCACTGTACCTTCCGGAAATCGAACCCAACGAAGTCACAGTAAACATCATTAACACCTGAACTAGTGAGTTGGTCAAAACAACTTGAAAACTAATTCCCGTTATATCCAACTCGGTAAAAACTGCTTCACTAGTTCAAACTGCATCTGTCACTTTCTTTCCCATATAAACAAAAAGTGTCAGCTGCAGATTAAACCACCAACACAGATTTAACCTAGTTGGATATTACGGGCCTTAGATAAATAAAATAAACACTCTTTGCGCTCTACTCGTGGTGTATTATAAGAACATATAATTCCAATAGAGTTTTAATAAATCATTTTGACTATCTCCAATATTTTATAAACAAAAAAAAATTGTCATACCTATGCTGATTGTATAATCATTTTAGGGCAAAATTATACACTTTGTCAAGAGTGGTCTTCAAGATTTTTGTTTTTACAATAGGACAAGTTATTTACACGAAAACCGTACTTAGACATATATATACACACAGTTTTTTTACACTTTACAACAGAATGTGATGCTATTTAATATAATCAGGTATCCCGTCGGTTCTCCGGCGGTGGTGCACATGGCCGTGGTGCCTCAAGTGGATCACTGCCTCCCTCATCTTCTGGTTACGCAATGTTCTAATATAACTCTCGTCTAAAACCCGCCTGTGCTTATCTAGACGCACAACTGATTTCTCACCCCTCTCACTGTCTTTAAACAAAACACACCACAATGATTTATCCTTATTCCAAAGCAATGATTTCGTATACTCCTTTAGACGTCTACTGTTTTCTTCCACGCGACGCATCGCTATCTCAATCTTTATCAAGTCTTTATAATGATCCGATACTGCAGTCTCATTCTCTGAGATTTGAATTTTGCTCGTAATATTAATCCTTGAAAGGTAGTAGTTTTCATAACGCGACAGACTCTTCGTTGTTAGCAGCCAAATAACACTGGCAAGGAACAAACATGATACGATAAGTGTTGCTATAAGTAGAGTCATTCGAAACACAGCTTTCGGTGACGTACAACTCATATCACTGACTGTTTTCGTTTAGCGGCGTTTGGTTTCGAGGACATAACGCGAGGGCGCTTTGGGAGCGTAGCAACGTGTGCTCGAGGCGTAGCGCTGCTACAGACTGCCGTAGCGGCGTAGCAGTCGCTCGTAGCAGCCTTTATCTACGCTGTAATTTGGAAGTCCAAATGCGTTCAATATGCAACTGACTTTTAAAATCTCTTTGAGCAACTTTCTCGTGTACAAAGGAATTAATTTCATTCTTTGCTTGACTTTGTGTTGTGATTTTGCATTTGCACAAACATTCATAATCTACAATTTATAGTACTTTTTGTGAATAAAACTCGATATTCGGAACACTGCGGTTTTGCTGTCACATTATTCTGTACCACAATTGAATTAAAAGCTGCATTGCAAAAGCATTATTCTGAAACAGCTCGTGTTTTGAGCAAATTTGAAAGTTGAAACACACAAACTGGGGACTTTTATCATAATTATTAAAATTACAGAGCAACGTAAAAAATAGTTTTTCTTTATAAAATGTAAAAGCATGAACTGAACTGCATAGTTTTCTTTTGTAAATTAGAGCCCTCTTACTAAAGAATGCTAAATTATTTGCCTGTAGCGTCTGCCGGGGACATTTCTTAGCAATGCATTTAATTGAACACTAACGATGAGTAATAATCGATTTTGTTTTGCCCAAAATTAAAACAAAAAGGGGTTTTTGCTATAATCGCCATGATAGGCAGCGGGTTCGCGATCGTAGTTTGGGTCTTCAAGTTTTTCAAAGAAAACGTAGTGCTTATATACTCTCTAGTGGGCAATTCTCTTATTATGAAAAACAAAGAAACTTATTGTCTCATTGTAATGATGTCTATTGTCAAATTTTACCGATACTTATTTATTATTCGATTAGGTAGTTTTAATACTTATTGTTCCTGGGATAATTTTGTTTAGATGAAGCTCCTTAGTTCAGTTGGTAGTAATGTCACTGTGACGCGGAAGCACCGTGTTAGACTCTCGTCGGGGGCGAACATAATTTTAATTGTCTGCTTTGTATATGTTTTAAGCACCTTAGATACAGGTTCTACTAAGTTAGGGGCTCAATGCAAATAGATCGTCAGTACTGCACCATTTTAACCACAGTAAGAAACGAGTACCTACCTAATAAAAACTCATCACATCGCTGAAAAACATTACGTTAACCATTTACCGTGGTACCTTTATTTTTCCCCTGGGAACTTTACCACTGCCTAGAATTAAATTTCCCTTCCAATATTTATGACCTCGCATGTAATTACAGTCATTTTTATTACACCTAGCTTTTTATGATAATTTTTTACAGTTTTATCTTCATTATTATTACTTTGGCTATGTTAATTTTCAGTTGCCAGTTTAATAACTATTCTCAACAATAACGATTATTTTATTACACAAATAGATATTGTCTAGAAAAATGCCAAATTAAACTTTGTGAAACTTGATTTTATCACAGAAGTAAAGTTTATTTCATGTTCTTATGGTAAATGTGCACCAACATTACGAAAAAATATTTTAAAAGAATCTTCACGCCTATTAAAGATAATCAATCAATCATCAATATATATAAAACTCTTCCGTTACTGACTGACTGACTGACTGACTGACAGACAACGCAGAGCCGAAACTACTGGGCGTAGCGGGCTGAAATTTTGCATGTAGGTTCCTTAGGGTGTGCAAGTGAGCACTAAGAAGGGATTTCCAGAAATTCCCACGGGAACGGGAAAGAAACGGGTATTTATGCTTTCAACAAATTTCAAGAAAAACCGCGGGGCAGCCTCTAGTTAACACATAAGAGGATTATTATTTATTCAAAAGGGAATTACAATTAAAATTAATATTTAACATTAATTATTAACATTTTAAGATAATCTAAAACAAAAAATAAATAGGTAAGTATGGCAGAAAGTGCGTTCTGAAAGTAAATAAAAGATGTTATGTTATTATTCACATACTCCTCTTTACCAAAGTGGATATAGATATGTGATAATTCACGTACCAGTCTTTATTTAAGGCACCGTCCATCGATACATCTTCAATAAATAGCTCTTCCAGCTGCAGCGGAACTTTAAGTGAAAGAATAAATAAAACGAGATTTAAAGGCCGGAGTCGCCTCGGGTTCGCAACTGGGGTCACTTTCTTTAACAAAAACTTAGCTTCGGGGTCAACTCCAGAATAATCGAAAATCGAATAACTTTTAATTTATGTAAAATAGTACCTTTTATCAGTTTTTTTCTAGTATCATAAAAACGGGAGAAGTTTAAGGAGAAGCCGTTGGTCCCGGCCGGTCGTTATAACCGCGGCGACAAGCTGGCCCCTTGTGAACACTCGAAACATAAACTCGGCTAAACGTGGGTCCGGCTCTTGAGCTGGTGCCTCTGCCTAACCCTTCTGGGAATAAAAGGCGTGAGAATATGTTATGTTATGTGGAAGAAGTTTAAGTTTAAAAAATGTATTTAGGTTCAACACCCAAAATACTTGAAACTTTTAATTCCTAAACACGTTAATTCGCACACAGGCTCGCCCATAAGCTCGTGTACATGCACGCGTAACAAGCTTGTCTGAGTGAGATGCGACGTGCTATTTGTACTGAGCGGTAACTGAGAGGTAACCGAGGGCGGATGAACGGCATTGCTAAGGGCGTCAGAGAGTGTCCGAACTGTACGTAGTACTTTTTATTATGCTGTGGTCCAGTGGACGACTTTTGGCGGAGATGATGATGTTGAAGTACAAAAAGGGAATACATTGTCAGCAACGGAAGTACTCGCATATTATGTAGGTCGGGCGATATCGGACTATACGACCCTTAATACTGAGGGATTGGCCCAGTTTTTGAACTCGAAGCATCGGAGTGGAGTACAGAGCAAACTTCAGATTTATACGTCTTTCTGCTTTTCTTTGGATTGGGGTTAAGCTTTTGTTGATTTTATTTATTAGCTGTTGTTAAAGAATATATTAATGACGAAGATCGTTTTATACATGAAATTTTTAAAATAATAACTAGTCGATCCGGCGAACTTCGTACCGCCGGATTGACTAGTTATTATTATCGGCATCAAAATCCGTTGTATAGTTTTAAAGATGTAAGCATACTGACGCGAGAAGCATCAAACTCAGATCGCCTAACTAGAGTGTGTGCCAACTAAGTCTGCGTGCGGTTAAAATGTAAATTAATTATCAAACTGTCAGTTAAATATAAATTTATTTTAGATGGCGGGTGAATTACGTAGGTATATAGTGGCGCCACCGTCACGCGCAGACTTAGCTGGCGCGGTCTCTATGTAGAACCCAAAGACTTTATATAGGTCAAATTCTTTGGTTGAATTAATTAAATCGGACCTCTGAAGTCACACGGAGGTGGTGAACAAGCTTGTTGTAAACTTTGATTACGAAATTTTACGACATTTCAATAGTTTATCTAAAATTCGGAGTGGAGAGGAAGCTAGAAAATTCATAATAATTATTATTAGTACACTCCAGCCGTTATCACTACTGTTATAATATTATTATAATCAATACGCAGTACAAAAAAAATGTCGCTTCCCGCGTCTGTCCCTATGTATGCTTATACATTTAAAACGACGCAACGGATTTTCATGAATGAATGAATGAATGAACATGGGTTTTTTTTTAAAGATAGAGATATTCAAGAAGAAGGTTTATAAGTTTAATACATACACAATAGTAATAGGTAAAGCGACTAGTATAGTAAACAAAGTACGCAACGGATTTTGACTATAGCAGGACAGGAACCCAAGTATTCCTCACAACTCGTTTACTCAGTGAGTTCGATTTTTAAACCATCAGAAACAAAAGCCACCTTTTTCTTTTTCGATAAAGAAAGAGCAATCAGGCTTCGTAATGTAGACCGTAAAACGTAAAACGTAGATAATCACCGCCTTTCGTCGCAAATTACACGGAGTGTTATAACGTCACCCGTAACCCGCGGCTTTGACAAATTGCTTTGTAAACACTCCCTTGGGTATTTTACATACAAATTTTATGAATGTAAAATAACGTATATTGAGAAAATAACATGGGCGGAGAAAATAGCATTTTACATGGATTGGTAAGTTTTATGGATATTGATTTTCTTTTACTGCGTTTCTGGGTGTGTAAGTGTTGTTTTGGGCAGCTTACATTTAGGATCGACCTAGTTTGGGGCTCAATATTATTATTATATAGGTATATATAATAAATCTAGATTCAAATCATAGAAATCTTGCGTCTTTTAAGCATACGAAAATCACTCGATTTGCGTCAACTTTAAGGTTCAAAATAGGCTAATGCCTATTGGCTTTATCTAATGTTAAACCAAGATAAGGGATCAGCATATTTTTCAATATGATTGATGGAACGTTTAGTCAGGGCACTCCATTTTTAGCAAAGTCCAATGCAGATTGAGTGGCAAGATTGATGAACATTTTCTGGCGATTCAAATAATTATATTAGGCACCGTAAACTGTTCATAACAACATTACACAGAACGAAAAATATGAATCCTAATTGACTACGGTGGGCGTAGTCACCTAATTTTACGAGATCTACGCTTTTGCTACGTCGAAGGCCCATTGGCTACGGCCTAAGACATAGTCACTAAATTTTTCGAGTTCTACGCTTTTGCGACGTCAAAAGCCCAAATCGTATTTGACGAGACGTGGCAATGGTAAGCTAGTTTAGTCATTTATTTAGTGTGACAAAGTAGTCAAAGCATACGACCTTACTGAAAGTTTTACACAAGAAATAAACATACACCATACAACGTCACAACATTTCATCCTTTGTAAATGTTTCTACAATTCGCTTAGGCTAACGCTAACATAATGTATGTGGCGACACAATGTCACAAAGAAACAACCCCGGCCAAGAATAGTTTGCTTAAATCTTTCAGTAAACGGTAAAGAAGATACAGACAAAATTGCGTTTTGTGTTTTTGTTGTAAATCTCATCGCGTAATAAAGGGTTTATTTTATTACATAACTAGCTGGTGCCCGCGACTTCGTCTGCGCATATAATATATTGGTATGGAATAAAGATTATTAACTTAATAAAATCTTAAGTCTGCTCATTTTATAACTTATTACATTAACGCACACTTTGGACACGAATCAATTTTTTTTTTCTATATGTTTTGTTTAAACGCACCAATAAGGGATTGTATAATGCCAATGCGAATAGTCTGAGCGCTATCATAATACAGGTCGCCGTTAGACAGTGGATCAGACTGGCGCAGGACCGTGGTGTGTGGCGTGCTAGAGAAGAGGCCTATGTCCAGCAGTGGGCTCTTGCAGGCTGATGATGATGATATCATAGTACATACATACTTCAACCATAACACGCTAGCAGTCTGAGCACTATCATAGTACTTGTAAGCTGGCAAATTTTTGTAAGGCGCACTCACTCGCGCACTAACTCGCGAGTAGTCCTAACGCTATCGTAGTACTTAGCTCGGGAATTTTTGTAAGCCACAATCACTAACTCGCGGGCAGTCAAAGTGCTATCTGTACATGAAATCTGGGGAATGTTCTGAAGTCACTAACTCGCAAACGTCTGAGCGCTATCATAGTACTTGGCAGCTCGGGAATGTTTGTAAGCCACAATCACTAACTCGCGGGCAATCAAAGCGCTATATCTGTACTTGAAGGCTGGGTAATGTTCTTAAGTCACTAACTCGCAAACGTCTGAGCGCTGTCATAGTACTTAGCAGCTCGAGACTGTTTGTAAGCCACAATCACTAACTCGCGGGCAGTCAAAGCGCTATATCTGAACTTGAAAGTTGGGTTATGTTCTTAAGTCACTAACTCGCAAACGTCTGAGCGCTATCATAGTACATGGCAGCTCGGGAATGTTTGTAAGCCACAATCACTAACTCGCGGGCAGTCAAAGCTCTATATCTGTACTTGAAAGCTGGGTTATGTTCTTAAGTCACTAACTCGCAAACGTCTGAGCGCTATCATAGTATTTTGCAGCTTTGGAATGTTTGTAAGCCACAATCACTAACTCGCGGGCAGTCAAAGCGCTATATCTGTACTTGAAAGCTGGGTAATGTTCTTAAGTCACTAACTCGCAAACGTCTGAGCGCTATCATAGTACTTGCCAGCTCGGGAATTTTTGTAAGCCACAATCGCTAACTCGCGGGCATTCTAAGCGCTATTATAGAACAACAGTTAACATGGCAGCTCGGGAAGGTTTTTAAGCCACAATCACAGATTCGAGGGCAGTTTAAGCGCTGTATCTGTACTTGCAAGCTAGGGAATGTGAAGGTCCGGCACCCGAATACTTTAATCACGTTTATTCAATATTATCACGTTTATTTAATATTATTGAAAATAATTTCAGCCGTTCTTGACTCATAAATACTGTTATTAACACGACTTTCTTTCATGTACCTATATAGATTATAGTGTGCCCCATTCCCAATATTCCCGTGGGAATTCCGGGATAAAAAGAAGCCTATCTCGTTTCTCAGGCTCTAGACTATACATTGTATAGATATAGTGTGCTCCCGCGGCTTCGCTAGCGCACTTTCCCTTGAAACATAAAATTCCCAATATTCCTGTGGGAATTTCGCGATAAAAAGTAGCCTATGTCCTTTCTCAGGCTCTAGACTATCCATATACCAAATTTCATCCAAATCGGTTCAGTAGTTTTCTCAGGAAAGCAGGACAGACAGACAGACAGACAGACAGACAGACAGAGTAACTTTCGCATTTATAATATTATATAGTATGGATTATTGAAAATAATTTCAGCCGTTCTTGACTCATAAATACTGTTATTAACACGACTTTCTTTCATATACCTATATAGATTATATTGTGCCCCATTCCCAATATTCCCGTGGGAATTCCGGGATAAAAAGAAGCCTATCTCGTTTCTCAGGCTCTAGACTATACATTGTATAGATATAGTGTGCCCCCGCGGCTTCGCTAGCGCACTTTCCCTTGAAACATAAAATTCCCAATATTCCTGTGGGAATTTCGCGATAAAAAGTAGCCTATGTCCTTTCTCAGGCTCTAGACTATCCATATACCAAATTTCATCCAAATCGGTTCAGTAGTTTTCTCAGGAAAGCAGGACAGACAGACAGACAGAGTTACTTTCGCATTTATAATATTAGTATGGATTACCCAACCAGCAAATCGTGTCGTAAAAAAGCCAGCAGCACGTTTCTCTTTCAGCTATTGGTCGTAAGAAGGATCTTTAAAAAGTCGTGTAAATGCTCTGTGCACGTTCTCTCAACGCGATTTGGGCGCACTTCTCTCAGCTTTAGATCCAGTAAATATCGTAAGATTATCGTATGAGTAGCCATTTAGTCGAATAAATATCGAGTAATCGCAACTAGAATGCTACTTAGTACCATAATGGCCATCAGAATGCCATTATTCGACACATCTGCTTTTTCCGAGTCGGTAGAACCGCTTTTATCCGACTTATTTATAGTTAGAAAGCAATTTGGTTGCAATCACTCGACTTTTTTATCGTGTAACTGCACCCAAGCAGCACTTATAGACTTTTTATTTTATACGTGTAATTTATGTCAGTTGAAGTGTCAAACCTAATAAATATAAGTATATTTTGCCATCGTATTAACCATTACGTTTTTAAGCCATCAAGCCAAATGATGACAGGTAATTAGTTACCTGTTAAAGTTAGGTCGTAGGGTCTTACTTTCATGTGCGGAATAAAATTTTCCGTCTATATACCTAGCATTGTAGTTAATATTTCAATGGGCCCCAAGATTTCTATGTAAATAATGAATAACAAATAATGTTAATTTAACATTTAAAATAAATTCGCCATCAATAGCAAATAATAGCAACTCATTTATCATCACAGAGCATTCTCTCAGCTGTTAGTCGAAAGATTGAAATGAGATTTCCATCTTACGACTTCTAGGGACGCCATTACAGATAGTTTAGGGTTCCTTAGTGCAAAATCTACTATCTACTTCTACTAGGTACCTACTATCTATCTACCAATATATAAAAATGAATCGTGGTTTGTTAGTCTCGCAAAAACTCTAGAACGGCTGGGCCGATTTAGCTTTTAGTCTTGAAATGTTTGTAGTAGTCCAGAGAAGGTTGAAAAGGTGAGAAAATTTGGAAAAATTGAGGGAAAGTAAGTAAAAAACAACAATTACTTATAATTTCCAATACTAAGTTTTCCGTTACTGTTGTATCCATTTTTAATCAAAAGATTGATTGATTTGACGTTGTTTTTAAATTCTTAAATTCTGGGCGGGCTAAATAACAAAGTACATACAGCCAAGTTTTTAGCGGGTAGATAATGTTATAATAATCGTGCTAACTTATATCTAGGGTGATCCGGAGTTTGCCGGGTCAGCTACTTAGTATAAAATAATTATTTTACTATCAATAAATTTAATATACCGTCAACTTCGCTAAATTTTTGCATTTTTTGAAACATTTTTAAATTTTGGAAAGATTGACCAATCAGACAAGCGCCGATCTGCGCCTCTGTTTGAGACGGGGCGCGCGGCCGTGTTTAAAAACTGCCTATACCATCAACCTAACTTAAAAAAAAAACCACATTGAATAGTTAATTTACATTGAATTTGGTTTGCGTAAGTTCATAGAATACAATATTTTAGGTAAAATTAGCTTTTTTTTATGGGTGAAAATTTAAAATGGTAGTCTACTTGGATATAGATGAATTCATAAAAAAAGAGGACTTAAAGAAGCTTAAGGAAGCAAAATGGCCTTGGAAGAAAACACATTTTTTTTATAATGCTTAAATGTTACTCATGTCATTTTGTAATTAAAAATGGATCAAAACCACGTCATTTTATATTATCTGAGAAGAGAATAAAATTATTACTGCGCACCTCATTTTTCTGGTGTCCGAATTGTTCAGAATATTCAATTTATTATCACTATCCAAGCGATGAATGTTATTATTGCAAGTAGGATCACTTAATACAAAACCAAATTGTAAGTATTTACTTAAGTATCTCTTTATTATAAAAAAATAATAATAATAGTTTAGTCAAATTCTTTGGGTACCTACCAACTAACTTATAAAATTATAAAAACAAACACAATAAGTATAAGATAAACACCCATGACTTAGAAAAACATACTGGCAAATTCAATAAATTGCAAACAGTGGTCTATATGGCCGTTGTTACAGAATACCTAATAGTACCTAATAGTAGTGGTAATTATTATACGCTACGGAACCCTCACGCCTATCAATTAAACGCTCTTGACTCGTGGTTATAGCCATGAAGATCTTGACTGTTTCAATCGTGTATACATCTTATTTACTTTACGTCGGAATCCTCCACTTCTTTTAATCCTTTTCCATCGATTATAATCCATTTTGCGAATAAAAAAAGCAAATTACGTTGTTTATTTTGGTATCATGTAACAAAATGGCAGATAGTGCTGTAAAAGATTTCAAAAAGCATTTATACCACTATATCGATGTAAAATGGCTTTCAAATAACCTTTAGAGACCGAAAAGGCTGTAAAAGAATAATTTGAAAGCTTTTACTCAACCTAATTAGTTAAGTCGAATAAAAGCATTCCATAGAGTTATCATACGACATAAAGTGCTGTTAAAGTAACTAAGATGCTGTTTTATCGTATGAACCGCGTTTACTCCACAATTATGCTGTTAAAATTAAATGTCGATAGATTGTGCTATAATAGCTAGTTTGACGACAAATTAGCAATTCAGTTGCTTTTAAAGAGCTGTCTTACGACTTATTGTTGTATAATGGCGATCAAGAGATACATTTATACAACAATCGAGTAAATGCGATATGATTTCATCGTATAAACGTTTACTAGACATGTTTATAGAGCCAAAAAGCGTTGAATGCAAAATAATCCAGATAGCCGCTTTTATACAGCTTTTTAACATTTTAGGATCGTTTATACAAGTGTCTTACGATCTATAGTCGAAAGAGTAAATCTTATACGACCTTCGTTGCTAGTTGGGTAGTCTATTCCAATATTAAATATTATATAAAAAGAGCAAAGATTTGATTCTTTTCATTTGTTTGTTTGCATTGAATAGGCTAAGGCGAAAATAGTGAACCGATTCGAAAAATTATTATTTAATTATTACGTAGCAGTCAATTGGTATACTTTTGTAGAATGTACATTTCGCAAAGTATCTACGTTAATTGGCATAATAGAGAAAATTCCTATTTAGTTCCTCGTAACGTAAACGGTAATAAAATGCAAAATATTCGTTTAAGTAAGGGTAAATATTAGAATAACAGTCGGCGCCTCTTTCATCCCGCTTTATTTACCCGCGACCTCAAAAGCAGGTTTTACGAGTAACGAGACGTTATTTTCTACCGTTGAAATTATTATTTAAAAGTGTGCGTACGTGTACGTGTGAGTGTATGTGTGTGATCCATACTTCCATACTATAATAATAATATTGTGAAAGTAACTTTGTCTGTCTGTCTCGCGTTCACGCGTAAACTACTGAACTGATTTAGATTAAATTTGGTACAGAGATAGTCTAAAGTCTGAAAAAGGACATAGGCTACTTTTTATCCAGGAAATCCCAAGGTAACTTGGGATTTTGCGGTTCGAAGGGAAATTGTGCTGGCAAAGCCGCGGGGCGCTCACTATTTATATTACAATATTTACGTACATTACATCTGAAAGTTTGTGAGTGCTACCTTTTCACTGAACGACTGGACAGTTTGAGCTCAATTTGAATTGAAGTGAAGGTAGACCCCTGTAATAGTTTGCTTAGACTGATGCAGACATCCCTAGAAAAATCGTGTATTATAGGCAGATAAACCGTTTATAAGGCGATGTTACAACTCGTTACAATGCCGTATGACGGTCGATTAAGAATAAAAAAAGCTGCGGGTAAACATTATCAAGTATTTTTTTCCATTTAACAACATTTTATATTCTCAACACAAACCCACCGTACCCTTTATTTGTTTTAAACTTAATTTGATTCATAATCTGGATTGCCTGGAAGAAATAGTTCTAAGTAGGTATAAAACAAAATAGGTATATAATAAGGTCCTTCGTTGCAATCAATGTATTATTTTATATAGTATTGTAATGTAGTATTTAAGAAAATTTCAATTATTGTAAGTTGATTTATTGCTATAATATAAAATGTCTATCTATGTAACATTTGATGATGATGCATATGAACTGCCAAAGCAATCGTAAGCGTAACCTTAGAGAAAAAATAACAGAGTTTATCGACCTCTTATTGCTTATTCCATTTAAAATGATATTTGCATTCGCTTTGGGCTATGGATGTGGCAAACACAATCTTTTTCTTGGGTTGTGTTTCTTGGTATGTTTATACACGGTTACTTTTTTTATCGTGGAGAAAAATTTAACACAAGGTAGGCATAGTTAAACAGAACCTATTCCTGAAAACACAATTGAAAAATAATGAACCGTGCTCACTTGAGGTGCTTCAAATTTTTTTGTGAAAAAAAAAACTAAAAACGATGTGTAGCATCAGAGCAATGACCTGTGGCTTAGCTGGTGCCAGATGAGTCAGGGGATGAAGGGCAATGCGCGGGGGAATGAACAAGGGGTCCATCGGCCCTAAATAAGTTTTTTTTTATTCTCAAAAAAAAAACAAAAGTAAAAAAAGATTTTTTTTCATAATTTATTCGAGTCATAATATAACATGCAAAGACTAAGTTCTGAAAGTTTCCGCCACGATAGAAACCGTGTATGTAGGTATATTCATAGCGTATTATCATCATCATCACTAGCTTGTAGGAGCCCACTGCTTTATATAGGCCTCTTTTCTCACACGCCATGCACCACGGTCCTGTGCCAGTCTAATCCACTGCCTAAGGGCCACCTTTATTATGTCCTCAGACCATCGGGCTGGAGGTCTGCCTACTTTACGTCATCCGTCTCTAGGCCACCACTCTGTGACCGCTGTCGCCCATCGTCCATCTACGATACCAAACCTAAAACAAGGCTGAGTGTAAAATGACAAGATTAATACTCTCTCTCTCTCTCGTTTCCCGTTGCTCCTCTGTGGAGCCTGGGGCCGCCAGAAGCCGTCTTCATCGCTGTCGGTCTTGGGTCAGGTCCGGCAGTTCCTTCCATGTGCAGCCCATCTGTCGAGCTTTAGCTATGATGGATCGCTTCCAGGTGTGTTTTGGTCGGCCTGGTCTCCTAGAGCTACCTGCAGGTGGCCTGCACCGGCTTGTTTGGGGATTTGGTAGTTATGAGTAAACTTTCTGAGTAATAATCACTAAAATCGCGTTACCCTATTTGCCTGATTAGGATTCGATAGTGACCGTTTCTGGTACAATCTCATTAATGGGACACAATGCCCAATAAGCGGCAATGTCTCGATTTGAATATTCATAGTCGATTAATTTAATTTCCATTGGCGGTCGTCGAACGTTCGCAGAGTTGATTTCGGTTCATTTGTCACTTTTCACGTGAATAATCTCGCTGTGACAATCTGTGTTTATACAATTTCTGTGTTGCTTTGTGTTTCGTTACGGCTTTAATCAGCGGTGATTGTGTGAATAATTTACCAGCCTGCCTGAAATATAAAAAAATGCCAATGATTGGTTAAATGAAAAAAAAATGGCACGCAATTTGAAAAAAAAAACTCTAAATAAAATAAAATCGATATACTTTAAGTTTATTTATTTATTTACTTAAGGAACATAAACAGAATATCACCAAAAATAATATACATATTACATTTATAGGTTTAGTTCTAAGTGACATTCCAATAAAATATGTCCACAGCATGCGTTAATTACTAAATCATCAGCAATACTAATCTTCAGTTGAGATTCTGTTCAAAATTTTCGGATCTTGACGCCGTCTGAGTATTTTGTCAGAAACTTATATAAATAGTCTTTTAAACTACCAATTTTAAAATGCTTTTACGGTTCTAAAACTCTTAAGTAAACAAACTTAAGTTTATAAGTTATCATATTAGCATATAGTTGAAGTTAACATATAGGCACAGACATAGGTAAGTATTTATTTTAATCCTCAAATCTGTTTTCATATAATACAGAATTTTCGTCACATATCACCATGAAACAAAGATAATTTCGCTGTAATATTATCAAAATCATATATAGGTTTTCTTTCCTTAAACTTTTACATTTTATATCGTGACCTCTCCACATTCGGGTCAGATCAGAAGTCATATCGCTTTGTATCGCAGAACCTAGCGAGGAAAGGACCCACATCATTTTAACTTATGCGAATCATTTGTCAAAGGCACAAAAGGGTGCGGAATTGCGGATAATTTTGAAGAAAAAGCCAAATTTATTTAGCTTCCTTAATATGTCTTCCATTGGAGATTTGTAGGGACTTTCGACGCTCTCAAAGTAATTCGTTGGGCTTGAATGTTAGCATATGTTTGCTACATACTTTGGTTTACATGATTTGGTTTGGTTTACAAATTACATTTCATGTAAATGTTAACAATTATATTATAAGTACATGTTAACAAATGCAAAAACGTTAAGCTCAAATCATAAAAATGCAAATTTTATGCAATGCAAACTAGGATCTACTGATTCTTATCAGGACTTAAATGATAAGTATTCAGTGGACCTATTGCCGTTCTCGATGTGAAGATGTAAAGCATTTTGTGAAGCCATTAGGGATATAAATCAATTGAATATTGCAATAATCACTTGAAGTTTCATGATATTGCCATTGTTTAGCAGTGTTAGATAGTAAAAATTAAAAAGTCAATTTATGAAGAACCATTAATTGTCAAACATTACCGGTTATTCATTTTCTAACGGTATTAAGTGGCATTCTTGTAACGGTGAAATAGTAGCAGAAGAGTATTTTTATACAAAAAGCGACCAAAAACTTCACATTCAATCATTCTTTCACTAAAAGCCACTACAATTTTCATTCATTGTTTTGTTATCGACAAATAATATAATGATATCCAATCGACTGAAATTGCCATGATTTTTAAACTATTTTAATTCTCATTACCATTACCATTCTCCACTGGTTTAATAAATTCAATAAGGTCTTCTTAAATCTTCAATTAAATTAGAAAGCTATAACCGCCAAAGAAACCAATTTTGTAAGTGAAGAAAAAATACTTCTGTTCGAAATAACAATTTACCGTTCACATTGCGAATACTTCGATTCTTCTCGAAAATGTTCCTTAGTATATTATTAATTCCAGCCTTTGTTGGTTACAAGACGACTTTTTATTCATTTTCTCGATTTACTCAAATGCAAAATACAATTTGCGGATTCCGGGATGAAATTGAAAAAGTTTTCTGTTATTTATTTGGAATGTAGATTGCTCAGGCATTAAATTACTTTTAGAAATCTAAAAACAATTATTACGCGTAAACAGAGAATCAAATCAAATCTAAACGTATTTGCAATAAACAGCTACTACAATCAAACACAATAAAAAATAAAAATAAAACAAAGTTATTGCCTACAAAATTACTTTTTATATTTTCTTTAGAAATCTGAAAAATTTATCCAACTTTCTACGGGAAAGGTATCTCAAAAAATATTTACGCTAAATTAGAATTACGGATCTATAAAAACCATACGTCGTTGGAATCCTAATTGGCTTCATTAAAACGTGTTCGGGCGAAAAGGTAGCACAGAGCACTATTTCCTGATCAATTAGATCGTTAGCTCGTCTCCTGGCGGATGCGATATTGAAGTAGAGCATCGTTTGTCTATCTTCCGGTACGAGAAGAGGGCTACGATTCAATATCCCACTGACAAATTTTAAGGCGCTGTCTATGCACATGATCTTAAACAAAATACGTTCACAGTTGGACATAGGACTTTGACACAGATTGCCATAGGGTCAAACATAACACACCTTCTCCCAGGGTCCCATTCAACTGCATGTTATGGCGACCTAAATGCGCGGGAGCATGGCACGCGGCGACTGGTACTACCGATGCAAAATTCTGACTCCCACAGCAAACTCGGCTCAAGGCCGTCGCATGTCCCTTGGTCACTCTGGTCGTTACGACAGCTCAGTCTAAAGGTGCTACTTGTGATAGTGCTAATTTTGAGAAGTCTACCAAGACATTCTCCTCCCGTGGGTGTCATATAGTGGACTTAGGGAAGAACCGAAGGCCGGGACGACGAGCATTTGCAAAGCCATACTGCGCCTATAAAACTAAAAAATAATGTTTTGCACTGAACTTCTAATGCATCCATCAATTTTTTTTCAGTAAATTACCGTTGCCTTACTGCCCGGAGGAGCGTTATGATTATCGAAATGTCGAATTCTTACCGACTAAAACCCTCGGTGACCAAAAAATGCCATTCGTGTAAAAAAAATACTTAATAAAAAACTGTAGAATTAGGACGTAGTCAACGTCATACGAAACGTAATAACCGCTCGCATGGGCTTTGAAATGCGCATTCGACTTGTATCAATTAAGTTTGCTTAGATGCTGCTCGTTCTGATTTGTTAGGGAACAACATGCCCTCCCCGAGCACGGAGCTGCTAGCAGCTAAGCTTGATTACTTTGGACGCTAATAGTGAATGGTTCCGGGGTCCTCCCCAAAAGCGCCAAGAGGGCCGCCGGGGGGTTTAGTGGGTGCGAGCCCTACATTCTTCGACGCTCCTCCGAGCGTTGAGAAATGCGATAGGCATGTCCCCCTGTTCCAAAAAATATGAGGACTGTTTAAATTGTTTATACAATCTAATTCCTATCAAATTACTAATATCACTCCTTAGCTTTCAGAAACGTTTGCCGTAATTTAAGCTCTTCTAATTAATTACTAATGAATGTGTAAACATTGCTTTCATACGTAGCAATATTAGCTTTCAGCTTACATTTATTTTCAATTGAGTCTGAGAAATTATTTTAAATTTTCTACCTACTGTTGCCAGTGGCCACTTTTAGCTTAGCTTAAAACGTCACAACAATGATTTGAATATATTAAAGACACGTGGGCGCTCCGCGGCTTCGCCAGCGCATTTTTCCTTGAAACATCAAATTGCCAATTTTCCCGTGGGATACAAAGTAGCCTATTTCCTTTCTCAGCCTTAATCTATATACAAAATTTCATTCAAATCGGTTCAGTAGTTTTCCCAGGAAAGCGAGACAGACAGAGTTACTTTCGCATATATAATATTAGTATGGATTATCACAATTGCGTTGTGATATTTGTCATGGTCAAGAATATGTTATTATTTTTACCTGCAATTAGCCCTAGTATTAGTGTAATTAATTACGATAAAATTGAGACACTGTCTTTTTTTAAATCATAATTTCTGAACCTAAACAAAAAACTAAACAAAAATATTATCAACATAGACTTTAGCAGTAACGTCAAGTAAGTAAAAATCGTTTTAAAGTGTGTTCAGACTCTATCTAAACAGGTTTGTTACCTCGTTACTTTAACCGGTCCTATCGGTATATACGGCAGATTACTGCGGTGACTCTGGATCGTCGCAATTTCAGCTAAATTGAGCAAGGAGACGAAGCCAATACGGATCCGGGAAATACGGTAAATTAGAGCTCATTTTGAGTGGTTCGACATCGTAGAATTTAACTTTGTCAATCGTAGTACCTAATAATTATATTGGGATCCAAAATAAACCAAAAAGTAGGAGAGTAGGAGGTAACTAAATTGTATACAAACGTTAAGCAGCAACAATGAAACAAAGTTTTTTTTTAAATAATGAAATTTTATTACAATGTAGCTTAACCGTTCTAGTATAATAATGATGGTATTACTTTTCTTCTTTGACATGCACGTAGCCCTCCATTTCCTCATTATAAGTAGCAGCTTGCGGCATCGATAACGATTCCGCATAAAAATAACAATATAATATAATAATATAAACATTCAGCTACAATATTGAACACAGCTTTTTTAACACGTAGTTTCAAATCTGGCGGGAACTGCTTAACAGTCTGGCCGAGATTTTGGAAGACCCAACGATTGGATCTTCTTCGCTTGTTCCATGATATTGTTTCCTTTCTAAGTAAGATTTGAATATGCTTGTTTGGCTAGTGAGCTCATTGGTGCTTGTTCTGTTTTTTGCCTTTTTGGAGCGCTTTCTACGATTGTGCTTGTTTCTGGCTGTTATTCCTGTGACCCAGGAGCAGAAGGTATTAAAGTGCGAGACATTATTATTGATCTATCATTGTCTTCATCGTCACTATTAGTAATAAAATCGTCAATATTAGTATTCAAATAATATTGAGCCTCAGTATCATTCACTACAAATGGCATTAGGAAATGTAACTCGTTACCAAAGCGCATCGGCTTTACTTTTGCACCTTGAGCTATTTTATTTTTTCTTAAATTGTTTGCCTTTCTAAAATTTTCGCGGATCTTTCGCCATTTTTCTTTGCATTCTGTTGCTGTAATAATTTTTGTTTAATATACATACATACACATATTTTTATAGAGTTAGTATTGCAGAATACCTACAATCATCGACCCGCCCGCCGTATACCCTGAACCGAACGCGTCCATACAAAAAGAGAAAACCCCCCAAAAGACGCCCCGCGCAACGCGCCACGTGCCCCTAAATAAAGCTTCAAGGTCGTAGTGGGGTACATTAAATGATAGATTCCTGAAATTAATACGAAAACAAGAAATATATTGAACTAGAGGCTGCCCCGCGGTATTTCCCGCGCAGATTTCTCATAAACACAAAAATCCCGTTTTTTCCCGTTCCCGTGGGAATTTCGGGAAATCCTTTCTTAGTGCTCACCTACACTCCCTAAAGAACCTACATGCTACATTTCAGCTTTGTACGCCCAGTGGTTTCGGCTCTGCGTTGTCTGTCAGTCAGTCAGTCAGTCAGTCAGTCAGTAACGGAAGAGTTTTATATATATTGATTAACGTTCAATGTAAAAGCACCGACTTTTCTGGTATGTGATGAGAATTTAAGATTCCTCCATCTTTCTGTCTAAAAATAAAATATCTGGGAAATCATTCACGATAACCTATATTGGCTGCCGTCCGCAAGTCAAGTCAAGCTTAATCGATTTATATATCGAGTACTCGACTCCCGAATACTTATTTACAATGAAACGAAATACGTTCTGAAACTTCCATTAGAGAATTGCACTGCTCTCAGAACGGATTTAAGCATTGAAACGTACACGCGAGCTATCTTTACGTAAAAGGAACGTTTTAGGAAAGCTGAAAATTATATTTTCTTGATATGAAAATTAGATAAATAAATAAAGAAAAGTTGTTGATTTAAATTGAAACTTAGGTAAAAAAATTACAATTACACGAGCATTTCATTTATCTTCGCGCCGAGCCAAATTCAGAGTATTCACATACGCGCCATCAAGCCGTTTCATTTGCTCAAAATCACGCCAGTGCCGACTTTTTTTTTTCTTTTTTTCATTTGTCACCAGTGGGTACATTACCAGTGGTGACGACTGGGAATAACCGATTTTGAGTGTATGCATGTAGGTATGCATCGACAGCATTTATATAGCTTTTGGCTCGCGAGTAACACCATTCCCTAACGAACTCTTGCCCGTGCGCGCCGCTCAAATTTGCTCGATTGGAATTCCATCGTACCGAGCCAATCCATTCGGACCGACACTATTTTCGCATTCACAAATGAATTCTGGATCGACAACGTGCCGATGACGATCCAAAATTCAGTTCAAGATCTATAGATCGCTCGTGAATGTCCAGCAGAATTTTGAACAAGCTAATTTTAATTAGCTATAGATGAATATTATGTTTGGTAAAGGACTTGCTGTGCTACTCGATTAAAGCAATGTTTCTCAATGTGATTTGTGAAAAAAGACGTGGACTGTTCTGCCCTCGCAGCACGACCGACCATTTGCGGTGTCTTTCTGTCACTTTAAATCGCTTTTGACATTTCAATGCGGGAAAATGACGTCACTAATCGAGAGCGAACCATTATGTCTACGGATCGAGCATGAGCAGCACGGGATATAACTCTTGCGATGTTGAACTGTCAGTTTAATCAATTGTTTATGATCTTGCCAAAAGTGCGAACATGAGATACGGTTTTTCTCTACGAATGACACATGAATCCGACATATCTTGTCTACTAATGGAAGGGGTGCAGACAAAATAAGACAGGAAGACAAGTTTAGTTCTAGGTTATGTTATCTTTCGTCGATAGCATAATTAAGTTTGGTTATTTACTGGAAAATAAAATAAAAACCAAATGGCAGGGGTATATATTATATACTTATAGTATAGTATAGACACTCTATTGCAATCAATAAACTTATCATTAGGTGACTAACAATTAATATTCTTAAATTAATACATTGATTGCAATGGGCGGCCTTATCGCTTAGAGCGATTTCTTCCATAATAACATCAATACATTATTAAATAAAGTCGCTTTCCGCGTCTGTCCCTATGTATGCTTATGAGCCAGTTTACAGCGATACTAGCGCCATTCGCGTAAAAAAAAATATCTTCTAAACTAAGGTAAATATCAAAAATGTGGCACAGTATGACACTAGATAATATAGCCTAGTATTTTTAGGGTACTGTTGTATAGCTTTTAGGTTAAAGACCAAAGATATCTAGAAAGTGTTGCTAAAAGTGGCCACCTAAAAGCTATAATAAGGTGCTAGGCTACATTATCTAGTGTCATACAGTGCCACATTTTTTTATACTTATTTGTCTTACTTTAGAAGATATAATTTTTTACGCGAATGGCGCTAGCATCGCTGTAAACTGGCTCTTAAATCTTTGAAACTACGCAACGGATTTTGATGCCGTTTTTTTTAAAAGATAGAGCGACTCATGAGAAAGATTTATAAGTATAATACCTGCACTAAAAAGTTACGTGTTAGGCGGTACCTAGTTCGCTTAGTCGTTTTAGGTTCTGTATAGGTTTTTAGTCTATCTAGGTAGGTATTGTCCATAAAACGATTTCTACTCCCGCCACCAAAACTATCCACTGTCCGCAAATTATGACCGAAGCTAGATGACCACACAACACATTGAACACAAACAACTGTTGCTCGCACAACAAACTAAATAACTTACTACCGCTACTAAATAACTTACTTTTTTGACTCCATTTCACACTTTCTTTCTGCGTTTTTCTCTTTTTATGGCGTAAATCGGCGTAATTACTTGGATAAAATACTTAGAATACTTTGTTCAAAAGTTTTAAAAGTTTTTACAAACAAAATGAAAACAATTACAACCACAGAACAAGGAAGATGCTCTCTCTCTCTCGATCATTTGAAAAACGTTTTGTTTATTCTTCACATAATCTAGTGCGTTCCATTTAAAACATTTCTTTTCATAATAAAAAAAATGTAAACTAAACGCAATGAACGAATGAATAGTGCTGTGCTGCTTGTTATTTGAATCGATATCTTTCCCCGACCCTGTGCGACCACATCAAAAATAAAAGATTGGTCTTATTTTTTTCGTCTAGCAGCCCCATCTATCTCGATGGTGAGGAAGATTTAGACAACGATTAAATTTGTCTACGCACTGCTGCATGTTCGCACATGCGGGAAAACAAGACCCTCGAGATAATGTTAAACATTTAATCGCGTGTTCAAATGAGTGAGTGCATGCTGCCGCGGCTGGTTGTTTAAGTGTGTGCTTTTTTATAGTAAAGAGATTCGTTTAAACCATGACAGACTCGTGGTCCCCCTGCGGTGCCCCTCTGGGGGGGGGGGGGGGGGGTCACGAGGAATTTGCGTTTTACTCGTGGCCCCCCAGACTTTTTAAAACTTACTCAAAGAACTTAAGAAGCTAAGAACAAACGGTCCAACAAGATCCTATGTCGATCCTAAGTCGCCTATTGTCACCTTACTATTATACAAATTGTTAAATATTTCTGTATTTGAGGACAATAAAGTGTATATTCATTCATTCATTCAAGATCCTCAAAAAGACATCAACAGAGCGTCGTGCAAACAAAGTGATTTAACAAAGTGAAGCGACACGGGCAAGCTTTTACAGCGAGCAAACATTACTTAGTCCACATCCGGCGTTTGACCTCATCCCGAAACACACTAGCCGAACTGACTGACTGGACAAACATCATTTTGTTTTCACCTTTATACAATAACTAGATGCTGCCCCGCGGTTTTTCCCGCGCAGTTTTCTCATAAACACAAAATTCCCGTTTTTTCCCGTTCCAGTGGGAATTTCGGGAAATCCCTTCTTAGTGCTCACCTAAACTCCTCAAGGAACCCACGTGCCAATTTTTAGCTTTCTACGCCCAGTAGTTTAGGCTCTGCGTTGTCTGTCAGTCAGTCAGTCAGTCAGTAACGGAAGAGTTTTATATATATTTATATATCATCAATATCAATACATAGTTTAAAATAAAGTCGCTTCCCGCGTCTGTCCATATGTATGCTTAACGACCTATCTTTAAAATTTTGCTACGGATTTTGATGCGGTTTTTTTAATAGATAGAGTGATTCAACAGAAAGGTTTATAAGTATAATAAATGCACAAGATAGATTAGGCGGTACGAAGTTCGCCGAGTCGACTAGTTTACCAATATAAAACTAACCCTGTATTTTATACCTTTCAATGCTTGCGTTAAAAATATCATCATCGGTTATTATCTCAGCCGTAAAAGAAGGAAAACATTTTGGGGAGGTTTTGCCAACATCGCTACGCTTGAAAGGCGCGTTTTGGATCGCAGGTTTGCTCTTCCAGGGTTCACTTAGTCGCCTTTTACGACACCAATGGCAGAAGATTGGTATTGGGGTATTCTATGACGCTTGACACTGCTAGTTAAACAATTATACGTCGTAATTAGTAAACCTTTCTAATGAGGTGCTCACATAATAGGAAGTCTCAGAACTCTTTTGCAAGCGCGTTGCTTCGCGCACTGCCGAAACCCGTGTACGTGCACGCGTATCATGCTTGTGTGAGTGAGATAAGACGTGCTATTTGTACTTAGCGGTAACCTAGAGGCAACCGAGCGCGGGGGGGGGGGGGGGGGGGCACACTTGCTGAGGGAGGCAGGGAGTTCCCATACTGTATGTAGAGGTGGTCGTTTTTTACAATCGCATAAAAAAAACACTCATTATTTCATGGCAACGAATAGCATTGCTATTCACAAATTCACAACGAATGTGTACTGCGATCGCGTTTTCGTTGCCGTCGGCAACGATCGCGTTCTCGTTGCTGATCGCGTTCTCGTTGCCGTTCGCGTTTTCGTTGCCGGTTGCTCGCCAACGAGAGCGCCATATAAGGCCAGCTTTAAAAAAAGTTTTATAAATTCCTCACGATATCTATACATCAAACAAACCACAAGGAACCTATAATTGAATATGAAGCTGAAATGATGCTTAAACCTTATCATTGCGATCTCACTCCTATCGAATTAATATGAAATGTACTAAAAAGACATTTTGCTTAAAAAAAATTGTATAAGGTTTTGTAAAATCGTCGAAAATGTCGAATATCGATAATTGCTGCACTTCAATTAGAGCAAACTTGCATGCCTAGTCACATCCTGCGTTTCGTTTTTATACAACGGATCGCGTTTTCGTTGTCGATCGCATTTTCGTTGCCGATCGCATTTTCGCTGCCGATCGCATTTTCGTTGCCGATCGCATTTTCGATGCCGATCGCGTTTTTGTTGCCGATCGCAGTTTAAAATCGCATAAATTGTTCGAAAATAGCATAACAGCGATCGCATGCGATTGAAAAATAGTAGTTATTCTCACCTCTAATTGTATGTAGTACTATGCAACGATTTCTACTAGCGTAGAGCCAGAGAGAGACACTGCTATTTTTTCGCGTCTCGGCCGTATTCGAAGACGTGTATTAAGGGCCTTAATTTTTTTATTCTTTTTTTCCGATTCGAGCTGAAGTTTCTCGTCAAGTGATTATAAACAGGGGCACAAATCCGCCACGAGCTAGTCAATCAAGCAAGACCCTCTCTAGAATATACCCTAGGTACGAATATTGTTATTTGTAAACTTGGAAACAGAAGTTAGTTTACCTTTACGCGGTTCTAATACTATAATAGCCGTAACACGTACGAAAGGGACTTTCTACTCATCGTCGAAGGGATCGGGGCCACGAGTCTACTATTATGTATTGCGATCTTGGGATAGACGAAAAGATTTAATAAAAAAAATAAAATAAAAAAAAACCAGCCCATAGATATAAGGGGGATTCCAAAGTAACAATTATCTGATTAGAAACGTTAGATTTTTTAATCTTTTTACAAGTCCAAAATTGCAATGTTGTTCTCCCAGTCGCTAACTTAACCATATAGCGAATGTTAGATCAGAGGTTTATCGTTAAGGCGGCCATACTAACTAATATTTTGGGATCTGATTCTGCAACTTGCTTTAGAAGGCATTTTGAGCCGTGGGACCTGCATCTATAACCGCTTTTTTTATTAAAACTACGGAGATAGAGACTTTGCATTAAAGAAAGAAATAATTCACTTTTCTAATTAGGAATTGGTTACAGTTCAGTTATTTTTCTACCGAAATCACGCGTCACAGCGATGTCATTCCGAATAATGTCAAAAGTCAGTGTAGACGAATACGGCAGAGAGGTCTTTAGTAGAATTGTCGCCAGTAGACCTAAGCCTTAGAAGGACGGCAAATTGAGTTACCGAACTGAGTTAATAAAGAAGTGAGTGCGTGCCCGGACTAACGATAGCGCAACAATAGGCTCAAAACTAAGCCCAGTAGGAACCCCGGGAATTAAGTTGAGAACCCAACGTGATGGCTATATAAATAAAGGAAATCGCTTAGAATCTGTACGGGAAACTTGTATTTCATAGATTGCTCTCTTTATTATTAGATTTTCAGATGCGTGGTGGGTGATGCTTCTTATGAAGTTTCTAAAAGCGTTTGTGAATACCGGGTAATACACACAGGTAATACCATCGACATATTACAAGTCGACGCTCTAGCGCGGTGTAAGGCCTCAGTTAGGGAGACACGGCGCGTTGCGCGGGGCGTCTTGCGTCTCCCTGTACTATATTAAACATAGTCATAATTGTTTTGATCTTGAAGCATTGAACAATGCAGACACCGCCGCGGAGCACGTAGCGTCGCCCGCCGTGGTGCCCGGATTGACTGTGCCCACGCGTCTCCGTAAACGGCCTCATACATTGACATTGACTGTACGTTTGATTTAATCGCAGCACGTCCCGCACGACGCCCCGCGCAACGCCCCGCGTGTCCCTAAACACGGCCTTATCAAGTTCCTTAAAGCGTTTGTGATTACAGGGTAATACCCTCATAGTACATTACTTGTCGTCGCTCTAGCGCCGCGTAAGGCTAGTGCTCTATAGCGTGACGATATAGCGCTGTCTGTTTGCCTAACTAACATGTTTGAGTATATCACGTTTGCGATACCACTTGATAATCTAGCATCAGCTCCAGTTGTAAGTAACTTTGACTGATTTAATGGTTCAATGGGTCTGGGTGAGTTGTGTAGTATGTATTTTTGTACTTCGGGCACCCTAAATACTCTGATACTTCATAGAAAAAAGCGCGTTGCTTCGCGCATAGCCGAAACTCGTGTACGTGCACACGTATCATGCTTGTGTGAGTGAGAAAAAACGTGCGACGCGGCTTCATTGGTATTGAGCGGTAACTGAAAGGTTAACGGGAGCGGGGGGGCCGCACTTGCTGAGGGAGGCAGGGAATGCCCATACTATGGGTAGTGCTATTTATAATACTGTTTTTAGAGGCTCCGAGTGGGAATAGAGTGTGATCCGTTATTAATATTATTATTTAAATTAAACTATAAACAGGTTGTGGGTTCGATCCCCGCAGAAAATACCACATATTGATTTCTCACAAAAATCACGTTGTGGTTGTTTTCGGTTGGATAGGACATTGCAGGCTTGAATCAGCTGATTGTCCGAAAAGTAAGATGGTTCCGTGCTTCGGAACGAAAGGCACGTGAAGCCGTTGGTCCCAGCCGCAGTAGTGGTAATTATAACCGCGACGTAAAGCTGGCCCCTTGTCACGTTGGTAATAAAGCATTAACTCGGCTAAACGTGAGTCCGGCTCTCAAGCTGGTGCCTCTGCCTAACCCTTCTGGGAATAAAAGGCGTGAGATGGTGTTATGTTAACAAATTAAATTTATTATTTACTAGTCGACCCGGCGAACTTCGTACCGCCTATCCTATTAGTATTTCATGCATGTATTATACTTATAAACCTTCCTCATGAATCACTCTATCTATTGAAAAAAAACCGCATCCTAATCCGTTGCACAGTTTTAAAGATGTAAGCATACATAGGGACAGACGCGGGAAGAGACTTTGTTTTATACTATGTATTGATGATGATGAAGAAAGGAAATCCATAACTTAAATATGCCAAGTGTCCTGAAATTATTAGTAAAGGCAGCAGCAGCTCTCGGCCGGGTTATATTTCACCTATTGTTCCCTGTAATTAGTTTTGCACCGAGATGTTTACGAGAGTGGAAAGCGTAACGTTATTAAGGAACGAGGAATTAAGGAGTGCTACACTGTTTTAACTCATTTTCGCAGTGTATTTTCAGTCTTATTTAAGGAAAGCACAATAGTAAACTGTAATTCACAGAATGAGGAACTTTGAATATTGTTTATTTGTGATCTAGACTAGACTAGCTTCTACAATACAGACTAATACTTACTATAATATGTAATCATTTAATTGCCCTAACTCTGCGTTTGAACACCTAAAGGTAACTTAGGTGATTGGTATGAAAATTAGTTGATAGTTAGCTTAGATTAGAACAACGTTACGCAAATAGGATACTTTCATCCCGAAAATATAATGGGAAACGGGAAAAAAAAATATTGAGAAAATTCTCGTACTAAGGTGTACTCTGTTGTTACTTACAGTAAGGCGTTATCATCATCATCAATCAATATATATAAAACTCTTCCGTTACTGACTGACTGACTGACCGACTGACTGACAGACAACGCAGAGCCAAAACTACTGGGCGTAGCGGGCTGAAATTTTGCACGTGGGTTCCTTGGGGAGTGTAGGTGAGCACTAAGAAAGGATTTCCCGAAATTCCCATGGGAACGGGATAAAAACGGGATTTTTGTGTTAGTGAGAAAAATGCGCGGGTGAAACCGCGGGATGGCCTCTAGTACATAGTATAAAATGAAGTCGCTTTCCGCGTCTGTCCCTATGTATGCTTATATCTTCAAACTATCCAACGGAATTTGATGCGCTCTTTTGTAATAGATAGAGTGATTCAAGAGGAAGGTTTATAGGTACAATACATGCACAAGAAAGTAATAGTTCAGGCGGTACGAAGTTCGCCGGGTCGACTAGTTTTTTTATATGTTTCAGCTGTAAATAATGTTGCACGTAAATATTATTTGTAGCATATTAATCTCAATGCAGTTAACTATAATTAACGGAGCACTTTATCAAACTCTATAGAATTACCGACAAATTGCCAATGATGCGATAGGCAACTTGCCAGCACGTTTTGGCCATTCGGCAACCAGCTACACAGTCCAAAGCCCCAGTGATTATATTTTCTGTCTCTATCTATCCGCCTATATACCTATACTCGTCAACCCGGCGAACTTCGGAGCGCCTAATCTAATATTATTATGTACATGTACCATACATTTAAACCTTCCGCTTTAATCACTCTATCTATTAAAAAAACACATCAAAATACTTCGCGTAGTTTGAAAGATCTAAGCAAACATTTCAAGTACTGTCCTATCGTATATGACGCAACATTTTGTCCTAGTACTAAACTCACAAATTGTATATTACTAGTCGAATCGGCGAACTTCGTCCCGCTTAACCTATTACTATGTTGTTATCCCGGTAATTATTAGATTTTTTTTCTCGCCTCAAAAACCATCCTTAGACTTCAACGAACATAAAAAAAAAATTAGTCAAATTGGTCCAGGCTTTGTTGAGTTATGCGCTTACCAACACATTTTGCGATTCATTTTTTTATTATAGATTAGCTTAATGGAACTGTTTTACCGAGCAATCCTGAAACTATAAAAAACTGAACCAAACTGGGTAAATAAGCAAAACAAAATACGAACGAAAGTTAAAAGGTAGAGTTTAAAAAGCCAACCCTGAACGTATCGGCCGGATATCCGATGTCCGGAATCCGGACACGGTGGTCGGAGAATATCCCGGACTGCAGAGATAAGCCAGCCAATGCCTGACTTTCGGTTTAGATTTTTAACTAACATTTTGTTTCTAGAACATTATCACACATCTGTTCCTTGCATGTGTGATAATGTTCAGTTAAATTTTGTAATATGTAGATAAATATTATAAATCAATGTTAATTGGAAATGAATTTAATGTATGTAATTGAAAATTTAATTAATTGTAATCGTTTAGAATTTTATGCATGAATTTTTTCGATTTGTAATTATGTTTATTTTAATAATAGAACATAGTATTTTAAACGATGCAACGGATTTTGATGCAGTTTTTGTTTAATAGATAGAGTGATGCAAGAGGAAGTTTTATAATATGCATTATACATGCGCAACATAGTAAGGTTAGGCGGTACGAAGTTCGCCGGGTCGACTAGTAATATTATAAAATGGCAAAGTAATTCTGTCTGTGTGTAAAATTATGCACTGAAATTGGATCCCAAAAATCCCACGGGAACGGAAAAACTGGATTTTGTAACTAACTAAAACTCTACAAATTTTATTTTCTACAAAAAAATATTACGAAAAAAAATACAATGCCAAAAGGAAACAAAACTAAACTCGTGCAACTTTATTTTTTAGCAAACAAAACTAGGAAAGAAATCCCATTTATTTTTTTCATCTTAAAAAAAGAACTCAGTGATTGATCGCCTAACGGTTGCAACAGAAGGAAAAACACCTCAAGAGAAGTTTTGTCCCCATTGGGCGAACTGCAAACACCATAATTGGGTTCTTACATTGTTATTGACTGGATATAAAGTGACAAAGGGGAGGAAATGTGAAACTGGCCTTTGTCCGAATGAAGGAAACAATTTTATCGACCCGGCGGACTTCGTACCGCCTAACCTATTTCTATGTTGTGCACGATTTTACTTTTAAATCCTCCTCTTGAATCACTCTATCTATTAAAAGACCATATCAAAATTTGTTGTAGTTTAAAATGATTTAAGCGTAGACGTACATAGCGACAGACAGACGGCGACGGTAAAGTACCAACGAGAAAACTAATATTTTCTCGTTCTCCATATTTTTTTTAATGTGAACAGGTAAAATTAACATAAATAAGAACTACCTCGTCATGGAAGAGGTTGCCCTAGACAGGAGCAAGTGGTGAGCCTGTATCCCTGATAAGGGATAAGAGGACATCATCAATACAAATATCTTCTACGGTTAGTCTTCCTTGCAAAACATGAGGAAGGTAATTTTTTCATATAATGGAGAACCCACTCATTAATAAACTTGTTTTCATGATAATTACTTGAAGGTACTTACTTATTTATAAACACAGTTTTGCCATTTTTGTTAGCTTTTGCTTGCAGTCTTCACAAATACAACTGTATACTTGTTAAAATCTTTCGCGGCTTCAGGATGTAAACAACAGAATTTAAATAAACACGTGAAAAGCATCCCCTCTTTCTGGCACAGTCGCAGCGTTAAAAATTAACTTTTATTGCAAGAATCTGGAATGGAATGCACAGTTTTGTAATAAATAAGACAGGAATGCAACTACCTCGCGCTTTTATTTGTTCAATTTTTGCGAGGAGTGCTGATATATACTCGTTCATTAACTGACTTCAAAAAAGGAGGTTATCAGTTTGTCCTGTATGTATGTATGTTTATCCACGATTATCTCGAGTTTGGTTTACCCGATTTGGATGCGGTTTTCTTTCAGATAAGTATTTGTTACATTCAGGAGAAGGTTTTAGTTCCTGTTTTAACCAACTTCGATAAAGAGGAAGTGCTTAGCAAATGTATGTGTCAGTTCATTGGAGGCAGGTTCCTTTTTTTTAAAGAAAAATTATTATATTATCTTCTGCTGCAGAGCATGACAAGGGTGACAAGTCTCACAAAGAGACAAAGTGCTTCTACATCCCGATCACTTTCGCCCGTGAGCGTTATATTCTTAGATGTCACTTTATGAGCGATTGCTTGCTGGTCAGTGACGCGTATTATTACGAATCTGTAAGGTAGTTTAAGGTAACGTAAGGTGGCCGCGTGGTGGAGGCATTGAAGGCGACTTTGAAACGAACGAAGGGAAATTGGGAACACCTGAAGGACGAGCAGCAGCGTCTTTCGCTGATAAATTTATGCAGCCCTACTGCAATCGCCAACCCGCTTTCCAAGGGACTATTATGGAAAACCCCCCATGTTTGTTCTAGTGGCGTTTAGTGAATGGGCCTGTCCAGCAGAAGGTGGACGTTTTTCGACTGAAATGATGATGGTTATGAAGAAATGCAAAAAGCGAAACAAGCGAACGCTAATGGCAGACCGTAAAGTTAAGTAGTATGTACAAAATTTTCTTACCTTGGTTAAAATTTTAATAAAAATACGATTGTACCTACCACCAAACAGTAATGCCAAAAGCCTCAGGGTAACTTAACATAATTATTGCTTAAAAGTGTGGCGGCCTGAGGCCAAAAATGAGAGTAAAATTCTAAGTAACCTTCTCGTACTTACTTGACGACCGCGTTATTTATAAAGAGCCCACTTTATGTTTATTTAATTCACATTTTCTTGCCTTTTTTACATCACCTGTTTTAATTTTTCTGGTAAGTAGCAGTATTATACGTGGTTTATGTAAGTAATAAAATCAGTCTGCAAATTAAACAATCATAACTCAAATTTAAAAACCTAAAAAAGAGCTTGATGATCTTCAAACCGCTGATCAGATCTTCATGAGATAAGGCTAAGAACACTCGACCTGAAATTATCTTTGATACAAAAAAAGGAAACGAAAATCGGTTCAGCCGTTTACGATGCCACAGGCAGATACACACATTAAAATTATAACACCCCTCTAAGGTTTTCGTCGTGGGTTAACAAAATGTTAGGTTTCGTCATCATAATAAGATCTCATCATAATAAAATTTATCCTGGATACAAAATAGGTTGCAGCTGCGGCAGTTGCCTTTATCTGGATTTTAAATAAAAATGTATTGTACCTATTTAAATTTACGCTGCCGCTGCAAGAAGAACATAATATATGGGTAACGTTAATGATAATTTATTATAGACTATTGATGCCCTGGAGAACACAAACTGAAAACTAGCTTCTGTTCCGACTGCGTGAAACAGGGCTGAAGCGAGAGTATTTTTATTTCATGGTTCCGAACTCGTGTGTATAGGGGAGACCTATGAACCATGGACGTCTATTGGTTGTTGAAAATCCTCACAATTTAAATTTTATCTAAATTTAAATAGGTATTATTATTGTGTTTGTTTCTGTATCTCCTGGACATCACAGCCAGCATGGAGCCCGACTCTTTGAGAGCCTAGCGAGGGGATAAATCAAACTCGTAGATACCTATTTGAGAGTAACGCTCTTTTGTTTACGGATCACGGTTACTTTATCTAGGTATCCGTAAATTTTAAGATCAAAACAACATTAACTATTTATTTGGAACAAAGTTGAAACCGCCAAGATCGTCCGATAAAACTTCGCTAGCGATAATTTATTCAGAACGATTCCTTTCCCAGCGAGAATAAAATATTTCACTTAAAAAGTTTTGAAGGACTTTTCCTTAAACATTTATGGGCTGTATCCGAAATTTCTAAGGCGAGAAATGTGGCACGAAATATGACTTATAAAAGACACAAAGTAATAAAAAAGAAAAAATACGCTAATACTTAATGAAAAAGATTCTTAGAACAAAATAGTATTCATGTCTTAGATGATTCTTTTATATGAAAGAAATTGGTCGTTTGGGGCCGCTAACTTCTCGATTGTTGACAGATTGGTTGACAGTGTACCGGAAGACGCAGTGTAGACAGACCCCCCATAAGGTTTTCAAACGACTGGTAAATTATTTAATAACCAGATTATGATAATTACCCATCTTAGAAAAAATATAACGTTAATCTATACCAATATTATAAAGAGGAAAGATTTGTTTGTTTGTTTGATTGTTTGTTTGTAACGAATAGGCTCCGGAAATACTGAACCGATTTGAAAAATTCTTTCACTGGTAGGAAGCTACACTATCCCCGAGTGACATAGGCTATATTAGATTTTTAAAATAATTAGAGATCCTTACTTAAACTCGAATAATGTAGCCCAAGGTGCATTTTTTGCCCGTTGTTTACATATTTTGACAGTTTGTGGTTGTTGTTGTTTTTAAATTCGCCCATTCTGGGTAGGCAAAGGAATATAGTCCATACAGCCAAGACAGTTGGTGGTTCGTTGTTGTTGTTTTTTTTACTAAGCCCATTCTGGTTAGTTAAAAGAACATAATCTATATAGCCAAGCCATGTTATGTAGTATCTTAAATTCTGTGGCGTAACGAAGTTCGCCGTGTCAGCTAGTAAATAATAAACGATAAGATCATCTAATGACAACTTAATGATGTAAGTTTATTTTCTTGTGTTTTAACATTAAATAGACAATTCATCATTTAATTTTGTTGTTTTTCATGTTAAGAAGTTATAATTTTGAATAGAGAATTGTCACAAAGCTAAGCAGATAGCTCTTGCTTTCGCCGTAAGCGAGATTTAACCTTTCTCTTCTTCACTTAAAACTTATAATAAAAGAGAAGCACCTCCGATACCCGTAGATTGCTCCAACATCATTTCATCACGTTTCGGCATTAAGTTTTCTTTAAGAATGCACGGGCGATATCTAATGAAGTCTTAGTAAGCACGTTTCACCAATAAATCTCATTTTTCGAAGCAAAAGCTGCCGTGGGAAACCACGTTGTTGGAAAATCAAATCATAACAATAAAAACTGTAAAATACAACGCAAAAGTTTACTTGCTTATTTCCTTTCTGAAATAACTTGGCACAGTTCTCAAAGGCGAACTGTAAGGGTAACTGCGAATAACGTCATCGGGCGCAGACACATCGATTCTAACCGAATAGTTAATAGTTATAAACTGTTTCTTTTCAAACCAGAACTTTTCAATTTCATGGTAATGTTGACTACAGGTTACCGCAGTCAACATTACCCGTTATTAGGGATACTCGATGATCATCGATGTTGCTTATTATCCAACATTGCATCGTAACATTAATATTTCAAATACAGAAATCAATCAATAAATCTATACATAGTATAAAACAAAGTCGCTTTCCGCGTCTGTCCCTATGTAACATGCAAATATTAAAATTATGCAACCGTTTTTGATGCAGTTTTTTTAATAGATAAAGTGATTCAAGATGAAGGTGTATAAGTAAGTATAATACATGCACAAAATATTAAAATGTAGGCGGTACGATGTTCGCCGGGTCGACTAGTTGATTATTAAAAATAGATGTCTCATAGTTACGCTCAGCAACCCTCTGCAAAATCTGTTATCTATAAAATTAACCCATCCACAGATTATTTTATCAATTTCTAAAAACTATGAATCTTTAAAAAAAAACTCGTTAGCTAGCCGATAGCAATGTCTGTAAAAAACATCAATGTTGCCTGATATCGATGTCTTCGGTTCGATGATCATCGAACATCGATGTTGTTTTTTCAATATCGAGCATCCCTTCCCATTATACGTTTATCGTAGCTCATGTTTCCTTCGGCACTAGCTGTTACTGAACTAAATTGGATTTTAGTTATTTTGGAACTTAAACCAAAGGTTGTGTATGTGCTGCGTTATACTTATTTCAATAGCGTCGATTTTCCGAACGACAGCTTATCCGCACTATATTCCACGAACTTGCTCGGGCTCTCCTGCCTCATAGTAAATACTTACATATTCGCAAAAGTATTTTATCAAATACAAATAAAACTGTACGTAATTATGTATGGCCAATCAAGAAACATAACATAACATAATCTCACGCCTTTTATTCCCCGGAGGGTTAGGCAGAGGCACCAGCTAAGCCGTTGGTCCCGACCGCAGTAGTGGTCGTTATAACCGCGGCGACAAGCTGGCCCCTTGTCACGTTGGTAATAAAGCATAAACTCGGCTAAACGTGGGTCCAGCTCTCAAGCTGGCCAATCATAGATAGTTCGATTATCCGAAAATTCCGCTATCCGAACACACATGTTCCCCAATTAGTTCGGTTAATCGACGCTCCACTGTATACAATATAACGTTTCTCAGTTCTAAAAACAAAACATCACTCTATCTAAATGGTACGAACTAAAGAAAATAGATTCGGAAACTAACTTAGTTCACGTTATAGTTGAGGCCAGGCTTAACTAGTTACTCATAACATATCAACTAACTTCCAAGAATCAGAAAGGGTAACAGCAAAGACGTAACAAGCAGCAATATTAAACTTATGTTTCCATTCAATTATGTTCGAGAAATTATTCAAAGGACTGCTCGGTAACCTTTGCGGCAGACTTGATTTTGTTTGCTGAGTGAGCTAGGGAGTAAACTGCTTGTGGGTAAAACAAATAAAAGTTATTTACAGTTATAATCAATACATATAAAACTCTTCGGTTACTGACTGACTGACTGACAGACAACGCAGAGCCGAAACTACTGGGCGTAGCGGGCTGAAATTTTGCATGTAGGTTCCTTAGGGAGTGTAGGTGAGCACTAAGAAGGGATTTTCCGAAATTCCCACGGGAACGGGAAAAAACTGGAATTTTGTATTTATGAGAAATCTGCGCGGGAAAAACCGCGGGGCAGCCTCTAGTAAATCAATATATATAAAACTCTTCCGTTACTGACTGACTGACTGACTGACTGACTGACTGACAGACAACGCAGAGCCGAAACTACTGGGCGTAGCGGGCTGAAATTTTGCATGTAGGTTCCTTAGGGAGTGTAGGTGAGCACTAAGAAAGGATTTCCCGAAATTCCCATGGGAACGGGAAAAAAATGGATTTTTATGTTTATGAGAAATATGCGCGAGTGAAACCGCGGGGCAGCCTCTAGTATAATATATTTTAAAAGTTAGCTTTACAGTTTATATACAGGGTTACTGGTAAGTAGACCTGAACATTACAGGAGGTGACAGGTCATTTCATTACCAATAATTTTAGCCCTTAACATCCTAATACTTGAAAATTTAATTTAACGATATATTGAAAAAAAGTTCAATAACTCGGAAACGGTTGGGTTTTGAGCTGGGTATGTGAGGGAAAAAAATATTGGTAATGACCCCTACTGTCACCTCCTGTAATTTTTTAGGTCTACTTATCAGTTACCCTGTATAATAACTATATTATAATAATAATAACACATCACACTCAGAGCCCCTAACTAGGAAGACCCTGTATCTAGGGTACCCGAAACACACACAGAGACGAACATTACACCCAGACCGGAAATAAACATCGATATTCATCATAATATATTATCTATATTCGCCCCGCCCGGAAATAGAAACCCAGGTGCACACGCTTACTCAGTCCACATCACTGCTGAGCCACGGAGCAGTCATATTAATATATTTCAGCCGTTTCATGGTGGCATCGAATCCACCCCATCTTTTCCCGAAGATGTCGTTATAGGCGACTAAAGGAATACCCGAATAATGGGCTGCAGCGACTTGTGTTGAAAAATTTGAAGAGCTAGGTATACTACTGCGATCGTCAAACCGCCTGCCAAGCTTGCGATTAAGGCAATAATTTATTTTTTTTTTCAAAAAAGGCACGCGCTTTCAATAAACTGACCGCAAAAATATCGGGAGATAATCGTGGACAAACATACATAAATACATACAGGTAAAACTGAGAGATAATCGTGGACAAACATACATAAATACATACAGGTAAAACTGAGAGATAATCGTGGACAATCATACATAAATACATACAGGTAAAACTGAGAGATAATCGTGGACATACATACATACAGGTAAAACTGAAAATAACCTTTTTTGAATTCGATTAAAAGCCACCCCACAGTTTTAAAACTTGTGTGAAATAATCTGCAAACTTTAGTAAACTAACAAAGTCAATAGGTAACTTTTGCAAAGATAGCAGTACCTGTCAGAAAAAAAACAAAGGAGCAAGTGAGCTCCGTCCCACATAATAAACATCCGAAAGCCGTACGCCGTACATTACGCTATCTACACCATAAAAGGCGCTTTTCAGTCAATACCCATCATACGACGGAGCGAGGCAAGCTTTTAAACCCAGCAAACATCATTGACGCATCACAGGAGGGCCCCTGAAAGCCTTTTTTGTTCCACCCTTTCATAGGGTGGCGTTTTAAACCACTCGCTCCAGTGCCCTATAGGTGCCTTTTTATGACTTTTGAATGGAAACAAAAAAATATAGAAAATGAAATATTGAATAGGGTGGATGAAGTGGCAATTTTTTTTTTGCGAAACAAACTGAATTGTTTTAAGTGCAATAAAAACTGAAATGCTAACATATTGACTTTTTTTTTTGTTTTATTGAAACGATACATATTTAAATGTACACTCTTTAAGGATACCGTACACAGAGTGTAAATTATAGGTACCCCTATACTGAGCGTCGCATTTGTGTGCCCATCCGTCGTTTTGCAAAAATCTCTAGATCTGTTGCGGAAAAAGATAGGCAAACCAAACGATTGTACCTAACCAGAAAATTATTTGAGAATGTTTTAACTGAAAAATATATGGGATGTCTGGTGGCGGCAAAGATTTTCACCACCCCATATCCTTCCGTGGTAAAAGGCGACTAAAGGAATATTTATTTATTTATTAAGGTAAAAAACAGCTTGACATAACACTTAAGAAAATACATTAATAAATAGTACTTATGTTTCCACTAATAAAGTTAGTACACACAAGATGTCCCTAGCCATTCATTACATATTACAGACAATATTATAGGCAAATAAATCTTTTGCCTTTTACTAAAGATGAAAAAAAACAAACAAAATGTGTTATATAACATCAAAATAAAAAAGAACAAAAGCTAAATATATTCGAAGCTCATTCGAAGGTAGGCCATCAGCGTACTATGTTTTAAAATTTGCAACAGACATGCAGCGCCCTTCACTCCGCCTGCAAATCCGTTATTGCCATCCCCCGCCCAAAAAAGTTTGTCCTTGTATTGATCTCTGGAGAGGCCCTTGTACCAGCAGTGCACGTCAACTTAAATAATCTTGGAAATCAACAGATTTTCGCTTATTCCGATATGTACCTACTTCAATTAAGCGACTCAGTCTTAATTATTATTATTACGCATGTCTGTTCTCAGACTATACAAAACATTGAAGCCTGAATAAAATAGTAGGTACAATGAATTACCTTATAATACTTTTGGAAAGCGGCCATTTTGTTTTGAAAAATTTGACCGCGCTCCGCGGGAGCGAGGCACGACAGGAAACTTGGTCATTCGCCAAGAAATAACAACGAATCTAGTATTTGAAATAGATCAAGAATTATAAGAATAGACGTAACCATAGCCTAGTCCTCACTTTTGCATCTTTGCTGACTATTTAATGAGCTTGTGTTTTTTTTTTAAAGACTAATATTAATTTATAATAGGCAGACTCTCTATAGTGCAATTTCCTTTCTTCATCTTTATCACCATCATCATCATTTCAATGCGGGGTCTGTCTACCCTGCGTCTTCCGGTTCGCGGCCTCCACTCGAGAACTTTTCGGCCCCAGAGACCATCTGTTCTTCTAGCTATGTGCCCTGCCCATTGTTACTTATGTTTTCCCCCAAACCGCAAAAATTTTTTACGTTCACTCCAGATTTTCGGGAGAAAAAAAATCCTAGGTCCGTCTCGTCAACTTACTATTTCAGCCAAATCGGAATATCGGATCCACAGTTTTGTTTTGGCGTGATTCCGTTACACACAGACAGCAAGTTATCTGGAACTATAATATTAGTATAGGCTTTAATTAAATAGTTACTACCACAAAGTAGCTAATAGTACAGTGGCGGACTAGTAGGATGGCGTTAGTCCAATATTCCAATACTGTCTTGTAAAGTCTTACTCCCAAATGACTCCATCCATTCCATTTCTATTTTCAAAACAACTCGCGGCATTTCACGCTCCCTGACAGCCACTGATAACGCCGCCCTGTCATGTTTATGGCGTCGCTGGGACAGTACAGTCTAATCTGTGCTAATGCATAGTGGGAGGCCTTCATTTATATTATACGACACGTTAATATAGAGGCTTTTAAATTGTATGTTTCTACATGTTTCGAAAATGCTTTTGGCAGAGTTTTTATCAATCTGTTTGCTACTCTTTGTTGTCTTAAGAGCCATAGCACAAAAAAAACTTCTAAACTAAGGCAAACATCAAAAATGTGAAACAATATTCCACTAGATAATGTAGCCAAGTAATTTTGGGGCCCTGCTGTATAGCTTTTAGGTTTGATACCAAAGAAAGCTACAGAGTGTTGCTAAAAAAGGCCAATTATTGCGTTAGTATAGAAAAGATACAATTTTTTTTCTCGGGTGGTACTACTTTAGCTGTGCTATGCCTCTTAATTGGTCACTTTTAGATACAAACCCGTATATTTCTAAGATCTTTAACCGGAAGGCTTCTACACAATAACTATAAGCCCCATAACTCGTTATAAACCTGTATCTAAGGTGCTAAGTAACATATAAAAAGACCAAAGACATACAAACACCTCCAGATCCGCAAGAAAACAATATTTGTTACGCAAGGTTGCAAAGTGGTTATTTGGCGCTAGTGTTGAAATTGAAAGCTGAGGAATCTAAAAAGATTGAAATCCATGAGCAAAGCGTATGGTTCAAAGATAGATTCCTGAGCGTAGCAAGGCTTCAAGACACGAGACGCCAAATAATTTTGCAGCCATGCGGAACACACAAATTTTACATCACTACAGAGGAAAATGCAAAAACAATAAAAAAAAATAACCATGTGTCTGATTGTTTATTATGAAATTAGTCACGTTGTTTAGATAAAGTATTTAGATAAATAAAATTTAAATAAAGATAAAATTTAGATGAATTGTAAAGTAGAGTTTGTTACCCCTTTCTTCTCTACGCTGTAAAATCATTGCGAAAGGGAGTAGAATCATTTGACAGAGGAGGGCTCGTTTGGGGACCTCTCCAGGCGACTATTGTCGTAAGGCAATCCAAACATTTGTTTGCCTGAGCCAATTGGTGGGCACCCTGAACTACCTCGCCTCTCACAGTATAGGATACTTTACCAAATAAGGTATCAATAACGATTAGATTATATGTAGTCTAATTGACTTTCAATAAGTGATATCTTGTATCCTAAATTGAATAAAGATTTATTTGATTTGATTGATTTGATTTTATTTGTTGAATGTTGTAAATTAAAAAAAAAATTACATGATGTACCCAAGCAATCATCGTATTCGAAATTCGAATGACTTTTGCACGCTAGCGGATAAGATGGAAGAATGGAAGAACGCTAGATAAAATAGGCATTTCCACGCAGATTTCGCGCTATAAAGTGAGGTTTTTTTAGCGAGTGAGATGCAAAAATCAATCAGTTATAACAATGTTCGCCCCCGCCATGCCGGGAATTTAACCCGGACCTTCAAAGTCAACATAACTGCCAACTGAACCAAAAAGGTGGTCTAAATAAATAAAACATTTTAATCGATGTAACCAGGTGTAAACTTTTTAGGTTAACAAGAAAAAAGAGATAAAGTCGATTTACTTTTGAAGGAAGGAATACAAAGTGAAAGGTTTGGTTGGAAAGGCAAACTGAACAAATTCGTACGCGTCTACGACGCTTCTAACTTGCAAATTGAATCACCTGTGTTACTTCAATTAACTGATACATACTTGAACAGAGAACTTCCTCTTTTTCGAAGTCGGTTATAACATAAAAACCTTCTACCGAATGTAAAAAATACTTTTCTGATTACCAAATCAAAATCGGTTCAACAAAACGCCAGATAATCGCTAACAAACATACTTACATACAGACCTTCCTATTTCTTAATGTCGATTAAAATAATATTGTATTTGTTCTAAGTTTTTTTTGTTTTGTGGATGCGGTCCAGCAGTGGTAACATCACGAAAATTTGTCGACTTTGTTGTATCTATCTGTCACTTTTGTCGATCGTCTCCATACATTTTCCCGCATTGAAATGTCAAAAGCGATTAAAAGTGACAGTTAGATTCGACAAATGGTCCGTCGTGCTGCGGGGGCTGATCGTATAGATTTCGTATAATTATTGGCATCTTTAATCAATACCTTAAATGGCAATTGCGAAACTCAAGTAGCAATGTGCAGGGCACGTAGCTCCAAGAACAGATAGTCGCTGGGGACGAGGAGTTTTCAAGTAGCGACCACGAACCAGAAGACGCAGTGCAGGCAGACCCCCATAAGGTGATCAGACGACTTGATAAGGGTCGCTCAAGACCGGTCGCTGTGGCGTTCTGGCTGAAATGATGATGATACCTTAAATAATATGCGATGTCAAATATTATCATATTTTGATTATGATTAACAGTGTAAACTAATACATCAAATCCCTTCAAGACAAAATTAATTAATTCCCGCTTGGGCTTAGTTATATACAGTTTCATTATTGGCAGGCTACCTGTACAACGTGGTAACTTATACTTAGTCAGTATGTTACACTCTTAATCTTGAAACAGTCCGGGTTACTTCACCTGCGGCGTTGGCCGATTCTGCTTTAGATATCATCGAAATGTTTTACAGACATTTTCGATTCATTCATACCTGTTTTAACTTTATTTAATAATCAGAGTCCCTTAATGTAACAATTGTATCAACGGTACACTTCCCTATAGAAAACACCTAGTCAAGAAACCATTATCATATAAAAAAATCGGTCGGGAATTAAATCAGAATACATGAGGTTGAACTACTTTTTTCACTTAATTATAATAATAAGAGTTAATTTAATTATAATATAAAATACCATCATACTTTGAGGCCCCAAATAGGTAGAACCTGTACCAAGGGTGCCCAAAACTTATACAAATATACACCATCCAGACCAAGGTAACAAAATACCGATATCCATTATAACAGTGATCGCCCTCGCCGGGAATCAAATCCTACGAAGTCTCACTTAACATCACTAAAAACTGAACAACGAAGGTTAGTACCAATAAACTCTTATTTTGTTACCAAATATTCCAAAAATCAAGGCGTCAGTAAGTTACAATCAAATACAATGCAGTGCAATTTGCATCTCTCGAATCGTCCGATAGCTATTAGAATTCCAAGCATTCGATAGGTCCTAAAATTAAAGCATTGCTATGCAGATGCAGAATGGACCAGTAAAATCCTTTCCCAGTCCTGGGTGGCATCTAAAGCAGCTTATACGCTCCCGGCATGCAGCAAACAAATCTTACTACGGAACCCACTAACAAAGTTATTCCGAGCTTAACAATACAGAACAATAAATAACAGTTTATTGCGAAATATCGTACTGGGCAACGCATTATTTTCGCATCGAGAATAGCGGAAGAAAGGAAAATATTGTTTTGATCTTCGTTTCTATAGAAGATAAGAGTTATTTCAATGATAGATGTGTATTTTGCTTTATTTTTTAACAATATTCAATTGATTTACTTAATTTTAGATTTACATTAATTTTGTTGCCTTATTTTGTTTAGATTTAGGTGTCCTCTCTTAAATAAATAAATAAGTTTATTCAATTTTCAATTTAACAAAAGTATAAAAGCGAGGAGTCTCCTTTTAAGTATTAACCTGTATCAGGAGACCCCAATCTTCCACATTGTCACATGCTTTTCAAAATATATTCTAACCGTCTTATTCATAAAGATACAGTACATTTTAAGTAGAGTTACTGGAGGTCTACTTCTCTGGTTTGTTGTATGGTAAATACGTGACATCCAGTCTAAATTGACATACGTCAAATAACTAAAATGTTTTTTAACTTTTTATGAATAAGAGGGTAAATATGTATTAGGTTCTGCTGATTGATACATAAATATAGCTATATACTATTACTAATTTAGTTACACAAATAGAACTGGTACTCTCTCTACATAGAAGCCAGGTAAAATACGTGTATGTGTATGTGATCAAACTCTCTTAAAGAAGTGGCGGACTAGGACGGCGGTGTGAAACTTCCAGTTTTTCCATTGGGTTTTTCTGTTTCAAAATATTGCTCTTGTTCTTTGGTATTACAGTTTAAGGCCCACGAGACAATAGACAAAACTGTTACGCCGTCCTATACTGCCACTTTATATAAAGTGAGTAGGTTGATATTCTGGCTAATAATGTAAGTAAAATCAGTGCACTTGAAATTAATAATCAACAAAGTTTTATCGTTAACGTTCCAAACGATTAAGCTAAAACCTGATAGGCTATTAATCCAATTCAATCAACACTATAGTTTGAATAATCAATCAATTAATTGTCGTCAATCATGGCTGCGTGGGGAGGGGTGAAAGGGGGTGATTTATCAAGAGGACCTGTTAAAACTTTCACAGGGTCTCTCTCAGTGGATTGAACTACAATACTTATGTACTTTGCTTTTAGATACAGGTAATAATACGCCAACGAACTGAATTTACTTTGTTACCTACTTAGATTGTTTTTAATTAATAGAACTTTTTATTAAAATAAATAGAATTGTATTTGAGTACAAAAAAAGGATTAAGTGTTTGTGTTTGGATGCGTGAGTGCGCTAGTCTCATAAGGTAAAAGACTTTATTAAAGTATTTTTTTTAGTTATTTAAGACATTCTTTTGTTTTTCTTTCGTGAAAATTCTACCTACGTAGGTAATTCGTAACCAAAACTTTTTTTTTACTTTATAAAATAATTGTGCATAAAACTCTTAACTTTTTTTTTATTTATAAGTTATTTCATACAAAAAAAAAAAAATTTCATCCAAAAAAAAATACTAATGAACATTTTGCCCCTTTATTTCATCGCAAAAGATTAAAACTCATGATTCTGAACATACTTTTTCCCCATTTTATATTTATTAAAATCAAGATAAATCCTTATTTATTCTAACACCAAATAAGATTTTCTGGCGAAAATTTTAAGTATAGAAAGTCTGTTCCCTATCTACGCATTGTGCTAATCAAAAGCCGGAATTAATTAAATTAATGAGATCACTCGCGCGGTTTGCTTAAACGCAAACTCGAAGTGAACTAGGCCTTGGGAAACTTATTCGTTCGACGTTGTTTAAAACTTTGAACATTTTGGAGCATAACTACTTACATTATTTTAATAACTTGAGGTTAGAGTTTCAAGGTTCAAAGTCACAACTTAGTTAACTTTCAACTTTGTAATAAGCAAGTTCAAACGTAGCATATAGGGGTTAAATACTGAATGGAATCGTAATCCTGCAAAACACACAATATTTTTTTAGATTAGTCCTTTATAAAATACTAGAGGCTGCCCCGCGATTTCACTGGCGCAGATTTCTCATAAAAACAAAAATCCATTTTTTTCCCGTTCCCATGGGAATTTCGGAAAATCAAAATTCTTAGTGCTTACCTACACTCCCTAAGGAACCTACATGCAAAATTTCAGCCCGCTACGCCCATTAGTTTCGGCTTTGCGTTGTCTGTCAGTCAGTTACGGAAGAGTTTTATATATATTGATAGCTACGTGAAGAGCCATACTGCGATCGCAAACCCTCCTGCCAGAGCGTGGCCATTATGGCAAACCATAACGGGCCACACGGTGCGAAACTAGCGCCACATCCGATAAATAATTATTCTTCTAAACCATGGCCTCAATCAAAAATAAACGTACGTTAATGACGCCCTAAATCTTGCTTAGAATTTTTAAGGCTCATTTGTGTAGCTTTCAGGATTTTGATTTTAGAAATATTCGTTTGTTGCCTAAAGTGGCCACTATCTGTGGGGGAAGTCTGTGTTAATGATATTAATAACTAGCTGTGCCTACGACTTCGTCCGCATAAAATAATTACTTTTCCATATTTTATTTTCTCACTGTTTATAAAAACGTTCACTAATCGGCAAAGCCGTTCTCGAGTTTTTAGCAAGACAAACAAACAGCAATAGTTTAGTTGTATATGTATATAGAAGGTATATAGATTCAAAATAATTAATTTTACAATATACTGCTTTCAGTAAAATTAATAATGGACAGGAAACAAAGTGTTGGCAGGCGGCGCCTACCGACACTCTGCCGCGACGACCGCAAACCGCAGAAACTGCGTCGCCCGTAGTTTTTTTAAGTTTATTGAAATTGATAATGGCAAAAATTTACTTAATATTTTTCAAAAACTATTAAACACTAGCTGTCCCGGCGCACTTTGTATCGCGACTTACAATTTAAACTTCTCCTACATTTTTTTCCATATTTACTCACCTTTTAAACCTTCCCTGGACTACTACGAACATTTCAAAACCAAAATCTGCTATAACGGCCCGGTCGGTCTCGAGTTTTAGCGAGACTAACGAACCACGATTCATTTTTATTATATATATCAATATATATAAAACTCTTCCGTTACTGACTGACTGACTGACTGACTGACTGACTGACTGACTGACTGACTGACTGACTGATTGACTGACTGACTGACTGACTGACTGACTGACTGACAGACAACGCAGAGCCGAAACTACTGGGCGTAGCGGGCTGAAATTTTGCATGTAGGTTCCTGAGGGAGTGTAGGTGAGCACTAAGAAGGGATTTCCCGAAATTCCCACGGGAACGAAAAAAACGGGAATTTTGTGTTTATGAGAAATCTGCGCGGGAAAAACCGCGGGGCAGCCTCTAGTATATATATATATACATATATATGTAATTGTAGATTATTAAAACAAAGGCGTAAAGACGGAAGGTGGACGACAGCGAGTCATACAGACGGACGACGTAAAGTTGGCAGACGACTAGCCTATTTGGTCTCACGAGATGGTATGGTGAGCTGAATCCCTCCTTTGATTTTCGCTTTCAGGGAAACATTCTGTAGTTACCTATGTTGCAGTAAACGTAAAATTACTTACACTAATAGAAATGTTAACGTTACCTTTGGTGCGACTCACCCTAAAAAAAACATTGTTCACCACACTTTCAGATCAAAGGCTGCTTTATTAATTTGTCTGGCGCAAAAATGTTTCTTTTGCATATTAAAATAACAAGGGCACGTCATATTCAGGAAACGTTAAAAAAATATCACAAAGAAAACCAATTTTGAACCTTGAATGTTTAACGTTAGGGTCGCATTTAGAATCTTCGATAAAGTTAAAAGGGAATTTCCTCAGAACAAATCAAATTATAATTTCATGAGGAGCTCTTATACTTTTAATCTAACCCAACTCGTAAGGCCCGCGTCAGAAGAGAAAAGTAATTTAATTTACATGCCACCATAGATGATTAAGCTTAAAATACACCGTTAAACGATAATAATTTGTGGTTTCCATGGAAAATCACTTTCTTTCTCCTTTTATCATTGTTTTACTGAATTTGTATCATTGGTGCGACACAAGCGCCTCTTCGATAAATAATTGATATCTTCTAAACCTCCTCACCCAATACAGTTTGTCACTGCGGGGGAGTATGACAATTACCCTCTTACAACAAAAGATTACCTTGATTACATAGAAAACTTGAAGAAGATGCAAAGAGGAGGCCTCTGTCTATTGACACACTAAACCAATTTAAAGAAAAAGAAAATAAAGAAAGCAAATGAGACGGTTTAGAAACAAAAGGCTATTCTAATTCTAAAAAAAAAAACCATGGCCGAAATCAAAAATATGCGTCTTTGACTCCCTAGATAATCTTGCTAAGAATTTTTAAGGCTCTATCGTGTAGCTTTTAGGATAATAATCTTATAAATATTATTTTATGAAACTAAAGTGGCGACTTTAGGCAACAAACGGTTTATTCTCACACATCAAGGCCCTAAAAATTCTAAGCAAGATTATGTAGGGAGTCAAAGACGCATAATTTTTATTTCAGCCATGGTTTAGAAGATATTAATTATTTATCGGGAGTGGCGCTAGTTTCGCACCGTGTAAGCCCTTATATTGAAATTGAAATGAAATTGCAATAAGTATTTAATTAATAGAAAATAACAAAATTACTTAGGTATGTACTTACCCTATTTGCCTTAATTAAATATAATATTTATAATTAACCATGCTTAATAATATAAGAGTACTAGTCGACCTGGCGAACTTCGTAGCGCCTAACCAATTACTATCTTGTGCATGTAATAAACTTAAAAACCTTCCTCTTGAATCACTTTATCTAATAAAAAAACCTCATCAAAATCCGTTGCATAGTTTTAAAGATTTAAGCATACATAGGGACAGACGCGGAAAGCGACTTTGTTTTATACTATGTATTGATATTGATTATAATGATGTCTTGAACTTTATTTGTCTTTGCACACGCCCTTTGCCTTATGTAAAGCAGTCGCGTATCATTTGAGAGAGTTTATTTATGAATATGTTGTGTTTATTTGCATTCATATTATTCTTCTTATTCAAAAATTATTAGGCTACGTTGGTAAGTAAGAAACTTTGTTATTTTAAATGCCACAAATGTTTAAACCAAGGGCGGGTTTTAGCTAGGTACGTTCATCGTTACGACAGATTTACTTTACTATACAGACAGTGCACCACAAGATGTCCTTAGCCGTCGTGATATGGGCACTATATTAGCATTAGCACAGATTGTAAACAGACATAAAATATTTGCTATCGTAGTATTGCGTTTGTAAAACAAAAGTGTAAATATATAATCTATTAACTAAATCAAATAACTGTTTGTATACCTCCATACCTCAATAGTAGGCCGAAAAGTTATCGAGTGGCATCCACGGACCGGAAGACGCAGAGTAGGCAGACCACCCATAATGTGATTAGACTACCTAGTGAAGGCTGCGGGAATACACTGGATAAGGGGGAGGCCTATGTCCAGAAGTGGACTTCATTCGGCTGAAATGAAGATGATGATGATGTATAATCCAGATGCGAGGTGTAATACTATTTACTGTGTATTAACCTCCAGATGCGATTTTTTTTTATATTGGTTAAGGGTTTAATACCTTTTGATCGTCACGTCACTTTAACTAGATGCCAGATTGGACAGTGCACAGAACAGACGCAAAGTAAAAAAACAAAAAGAAAAGTACAAACCACCTACCGCACAGTTTCGTTTATTTTTCGAGGTTTCGTTTCAGGATTTGCTTTTCGGAATGAGTTTTTTCACTCTCCGTGTTAAATTGGATATATTATTAGCTCTAAAGTTTTGTTTTAGAGAGTTTTATTCGTAGACAGCGTCTGGTTCAACGAAACGAGATAAATAATACTAAAAATATTCGTATTTAAAAAGAAGTTTAAATCACACTATATCATTTTAATTAAAATAACACGAGCTGTCCCGGCTTACTTCGTTACGCCATAGAATATAAGATACTACTAAAGACTTGGCTTTATAGACTATGTTCTTTTGACTGCCCAGAATGGGCGAGTAAAAAAACAAACAACAACAACAAACCACCTGTCAAAATATGTAAACAACGAAAAAAATATAGCACCTTGGGTTACATTATTTGAGTTTAAGTAAGGATTTCAAATTTTTTTGAAAATCTAATATAGCCTATGACATTTGGGGATAGTGTAGCTTCCTACCAGTGAAAGAATTTTTCAAATCAGTTTAGTATTTCCGGAGCCTATTCGTTACAAACAAATAAACAAACAAACAAATCTTTCCTCTTTATAATATTGGTATAGATAGAGCTGACCGGCACCTAGGTTTGAAAATAAGTATAACCCATACACGAATTATATTTTTTATATAACCTATCTATACCGTATTTTTTCTATTAACAAAATTTTGATTTGTCGTTTATTTGCGCAGTCGATGCCGTGGATTTACTGTACGTTAGCTCAAATATAATACATATTTAACTTTCCTTTAAAATAAATAAATATTTATGCATGTAGTAATTTTTTTACTTGATTTGATACTTAGATAACTTATTCGAAATATGAAAAATCTATTCTTCTGGCTGAATAAAATCCACTGAAACAGTAAAACGGGGTAAGTCGAATTCGTACACAAAAGTCCCCCGTACCGGCGCAGCAGCGTCGCAGCCGAGTCAATTAACACGCTGTGAAATATGCAAATGGAACAAAGGATTTCGCGCCATTTTTTTTCTTCCCGTAGGCGTGCTGCCCGCTTTCCTGTTACATTTTCTTTTTGTTTTACCAACCGTGCGGAAATGAATACGTGGACGCATGGACGGTTTTGATTTGATTTCAAATTAGCTAAAAGTAAAAAAATAAACGTTAATTTCGGAGAATATCTTACGAGCCTGTTTACTTCAAACATAACAGATTTAAATGTCACTGTTGTTCCAAACAAGTCGGATTGTTCAGGGCAAATAGCAAAAGAAAACTTTTTTCTTAAATACCATTAGTATAAAGGATTCCCAACGTCACAAAGGCGATTAAAACACAGATCCAATGGAACATAACCAACTTGGAAACTAACTTGCTCCTTGAAGGAAACTTTTTTCCTATTCCTGTTCTCTAATTCCAAACGTTTAACGGAAAACTTTTTTTAAAAGGACATACAGCGTTTATTTGCCTGATTATTAAGATTAAAAGAATTGGACACCTGGTCTATTCTGGCTATTATTTTGCATTCATAAACCGTGGAGGAAACTGTGTTTTACATACTGTGGTTAATCTGTTTAAAATCTCGCTTTATATTAAGGTTGTATGATTTCAGTTGTATCTAATATCGGATTTAAACTTATGTTTCAAGCCAAATTTCCAATCAATAAAAAATACAAGTAAAAAATCTTGTGTAACAACTACTTTTTATAGTCGTCAAAAAAAACGCAATATAATAGACGCCGTATGTCTCTTACCTCGGTATTCCATTCAGCATGCGAAATGTAAACTGAACAAACTTCTAAAGTCGGAGTAACTTTAACAATAACCAGCCGAGAAGAAACTCAGACCTAAAGCGACAGAGCGTACTAAAAGATACAGACTATATTATTCTTCAATACATAAGTTAGGACTCATTCAGCGTAACACTTTAGTCTATATAGTATTGTGTGCACTAGACCAGAGAACAGGGGCTTTTTTGCAAAAAAAAGATAAACCCTAAGCTGAATGAATCCGTGACTGTACTAACATTTAAAACCTGACTGTTTTCAATATACGATGTAATTTTTTCTGCACTAGCTGTCCGACAATAAAACAGTTTTGAAACTGTAAGTCAGTATAAAGGTTGTATCCTTGTCTGACACCAAAGAGCACACTCTCCAGGAGTTCCTCTATGAAAATACAAAATAGTTGGTTGGGGTTGCGACACGCAGTCACGCACGTTTTTTCACACACATACTGTATTAGCTTACATATCAGAATTGCATGTAAGCAATTATTTATAACTAGTCGACCCGGCGAACTTCGTACCGCCTTATCTATTACTTTAATGTGCATGTATTATTCTTTTAAACCTTCCTTTTGAATCACTCTATCTATTAAAAAAACCCGCATCAAAATCCATTAAATAGTTATAAAGATATAAGCATACATAGGGACAGACGCGGGAAGTGACTTTATTTACTACTAGCAGCCCGTCCCGGCTTCGCACGGGGTAGACAATTTAGTCATATGTTGTTTTGGCTGGAGACAAAAATACAGCCCGATCAGATCGACGAAATAATCGTCGCTGAGCTGCCTAATAAAGACGAAGACCCACTCCTGTATTTCGGCCTAACCGACTGAAGATTTCGGTTGATGCGGGCAGCTATGACTCTGTCGAGCAGCTTTCCCGCCTCGTCCAACAGGACGATAGGCCGGAAATCTGACGGAGCGACAGAGTCGGCGAGCCGGCCCTCTTTTCTGATGAGGAACAGCTTGCCCGTTTTCCACTGCAGAGGGAACACAACTTGTTCCATACAGGTGTAGAACAGGCTGCGGAGCCGAATCTCCAACGCCTCCGGCTTTAACGACAGGAACCAGGCCATGGCTGGAATTCCATCCAAGCCTGGTGCCGTCTTTTTGCCGCGGAGGCACTGGGCCGCCGCTGCCAACTCTGCCTCTGAGTGCCGCAATGGGCGGCTAGGGGAGAAGTACGCGCTGAGTAGCAGCATCTCCCCCAGCATGCAGGACACGAAACCCTCTCCCCGCGTTATACTCTCCGGCCGGAGCACGTGGTCCGCGGAGGGACGGACGGCTATGGCTGCGAGGCGGCCTGAGCGGTCCGAGATGCATCCGTTGGGCACAAATCCTCCGAAATAGTAGGGCTCTGCTACCACCGCGACGTGAATTTGCCACTGCGCCAGACTCTGCATGAACAGGTCCATGGCTGTGGCGCAGTGGTTCAAGTTCGCCTGCAGGATCCGGGTGGCCATTACTGGTCCTGAGGCGGAACGACATCCATGGCCACCGCGAATTAGCTATCGGCGGTGGCAGGCCTAATAGGAGCACCGGGCCCCTTTCCCTTTCCTTTTCCCTTCCCCTTTCCTTTGGCCCCTTGGCTGGTCTTGCCACAGCTACCCAGACTGTGTGAGGCAAGCTGGCCGCTCGCCTGGCAGAGCGGGCAGCTCACCTCAGCCTCGCAGTTTCCTGGTCGACCGCAGCGGTAGCAGAGGCCACCGCGGTCGTTCTGCGAGGTGCAGTCTGCCCGGAGTTGCCCCGTCTCCAGACACCGGAAGCAGCGCCTCTTACGCCGCGGGAGGAGCCTAGCCCGGACAATGCTCCATCCGAGCTTGAGTTTTCCGGCGAGTGCGATCTTCCGCGCCGCATCTGTCGGGCAGCGTACCCACACTGCACCGAGGTCCCTTTCGTTGACGATGCGCCCCATCTGGACGTCCGCCACCCTGCGTTTCAGCAGGGGTGACGGAATCGGCCAGATCCATGAGGCGCATCTCTGCGCTGCTCATGGGTCTGGAGACCCTCACCATATCTTCGGTCACCACCTCCCTTAGTTTCTGGGCTAAGGCGTCTGCCTTGGCCCTGGCTTCTTCTGGAGGCCCGGAGATCTCCAGCAGGTGGGCACCGGTGGCAGCCGCACGGAAGTGGATGCTGTCGATGCCCAGACCTGCCAGGTCGAGCCTCCCTTTTGCAGCGGAGATCACCTGAGCATAGGTGAGACCTCCCTGCACAGCCTCCGGGCCAAGGCTGACCACCACCGCCGCAGTGCGGGGAGTGCGCAGCTTCTTGGCTGCTGCCTTGGACTTTTCCAAGGCCGTCTGCTTCGGCCCTGGAGTAGGGGCAGCCGGGACTGGAGCAGCCCGCTCCTTGTCCCTGTTCCTCTTCCTCTTCTTTTTCTTCTTTTTGCCCCTTCTGGCCCCCGTCACCAGGGTCCAGCTATCATCATTGGCCGGACCAGTGGGAGGAGGGACGTGGGGGGCAGAAGAAGTGCCCGCCTCTGGTTGAGCTCGAGGGGCCGGGGCCGCTCGAGGCACTGGAGCCGAGGGGGCTCTGTCCGCCGCCAAGGACGGCCGAGGTCGCTGGGCCGGGAGGAGGCGCTCGTCCAGGGCCTCCAGTCGCGCGTTCAACATGGTCCCAAACTGGACCATCATGTCGCGTTTGACCTCCACCAAGTTGAGGGCGGAGGGGGCTCCAGACCGAGCAATCGTCCGGAGCTCCTCCATCTCCCTTCGGAGGAGGGCCATTTCTCCATGGATGCTCCTCGCCTCCTCCCGGGCTGCCTTCGCCTCTCCCTTGAGGCGAGCGTTCTCTGCCGCGAGCAGCCTGCTCTCCTCAGAGGAGGTTCTGTTCCTCAGCTCCTCGGTATTCCGAGAGATGGAAGCCGAGGCTGCTCCCCCCCCCTCCTCTCCATCCCGCCTGCTTTTCAGACTGCATCGCAAACAACGGCCACGGCGCTATGGCGGTTTTGTTTACTGTTTGAATTTTTTTATTCGTAATATCTTTTGAATGTAAAGTCCAATTGATGATAAATGATCTTGACCATAAAATAATTTATTTGTATAAGGATTAATATAAACAAATAAATAGCATGGTTTGAATTTGGTTAGCATTTTCATTAATGTTTAAAATGAAAAAAGTTGTTGTAGTGACATAACTACAATAGTTGGACATATGCTACCGCGGAGTTTTTTGTAGACATTATGTTGTTCTTCAATATTGTTGTACATTATTTTGTTCTATCGCTAATAGTTTCGGCAGCGCATTCGACGAAAGACATTTTAATACTCATTTTTCTACACCTTCGGTTACATTGTTCAAATTTTACCAAGGATCCCTAATTTTTTTCAAAATGAAATGTAGCCTATGTCAAATTGGAAGAATGTAGCATTCTATTGGTGAAATAATTTCTTAAATCGGCCCAGTACTCTTTGAGCCTATTCATTACAAACATACAAAAATAGGTACAAATCTTTCCTCTTTATAATATTATTTATATATATTTATATTTATATTATATTTATTTATTACTATTACTATTTACTATTACTATTACTATAATATATTGATATTGATGTTGATATTGACATTGATGATATTAAAAAATGCTAAACGAAGTTTACTAGGTGAGTTATCAACATGCAGAACATAGTTTGATTCTCATAGGCCTCATGTTACGATGTAAGTAATCAACTTATATATTGAGATTTCGTCAAGCTCATAGTACATAATGTTGGCGAGTAAGCCTCCAGCCTTTATACAGGGTGCAATAATGTAAATGTTCGGCGAGTAGCTTTACTTCCAGCCTATGTAAAGGCTGCACGAGTTCCGCATTAATTAATCCCGTGCGGTTTACTTTACTGTTCACAAGGGCTGTATTTGCGGTAAAGGGACGGCTGATTAACTTGTGACTTTCTCAACTTAGTCATAAATAATGTTGAACTTTTTATGAGTATTAACTGAATGCAGTTTCTCTTTCTAATATTTTTTTTTTCGAAAGAATAAGCATTTCATAATATACGTATTTGAAAAAAAGTCTAATCTAAATATTATAACACTAAGTAAACACATGATAACAAAACTACTAATTTTTTTTGTAAAATTAACAAAAACATTGAGAAAAACAACGATTCCTACTTACAAATCTAATGTTTTATAGAGAAAAACAGATCATAAATAAATCTATGAATTTCTTCATAACAAAGTGGATAACAATTTATTAATTTGATTAATAAGCGGACTAAATAAACTTTGTAAGACAATTTAATTCAGATTCGCTCCTAAGGAAACGCTTTATGAACTTAAAATAGACCTTCAATGGGCTAACAAACCGCGTGATACCGTAAATTATTGAACCAAATTAAACTTTACCCAGTAATTGTATGCGGCGTTCGAAGGATGTTTATTTTAGAAAATCACTCTTGACTTTAGCTACAGAAATAACGAAGATATTACAGATGTTCGGTGCTCGAGACGTTGAATTAATTTATCAGTTAATACAATATTATGGTAAACACAAGCGTTGTACAAACACAGGAAGTGTAAATTTATTATGGAAAATAAATCGTATTTCTTTATTTAACTTAATATGATCACAATAACCCCAGTTTACTTTATATATACGCCCTGCAGTAAGTACTGGGCCGAAGAATAGGACTGAGGTATCCCCTGCCTGTCGTAAGAGGCGACTAAGAGAGGACCCCGGGGTCGTTGGGTGCATGAGGCGGGGGCCTCGTGTAGTCATAAAACGGCTCCGAAAAGGACGGTGGAACGCGGTGTCCCGATTCCGACGTCGAGCGTAGGAAGAGCCATCCATGCCTGGGGGGACTACCACCACCTGTCCTCCCGCGAAGAGGCTAATCAGCCAATGCTGGAGGGGGTCGCGGAGTTAAACATAACGATCGAAAGACCCGTGACCCCTTTGCCAACAGCCAAGATGGACACCGGCGGGTTTTAGTGGGTGCGAACCCCACATAACCCCGGGGGGAGTCGCAGGGTACTCGCTAGGAGTTTCAGCAGTTTTCTCGCAGAGAAAAAAAATTAATATATTATAGATAATTTGAATGAATGAATGAATTTATCTCTTTATTGTACAAAAAAAAAAACAAGAAAATATAAAAGTTGAAAAAGTCGACCTTATCGATTTAAGCATGGGATTTCTCCCTGGTATTACCTTGAGGAGTTTTTTATACGTATAGAAACAAATACAATTATTTGCATTATTAATTGTAGGCAGTACCTTTGTTGTGTGAATTTCACTTGTAAATAAAGTTACTCAACTCAGTTATCATATCCCAAGCGGTATACTTACATCTGTGTAAATTCGCTTCTAATTAAAGGTATAACTCTACGAAATTCGAGAGGTAAAGCATAAAATAAGAATAGTTTTGAATAATTGCCGTTTCATAATTACAGCGGTGCGCGGCAGGCAGGATGAAGTTTTTCGCAATACTCCCGGGCGCTAATTTAGCGCTTGTTGTAGCGTATTTTAAAGTTACCGACGCTTTGCCGACTTACGGAAACTTTCCCTTGGAATTATGGAAAGAAAGATAGAAAAAAAAACACACATTTATTCGCAATAACATTGACGCACATGAACTCAAGTGAAAAAAATACATTCAAAAAGGCATAAAATAAATTTAAGTATTTAAATAAAAAGCAGTTGCTGTTCGATTCGCAGAAAATCGAGAATGGCTGGGCTTAGCTGATTTTGTTTTGGAAAGGGTTTTTGTATTCCAAGGAAGGTTTTAAGTTTCAACGATCAGATAATATGAAATAATTGCTAATAAATGGTTATAACAAGTTGATTTGCCCATTCAAAATTGTATTGTGATACGGATCAGCTAGTAAATAGTTAATTTCCAAAAGAAACATTGTTTCTTTATGCCCATTGCTGGACAAAGATCTCCTCCATCATCCTTCAGTTTCTTCTGACTCTTTCTTCTTTTAGGCTCTTGTCGGTGGAGCGTCTTCCACACCTCCCGTTTCCCCGCCAGCTGCTTGACCTCTTGATACGACACGACCCCTATCTTTTCCTTTATTTGATCAAAGTAACTCTGTCTTGGTCGTCCCCTCTCTCTTTTCCCTTCAATCTTGCCTTCAATAATGTTGGTGATGAAGGTGTCTGACTGACTGACTCTTGCCATTCTTAAAAATAAATCAATGTTATTTTTCTAATAATATATAATGGAATAAGTGTGTAAGTTATAACATACTACAACGCACCCTTGTTTCATTTTTATCCGAGATTTATTTCTTACTTGGCCTCAATATTGGTACAATGCAAAAGGGATTGCCGTACAGTTAACTCTCTTCGTACTAGTTGTACGAAAACAATCGTACGAATAATCTAATTTCTGAATTGCACAAAACAAATTTCAAATAAGAAATTGAAATTAGTCTTAAACTCAACTCAAATTAAATAAATACTTTTACAATATGATGTTAGAGTTGCCATACAATACAATGACTGCTCGAGCGTTAGCCAGTGATCAACATTCTCGGACCGCTCAGGCAGTCAGATTTAAAAGCTTGAAGTTGACAAGCTGCCGACTGACCGAAGCAGTTCGACTGCTCGAGCGGTTCATAAGGAGAAATCTGTTGGTCTGCATTAATCAGTCGCAGCTTGAAGAAGCCTATCCCTAGTTACCGGATTTTTCGACTTTTCTCAGGATTCCGGCCGGACTTTGCTAATTTTAGGATGTTCAATAAAACACAGGTTAACAATTCTTGATATTTTTGAAAGTAAAACAAACTAAAACTAATCTTTTGATAGAAAATTCTCAAACAATGAAAAATCTCAGGATTTTTCCATGGAAATCAAGCAGGAAGCCATTTTTCTCCGCTCTTTTAATTTTTTCGTCTCGTAACCTAAATCCCGACTGCTACAGCAGTCCGTGAATGGCGGAACTTATTCGACTCATCACAAAATCACACAAAATGTACCCCAGTGAAATGTGTCCCGTGGCTCAGTTGGCAGTGACGTGGACTGAGTAAGCGTGTGCTCCTGGGTTCCTGGGGGCGAATATTGATATGATAAATATCGATGTTTGTTTCCAGTCTGGTTGTAATGTTTGTCTCTGTGTGACACTGTGTTTCGGGTACCCTAGATAAAGGTTCATTCTAGTTAAGGGCTCTGAGTATAATGTAAAAAAATAGACTTATACTTTTAAATCATCGTGCCCGAAAATAGTCCCGTGCTCAACACTTGAACGAAAAAATAACAAATGTACGGTAATAAAGTCATCTAGAAACTTTTACAAATAAAATATTTTATGATACAAATTTCGCTAGTTACAGTTTCTTTCAGCTTTCGCGTGCCAAGAAATTGATTGCTCTGTTAGAGTTATTTATTGTTTCCTTTGTGTTATATAGAATTCTGTATTCAGTTGACAAAATGATACGTAACTAACCGTTTGCCGTAACAGAACAAAAAAATATTGAAATGTTCTATGTCGACTTAGGGATATTTTTTAAAATATATATATTTCTGTTTTTTTTCTCTCGCGCTAAACGGCAAAACTACTAACGTATTAAAATAAAAATTGCAGCTTTTTAAAGTAGGATATTAGGAATCTCATAACACGTATTAATCGGTTTAGTTTATATTCTTTCTTTCTTTCTTTCTTTCTAGTTTTTCCGTCTGGCGCGCAGTAACAAAAAAAAAACAGACATATTAAAAAAAAATGTTTTATCTTTAAATAATAACGCATTACTCATAACAGAGCCCAGGGCTCCCTTTACTAGAACCTTTTCTTCATTTGCCTGAAGCACTTACAAACATGTATTGTCCAGGAAACAAACTTCGATTTCCATCATAACAATGTTTGCTAGTAGTCGAACCCGGACCACTGAAGTCACATTCAACATCACTACCAAGCCAATTACGTGGGTGGTTACTATAAAAAAATACAATAAAGAGTTTTAATTCTATTTTAAACAATATTTCAAAGTCCTCTCCCAAAATAAACTAAATACCAAACTTCTAGTAAAGTACCTACGTGGGCCCTTGACTTATTGCAACGCATTAATTTTAATGTGATAATGCTTTCAGTGAGTTGTTCAGTTCATTCCCTTTAGTGTCCTACAACTCGTACCGCACTAAACTTTAATGCTTAAGAGCCAGTTTACAGCGATGCTAGCGCCATTCGCGAAAAAAATTAATATTTTCTAAACTAAGGCAAATATGAAAAATGTGGCACAGTATGGCACTAGATAATGTAGCCGAGTATTTTTAGGGCACTGTTGAATAGCTTTTCGGTTAAAGACCAAAGAAATCTACAAAGTGTTGCTAAATGTGGCCACTGTTAGCAACAATCGGTGTATTGTATTGTTCTTTTAAGTTAGGGGAGTCTCAAAAAATGCTAAGTAAGATTATCTAGTGTCATACTGTGCCACATTTGTGATATTTACATCAGTTTAGAAGATGTAATTTTTTTTTTGCGAATGGCGCTATCATCGCTGTAAACTGGCTCTTAACGGGCCACACGGTGCGATACTAGCGCCAATTCCGATAGTTAATTTCATCTTCTAACTAAACCATGGCCAAAATCAAAAATATGCGTCTTATACTACCTTGAATCTAGGGCCTAGATAATTTTGCTTAGAATTTCTAAGGACCTGTTGTGTAACTCTCAGGATAATGATCTTAGAAATATTTGTTTGTTGCCAAAGGTGACTTTTAGTTTCACAAACGAATATTTCGATGACGGGTAGCGGCATAACATACATAGCATACCACCCTATCTCCAGAAGTGCTATAAACACACACACACACACACACACATACACACACGCACACACAAAAATTCTTAGATGTATTTATGTTTAGTTTACCTACTCCATACCATTACCTAATTTATAAAAGAAAACGTATGTTTTTTATGCTAATGACCATTTCTCGGAAGATCACTATGGTACCTCTAGCACAGGTTCATCCTTTTTGAGGTACCGAGTCAAAAATATGTTAAAACTTAATACTTAGTCCTAAGAATTTTTCTAACTCTGCGGAATAAATCATAAATCATAAATCATAAATTTTATTGCAAACTAAGTGTGTGTGTTACAGATGGTAGGTAAAATAAACAGAACTTAAAAACTTAGTTGCCCTCATAGGGCGCCGCAACTAGTATAACACAGAAAAGATTTTCAAAGTAATTAAGGACCTGTAGTTTGAAGCTTCTTACCTAATTAGGTATGAGGGTCCCCCACCCTCGCAGCTGTGACATGCGCGCGTCGAAATGCGAAATGTCGCGGCAGTTTTAAATTTTATTACTTTTCATACAAGCCGAAGTTAAATCGAGATGTTTATACCTACCGCACAATTTTTCTTTCCGATTTTCGTTTCAGCTAACAAGAATTTGCGTTTAGGTAAGGTATTTGTAATAACGAGTTTTTTTTTAAACCATCTGAGAAATATAAAACAGATTTCTTAATTCTGAAAAATATAGATGTAGGATTTAGTTTAGACAAGTTATTAAAAAGTAACAAGATCTAATGAATTTCACTCTGTAGAAATAAAACAAAGTAAACCCTTTTTGTAGTGTTTTTTTCCATTAGAAATACACTACTGATTGTTTTAATTTGATTTTGTGACTCAAAAAACATTACATACAAATTACTATATAGTTTGAGTTGATAACTTTTTGCTCAATTTACTATGTTTACATACCTATAAATGCGGGAAATAGATACATCTCTTAAACCACTTTCCCTATCGTCCGTAATTTATTTCTCTAAGAGTAGTCGTCATTCCCTGGCCACCACCAGATCTGACTTCAAAGGACTTTTTCTTAAAGGGTTTTGTTAGAGGGTCTTTAGACTAAAGTCTAATAAAATAAAAACTAATCCGAAGACAATTATTGATCAAAAAGAAAATATCCGAATCGGATATCCGACTTAAAATTACTTGGTATACCCTACATAACTTTAAGAACTTAGTAATTATATTATTATTTTATGCATTTCGGTTTTTTTTTCGGCGGTTTAATTTTTTGATAAAAAAGTTTTTAGACGTTCGTTTGCATGAGTGCCGCAATTGTACCTCTAATAATTACAATTATTGTAACGGATCACATATGGTGTTATTTTCAAAAAATAAATTAATATTGTAAGAAGTACACAATTTAATTATTTCTGAAAATGTACTTAATATATTTTTTTAAATATTTTTTTAATTTTAAGAAACTTGGGTTTCTTCTGATTTGACATTCTGTATTTAGGCATAGACAAAGTAGAACGCTGCGCTTCCGTATTGCCGCCGCACGTACTTGCAGGTTTATACCTAAAGTGCGGAGTAAGCCAGAAAAAAAGGCTTGACAATACATTCATCATCATCATCATCAGCTTGTAAGAGCCCACTGCTGGACATAGGCCTCTTCTCTGGCACGCCATGCACATTTACATTAAATACATGTTATTTTATTTTAGTTAAATATGTAAACTGAAGGTAAACTATGTTTTTTGTTTTTAATTATATTGTAGGTATGATTTTGCGTGTACTGTTGGATTAAATAAAATTGTTGTGTACCTCTATTATCTATTGTTTAATTCTCAAACTGGCGGGCACACTGGATGCGGTAGCGCGTATATTGCATTGTAAGTATATAGGTTTTTTACGAGAAAAATTATTTAATAAGTAGATTTCCGGGTTCGCTGATAACGAAAATGACATACCTACCAACATTTTGAAACCAAGATGGCAGAAATTCGAGCTATTAAACTTTCCAAAGGCAAGTCTGAGCTATCAAGCACTATACGCAAAATAACTTGTGTAAAATATTTAGGTCTATGTATGTTTATATAATATTATATTATCACTGTCTGATCTGAGACCGCTCGCTGCTACAGTTAAACAACCAAGTTTTCGTCAGCAGCTATTGTTCTATCATCCCTACGATTTAAGTTATGTCTGTGAAAATAAAAAAGGTAAGTTTGTAATGCCACGGTTTTTTAAATGTAATATCGGTATCAAAATTGTTTTTTTTCAGCTTCATATAGATCCTAATCAGATGTTATGGTTCATTGTTTTGACATCTGTTGTCAAAACTTGTTTACATTTGAATAAAAATAAAACGAAATACGAGAGCGCGAAAACAAAAATTTGACACAGAACCGGCCTCGGCCGTGGCCACAAGGGTACTGACGGGGTAGGGAGCGGCGCGGCATGGCATCGGACCGCGCGAAAACGATGTTTTTTTTTAGTTTTTGCTGGTTTTTTGTCTTTTCGTTAAACTTAAAAATTCTTACTATAGTAGTATGTCTAAAATTTAAGGTCAGCAATTTTCATTCCAAAAATCAAATAAAAACAATCAGCGGTTTAAAAATAAAATGGAAAAAACGGAACAAAAAGGGGTAACTTTGAGATTTTTTTCTATCAACTAAAATTAATTAGATCCTGTTTCCCTTTAGTATGATGACTAGATTAGATCCTTAACTAACACATATATTTTTTTCAGAATGAAGACATCAATTTTGTATGTCTCAGATTGTTTAAAAAAATCTCAAAAACACAAATTTTTGAACCACCAAGCCTTAATCATAATTTAACACTGTGACTTAACATATTACCTTTTAAACTTATTATCTATAAATAAACTCTATAAAATTTAAGTAACCAATTTTTTTTTTTTAATAGGAACTAAGGACTTAATAGGAACTTGTTTTTTTTTTATATATTTAAAAGCATTTTTGAGTAGCATAGGAACTAAAGCTCAACTTGATAAAAAATCTTCTATGGAGTAATAACATTTTGTAATTAAGTAAGTTTTTAAATATTTCGAAAATAAGTTTTCTTTTGTTTCGTTTTTTATTTTTGCTGGAAGTTTATTAAATATTTTTATTGCCATATAGAATGGACTTTCATTTAGCATTTTTATTCTGGATCCTGGGAGGTATAGGCGGTCTTTGTGTCGGGTATTAAAATTGTGAGTATCTTTGACTTGCTTAAATAATGACTTGTTTTTGAAAACAAATAAGCTTATATCATAAATATATATGCAGGGTAATGTGAGAAGGTTAAGTTTAATAAAATGGGGTTTACAAGTTTCTTCGCTATCTATGTGGGCTATGATTCTTACGCATTTCTTCTGTAGTTTGAACAGGTCTATTAAATTAACACTTTTACCCCACAGCATTACACCATAGCGCAGCCATGAGAAGGCGTACGCATAGTAGGCTGAAAGAGCGGTCTTTGTATTTGTGCAGTTTTCTATTTCACCTAAAGCATACGAAAATGAAGATAATTTTAATTTAAGTTTTTCTATGTGTGCCTTCCAGGAAAGGTGGGTACCTAAGTTAAGTTTATTACTTGGAAATAAAGATTTATTTATTTATTTAAAGGCGACTAAGGGTGTGCCCGAACATCGGGCAGCAGCGTTCTTCATTGAAAATCTTGAAGAGCCATACTGCAATCGCCAACACCTTACCTTCCGAAGTGGTTACCTTCTCGCTGCCCCTTGCTAAGAGTAGAGATTATGGCAAACCTTTAGCATTTTTTATCCTTGTGGCGATCTAGGGGGCTGTGTCCTAATAGAACATGTCTTTTGGGTGAGATGAGAGGGATTTTTGAAAATCGTGTTGGATTTGTTACAAGAACCCTAAATTTTTTAAATCAATATATTTAAAACTCTTCCGTTACTGACTGACTAACAGACAACGCAGAGCCGAAAGTACTGGGCGTAGCGGGCTGAAATTTTGCAAGTGGGTTACTTGGGGAGTGTAGGGGAGCACAATGAAAGGATTTCCCGAAATTCCCAAGGGAAAGGAAAAAAACAGGATTTTGGTGTTTATGAGAAATCTGCGCTGGTGAAACCGTGGGGTAGCATCTAGTATGAAATATAATTTTAAGTTCATTTTACAGAAAATTTATTTTTATTTGTGTTTTAAAGAGTTGAAATATGTTTCATGAACCAGCTAAGATTATATATTACGGATGGAGCTATCTAAGCGATTGTGGCGTAAAATGAGGGATGCAATTATTATTTGCACTATTGTTCAAACTGGAGAAACGGGGTTAGGGTTGCCTATTGCGTCTTTTTATCATATGCTAAAGTTAAAGGTTTTGTGAGTTTTAATTCGCATTCTAATCGCAATTCAATAAAGCTTAAAACAAAAACAGCGTTGTAGATAGCACATAGAATAGCAAATAGGTTACATTGGATCTTTACCCACCTATAAAATAAAGTCGCTTCCCGCGTCTGTCCCTATGTATGCTTAAATCTTTAAAACTACGGAACGGATTTTGATGCGGTTTCTTTTAATAGATAGAGTGGTTCAGTGGCGGACTAGGAGGCCGTAACAGATTTGTCTATGGTTTCGTCAGCCCAAGACTGTATTACCAAAGAACAAGAGCTATTTTGCAATACAGAAAAACCGGAAGTGTTACGCCGACCGTGTCCGTCACTGTACAAGAGGAGGGTTTATAAGTATAAAACATGCACAAAATAGTTAGAGGTTAGGCGGTACGAAGTTCGCCGGGTCGACTAGTACTTAATAAAACCCAAAAACGCAAACAAAGCTACAAATTTACAAAGGCTTCTCGTACTACAACACGTTCCTTGAGAATCGTGTAAGTGCTATTGGCAAATTTTACCTACTGTATTAAATATTTTAACATCCGCATCCGCAACCCTGTACGCGTCACAAATTGTCGTCGGAAATATTTAGACTCTATAGATGTAGGTACATTGTACAGATATATACGATCGTCTGCCGCTTCGGTAGAGCTAAACTTGTAATTGCAGATGTCTGCTTTGTCATACAAAGTACGCAGTGTACTGTACACAGCAGCTATGCTATGCAAATTGATTTAGCATTCGCGATTCCCGGTTTTATGTCTGGAACTGTTTATGCTTGAGACAGGATTTCCCGGTTTGAGATTGGTTTTAGAAAAAAAGTGATTTTTGTTTGGTTTTTAAACTGACTACGATGAAAGGATTAGAATAGCTTGCTTAGATAATAAAAAATGCTAGGTACTACTCTTCTAGGATTGATAACCTTATCAAAATGTATGTTAATTTTTTAGGGTAATCGAAGTTTTAGACCTAGTGTGGCACGTTACCATCAATACATAGTATAAAACAAAGTCGCTTTCCACGTCTGCCTGTCCCTATTTATACTTAAATCTTTTAAACCTATAAAACTATGCATTGGATTTAAATGCATTTTTTTTTTTTCAATTCAAGAGGAAGTTTTATATGTATAATACATGCACAACGTAAGTAGTATGAGTTTCTGCGGTACAAACTTCGCCGGGTCGACTAGTCTGTAACTAAAGTAGCAGTTAGAAAAATCTTTTTTTACTGTTTGGTCATTAGTTAAGAGAACATAATTATTAAGTTTACTTACAAATTTATTTTAGCTGTTGAAATACTTCTAAAAAGAGTGTACAAATCCTCAATAATTAAAGCCAAAATTCAAGCAAACTATGTTGCGCACACGAAACAATGTACAACGAAGGTATAATACGTCAAAATAGCGATGCCAGCTATTTGTACCAATGCATCTACGTCAGGGGGGCCAAAGTAAATTTGAAACAGTATCCGTGGAGAAGCTTTGTCATACTCGTCGTCTCCGGGACTGATTGCGCCTCTCTGTGCAAATTACCATTTGAAAATGTTACTGGAGCGCGGCCGGAATGGATGCTACATTATCAATATATATAAAACTCTTCCGTTACTGACTGACTGACTGACTGACTGACTGACAGACAACGCAGAGCCGAAACTACTGGGCGTAGCGGGCTGAGATTTTGCAAGTGGGTTCCTTGAGGAGTGTAGGGGAGCACTAAGAAGGGATTTCCCGAAATTCCCACGTGAACGGAAAAAAACGGGAATTTTGTGTTTAAGAAAAATCTGCGCGGGAAAAACCGCGGGGCAGCTTCTAGTTTCATATAAGTAACATAAGGGTTCGATGTTTGTGATTTCACTCGCAATGTTAAAAAAACAATAATGAGACTTTATATAGTTCGTAAGTAGAATTTGGTAATGCACCCTTGGACACTTGGCTTGTGGAAACTGCCGACACTAACTGAAAATCAGCGCTCTGGGTTTACTATACACCCTTAGCATATAGCTAAGACAGCATTTGCAACAATTTGCAGAACATTTAAAGACAGACGCGGAAAGCAACTTTGTTTTATACTATGTATTGTTAAGTACACCAACCCACATTATAGTCGATAACAACTGTAAAAAAAAAGTCGTGTGGCCGCATATGAATGCCGACATAGGGGAGGATTGACAGGGATTTGGGTCCATTATCCTTAGATTCGATGGAAGCAAAGCCCACTTCTGTAAACCCCTGTAAGAGCTCTCGGATAGAGCCTACTCAATATGGAATATTTTCAAGATGGCGGCCTATTCTTCTTAGCAACTGTAGGGATAAAAGCAATGTGGTTTAAAATAGATTTTATAAGATGCTTTTAAATGTTTTGATAAGGAATTTGGTTTTAGTAGTGTACCAATGAAATAGTAGTTTAGTTTTACTAAAGAAGAGCAAGTACGTTTTACCCATAGACTTACTATTTCGCTATATTTACCATCGTCAATAAGACAAATAAAAATTATTTAATAGTTCTTAGTTACAGTACATTTACAGATTTAATACGAATTTTAATGTTCTGGCATACTGTGCCACATTTTTGATATTTGCCTTAGTTTAGAAGATTTTAATTTTTTTCGCGAATGGCGCTAGCATCGCTGTAAATTGGCTCTTAAATAAGCCTTCGGTGTTTCTTAAAACCCGTATTAAGCCATTATACAGCCTCTTGTGTTACTTGGGATAGGAACACGTAAAGGTACGGTATGTACAGTGGCGGTCTATTACGGCGTAACACTTCTGATTTTGCTGTATTGCGAAATAGCTCTTGTTATTGGGTTATACAGACTAGGGTGCACGAGACCATAGACAAATCCGTTACGCCGTCCTAGACCACTAATGTACGTTAGATAAAAATACTTCAGTATTTTTAACTTTTGAAACAAATTATTTATTTTAAAGTAAAGCGGCAAACATTAACTTTTTCTTGAATAACTAGAGGAGGTGTTGAACCCCTGATCCTTGAAAGCGTCCGTCCTCCATTGTCTTCTTAGCGTAGATTTATTAGTTTTAAAGTTATTCATGTCACAGCACGGGGCAGGCTTGGCTGTGGTGATATTTCACGGCTCGCTTTATTTTTATTCACTATGAAAAAAAAACACAAGAAAGGACACAAAACTCCAAATTATTTAACAAAAATATTCACTGTAAACACAAATAAAAAACAACATTTTATTAATATTATTATTTTATTAATAATTATACGGTTATAAATTATTGTTATCCAAAATGCAGTAATGACACTCAGAGTTATTCAAAATGTTCTGAAAAAACGGTATTACATGAAAATTCAGCACACCATATATACCTAGGTACCTAACAAATTTCCCAAAGCAACTAGGTAAAAACCTAAACAAACCAGTACCGCATAGTAAAGTGCACCAGGTGATTTTTTAGAGATTTTGACCCAAGTAGTGTTAAAGCTTGCTTATTTAATCTGTTACTGCCTTCTCAAAATCACGCAGTATAACAACGATCAAACATTTGATACTTCAAAATCTTGAAAGTAAAGTAAAGGATGAAAAGGTAACAAGAATATCAAACAGTACAAGTTAAATTATCCAAATTTCATTATGTTCCGAAATAGACTGCGAACAGGGTCGCAAGGCGAAGGCTTTCAGGAGAAATTGTCAGAGTTATTGTTTTAAGTTAAATAAATACAAGACATCCTTGACTGCGTAATCGTGGATTTATTAAATACCTTTGTTAGATCAGAGGTCCTCGAAACCATCGAGTGTGTAGGTAAAGGTAGAAGATGAAAAATTACTGACTGCAGAAGAAACTAAAACGAAGTACTACCTATGTCAGGATCGTAGCAAGTCTACCAGGACGCAAGACAGGCGTGATGTTATGTATGTGTTATAATAATAATAGTTGGATTCCTCCCCTCGTACGCCTCTCAAAGGCCCGGGCTCCATCCTGTGATACCGAAGAGTATTGAGAAACAAAATAATAAGAATAATAATAACACATCACACTCAGAGCACCTAACTAGGAAGAACCTGTATCTAGGGTGCCCGAAAGACACACAGAGAACATTACACCCAGACCGGAAACAAAAGAAAGAAAGAAAGAATATACATTTATTTCAATGGCACGATAAATAACATAGCATTTTGTACATACAAACAAACATTGATATTCATCATATCAATATTCGCCTCGCCCGGGGAATCGAACCCAGGTGCACACGCTTATTCAGTCCACATCTCTGCCAACTGAGCCACGGACCAGTAATGTAGGTACAGTGTACAGTGGTGGACACGGACGGCGTAACACAATATTTTTTTCTCTATTGTTGGTATTTTCGGTGTAATGGCTTCCAAAAAGAAATTCATTGGTACATATATGCTTACAATGTGTTTTGTGCAATCTAAATTCAGTATTTCAACTCCACTAAAATAGTGAAGTGTACTGCGCTGTACTAGTTCAGAACTCCACTTTGTTAACAAGCTGTGAACCAACAGATTGGTTCCTTAGAAACTGGGAGTTCACCTTGCTTTTAGTGTTGTACCACAGATCACAAAATCAATATACATAGTATAAAATGAAGTCTGTCCCTATGTATGCTTAAATCTTTAAAACTACGCAATGGATTTTGATGCGGTTTTTTGTAATAGATAGAGCGATTCAAGAGGAAGGTTTATAAGTACAATACATGCACAAAATAGTAAAAGGTTAGGCGGTACGAAGTTCGCCGGGTCGATTTAATTATATTTTCAGCACAACCTGTACTATTCTGATATTTCAATAGCTTTTCTTTCCCTTTAGAGAAAAATAATAAACAAACGGAATCCTAAACAAAACAGATATGGATTATCAATGGATTTATCCTAAACACATATGACTGACTAGCAGCGTGGCACCACTAGTGAGGTATTGTGAAGTTGAATCGGCCAATCAAAGCGCAGAGCTCACTGACTGATTTGGCTGAATCGTATTGCGATGCGAGTTGCGAACAAAATTATGTCATTTTTAGCCTCTACAAAGTTCCTAGCTACATATTTCCCGGGCTTGAATTATCTTATTTTCAAAAGCTCCAAAACTCATGAAAATGGTGGTCCAATGTCACATTTTCGAAATTCACTAAAACAAAATGAATCAATCAATCCACATGTGATATCAATCCTGACCGCCATACCACTGAAGCGCCATTCCGCATTATTTTGCAATTCCTGTCCAATCTAACATTTGCTCTCGCTCGCCCATTTCTGGAACTTTTTTTTTTTTTAATTATTGTTTAATTTACAAATAACATACACTTATGAAATATAAAAAGTCTTGCCACAAAACCACGCAGGGATTATCTGGGCAAGAGTGTTGCTCACCTTAATTTGAGATGTTTACATAACAATATGGTAACAACTTAATTATTATACTACTTGAGACAAGTGTGGTTGGTTAAGGTAAAGACTTTTTAGTGGTCCCCAATACTTACCTCTATTAGTATACAATTTTTGTATATTTGAAGCCCTCAATCGATTTAGGCTCACTGATGAGTGGTATAACTATTGACTTGCATTAGTACAATAGCGAAAAGACAGCTATGCTTCAACTTCACCACCGCTCTACCAGTAGAATAAAAAATAGTACCTACTACATACAGTATGGGCACTCCCTGCCTCCCTCAGCAAGTGCGGCCCCTCGCGCTTGGTTACCTCTAGGTTACATTTCAGTACAAATTGCATGTCTTATCTCACTCACACAAGCTTGATACGCGTGCACGTACACGAGTTTCGGCTGAGCGCGAAGCAACGTGCTTTTTTCTATGAAGTGTCCGAGTTGTGGCTGTACAGACATAAAATCTAAAGAATTCTTTAATTTTAGTCATCCGGCAGGTCAATAAACGTTTTATCTACTCTAAAGAATCTTATATAATCCTTTGAAAAAAAATTACAGTCGTTCGTAGTGTGGTTGAAATATTATATCCATCATACAGCGTTAAGAGCCAGTTTACAGCGATGCTAGCGCCATTCGCGAAAAAAAATAATATCTTCTTAACTAAGGCAAATATCAAAAATGTGGCACAGTATGACACTAGATAATTTAGCCTAGTATTTTTAGGGCAGTGTTGTATAATAGATTTTAGGATAAAGAACAAAAAAAGCAACAAAGTGTTGCTAAAAGTGCTAAAAGTTACTGTGATCAAAAAATACTAAGCAAGATTATCTAGTGTCATACTGTGCCACATTTTTGATATTTGCTTTAGTTTAGAAGTTTTTTTTTTTCGAGTATAGTGTAGTCTAGCATCGCGGTAAACTGGCTCTTAAGAAATAACGGGGTGGACTTTTTCCAAGAACCAAGAGTTACAAGAGCGTTATCTGAACCCGACCGCATGCGGGACTAGCCGCAGGATCGAAAGAAAATAAAACTCCAAAGCCAATTAAGGTCAAGATATATCGCCACAGACTTTTATTCCAGCTGGGAGCCAACTCTTACGGATTTAATGTGGGTAATTTAATTTAAAACTTACTACAGGAATTGGAAATCCGAGATGTTTTAAATTTTTAGCTTTTTTAGGATGAGTACGGCTCTGATACGGGCTGATTTTGACTCCGTCACAGAGAATGAATATGATACTTTTGTAAATTAAAAAAGTTGGAATATATATGCCGCGCCTAGAAGAAGGATCCTAACTAAGTACTCACTATCTTTACATACCATCTGTTTACACATACACTAAGTTTGAAATAAATAATAATATTATTGATGTAATAAAACCATCACTTTGTTTTTTTTTTTCAGATACTGTCTGGATGGATGGAATCAAACAGCAAGGCAAAACGCAAAACGACTCAATATACAATTTGTCAGTAACAGATACACAAATCAGTCTCCAAAGAAATTTCCGAGATCGATTGCGAGATACTATTTGCAGACAAGATCCATTGCATTCCCTGTGATGAATTGCATCATCTAGTCTAATCTAGAAAGTTTAATGCAAAACTCTGATAGACAATAAAACTGTTGAGCATTCATTCGCCCGTCTATTGTTCAATACTATGACAGAACGAGACACGGGAAAATGGGAAAAGTTGCGGGTTCCGTTGGTTCGTTGAAACTCTGTGCTGCAATATGCGTCAGGCATCTTGCCTGTACTTTATTGACTAAAGGAAACTGAAGACTGGTTTTGTCTCGCTTTTATTTGGTAGAGAAGAAAATGAAAAAAATTACACTGTTATTTTATTTCCTTTTTTTGTTTTTATCTAAAGGTTCTGGAGTAAAAATATCAAGAAAAACTCATGCTGTCGCCCCCTAAACGCAACCATCCGATAGAGAGAGAACAAATTTATTGATGAAATTTGCGTTTCGGGGGAAAACGTTTTTCACTACCTACATCTTAGCAAATCACAATGATTTTGATAACAATCGCTTTAGCAATAGATAATCTAGGTTAAGACGTTTTTCTTTTTTTTTTTTTTCATTATGCATTGGTTTCGTAAAATAAACAACTATATATCCGACCAATTTTTTTATCACAAAATCTCTATATTCAGGGGCCTGTAAGTCTTAATTTTGAAAAAAGGGAAACGTACAAATCTATTTTTTTATAGTGTTATTAACATACTTAAACTTAATGGTGATTGGAAATAATAAGCAGTGGAAAAACGTTTTCTCATTTTGTATGGACGCGTTTGGGGTATACGGTCTTCTTAAAGCTTTTTAATAGTCAAGATTTAATAATAAATTTTTACTTAATATAAAAGGAGGTATATAGGGGCTTTAACTAAAAATAGACTAGACTTAATAATAAAGGTAGATAAAGGTCACGTATTGTGCTCTGAGCTGGGCAATAAGCAGCCCCTTTGTGTTGTGTCTCCATGTTTCTATTATGGAATTAGACTGTTCTATTACAGAATTATATTAAAAATTCAAAAAATATACATTTCATATATCTTATCGTCTATCTTCTTGATAAAATGCGAACGTAGAATCCCTTTTTCTTTTTTTATAATAAACTTTACTAGAGGCATTGTTTCTCGGTGATTCTGATGTAAATGCTACGTTAGTTAAATAACAAAAAATATTAATAAATACTCCGTTAAATTATGAAGACGCAGAGCAGGTATAACCCCTGGGGTTTTAGTGGGGGACACGGTGATCTGACGACGAATATCTTTTGCATTTCCCCCCGTTACGTGAGGTATGTAGGGCTCGCACCCACAAAAATCCCCCTGGCGGCCGTCTTAGCGCTTTTGCGAAGGAGCCCGGGAACCATACATTGTCGGCGTCCCAGATCCTTCCCACGCTCAGCTGCTATCAGCCTCGTGCTCGGAGAGGACATGTTGTTCCCTTCCCGGCTCGCCTTTGAAGCCTGCGGCGGCACAGTGCCACAAACTGTGCCGCCGCTCATCTCGGGGCCGTTTGATGAGTGTGTCGAGCCCTCGCCATTCACACCCACGTCTGACGACCTGGTAAAGGTTGCGATAGTACAGTGGATCAGAAGTGGTATGAGGATCTGTGGATGTTCAGCAGCGGACTCTTACATCTAGTTACCAGTATATATTCTTAAAAACAAAACAAAAGGGATGCGTCAGCCGGCACACTATTGATTCAAAACAACGCGACCGCAACAAAGAGACCGTGATTGCACCTCTTATTTGCATTTTCACTGACAGACAATTAAATTTTCACTGTATCAACACTAGCTCTATTTCGTTCATTTATATTAATTGTTACATTTTAGCGTATTGTTATGTTATTTTTTGGTTTAGTTGCATCGAAAATATAAAGACTTATTTAAGTGTTAATAAAAATTGCCTAAAGACAACCAGACAACTATACAAGAAAAAGATGAGATTCTTATTATTAATTAGTCCCATATAAACCTAGCAAACCGAAATGTCCGCTCATAACACTGTCTTCATTAAGTCGAACATATCGCCAGTATTTGTCATCATTATACAGACCCGGCCACTATCAGCACACATGTCGTTAGGTAATATTAATTTTGCCGCCATTAGCACCCTCTAATGAAAGAATGGTAACAAATAATATACTTACTTGTCTTATACGAACAGTAGCCACCACATCACACACACAACCTTACTAACTAAGGGATTGCAACAAAATTATAAGTATTAAGGGAATATGTACCACCTCTTCAATACAAAGTATAAAACAGTCGCTTCCCACGTCTGTCCCTATATTATGCTTAAACTTTTTAAACTACCAATGCATCGGATTTTGATGCGGTTTTCACAGAATTATTTGTTACATTCAAGAGAAGGTTTAAGTACCTAATTTAACCGATTTCAAAAAAGAGGAAGTGCTGAGTCGATGTATTGTATGTGTCAGTTTATTGAAGGCGAGTGCCTTCTTCTCCTTTTTTGTAAAAAATATATTATTTAATATCAAAGTATCGCAAAGTATAGTTTTAGAATTAAATTCATAATTCATCTGAAAATATTCCCGACAGTTCAATACTAGAATAACAGTCCAATGCATAATTCCCTCCTATAATACTCTCTCGATTCCGATGTTATGACAATTGGACATCGATCTTTTTAAGCAAATAGAAGAGGCTCCCAAAGGTTTTTGAATCACAGACCAGACTATAAAGATAGACTTATAGAACTGCTGTTTTGGGACCGAGCGAGCGCTATATCTTTTTGATACCAATGATAATGATTAAACTGATATAAATGTAGTATTATCAATACATAGTATAAAAAAAGTTGCTGCCGCGTCCCTATAAGTTCCTATGTAATGTACCTATGTCCCTATTTATGCTTAAATCTTTAAAACTATGCAACGAATTTTGATGAGTTTTTTTTTTTTATAAATAGAGTGATTCAACAGGAAGGTTTATTAAGAAATATACATGCACAATATAGTAATAGGTTAGGCGGTACGAAGTTCGCCGGGTCGACTAGTATTTTTATATAAAAGCAGATGGTTACCTTAGTACTTTACTCACACATACTTATTTGATAAGAAAGTTCTTTAAAATTTGCCATATAACTATAGTGATCCTAATTGGAAATAAAAAAAAACGCAACACTGTTGCTGCACTTGCATTTCCGGTGTTGGAACTCCGGTGTAATTTTAAGTAACATTAGAATTTTCTTTGAGTAAGTGTCTTCGTATCGTCATATTATCTGGTCAGAGACCCAGAATCAGTCCTTGTTGGAGCCGATGAAACGTTATGAATAGTTCAGTTCTGCGTAATGGGCGTAGGAAGAGCCATCCGCGCTCAGGGGGGACTATCACCACCTGTCCCCCGTGAAGAGGCTACACAGCCAATGCTGGGGGGGGTCGCGGAGAATTCCACAGGCTTACCCGCGACCCTCCTGCTATCAGCCGAGAAGGACACCGGCGGGGTTTTAGTGGGTGCGAACCCCACATAACCCTGCGGCTCCCCCCGGGGCTGCAGGGTACTCATTAGGAGTTTCCCCGCCTTAAAAAAAAAAAAAAAAAAAAAAGTTCTGCGTAATGCTTCAAACAAAAGTACACTTGGGGACCGGCAGGGGCGGAAACTTATTCTACTTACAATTTTATATTTCAAACAGAAAATTTTATCCCTGTTTCATGTGAGATAATAATAAATATAACTTAATTTAAAACGTGGTTTATTTAATTAAATTTGTAAATTATAAAACTAGTAATAAATTATGACGTAAAATCATTTAAAATAATCTTTTTAATTTTTAAAGCTGTAACAGAGAGATACCAATTAAAAAAAAAAAGGAATTTAAAGCTCTAAATCTAGGTATGCTACAATCTGATTCTGCTACGATTTTGGTAAATGAGATAATTTTAAAATAATAATAAAATATTAATCACACATCACTCTCACATATACAGAGACGAACATTACACCCAGACCAGGAAACAAATATCAATATTCAAAAGAAGTTGGAAAAGCATACATAGCTTTGAATTTTGTAACAACCGTAAAAAAGAACCTGACTTAATATTTGTTTTCAGTTTGAGGACACCCGTAACAAAAAAAAAGGGAAAAGCTGGAAAAGAGCGGTCTCTCTTAAGGAACTCTACAACTAAGAAATTAATTTGAAAAGCCCACAGCGTATTCAATTCAATTCTTTAAGGCCAAAGTATACAGCAGTACAACAGAATCGGTGGGTGCGGCGGCACGGGCGAAATGTAAATCTGCCCGGGGCGAACCCAGTCTTGTTTGCAGGTAGTTTGTTTTACATTCCTTGTTTACATCCTCCCCTGGTATCTCAAAGCGTTTATTTATATGTATTTACTCTATAAACTCTCTATCTATCTACTTGTTAGTATTAAAAGCGGGTTTAAAAGAGATTTCCTAAGTATTACGTTCCTCTTATTAATTAAATAGGAAGAAGCTAATTGATATTGCAATGCTGTCTATTTGTAAGGGTCTATTGGATTATTGTTTTAATGTTGGTTCCGAAATCACGTGTTTTGTTAATGGGCTTTAAAACAATAATCGAATAAACTTATAATAACCGTACAACGTTGTCGGGCTTTAAGCCCACCCTTTTAACCTAATTTGTGAACTTGACATTGGCAAAATACTCCACTGAAGTGGAGTCAAGTGCATTAAATTAAAATAATAATAAGGGTCTATTCAGACGCGACGTGAAGATGATGTCAGTCCTCGCCTGAAACAATTATTCAAACAATATCAATAATATTATTCAATTATTTACAGATCTTTTCCATTAGTTCGGTAAAGTTAGTTGCTGTCACAGTAAGTACAGTAAAAAGTCGTCCACTTTTTCACATTGAAAAGACGTAGCTTGCAGATAGTCAGTTGAGGAAGAGTGAGCCATTATTTAAAAGTAAGTATAATGCATTAAACATGAACCTTAAAATTGGATTAGACATTAATAACATTGTGTTTATCCCTAGTTATCATATTAAAGAATGCGTGGAGATACTATGTGATGCTGTAGTACTTTTTAATCAACTCAAAGTTCCGATTCAACGAGAAAATGTTTCGTTTAAACATCTAGGCAACAATTTTGGCCGTTCATCGGAACGGAATTGAAAAACGTCGATCTAGGCGTCTGCCAAACGAGATTAATGGCAGCCATTGCCCGTGACGTCACGCGTTCCTACACCCGATGAAAACTCCCGCTAAATGGTTCACCGGGCCATACCGCATCGCTGTCGAATTTTCGAACCCGCTTGACAGCCCTGTCTCATCTATGTATGCTTGAAAAATGCGATAATATTATGTGTGTGTTTTTTTTTATTGACTACGATGAATATCATTGTTTATTGACTGATGCGCTGTCGCGACGCCCCCATCTGAGCGAACCTTAGTTTTTGAAATGCAATTTAATTTGTTCTGAACTTAATGATTTTTGTCTAAAGAACCGATACAACTATTATATAGGTGCCCATAATGCCCTAGGGGTAGTCGATGTGTTGATGAATTCTGTGTATCGATATTATTTACTAGTCCACCCGGCGAACTTCGTACCGCCTAACCTATTAGTATTTTTTCTTGTATTTAACTTAAACCTCCCTCTTGAATCACACTATCTTTTATAGAAACCCGCATCAAAATCCGTTGCGTAGTTTTAAAGCATATATAGGGACAGACGCGGAAAGCGACTTTATTTTCTACTATGAATTCATGATATTGATGATTGAAAAAAAAAATACGAAAATGAGATCTGTTTTGCGTTTTTTTTTTACAAATTCTATACGAGCTGACTCTACATAGAAGCGAAACAACTCGATTTTTTGAAAATTATTTTTCATTGGAATCGAATCGTTTGGATTATTCGATAAAAACAGTGTTTTTTTCGAATTTATGTTGTAAATAAAACTGGAATGGTAGAAACCAGGGATTAAATATGAAAAATACGATCCGGGATTCCCGATAGAGCCGCTTTCTAACGGACATTCGGGATTTTAGGGATTTTAAAAACAGAACACTCGTATATCGCTGCTGCGATGAATCTTTTATAGAGTTACCTTGTTATTCATAAAAAGTTAAAGAGCATTTTAGTTATTTGACGTATGTCAATTTAGACTGGATGTCACGTATTTTCCAGCCAACAAACCAGAGAAGTAGACCTCCAGTAAAGCTACTTAAAACCTACTGTATCTTTATGAATAATACGGTTACAGTTTATTCATACAGTTATTATTATTTAAGTAAGTATGATGCGGTACTTATTTAAATTTTGCAATCATATGATACTGCACATCCTGCATGATAATGTGTATTTTTACTAAATTAAAATAATATATAACAATATTTTTTTAATATATACGTAAGTAAGTATATTTTTATATGGATTACTCGGGATGTTATATCATCAATTATTATTTTACTAGTCGACCCGGCGAACTATATATTTATAAACCTTACACGCACGTATTATATATTTATAAACCTTCTTTAAATAAATATATCTATAAAAAAAAAACTGCATCAAAATCCGTTGCATAATTTTAAAGATTTAAGCATACATAGGGACAGTCGCGGGAAGAGACTTTATTTTATACTATGTATTGATTATAAAGTCACAGTATTAATATGTTCCTTTTTACAAATTTTTAAACGAAACCATAATAAAATAGCCATTTAATTAAGTGTTCAACAGACTTCAACCCACTTCAAGATCAGAACCCGACAACTAATTATAATTAAGCAATGTTAACGCGCTAGTTACTTTTCAAATTAATGAACTTAGGCAAATGGTTGGTACGGTGTTACTTTGTGTTTAATAGAAATTGTTTATACATTTAAATTACGGGGAGAGTCTAGCTCTTTTCACGTGTTTCAAACTGGTATTTTAATTTTATACGCCTTGGAGCCCCTTTTATGAATGCTATGTAAATACAAACAGTTGTTTTGCGTAAATTACTCACAGTAAAAATATAATTGAATAACGGAATAGTGGATTAAATTTAACATGCTAATAAATTTGATTAGATACAAAAACGGACATGTGAAACTAAATGAAAGTTTTTGAAACGGGGTGGGTTAATTGGCACTCAATAATAACTATAATATCAATAATACTAATATAAATTGATGCATTAATTATATATGACATGGGTAATAAGAGTAGGTAATAAGACTGAACCCCCTTACCACTAAAAGTTAGTCCGTTCTAAATTGCCAATTTGTATGACGAATAAGTGATTTAAACCTAGTCTATTGATTTCGACCAATTTTTAACCAACTTCAAGAGATGTGGTTATCAGTTTGACCTGAATGTATGTATGTTTGTTTGCTATTATCTCAAGTTTGGCTGAACCAATTTTGATGCGGTTTTCACAGAAGTATTTGTTTCATTTAGGAGAAGGTTTTAGTACCTATTTTGAGAAAATTTTCAGGTTAATGTGTCAATTTATTAAAGGCGGGTTCCTTTTTGTAAAAAAGTAAATTATTACTCTTTTTGTGGTAGAGCCACAAGAGCCTTATTGTGAAGTTTTATCTAACTTAAACTTAACAAGGATAAAAGAATTTTAAAACCCTGAAAACACAGAGAGAAAACTATAGCATTTTATATTCATTTTCTCTTATCTTTTCACTCTGCTTCTCATGTGGCCGCTTCAAGGCACATTCGCTGCGACGCTGATTGTGCACAGCTCTTTTCTTTATTGCTGTTGGAAAACTGTGTTCTAGAAATAAAACTATTTAGTTAAATCTAAGCGACCTAAACAACGAACAATGAAAGAAATTATACAGAGATGCATTTTATGTGGTAGTTTGCTCATCGTCAAGTTTCGAGGAATTTTTCGAGAGGATTTTAGACAATTACAAGCAACAATTAACCCTAATTCTTTGGAACAGTGATTAAAGTGAGTTTTAGTAGTATAAGTATACCAAAACACTAAATTTCCTGGTAACTCTTGAACTGAAACTTTCGCTGCCTTATATAGGTCCAACCTACTTCATACCTTGAAACTTCTTTTTGTTTTAAGTAAATTCAAATACGAATCGAACTTAAGCTTTCTTTAAATCATGCTGTAGCCGAAAATTTTCCAATATTGTAAATCATGACAATAGCATGTAGAGATTCAAAATGGCGCCGACTGTAATTTCGTGAGCTTATTACCGCAAAAAGGTTAACACCGTTAACACGCTCGCATTTTGACAAGGCTGAAATGATGGTAAAAAGGATTATTGAAAATGGCGTCGGCACTGACGCGCGCCTGTCGTTACGGTTATCAATTGAGCACATTGTTAAATATTGAAATTTATTTTTATAGCGTCGGCTGCAGAAACCACGTGTTTTGTCAGCTTTCGCAAAAACGTTATAAATCGTTTAAAATTCATATTTCCCAGCTCATTCGAGTTCAATAGTAAACCATTGTTCATAGAAAGTAAAGAGATTATTTCATTAGAGCCATTTTTCCCCTTTTCCATACTTTCATGTCCTGCCTGAGCAGATTCTTCAAGATTCAGGTCAAGTTTCTCAACTCAAAAAGATCGACACGTAATTGTCTTGTTAGCGACTACGTTAACCATTGCTGTTTTCATTGGGCGTGCAACAGAAATTTCCGTTGTAAAAGCGGCAATGGTTAACGAAGTCGCTAAACAAGACAATTTACGAGTCGTTAGCTTTTAGTTAAGAAACTTGACCCCCAGGCCTAACCGTTCGTAGCTCCATCGAAACGTTGTCTGGGCGTGTTTCGGGTCCAAATCAGTGGCCTTTATTGTTCATCAATCGTAGTTCATACGGGCAACATGAAAGAAGAGATAGGAATAATTCAAACTATAATGATTAGGTAAATTCCCGAGCGCACAATAGGAATATTTCCATAATATTTTGAATACATTAGTTGCAAAACTAATCTCGCCAAAGGAACAGCTAGTAGCAATATTAATTTTGCGTAGCGTTTTGTTTGTCTTTGTCTACTCTATCATAGATAACTGATCCTGCTATTTCTATGACTTTAAATTAAATATAAAAAACATTTGCTCTGCTAAAGGATAACTCCCGGTTCCAAACTATGATTTTAGGAAAATTATATATAATAGCGAGTAGTGTTTAGAAAGATGTATTTTTAAAGTCCGGTAACAGGCATATCAAAGTAATGACGATAAATTATTTATCAGTATAATATTTATTAAAATACTACAACAAGTCAAAGTATAAGTAAAACGTTACCAAAAAAAAAACTATAGAAATCTGTAACATACAGTATACAAAAATTATATTTTACGAGCTTTCCCGGCTTACTTCGTTACGCCATAGAATATAAGATACTACAAAAGACTTGGCTCTAAAGACTATGTTCTTTTGACTGCCCAGAATGGCCGAAAAAAAAAAAACAAACAACAAAAACAAACCATCTGTCAAAATATGTAAACAACGGAAAAAATATTGCACCTTGGGTTACATTATTTGAGTTTATGTAAGGATCCCTAATTATTTTGAAAATCTTATATAGCCTATGACACTCGGGGTCAATGTAGCTTCCTACCAGTGAAAGAATTTTTCAAATCGGTTCAGTATTTCCGGAGCCTATTCGTTACAAACAAACAAATCTTTCCTCTTTATAATATTGGTATAGATATACTTGGTACCTTTCCTCTTTTGACATCGACGTTCATTTCCTGGAAACTTCCGAAATATTTCAAAGGATACGCAGTCCTTTTCAAACAATTTTCTGTACACAGTCAGATTTTAGGATTACTGCACATGGCGACTTTGTTCTCTAAAATAAGGACTGCGACATTACAACTCAATATAAAAAAATAAGTGCATGGCGTTTTGTATTAGGTCTAATTTAGTTCTGATTTTCTATCTTTCATTTAGTAACTGCATGTAAGTGTGTGGGTACGGTCGCACTTTTTTTTTGTGTTGTGTTTATTTTTTGTACCAAATGTATATCCTCCAACGCAAAATCACTCTTAAATTTAATTACTAGATGCGCAAATATAAAAAATCTAATTAGCAAAATACGATTTCACTCTATTTCGGATTTGAAAAGTATGAGTAGCGCGCTATACGTTTTCTTTAAAAACCATACACACTTTAACTCCACAAAAGTTCGCCGTGTGCACAGTTTAAAGTATAGCCGTATAAGTAGTATATTATAGGAATGCCGCTAGCATCGCATGTTCATATCAAGAGAAACGTATCTGAACTGCGACAGGCTCTATCTCTGTGATACAAACTGCCTTAATATTAACGTTGCGAAATATCCTGCTTTTCAGGTAGATCTACTGATTTTTATAAATATATATAGTTTGAAAGAAAAATGCAATAGGCAATTATTAGCTTGGCTACATAATCTACTGCTATATAATTAGCTTGGCTATATAATGAATCGGTGGTTCGTTAGTCTCGCTAAAACTTGAGAACGGCCGGGTCGATTTAGCTGATTTTAATTTTCAAATGTTCATAGTAGTCCAGGGAGGGTTAAAAAGGTTAAAAAATATGGAGTAAGTAAAAACCACAATTTATTTATCCATATAAAATTGCATAGCGCGATACGAAGTTCGCCGGGACAGCTAGTATTAAATAATAAACTTTTACTAAGTTGATCCGTCAATTTTACATAATAGTCTTGCTTCAATTCAACCCTCATAGGTAGGTATTTTCGGTAACTGTTGGTATTTTGTTTAAAATATCAAAAGTTATGAAGAAAATGTGATGCTGAAAATGATGATGCGTTTTCCAAATATTTTCCTTAAAACCCTTGAATATATAATTCATTTTTTAATTTATTTAAACGTGGTTAAAAAAAGTATTAAGTATATTAATTCAATCTCTTACCTTATTATTCGTTGTAAAATCTACCGGATTCCAAAAAGCAGTATAACAAACAACACTGCCCCACTCTCAAAACTGCCTCGATATCAGTCGGACGGAATGGTTTCCTGTTTATTTATGGCACCCCTATATAGGGGGCAACAGCTTACGTTGTTATTTTATAGTTGAACTAGGTAACAGTAGAAAAGCGAGCTGTGCCAAAATTGTGTTGGGAAGATGAAGGAAATGGTGCAATGAAGGTAAACTGCGTGAAAACGATTCAAGGGCGCGCCGTACGCGTAGTTACGCAATACTAGTGCCACTTTCGATAAAAAAACAAAAATATAAGCGTTACTGATGCACTAGACAATCGTGTTTAAAAATTTTAAGCCACTGTTGTGTAGCTTTCATGATTAATATCTTAGAAATATACGGTATGTTTTATTGCTAAATAGCAACAAACAGTATATTCCTTATATTTGGAACCTGAAAGCTACACAACAATGCCCTTAAAAATATAAGCAAGATTATCTAGTCCATCACGAATTCATATTTTTGATTTCGGCCATGTTTTAGAAGTTTTTTTTTTAAATGGGTGCTAATTTTGCGGAATGGAAAATCAAGCTCGTTAATCCGTGAGAGTTGAAATTCTTATAAGCTTATGGATTTCATCATCATCGTGGCTGAAATGGCATGATGATGGCATGCAGCTCTTCAGAGAAGTATCCTAGGTTCAACCCTCCTCTTCGTGGATAGGTATATCAATGAGATCACCGATATTTGGATCTACCAAACAAAACAATTGATAGGTAATATGTTTCTTATGGTTAGAGCGTCGTTGGTTTGCCTTTACCAAAAAAAAAGCGTTCGCAATGTTCGTCTTTCGGCTGAAATTATGAAGATAATTTTTCAATTAAAATTCCTATACTTTTCTTTAAAACAAAACTCCAAGTCAAACTGATTAAGTACCAAATTATTCTAGTAACAAGAATAAGTTCATTAGTCCGAGAATAATACAAGTAATATCTCCAGAAACTAGCTCAAAGCAAAAGAATAGAACATTCTTTAGAAAATATCCAGACAAAATGGTCCGGGAATAAGGTTAATGGCGTCGACACGAACAGAGCGCAATTTGTAAACATTTGCCGGGAGCACACGAGCACTGGAGGCTTAACCTTCAGCCCTGCAATTTGTGGCCCTTGACATCGTGGCCGTGATTAGTATCACTCGTTATTATAAATTTTCGTACAGTGGCGGACTAGGACGCTGTAACACTTCCAGTTTTTCTGTAGTGCAAAATAGCTCTTCTTCTTCGGCAATACAGTCTAGGCTGACGAAACCATAGAAAAATCTGTTACGGCCTCCTAGTCCGCCACTGTACAATGGCGGTCTAGGTCGCTAGGTATAGGTAGCTCTTGTTCTTTGGCAATACAGTCTAGGGCTGACGAAACCATAGACAAATCTGTTACGGCCTCCTAGACCGCCACTCTGTACATACGATTATTAATTCTAGTCAGTAAAAATGACAAGTGCAACGGTAGTGGTTCGCCCTTTTTAACTGACTTCAAAAAAGGAGGTTATCAGTTTGACCTGTATGTATGTTTGTAGGTATGTTTGTTTGCGATTATCTCGCGTTTGGCGGAACCGATTTTGATGCGGTTTTCAGCAATGTATTTGTTACATTCGGAAGAAGGTTTTAGTACCTATTTTAACCGACTTCGTAAAAGAGGAAGTTCTCAGTTTATGTATTGTGTCAGTTTGTTGAAGGCGGGTCTCTCTTTGTAAAAAAGAAATTATGTATCAGTGTACTTGTCATTATACTGACTGGAATTAGTAAGTACTTTAGTAGACCATGAGTTGACCCGACAGACGTTGTCCTGAATTAAACTGATCGAAATGACTGACAGTTATTTCAAACACCAAAAAACACTAAATTTACAATAAAACATTTTAAACAGGGAAATAAAATTGTTGTTTTTACTTACTTCCACTTAATTTTTTCAGATTTTCTCACCTTTTAAACGTCCCCTGAACTACTACGAACATTTCAAGAACAAAATTAGCTTAATCGACCCGGCCGTTCTCGAGTTTTAGCGAGACTAACGAACCACGATTCATTTATCAATAGTAGAAGTAGATATATAGTAGATAAATTACTAAAAATAGAATTGAATGCATGATAAATAAGGTATCAATAGCAATTAGATTAGATGTAGTCTAATTGACTCAATCTATACCAATATTATAAAGAGGAAAGATTTGTTTGTTTGTTTGTAACGAATAGGCTCCGGAAATACTGAACCGATTTGAAAAATTCTTTCACTGGTAGGAAGCTACACTATCCCCGAGTGACATAGGCTATATTAGATTTTCAAAAAAATTAGGGATCCTTACTTAAACTCAAATAATGTAACCCAAGGTGCAATATTTTTTCCGTTGTTTACATATTTTGACAGGTGGTTTGTTGTTGTTGTTGTTAGTTTTCTTACTCGCCCATTTTGGGCATTCAAAAGAACATAGTTTATAGAGCCAAGTCTTTAGTAGTATCTTATATTCTATGGCGTAACGAAGTAAGCCGGGACAGCTCGTAAGTGATATCTTGTATCCTATATTGAATAAAGAATTATTTGAATTTGAATTTGAATTTGGATAAATAGGTACTTTTGTATAAACGGGTCTAAGGCTAAAAAGGAAAGGCAGTGATATGGGGGTAATAATAAAGTTTTTGGGGTGATAATCTAATCAAACTAGACCCTTCGCAGTTAGTGGGATGCGGGCGCGTTTGTGCTTTTGTGAGAAGCTGTGCCAAGAAAACTTTGTAAAATCTATATCACAAAGAAGCAGCAGCAAGATTATCTAGGGAGTCAAAGATGCATATTTTTAATTTGGCCATAGTTTAGAAGATATTAATTATTTATCGGAACTGGCGCTAGTTTCAAACCGTGTAAACCCTTAAGTATATCTACATCATAGGTTCATAGTGTCGCCAAAACTTATATCAAACTCTGCAGGCAGGTATAGAATAAGGATGCACTGTATTTGAGATATGAGTATAAGTATGACACAAAAATGCTTTTATCCCGGCCGGGAGGAAATTGCAGATCTTCCTGAAAACTGTCTCTTTGGTGCAGCCGGGAATTTTGTAGGATCATTGCCTCGCCTTGTTCACAAAGGCAAATTCTTTGGTTTTTTTTATCGTTTGTCGTTAGCATGCATTTTGCCGGTAATATTCAGCGACTGATAGAATGATACAAGAAAATGTTTTATGTGAAGCCAAAGCATGCAAAATGAGTAAAGAAAAGATACACGTATATTTTATATATAGGTGATTTGCTTATTTATTTCATACCATACCTTCAAACCATAAAGTTAAGTGTGGTTCATACAAAACCGGTCAGTAGGGCGGTCTATAGGGAAGGCCTTTGTCTAGCAGTGGGTTTATTTCAGATGAGATGACGATGAATAATTTGATTTGTGAAACAAATAGATTTAGTTTGTTTTTACGAAGATCTTCGTAATCTTCTTAGGTCCGAGTAATTTTATGTATAATTATTTGCAGCGTTTAGTGTCCTACTGTTGGGCAAAGGCCTCTTTCTCCTTTCTCTTTACCTAGCTATATCGAAAAATAAAACTTTTCTTACTGCATCTCTGTCTTCTTTCATTACAAGAATCCCATTGTTAAATTTAAAGCGCCATCTGGTGACAAAGTATTTAACTCAGTAGCATTTCACACAGCTAACAGACAAACTTGTAGAGACGCGACCATGGAGTTATTATGTAGTTTTTATGATTTTACTTTATCACAATAGATGGCGTTACAGTAATTTTATAGATGACAAAATTTCCTACTAGATGGCGCTATCTGTATAGTAGGAATCATTATCATAATCTCAACCGAAAGACAACCACTGCTGGACATGGGCCTTCGTCTACAGATATCGCCATGAGTACATGCATACTAGTTCGACCCTCATCTAATACATTCCTGACTACCTTACACGTCTGGCTACTCTGCATCTTCCGGTGCGCAGTTGCCACTCGAGAACTTTTGGACCCCAGCAACCATCTGTTTTACGAGGTATTAGTATTGCAACTCTTTGGGATAATAAGATGTCGGAATATAACATACTCTATGATTTTGGTGAGTGTGGTTCACTGTGTGGGTCCTCTGCAGACGTTTTTTTTTGTAATTCTTTATGACTGCGATCCAAAGTAGTAGCTTTTCTATAGATTTTTTGTTTAGAGGATTGCTATATGCAATTAATTTTGAAATTTACATCATAATAATGTGAGTTATTTTGCTTTTAAAAAAAAAATGGGAATGCGGCCCTAGGGATAACTCTCGTTTAACTATTTTTTTTTGGTAGAGCCAAACAAATTTAACTTAAGTACTTACCTAACTAAACTTTAAATTTCAAATTTCAAATAAAAACAAAAACATACTTACACAAAAAAAAATACCTAAGTACTAACTTACCAGTAGATGAAAGAAAGGAGTTTCTCTATAAGCGGATTTATTTCGGGGGATTACAACGATTACAGGGGAACTTACACGATTTAAATGTACAGACCTTATAAATTATCTCCATTAAAACATTTTTCAGTTAGTACATACACAATTTTTAATTTTTTACAAAAAAGGAACTCGCTTTCAATAAACTGACACATTCATCAACTGAGCAGCACTTTTTTTTTTCGAATGCAGTTAAAATAGGTAGTAAAACCTTCTCCTGAATGTAACAAAAACAAATCTGAAAACCGCATCAAAATCGGTTCAGCGTTCAGCCAAACGCGAGATGATAAACATACATAAATACAGATCAAAGTGATAACCTCCTTTTTTGAAGTCGGTTAAACAAGTAGGTAATATAATAATAGAGTGTTTAGCTGTTGCTCTAAAGTGGCTCAGCTCCGACACTTCCGACAGACATCGAGACGCCTCAGTGCAGTTTTATAAAGAACATCTGGGTATAATTGCGTAACCTAATTGACTTCTTGAAGAACATCCTGCGTTGTTGCTGCGAATTAATTAGGTTCACGTCTGCATTGAAACTTCAAAGTGCAGATGACACACAACATAGGTTATAGGAGAAGTAAGTACTTAGACTTAGTATACCAATGGTCGCGCCCCAGAAAGGTGGGGAAACGCTATCGCGCCCTCATTTGAAAAATCACGTTAAAATTTTTAGGAAGTCATGAACCTATTAAAATTTAGCTCCTACGAAGGCCTCGAGAATGTCTTTAAATATTGTATACCCTAGGTGGAAAATGAAATTGAATATTAACAAAAACGGCCACTTTTATATTTCGTCAATAAATAGGTACGGTGTCCGGTACCTTTGAGGTTTTCCTTTTTGTTATCCGTAGTGGCAAACAAACAAAAACAAGCTCGTTTTAAAGGTATACAAAATCTAATAGATTTTACTCTTCTATCAATCTCTAGGATTATTTTCTAAGCATCATCTACCGCCGTTGTAGATTCGTCGATGGCGGTCGACCACCCAAGTTGATTCGTTGGTTGATTCGTATCGTAGTAATGGTGATAGAACTAGTTTGTTTTCTTTTACAGAAATAACAACAAACATACTTATTTAATATAGAGATAATATAAACTTAGAATCCTTTGTAATTTTTACTCCACCAAAGATATATGAGGTATGCTTTTGCAATGAGGCATTTTATTTGCTTTCAGTTCAATTCTATTTTACCTAAGGACTAACGTAAAGATTTTTATACAAAATCGTTTAATTCGCAATATTTACTGTCTAACTGTCTGTAGGGCATTGAGATTTATTCCTTTTGCTTCTTGTCTGATAGTTGTGTACAGCTCTACCGTAGCAGAAATAAATTTATGAATTAGGATATATTTATCGTAGCCAAAAGACGTGCATTGCAGGATATAAGGCTTTGAAACATCGTCAGAACAAGAATGGTCTTTTACTAAGTTTTATCGATTGTACTCACGCAACCTTTACCAAGCCTTCTCATTACCAGAGGCCCTATTACGTCCGCTTTTGCAATATTGCTTTTCGTCCAATACAAAAAAAACGCAAATGTAACTGTAATAGTACCCCTGGTCACAATTTTCTAGTTTCATTGTATTTTGTAAGTTCCAAGAATAAGTTGTTTAAATTAACAAGTCTTTCTCATAATCAATGCTCAGTCCAGCTCCGTTTCCTTTCCACAATCGCTTCTGATTTGTTTGCCTCACGCTATCACAGGATGTCCGCATATTATCTCCACTAATTTAGGATCTCTACAAATAAAACCATTATTAACTGAAGGCATTGTTTTGTATAAATTGTCTGTATCCTTATTTCTATAATAATTGGTTATACCTACCTTACCTACCTAACCGTCTCAAGACTCAAAAGAAATTAGGCTACAAATACCGAAGTTAAATTTAACTACATACATGATTTGCAAATCAAATGTGTTCCGACCGAATTTAATTTTAAAAGGGGGAAGTCTGGAGTTTTTTCTGTAGCCACGGTAACTAGGAACACAACATTACTGGTAGAGTCTCTAGCAATGAATGCTTACAAAAATAAACATCAAAAACCTTTCTAACACGGCCAGCATTAGACCTGTTTTATAATAAGAAGGAATATTGTACAGATCAGGAATTTGAGTACAGATCTGTACAATACAATATTTCTTCAAAATGCAAAATCCCAACAATGACTTTTTTAATGCCTTTTTGTTAATCAGATGTTTAAGCTATATTATGAGTAAAGATTTATTAAAATCCATTCAGTAGTTTTTACGTGAAAGAGTAACAAACATACATACCTAGACAAACTTTTGCGTTTATAATATTAGTAGGATAATAATCCTAAATAAAGCACCTAATACATTATCGGCTAATCCATGCAAAGGCTAACTCAACGAAATCGGCCATAAAACAAAAGCTCTACAGCTCTAAAGCTCCCGTGCCAGCCGGCGCCGACCTGAAGACCTGAACTTTCAGATTGTGTAACTTTCAGCTACCTACGTGAACCAATAATTACCTAACAGCTTTTATAATGCTTTTAAAGAAAAATAAACTTTGGGACTCAGTAATTTGTGACTTGATTTGATTGTTTATGGCTTTTAGGGCTACAAATCACTGTTAGGGCTCTACTATTTTTCGTCGCAGGGTTCGTTAAGAGCCAGTTTACCGCGATGCTAGCGCCATTCTCGAAATAAAATTATATCTTCTAAACTAAGGCAAATATCAAAAATGTGGCACAGTATGACACTAGATAATCTTGCTTAGTATTTTTAGAGCACAGTAAAGTGTAGTCCTCAGAGCAAAATTATACACAGATTCTTGCTTAAAGTGGCCACACATGTTAGCTTTCTTTGGTCTTTAATTCAAAGGCTATACAACAGTGCCCTAAAAATACTAGGCTACATTATCTAGTGTCATACTGTGTCACATTTTTGATATTTGCCTTAGTTTAGAAGATATTATTTTTTTTCACGAATGGCGCTAGCATCGCTGTAAACTGGCTCTTAAAGCATTGTGAAGTTTCCCCTCGGTCGTCCACACCCCGTCCCTTATAAACTATTAGTAACATAATGATTTAAAAAGTAACTATTCCTTAAAAAACAAAAAAAACTAACATCCAAAACGAGCAAGGGCACCATAATTCGATGTTACACTAAAATTCATGTTTGTGTAATATCACAGTGCGTAATGATCTCAAATGACTACCTGGGTGGGCCGTGGTTCGAGATCAGGGAAGGAAGGTAATTAAGTCTTTGGGACCACGAAAAATTGAGGCTACAAATTATACGTCAAAGAAAGAGCTTAACCTACGTCAAAAAAGTTACGTTAAATGTTAGTATTGGGTTTAATTTGATATGGTTAGGAAGTTTTAACATTTTTATCATATTTATAGACTCATGAAATACTGTTGTAGTTAGGTACAAACATTCAATCATTCCTATTTCTATCTATTTAAAAGTATTTGTTACATTCAGGAGAAGATTTTTGTACCTAATTTCACCGACTTAAAAAAAAGGGATGGGTTGTGGGGAACATCGCCACGCTTGGTGATCGCAATATGGCTCTTCGTGTTCTTCAACGAAAAACTGCTGAACAAGGAAGCTGCCCGTTCTTTGGATGTTCCCTAAGTCGCCTTTTATAACCATGAGAGGAGATATGGTGGTGCTATTCTATTCCGCCAGCACACAGCAATCTATATGTTTGGTCTAATAATGTATTTTTAAATGTAATTTATTGTATTTAACAACAACATCGTTAAGGTGGTAACTCTTGCTATGGCGCGAAATTCAAATTTTTTCGTGTTTTTTATTTATTCTAGCGAAAGTATACATTTTTAATAAAGTTTAAATGAATTCGCGTATGTAAAAAACCATCTCCCACATTGCAATACAACGTTTTTGGAAGAGAGACCTAAAAATTTTGTGTCTAAGGGGTAAAAGGCCAAAAAACAAGTTCCTTGAATATACACAAAATCGGTAAATCTGTCTTTCAAAAACGATATATCACAATGTGGGAAATAGGTTTTTACGTACGCGAATTCATTTAAACTTTATTAAAAATTAATACTTTCGCCAAAATAATTAAAAAACGTGAAAAAATTTGAATTTCGCGCCATACCGTAAGTTACCGCCTTAATGTAGGTAATTATTGTCTTACAATAAACTTTGCAGAATACCACGGATAACGATGTAAAGGCTTCGCAATTTTCTTAATAAAAAGCGTCTTTTTATCAAAAGAAAGTTAAAAAAGCCGTTCCGTAAGAAATAATTTTTCCCTTAATAATAAAGCTTTGAGACTTCTTGGAAGTGAAGACTTAAAAAATATTTTGTAATTCTTTCGCTACTTAATTAAATCTTATTATAAAAGTAGAGGCTGCCCCGCAGTTTTACCCGCACAGATTTCTCAAAAACACAATAATCTGTTTTTTCCCGTTCCCATGCGAATTTCGGAACTTTGTAACTTAGTGCTCCACTTCACAAACCCAAGTGCAAAATTTCAGCCCGCTACGCCCAGTAGTTTCGCCTCTGCTTTGTCTGTCAGTCAGTCAGTAACGGAAGAGTTTTATATAATGACTAGAGGCTGTCCCGCGGTTTCACCCGCGCAGATTTCTCATCAACACCAAAATCACATTTTTTTTCGTTCCCATGGGAATTTCGGGAATTCATTCCTTAGTGATCCCCTACACTCCCCAAGGAATCCACGTGCACATTTTCAGCCCGCTACGCCCAGTAGTTTCGGCTCTGCATTGTCTGTCAGTCAGTCAGTCAGTAACGGAAGAGTTTTATATATATTGATTGATTAATTATTAAACATAATTAACTTTGGAAGTAGGTGATACGAAGTTCTAACAATAATATTCATTAATATTTCAGCCTAAGACGTCCACTATTAAACATAGGCCTCCCTCACAGATCGCTACAAGACAAAAATTTTTGGGGGATTTGCCATAATCGCCACGCTTGGCAAGCGGGTTGGCGTTTGCCGTGGACAGTATAGCAACATTATCAATGCGACAGAGAAAGAGCTAATTTTATGTTGAAATTTACGTCACGGGCGAAAACATTTTTCACCAACTAAATCTAAGCAAATCACAATGATTTTGATGTCCATCGCTTCAGTATTAAATAATCTAGGTTTACAAGTTTTTTTTAGATTTAGAGATTTAAAGGACAAACCTAGTTTTTTATAGTGTTAGTAATATACTAAAACTTCATGGCGATTGGAAAATAATTAGTAGTGGAAAAACCTTTTAATTTTTTTGTATGGACGCGATCGGGGTATACGATCCTCTTAGGTTTTTCAACAAAGGTAGCTGCTGCCCGTTATTCGGGGAAATACCATATGAAGAGATGGGTGGTGATATTCTATGCCGCCACTACGCGGCAATGATGTAGAGTATTTACAGTATAAGTATAAAGAACGAATTTATAAAATACAAGAATACGTTACCCTACCTAAGTACACGTCCAATAAATAACGCAATACGAAGGGTGGGTAATTCCCGTCAATAATTAAACACCTAGGTATTGGGTTTGGGGGAAACACGTGCATGTAATCGATCGTGTTTTTTAACAACCTGACTTTTAGCGCATAGAATTTTATAGTTATGTTTGTGTTTACAGTACGGACGACGCCGTAAAGTAGGCTCGATAGGCATTAGCCCGATGTTCCGACGACATAGTAAAGGTCACTGGTAGGCTGTGGATCAGACTGGGACGGTACGTGGTGCGTGGCATGCGATGTCCAGTAGTAAGCTTTTACAGGTTGATAATGATTGTTACACCGATATAAGGTCGTCAGACGGCCTGTGCACGTTCGAAGTATAGGTATACAGGATAAGTCTCTCGCAAGACAGGTAATCGTGGCGATCTGTAGGCCAATGTCTAGCAGTTTACCTACGTCTTGCTGTTGACATGATATTTTATGGCACATAGACCGATGGATGCAGCGACACTATAAGAGTCCCTTCTTTAACTACGGAACTCATACAGGAAGGTGCAAATAGGCAGGTAACGCTCGGTAAGTTACAAAATGGTATTGCTGAACAAGGGTTCTTTGCACATATAGTCTAAAGGTGAACGAACAATTTGACAGCGGCACCGGAAGTAAGGAAGCAGGTAAAGGAAACAGGGATGGATCACTGCAACATTGTATTATTAGTACGCTAGAGCCAGTATATTTGCTTGAAAACCGTGTTATTATGAGACATTATAAATGTACTGCTAACTGAGATACGGAGAATATTGCTTTTGATGTATAACTATAAAAAGGTACCTACATCAAAAGTAATGAAGATTAATTTATTAGTCACATCGTAACGAAACCAAGAACTGTAATTTGCATTTGGACAGCATCAAATTACGTATATAACTAGAGTTACAGGATTTTTGAGGTTTGGCCAAATGTGTTAAAAAAATATAAGTACTTATAAATTTTATGTTGGTCGAACGTAAGAATTTATTCTTATGCCTAATATGTGAGAATCTTTATGAACACCTCCACGAATCCGTCACATCACATGATAAACATCAATCATCGTCCAAAATATGAAACATAATAATTTTAGATGCTTCTTCTAATAAGTCTCGTTATAACGCCGATGACAAAGCAAAATAGACTTTTAGACATAACATTAAGAGTGATCTTAAAATGACAATTAGGAAGTTTTTAAAGGATGAGATCCTTGTATGCCAGCGGTTATTCGTCAACGTCGACTGTGACACTCATCAGAACAATTTTCTCATAAGTTCGAGACCCTAAATGATGGCCATTTATGATCTCAAACTTATAGTCGTTTATTTTTGATTCTCATCACAAGCATGCAAGATGATTGCAGGTGTAACTAATGCCACTCATAGATCAACCTATTGAATATGTTTTGGGTATCTTTGTCATTGTGTGCTTAACTAACTCAATATTTGACTAGGTACTCTGTAGATCTACTTCAATAAAAAAATATTCAATTTCAATTCATATTCTAGAAAACGATAGGAACGAACCGAGTAAATAATGTTTTGTTTTAAATAATACAGTATCCATCATTCGCCAACCACAAAGGAATATTAAGCGAGACACAGTCGTGCACATGGCTTTTACAAGGAAGGACAAGGAAATGAAGGACTGACTAATTGCAAAGTCGCCACTGTCGCCAGAAATGATAATGATAACCCGTAAGAAGAGGGGGCGGCGACGGAGTGGCGCGACGACCTCGGTAGAGATAAGGTAAATGTATAAAACAAACGTGAAGAGAGCAGACGCTTCCTTATTTATGGGAGACACGACTTGTTATCGGTCAATGACAATGACTAGTGTAGTGATTTATTTAATGTTCGTTGCGTCATCAGTCATGTCGCAGTTAGGGATTTTAGGATTAAATCAGTCTATTAAAATACCTCTCAATCTCAACTAATGAAATATTTATAAATAAAAGTAAGACATGAAAAAATACTAAAGTCCAGTTATGAAATAATATTTTGCCTGAAGTTGCTGCAATAAATCTTGCAGTATGGTCACACATCGTCAAGGACTTCACAGCTACTAAATGCAGCTACCTATAGAGAACTGGAGCATGGATGGATGCAAACGAGCTAGGTATACCTATCAGTATTCATACACCATGGTGGCAGACGTGAGGCAGTAGTGGAATGAGAATACTTATCAGGTCACCTTGCTCACGCAAGTGCTTTTACCCCAAAGCAAGAGCGAGAGAGTGTGCTGAGCCCGACCACCCGATCTTTACTCAGCCCAGTCGGTAGGTGTCCGCCGGCGGAGCGGCTCGTGCCGCCTGTGTCGTTGCGCGTCGCAACATTCATTTGTTTTTACTGTGCTCACAGAAGCCACCAGTCCTGGAGCCCATTTCAAAGCGATCAATAGGAGCTATCAGCAACCTTGAGGCCTAAAGAAACGTCTGCTAGTGAATCAGTGCTAAATTCTATACTAGTGACAATAATTTTACAGTAGGTATACACATCGACCAGGAGGTGTCTTATTGCCAAGAGAAACTCTTATCGTTGGACGGTGTTGTGTTTATGGTTTCTACTGTTAACAACCAATTGTGATTGTGAAATGTGAAGAGGGATCCAAGGAAACCTCAGCGCCTTTGAGCTGCAGTTTGACACTTGGATGTTTATTGATTACCTGGCAAATCTTCGGATAGCAACATAGCACGAAATTGCCAACCTGTTAGGTGAGCATTGATTGATTATAAATAATAATATGTTATCCTTTCTATTAAGTACCTATTTAGATTGTACGACATTGATATGAATAACAACCCTTGGTTGAACGCATGCTTTGATTTTAATTGCATATTGTTTGTTTGTTGTCATAGTTTTGACTCTAAAACAGGTACCAAATCAATCTGAGAATAAGCAGACTTTTTTGATAATCAAATCACTCGCAAATCGCCGCTAGCATTCAAGTGTGCCAAAAACCCACCATCTGGCTTCAAGAAACGGGTTCGAGTAAAAACAAAACAAAAGCGAAATGAGCAGCGAAGCGCGTGGCAAATTCGATGACCTGACTCTTTTGGAGAACTCTTTCTGAAGGTTGTTTGAAGAAAAAGAAGACGGCAACAAGCCGTAACGACTCAGAAGACCTTGTGAATTTGGCTATCAACTGTAGTATAATGGTTGATGACATACAGCATGTGTCATCTTGTTTTGTAAATACTTCTCTCAGCTGGAGATCAAGTTAATTCTTAGAAAGGACGATAAAAAACAACAAGCTAACAAGCATTTCAGTGATTTATTGCAGGGATGAATAACCTATATGAATGTAAACTACTTCATATGTTTATGCTTAAGAATTCAAATGTAAAACAATCTAGACAATCATAAGTAAATCAGCTTTAATATTGAATGGTTATGTTAATGAATGAACACAAAGAGACGTCAATCATCCCAATGAACTGAATAACCATTCCTTTATTATCATCGCCCACTTTAATATCCAAGAAAAGGGAACACTACCCATAACCCATTATTAATTTTATTAAGATTACCGTTAACAATAATTATATATGGATTTAATAGAGAATCCATAAAGTTAAACATTATAAAACAGTTCCCTTCCCCGATTGAGCTCGGTCTATTATCAAGGAGCATTTATCTTAATCTGAGGCAAACTAACTACCTGCATGGCCTCGCCATTCGAGCTTCAGTTTCAAATGGAACAATGGGACTGGACTTGAAATGAAACAGGTAGCGCAATTTAAAAGGATTTCGAGGCAAAAAAGGATTGATTGAAAAACCAGCGATTTTATCTATATCCTATAATATCTCACTTTATTTGCGTTGCTATGGTGTGTATGATTCTAGAAGATATTCCATTAACCAAACTAAATTCCCATAAGAAATTTATGGGATTAGCATGTGCTTTGCGGACACTAACTACAGAGTTTCTGCTAGCGAAATATCTACGCAAACCGACAATTTAGGGTTACTGGCATAGCTATAGCAACTGCTCATTCAAATTAAACATTTTCCTGTTAATGACGTATTGAGAGTAAACGTATTCCGAAAATCTTGCCATGTCATGGGAGAAATCTCGCGAATACACCTGAGCTACTCGAGAAGGGCACGGCAACTCGTTTTGCCATCTGGTTGCACGCACACAAGCTACCTGAGCCTTTAACAACCAGATTTGCAATGGCCGAATCTTTATTGTTACTGGGTAACTGCAGACATGTATTGATGGGATGTATTGCCTGCACTTATAAAAGAAAGTTTAATATTATGAACTATTCATCATCTTGAACAGCCAATTCTATATTAACGAAGCAAGTGTTTATTTGTACCTAAAATAAAGTGTTATTCTTTGAAGAGTCGATAGCTGTTCGTAATTATAGAGCTCTTACTTGACACAACCAATTAATTTCTTCGCTATTGCTTTTGAGAGATTCTCATCCGTTACAATAGATAGCAGATCAACAACGGTCTTAGTCATTGTGTATATGTGCAAGCACTTTCTACAAAGTCGTTCATTGATATGGGTATTGGTAAAGAACAAGAGTACGTCGTCGCACTATGCTTCTTCTTCTATTTTGTGTAGGTATTTTGGTAAAACCATTTTCATATCCGACTTTAAGTACCTAATTATGTTTTTAGCAACCTTTCACATTTTGCTTCGTCTGTCATGTCATCGCCCTTACAATTGGCAATTTCCTTTGGTGCCAATTGTTCGGTCCTCTCGGTCTTTCATCCGATGCAGCAATTACCCAATAAATATTTATTTACACATTTTGTGTATGAACCTGATAAGTGACATTTCCGACATACACACTGCGGTATTCGTTAAGGTTCTCGAACATTTATACGATTAATTTCATTAGGTATTTTCTGTGTATGCTCTTCCGTCAGAGATTCTTTAGTGGAACGTTTTGCTGTATTATTCCACCAAGCGAAACATGGGCTTGCGTCATATTATAGTTGATAACGTTTGTTTACAATATGTGTAACTTATTACGGATAAACCTTTAATAACTCATTGTTTCGACGCTCGATACTAAAATGCATGCGCCAAGTTTTGAGATATTGAGATTATACTTTACAACAAATGTGTCGGCCGAGAATGATCTCGAAATGATAGTTATAGAACTTTTAATAAAAAATATTTTAAACCCACGTCAGTTCGTATCATCTCATTTGTATTCTGATGAAGGAACGGACATTCCAATCTTTACGTTTAGAAGGAACGTCATGATTCATCATCCCTTTTTAAACCGTCCTTCCTTGCTTTGCCAATGGTATTTTTAAGAACTTGACTTGAGTCATTTTGTCCTTTGACCATGTGTTGTAAAGGATAACATACCTTTACGAATAGTTAAATTGATAACAAAAAATATTACGTACCAACCTAGTACCAACCTTAAAAACATTTACTTAATAGTTAACTGATAGTTAATCAGCTATCTATCTACGTACTCAACTCACTGTTATTTCAAGTAAAAAGTTTTTTCCGCTTTGAGTATTTCTTTACATTTACTCTTATCAATGGCTACTTACATAAATATAACATTAAGCTTGAGTGTTGCATTTACATTGAAGATAAGATAAATTAAATTAGGACACAAATGATAATTCTATATTTTTTTATTGGAAATATGTATTTTTTTCGTTTTGAGCATAAAATTATAAAAGTGCGTATGTAATTGCGCACTGAAATAATAATACATAATATTCTCAGCACGAAATTTTCTGTATTACAAAACACCAATTACATTACAAATGCCAAAGATTAAACTCGACATTACTAGTTAAATCAATTACATTAGGCAACTCTGTCGCAGTCGCAGCCATAGAATAACGCAAGAGAAAATTGATGTTCGTTCAATTAGTGACAACTATACAATGGTGTGGTAAATTGCGGATTGTGCAAGACTGCGTGTGTGATTTTAACATGTCGGTTCTCTGTTCCCACAATGCAATGGACCGCATCGTTTGTTGTAAACTTGTAACTACCTGTGAATGACACAAGAGAACAAAAAGTTTTTTTTATAAATATGTAAAGACAATAGGAACTGTGTAAGGAACTAGGCACAGTATAAGATACCTATTGTGTGGACTGTTGGTTTCTCACTGAGAGAAGGTAAATCACGTTCCTTATTGACTTTCCTGGGGCCGATTGAAGGACGACTCTGTACCACAGATTATACTAAACTAGAGGCTGCCCCGCGGTTTCACCCGCGCTGATCTTTCATAAACTTATAGGTACAGAAATACCGTTTTTCCGGTCCTATGAGATAATTGGGGAAATTATTCCTTAGAGCTCCCCTAGACTCCCCAAGGAACCTTGTAGTTTACTAGACTCTCATTATGTGATATACCTTGTGTTGTGTCCTTCATTGAATAAATGATTTTTCATTTTCATTGAATTTTATTCTTACTTACATTGTTATACAGAAATGTACCGGTGGTCAGTATGGAACTTCATACTACCCTCCAAAAAAGTTTAGCGGAAGGGGCAGTCCTTTCCTTACTATTGACAGGGGCAAAGACATTGCGCATAAGTACAAAACTACTAAACGGATTCTTTTTCAAACTAAAAAAACAAGGTAGCTATAAAATACGGCGATAAAACGTTCGCTTAGGTAATCCAATAACGAGCCGCTATGCAGCAAAACACGCTTAATAGGTCAAACGAATTAGTAGTACAACCTCTGTAAGTATAAACTGCTTTAAGAAAACAGTTTAAGCTGATGCTGAGGTGCTAAATTTCCCACGACTGTGACTCTTGAAGCTCGCTCAACAAATATTTGGTAGACGAAGTCCAGTAATGATACTCTAGAAGATTTTATTAGAAAGACAAACTTCAAGAAACCACAATGGATATTACTTACACAAAAGTTATTTTACTGCATTGTAGGATTGTAGGTAATACAAAAACTTGCTTATATATCACATTATTTTATAAAACTAAGTATATAAGTTTAAATACTTAAATTAAGAAACAATATACAAATACCCACTTTTTTTTACTATATTATTAAAACTTAAGTTAAACGAAAAGAAATAATCAGCAAAATGTCACGCATGTGTATATTTCATCCATCAATGAACTGATTAGAATCTCTATTGTTTTCCGTTACCAACACACTGCATGAATCGCAGCGACCGTTTTGTTCATATTGCTTCGATAGTTAACATAAATTGTTGCATTAGTTGCCAAGCCCATGCATAATTCCATTAGCATAGCTGGGTGTCTGGATCTTCAAGCTGGAGTTACTTAACATTAAATACCGCAAGCACATTGTTACCATCTTACGGCACATTATGCCTTACGTAACCTATTGTCTGCTCTGCTCTAGAGTCTGTCGTTTGATCTCCCGGCTGCGGTGTAAATTGCACTTTCACTTCTTACTTTATATTTTTAATTTGTTATTAATGTTCGCACACGTAATCCTCTACTTCTCTTGCAAGAAAAACATTAGCAGTAGGTTACGTTTTTTATCATTTACAAAACTTATGCCTCTTATGACATCATCGCTCAGTTTTTAATTATTTGTCTCGACTTTTTCATCGGTTTCTTTTTATATTTGAGTTTGAGTTTCATATCTCAAGAAGTTCAAATAAGGAGATACAACGTTGAGTCGTTGACTTTAAAAAGTACGTGGGTGTTGGGTTTATAGACAGGCTTTGATATTGACCGAAGGGTCAAAATGTTTTCGATAATTACCTTGTAGGTTTATTTGATATGTAATTTAATGGTGATATGCTCGGCTTGTTTAATTTTTATAATAGCCGGAACTATCTTATCTATTTCAACAAAAAACGAGTACACAGAACCTTAAAAATCTTTTAAAAGTTAAATTCAACAGTGAAAGCTATTGCACCTTTCGATTCGTAAACTACAAATCATATACCTACGTATTTGCATTTCCTATGGTATTGAAAAGTTTACAACTACGAATCCTTGAATATTTTTTAATCAAACTGACTTTTTTAATACAATTATTGGAATTTGAATGAAAACAGAGACTATTGAAAATAATTTTGGCGTGCGTGTGATAATCACTTCAGGTGGGTACTGGGTACCTATAAACACTTAAGAAATGTATACCCATAATGTTTAATATTCCTAGCCATCAAGAAAGGCAATATGCCTTTAGAAATAACTTCACTATAGAAATCACTCAGGTTAGGTTTATGTGGTTAAGACAATCTTTGTATCGGCAATTAAAAAGACTTGCGTGGGTCCGTTGAGGGAAATCTTTGGTGGACGTGGGTGCAACACGTTGACCTGAGCGACGATATATTACTCTAAATGACTTGTGTGTTCAAAGTTTAAAAAATACTATGTAGGTAGGTGGAAAGTTGAAACCTAAGATTTAACTTTTTTCATTTAGAAAGTGTCTAATAGATTTGATCTATGTTTCTATGAATTAGTAACTTAAGAAATCTTATTTTACTTACATTTAAGTAAATTTTTATAATCTATCTACATCGCCTTTAATTTTAAAACGTTTCCTTGAAACCTTGAATCATTAACAACTTCACCTATTTTATTCAGACACAATTTTCTAGTCTTAATAATCACGTACAGAACTGTATTTAATATTCCAGCGTTACTTTATTGCCTGCCAGTCACGTACCCTTGTGAATGAACAGCGTGTCTACTATTTATTAATACATACAGAGCCTGACCAGTGCCACTACGGTCATTTACATTGCTTGTAATGTTCTTCGCTGCTACATTAGCTAATTAACTTTGCTTTACCTAATGTTTTACTGCTTCACCTAGTTTTGTGGCGACTCTCTAATTCACTACATACGGTAATTGGTTTTATAATACTTTGGCCTAAATTGAAAGCTTGCCTTTTGTTGAATCGAAATTAATAGTTATGATCAAAAGTTTATTAGCAACAGCTTTCGGATAAACTATTAGTTATTCTATAGAATAGGCAATATTTATTGCACAAAGCACAAAGGCATGATACTTCTACCACAGTACAATAAATAGTACTACATACTTATACCAAGCGTTTAGCTCAGTTTTTTATTTAGAATTCCAAATAAAAATGTCAAAAAATTAAAAAAAGAAGAATAATTGGAGAAAAACTAAACGTTTACTTTGGTGCATCCGCTTTCATCTAAATTTACCTAATTTATTCACTAATTGAAATAATGGTTATACGCCTGAATCATGAGTAGGTACGATTTACATGCAAACGTTTGTTTTATTCATAAAAAGCTTATCTCGTTAACTGAACGTCCTTTCTTGGTGTGTTCTCTTAAAACTGTTGTTTGTCCTTCGAATCTTTTTCTTTAGTACTTAAAGTATGATAATTGTTAGAGCCATTAACATTCATTCTAATGAGGTCACATATTCCCATGTTCTTCAGAGAGTGGGTGGAATTACTTCAATAAAAGATGAAAGCTACGATGCACGACTTAGGGCTATTAACACGTTTATTGCATAAATTTTCATTAAATATGACGTTTTTATATTGTTTTATGTAATTTAAATTGTTTGCAAGGATATCATAACTAATAAACATGCATTTAACATACTACAAGTACCTAAGTATAATGCTGCTGAATTTTATTAGCATTCATTTTGCTAATGCTTGTGGCAATGAATAATTTAGATTTTAGTGAATCGTCTTGATTCTGAGAACATTGGCATCTGGTTATAAGATTAGAGACGCATTCACTTAACAATTTAAATATTCTGAATAGATGTGAAATAAAAATTACTAGGCCCTTGTCTTTGAATCTGTGTTTGGGACTTTATTGGTAAAAATAGATATTGACATCACGATGCATTATGATTAACGAAAAGTCCTGTTTTTTTTTCTTCTTCATTATCCTATTAGTTCTAATTTAAGGATCATCACATCATCATATTTAGCATGCGAGAGCCGAAACTGACGATCTTCACTTTATCTGAAAACTTTGGTGCTCTTTCCGAAATCGGCTATTCTTAACTGTTGCAAAGTAAAACAAATAAACATCTGTCTTTTTTGTCTGTAGCATTTTTCCTTTAGATTCATTAATTCACTTGTCAGCTCAGCCGGATCACTCCTGACTTCTGAATAACAAGAGGTTATTGATCTGCTCGTGAGGTTTTCTCCGGGCATTGTCTCAAACTGCTTACTTTGCTGAATGGGAGCGTGCTTAAGTGGGCATTTAGATGTTGTGGTTAAAAATGATTTGGGGTCAATGAATTGAGGTTATGTTAAGCAGGATCGATATCAATTTTGTGGTAAAGTAAAGCCAGAAGCTCATTTCTATTTACTAAACATGGGTTTTTAAAAAATATGATGGCTTTTTATACCAAATGGCCATGTTTGGTAGCGACATAGAAACTCAATTACAGGAACTACCGAAGAATGCAGGTCCTTCGTTGAAATTTTAAAAAGCAAGATAATGTTGCAACAATTCATTTCTTCAATGCTCTATCTACGTCTATGTTGTTGCGAGCATTTAGTCTTCATATATGCAATCATATTATCCGATTGAAAATTGGTTTCATTGAACTTCCCAAAGTTTCTCTTCGTGCAAGCTAATTACGGCTTCATATCCTAAGCGACTAATATACAATACAGTCTGCTGACTTTGTTTGATCCTACCGTCTGGTCGGGCTATTCTCGGTTTCAGTTTTGTTGCACAATTGATACACTGTATGCTTACACGATTCGCTAAGAAATAGAACATCCATTAGCTAATGGGTAATGCATCATACAGACGTCTGGAGCCAATCGTTAAAATTGGAAGATCAGTCGTAAATATTGGCTGTCATTTGTTTTTTTTATTTTTAGTCCAGTAAACCCCGAATGCTAGAAGGCTAGTCTATGTTGAACTAATCTTGGACCTTGATCAACTCCGTGGCTCAGTAGGCAGTTATGTTGACTGTGACTGTGACTTTGGAGGTCCGGGTTCGATTCCCGGCGAGGACGAACTTATGTTTGTATGGTTATGTTTGTATGGATGTTATTAACATGTCGAGAGCAAACACACAAGAAAAATACTTACCAAATTTTATACAACAAAAATTAAAATCTACAGTTGGTATTGTGGAGTAAAAAGAACATAGAAACTCGGTAAGAGGGCAAGAAATCTGTCCCTTGCTTCCATCGAAGAAAAGTTTTCGTCTCGAGCTTTTTTATTTGTTTTAAAACACTGCTGGTGAGCTAAAAATATATTCGTCTGTTTTTATTTGACATTGAAACTTGCCCAAAGCGTTGAAAAATTATGAAAAGTTAAAGAAAGATTTTGCGCGTTATATGATATTTTTGAAGTATCTGTTATTTCACACCTTAAGACGATATACGACAAATAAATGGAACGAGCTAATGAACAGAGTCTATCTCTTTGATATAGCATACTGGGGGCAAGGGACAGTCATATGACAGTCGCCCACATCGGTTACTACGTAAATATTGAATATCTTTTTAATTATTACTTTTAAATCAAATCTGAATTACCAGAATTTAATTTTGTTTATTATCATTATTCCTAGGTAGTTTTAACAAAAACTAGTAAGTCATTTCGAAGAACTAGCTATTCCCGTTTTTTGGAAAGGTTATCTTTGACGAAATAATGTATCGAGGTTTTTTGATGCCACTAGTGTTTCTCAATTATAAAAAACTTTGTTGTATCCTCAAAAAGGTTATATTGAAATTTCAGATCTTTACCTCCTATAGATTAAGAGAATTACTTGATTTAAGAAACCTTCAAAACTCATATAGCGTCTTAAATCTTAAAACTAGTCTATTTTGCTGTTCTACTACTGAATGCAGTATGTTTGAACTAAATTTAGCTCTGACACATTATGGTAAGTAATAGGTAGGTGTACAACAAATACGACATCAGCAACATTCTCGTGAACTTGGAATTTTCTATTTCGGTTCATTACGAGCGTAATGTCGTAAAAGAATTTCAGTTACGACCTACGAAAGTAGCAGTAAGCTAAAAGCAAACATTATGCTTCTTTGTTATTTATAAATATATATCAGATTCTTAACAAGGTACAATGTTAGTTATATATGGGGCTCCATAGTAAATACTTATTTAATTGGCAATTATTTTATTTATACTAAGATATTTTTTAGATATTTCTTTCTCTCCAACTCTTTTCTTAGATCTGAGAGTTTTTGAATCGTCGGGATAGATTTCTTTTCTACATTAAGTATTTTTATTTCTGAGATTGTCATGGCAAAGTATGCAAATCATTTATGCAGAAAAATATAATACCAACAACTGGGATGAAATCGCTTTGTGAGAAAGCTAGAAATAAATCTGCCAGACATTTAATTAGTTTTGTTAACTTTAGCCTCGTCCTCGGTCCAGCTCAGCGTCAAAACAATTTACAATTTTATCTGAAAGTTTCATCAACTTTGCTATCTCTCAGTGACTTAGTAAATTGTCCAATTATATTTGAGTTACCCAAGGTGCCACTACAACCTTGAAATTGGAGTCATTGTCACCGTCTCGACATTCTTCGCGATTTTTGTTACGGTGGATGATTGTTCCACCTCATTACCCGACACTTTGTAATACTTTAGAACTTTTATTTCGCAATTGTTTTTTGTTTGTTTTTGACACCAATACCTTACTTTGTCTATCCATATACTGCCTATTGCTGGGCACAGGCCTTTCCGCTAATTTAGTTAAATAAAGTATGGAATTCCTGAAACGGACCGAAACTGACTTACCGTCCCAGGTATTATTATTGTAATTTAATTTAAAATAATACTATTGAATCTTCAATAATAACATAAAATTACTTAAATATTATCCCATACATTAAATAAATAGACCATCGTAACGAGGACCATAATAATAGCAAATTCCTGATTATCACCACAGTTGGGCATTTTTTCAGTTTTGCAAAACACAAAAGTCTCCTCTGTTCATAAGATTTACTTAATCCATTCTTCAACTAAATTTCTAATATTTCTAATACTGGACAGTTCAAGGCACATTCCCAATCAGTCAAGATCAATTGAGACGTATCACGTAATAGCTCAAGATTGCCTGCATTCTCTGGACGCGGACATTCCGGACATTGCTGCTCATTCCTCTCTAACGTGACGTCACGGTTCTTTTAGATCGCATGCCAGCCGCCAATGTGTTAACTGACAGTGACGTATTGCTGGGATTATGGTAAAGGTTCGACGGATTGACACGTTTTGATATGGCCTTTATGAAAATTCCTTTAAGATTCAACTGTGTACTTTGGTTCTCTTTCAATTATAACTGCTGCATCGTCGTTTTGGTAGTTATAGTAAGTACATTCATTTCAATTTATTTTTCTTTGAAACCCCTTTTAAACACTTCTGTTACCTTTTCAAACAAAACAGCTCGCTGTTAACATTGGAAAACCACGAACCAATAATCTAGTAGCTGTGAAACAATGTTTTGGATGTGAGCCTCGTAAAATTCTATTTCAAAATATTTCAGTTGTATTCTATATTTAGTACCTGTTTCGAATTGATTGTATTAACCTTTTTATGTATCCCTTCTTATTTATATAGAATAAAAGTTTGTAGCTTTGTGTAACCTATATAAATATAGGTTTGTTTGAAGGTATACGAACTCGATTGATTGAAAAGTTATCAATAAAATGCTTTCTTTTTTACTAAGAATTTAGTTTCTTCGTTCGTTCGTGATAAAATAAACAAAAGCCATGCGTTCTATGAACTGGTCAAATATACCTATAATTTCGATTTGTGATCAAAATATCATCATATTTTTTTTAAATCTAACCTTATCAGTCTAAGGAGTACATAAATCAATCTTGCTCTGAGAGACGCTCTATCCTTCTGATGTCCTATTTGGGTGATACAACGACCCCGTCTCGTGTAACTATCGATTTTCGGATTTAGTCTTAAGTTGCGTTTATATGGCTTTAGTTAGATATTTTATGACTTTTATTCGAGTAATTGATCGAAGAGCCCTAGATAAGAATGATGGCAGACCGCTTAAGAGCTTTAGAAATAGAAAATGTAAGGAAGGCCTTTGCCCAGCAGTGGGTTAGGACAACACAGGCTTCTACAATAAAAATTATTACTATAGTCTTGAATAAGTATATAAAAGATAGTTTTAATATAGCTTTAAATTTTGAGTAGCATTGAGGACCACCTCTTGAAATTTTCAAATATCATCTTGATACACAACTCTTTTAAAGACGTTATGAAACCGTTTAATGGCTACCAATTCATAACAGACTTTCCATATGATTGAACATTTGGCAATTTCATATGATCAAACAGAAATGATTGGCTGGTTTGGTTTCGTTTCATGTAACATCGTTTTAGGATGATTGTCGAATATTTGTATAGGTGAGCAAATGATGGATCGGAAATATCTTTTGAAGTGTGTCTGTGTAAAAAATTCATACGTACTTACTTATAGAAATTTCGAAAATATTTAGTAAGTGGGTGAATGATCTTTTTACCGTACAAAACACAAAAACAAGAAAATTAATTTATTATGTACTTACATTAGTAACTTGACAAAGGGCGACCTTCTCTTTTTCTTTCTTCCAGGTACCTTATCTAAGATAGGGCTAGAATTTGATGAAAAATATACATAAACGCTAAAAAATAGCCATCACCCAGAAAAAACTGTTGCAAATGGTATTTGTTTAAGGATGTTAGCTTCAAATTGGCTTTATTAAAACTAATGTTAATGTGAATAGGTTCAGTTGATTTATGTGAGTTGAAAAGCTACACTGTTTTATTTCGTGCTTTGTTCCATTTACATAGAAATTATCTTATATAAAATTTCCATGGCACAAGCCAAACACGGTAACCACACAAATCACACAATGCCACCGGAATGACGCTCTAATTCCTCAACTTTTATTGTTCTGATCACAGACAGTTTTATTAAAAACCTTTTTTTTTGCCTATTTAAACAGAAGCATTTTTAAGTAGGTTTATGCATTTAAAAAAAACACATATTTTTTAATAGAAGAAAAGGTTTTTTGGTTTTAAGATGTGGAAGGTACAGGTACTAGATACCTACCTACTATCTCATAACGTTCTACAACGTGCTTAAATTGGTTTAAGTAGGTACAAGTTATTTTAAACTCCAACTAAGTAAAGGTAGTTATAGTGAAATTTGGAGTGGCACTGCTGTTTCTGCTGAACAACACTATTTAGAACAATAACAGACGAGCATCAATTTACACTAACTTTGCGTGCGGTGTGTGCTGTATAGTATACTGGGATACTAGGATCACTAGGATACACTAAAAATTGTATAATAGATTAGATTAGATTTGGGAATTCTTTATTGCATGACAATAAAACAAAAAAAAACATATTAGATCATAACAAAGATAAAGGCAATGGAGGCGTTATCACTAATAGCGATAACAATACAGTGGCTGTAAACTATACATCACTAGCTATAAGGTACAACAACAGTGCGTTGCACTATCATTGTGAATCTGTGCTGAGCAGTGAAGTCTGTCGTCACTTCCGCTCGCGTCGCGCGCCATTTCCATAGTGGCCGGAAGTAGTCCGAGTCGGACACGCACCGACACCGCGTATACCGCATTTACTCAGCAAGATAAATCAAAAATATAAATATACAATCCATGAACATAATATTAAAATATTTCAAAGGACCAGGACCCCTACGTGTTTGATTCGTCCCCTCGTACAGTGGCTGTCTAGGTCTAGGTCGGCGTTACACTTCCGGTTTTTCTGTACTCCGGTTTTTAGTCTAGGGCACACGAGACCATAGACAAATCTGTTACGGCCTCCTAGACCGCCAATGTACACCTCTCAGGACCGGGCGCCATCCCGTGGTATAGGTATCCGTCCGTGGTATATCACAGGGAGTATAAGAAAATTTTCAAAGAGTATGAGAAATATTTTTTTACTTAATGCATCGCACACAGATCGATTAAATATTGCTAAGTACCTACTACGCCTACCCCTAACTACTAGGTACAGTGGCGGACACGGCCGGCGTATTGCAAAATAGCTCTTGTTCTTTGGTAATACAGACTAGGGCTGAGGAAACCATAGACAAATCTGTTACGGCCTCCTAGTCCGCCACTGTACTAGTTGAATTAGGAAATCATCCACCGTTCTTGTTCAAAGTCCTTAAAACGTTATAGAAACAGAAGCAGAATTAATCTGCCAAATAGCTTCTAACAATAAAAGGAAGAATATTTCTTTATGTCGACATTTAAGTCCGACCTTGAGGATACCTTTTATTACTGCGCGTTATGGTGATTTTGATTGTTCCGCTCTGTGCCTGCCACGGAATAAAAATACTTGGAGTATCTTTATACTACTCATGTTTTGTTTGATGTATGTTTTTCATCAATCGTCTAAACTCTAAAGCCGATTATTGTTTAATCGTTGGATCCGGAACTGTGTTTTGTTAGCGGGCTTTAAAACAATAATCCAATAACTTTATAATAACCGTACAACGTTTCCGAATCTCTGGCTTTCACCCTTGTACCTATATCTGCCTTGTTCAAGTCGTTTAGAAGTCCAGAGATAAAGTATTTTGTAAACTTGACATTGATAAATACTCCTCTGTGGGGAAGTAAGTCCATCTGAGCCGAAAAACATCGGCTGCACCCCTGCAATATTCTTTGACAAGAATAAACTTATTCTACAAATAAAAACCTAACGTTTGTAAACATACATCAATATATATAAAACTCTTCCGTTACTGACTGACTGACTGACTGACAGACAACGCAGAGCCGAAACTACTGGGCGTAGAAAGCTGAAAATTGGCACGTAGGTTTCTTGGGGAGTGTAGGTGAGCACTAAGAAGGGATTTCCCGAAATTCCTACGGGAACGGGAAAAAATGAGAATTTTGTGTTTATGAGAAATCTGCGCGGGAAAAACCGCGGGGCAGCCTCTAGTATTATATAAATTCACAATTCCAAAGGTCATGCAGATCAGATACGGTAACAAAAACGTAACGACATACTTCCGGCCATTTGATGAGTTTCAGCCAGTTCCATTGATCACGTCATAACAGGGGCCCAATATAACACGACCAATTTGTAAACGATTGTTCTTAACAAGTACTTACTTCGGAATGAAACCATTGTTTTAGAAGAATCACACACCGCGTCACGGTTACGCAAACTCTGTCCTCATTCCGGTCCCTTTGTTCCCTAAAACCCTTGTTTGAGTCCTTTACATACGATATGTTTTATCAAAAATAGTCCTTATTGCAGAAGGGATATGAGCTAGTATGTGTTATTGAGAAAGGACTCAAATGTATTGTGTGCTAGAACTCACATGTTCCATTGATATTAAACCGCTATACGGCGGCATACTGCACAGCACAATCGTCTGGATAGTTTTATAGAATGAGTTTAATAAGACTATTGTTTTGAACAATTCTGATGTAAAACTATTGTTCCAGAACATAAACGCTGGCTTACTTAGAGATAAATATCTCTAAAGTCTTAGTAAATGTTCAGTTCATCCTAAAAAAACAATGTAGATATTATATTCATATTATATTTTCAACCAACGACCTCGAGATGAAAGGCGTAGATCTTTACGACAAGAGCAAAGTTATTATGCATTTAATATTTGCTCTTGCGTATGATTTTGAAATCATCGCATCATGGCATGGCCAATTTGTATGACGAACTAGTGATTTAAACCTAGTCTAGTGATTTAGACCCGGTTTAACTCTTTTTGTGGTAGAGCCGTATAAGTCTAAAGCAAAGAAAGAGCTACAAAAGAGTTAAATCAATTGAAATACCCGTATCCGCATCCCTTTAACATTTGTCATTCATTAATCCTGCTTATCTGGCTTTATTGGCGGATGCTAGATGCTTACATTATTGAAGAGCCCGTATGATCAATAAACTATGTACCTTTTACATATTGATTATGTTCTAGAAGCTTCTATACTGTAGTTAATTAGAACAGAATAGCCTTTTCATTCCAAACCGTCTGATTTGTGTGACGTGTAGTTAAGGATTTCTATATTCTCCAAGTCTTCTGTAATCTTCTGTTGTAAGTTCATCTTCTTTTGATAGTTCTACGCCCGCCGCCGCAGTAACATAGCTGTTCCAGTATCGTGTGGGACCCTACTAGTAAATTACTATTTGCTAATTATTTCTTAAATCTGTATTAAAAATTTCTAAAGTTTTACTAAATGATAAACTTAAAAAAAATGAATGAACAAAAAACTAAATACACAAATGTGCTTAATTTAGACTTGCTGTGTCTTATAAATTGATTTAAAGTGGTCATGCAGCTGCTCTGCCGAAAATGGAGGACGCATTATTATTTTGGATTTATATTGACAATGATGGCTGACGAACACGCAAGACACACGAGAAGCTACATATTGTTTTTCAAAGTTTTAAGTACATACATCGTAGTGTTATTCAATTATCTTAGTTTTTTATGAAATATACAATAATACAACATTAGTATTAAATAATACATATTAACATTTCTGGATGCATTGTTAGCGTGCATAGTATCAAATTATAAAAGAGTTCACTAAAAGTTTATGATGCGTAAAACTATTTTTTGCATAAAAATAAAATTGTAGAAAATCGTTCAATTACTTGTGTGCTCATGCAGAAAATTATAACTTAGCCTCCAACATACGTTCAGAGATTTACATGATTGTACAGGGGTGGTCACAACCTTCACAAGACGGTCTATCGATTCTAGTTACATCTAATCATAATTATTTGTTAATTGCACACGTCTTGTAAGTTTCTAGACTTTGTACATAAATAATAGGTACCTAATTAACATCAATATGGTATATAAAACTCTTCCGTTACTGACTAACTGACTGACTGACTAACAGACAACGCAGAGCTGAAACCACGGGGTGTAGCAAGCTGAAATTTTGCACTAAAGATTAATTTCCTAAAATTCCCGTGGGAACTGGAAAAACGGGGTTTTTGTGTTTATGAGAAATCTGCGCGTGAAAAACCGCGGGGCAGCCTCTAGTCAATATATATAAAACTCTTCCGTTACTGACTGACTGACTGAGTGAGTGACTGACTGACAACGCAGAGCCGAAACTACGGGGCGTAGCGAGCTGAAATTTTGCACGTGGCTTCCTTGGGAAGTGTAGGGGAGCTAAGGATTAATTTCCTAAAATTCCCATGGGAACGAGAAAAAGTGGGATTTTTGTGTTTATCAGAAATCTGCCCGTATGAAACCGCGGGGCAGCCTCCAGTTTTGTATAAGATGCACCTTTACTATGTTCTAGGCCTTAAGACCTAGACCTAGACCTTTTATTAGGACACTTATTATAATTAAGTCTCTGTATTCAATGTGATATAGTTATTACTTAGGTATGTTTGATATTATAAAACGGGTTGTTTTGAAGTAATGTTAATATTTAGGTAGATTTAGTCCCTCATTTTACAACATTTACTTAGTGCGTGTGTGCATGTCAAAGTAAAAAGGCCAGCGTTAAAGATAATTATATAAAACAATTGTTTTAATCTGTTAGCTCGATGTCAGTAATTAAACATGCGTATTTGAGTATTGCGTGCTTATAATGTTTTATAAGCTTTTTTGTTAAAATTGCATTGTTTAATATTATAAAGCCCATTATGAAAAATAACATCCACAAAATAGCACGCCGGTATTTGGCAAGGCTTCGCCAGCGCAATTTCGCTTCACACCGCAAAATCCCAGGTTCCCGTGGGAATTTTGGGATAAAAAGTAGCCTATGTCCTTTCTCAGGCTTAAAACTATCTATTTACGAAATTTCATCTAAATTGGTTCAGTAGTTTAAGCGTGAAAGCGGTTACTTTTGCATTTATAATATAAGAAAGGATTCAATTTTCCTTCAGCTTAACTGCTATTTAATTTGAGTACTAGACTTTATAGTTATGTTCTAACAATCAACAATCCAGACAGACAGAGTTTATCTGCTCATAAAGTTTGCGCCGCAGACTGCCAACTAACTTTACATTTCAGATTCTCTGTTCTGTTTACGTGTTTATAGCTACGAACTACAATCTTCATAACAATCAAACTATTTTTAATTGAATCAATATATATAAAACTCTTCCGTTACTGACTGACTGACTGACTGAATGACTGACTGACTGACTGACAGACAACGTAGAGCCAAAACTACTGGGCGTAGCGGGCTGAAATTTTGCATGTAGGTTCCTTAGGGAGTGTAGGTGAGCACTAAGAAGGGATTTCCTGAAATTCCCACGGGAACGGGAAAAAACGGGAATTTTGTGGTTATGAGAAATCTGCGCGGGAAAAACCGCAGGGCAGCCTCTAGTAAATTAAATAAATAAGTAAGTACCTAATACAGCTATTTGCCGTTTTTGGTGTGTCATTTACCTTTTTGTTATAGATATCGTTTACGGTGGCTTCAAAATCAAAAATCAAAAAATGATTTATTTAATATAGGATACAATATATCAGTTATTGAAAGTCAATTAGAGTAATCTAATTAATATTGATACCTTATTTAGTAAAGTATCCTATACTGTGAGAGGCGAGGTAGTTCAGGGTGCCCACCAATTGGCTCACGCAAATAAAACATTTGTCTTGCCTTACGACAATGGTGGCTCATTTGCTATAACGTGTGGTTTTAATTGCAAAAACTATAAATGTTTTCAAATTGTTTATGCCTACCTATTTTTATTTTGAAACAAAGTAACCCTACAAGTTATAATAGGTACTTACATAATTATGATTTATTCAAGACCAAGGCCTACGTTATAAATAAAACATACACTTTTTACTAACACACTTAACGTTTCGGTGGGAGTTGTAGGGTCAATAAAAATGTTATGTATATTTTATAGTGAAATAATTAAATCTTACTTTCACGAACACAGATAGCTCTTTTGATAGTTTATGACTAAAGATTGGAATACACAAGGTTTGGCTTACTAATAAAATAATATTTGCCTGTAACCGAATTATCGTTGCATTTTAAGTTTATTATTGTTTTAAACGTTAATATAATATTATTATCCTTGATGAAGTAACCTAGCTTCAGTTATTTATTTTGGTATATTTTGTGGACCGACTACTGACTAATTAATCTAAAATTTTATATGAAAAAACCTTACATACTTTACTTCAAACGCTAAATATCAAAGGAATCAGTGTAAAACAATCTTTGAAGTCATGAAGTAAGCCCATCTAAATTACCAAGTCAAAATAATTGCCTTCTTTTACGACGTCAAGAATAGAGGCTGTACAAAGCTTAATGCTATCGCAAATAGATTTTACTAGGCACCTCGTTAAAAGGAGAAATCTGGCTTTTACTTCCCTCTTAGATCATAGTGAAATACGTAGATTCGTAAAAACTAACCCCCAGTATATTCAAAGCCGTCAGCGATCTCCGCGATACTATCACCAGATTCGAAAGAAAAAAAAATTAACTTATCTACTGGCAATGGGCAGGGTATATTGCTCCTAAAAAAACAAAATGGGGCCAAAAATGTTGCGACTACCGATTGCTGAGAATACGCAGAAGATAATGAAAGTAGGCAAACCACTAAAAAGTTGTTTAAACGAAATGAAGAAGGTTGCGGAAGTACACGAGGGTCGCGCAAGAACGATCATTGCTGTAGGTAGAGTCTACAAATTTAGAAGAATTCTATTGAAACCTTTTGTCCCGCTGTGGTCGTCTTTTGATTGTGATGATTTAACAAAAGCTATCACATAAAAATATATTAAAAAGAAATTGATGGAGTGTATCAATCTCAACATTATGATTACTTGATCTACTTATTTATTAGAAAATTAAAATAAATTTTTTCTGTTACAGATACAGATCGTGGCAAACAGAAACGCCGCCGCTGGTAAGTAAATACAAAAGACTTAAAAAAACAGCACGTCTCCCAAACTCTAACAAAAACAGTCAACCTAAGGGTCAAGGGCTAAAAAACAACTCGTTGTATAAGTTTCACTAGATTGATTCAACAAACCTTTTTGCAAGGGCAAGAAAAACAAGTGAAACACGACCGATTTAATTGGTACTATGAACGAGGTACTGAGTATTGCCACTGATGTATGAAATAATGCAAGGGTGGGAGCTATAAGCACTATTATAATTGATAATTCCGATATTCGTGTGAAAGCGGGGGCGCTACTCTCTCACGATAACCAACCAGGGAAACTTGAGCTCTAATTTCGGCTGCGCTTTTTAATTCCGGGGGTTGTATGATCTGTGAGGGAGGTCATTATAAATGGTCGTCTATTGCACATGTGCTGTATGGAGCAGATCCCTCGGGCGGCTGCAAGGTGCATTGAAACATCTGGGTCGAGTACTGAGACTGTGCTTCTTTGTTCAATCAATGTATAATGTATGTACTCGTATTCTAATTAAAATATTAATCTTACACTAAACTGAATGTACTGTTGTGTTTACCGAATAAGTGCAGTTCTACTACGTTAGGTTTAAAATCAAATACGATATAAAATATTAATATTAATAATATAATAATAATAATATAATAATAATAATATAATAATAATAACACATCACATAATAATAATAATAGGGACTTTAAAATCGAAATATCCTTTTTATGTCACTATTTACACTTACAATTTGTATTATAATAAAATCATGAATATTTAAAAACTGAAAAAAAGATGCACCGGAAACCGCCTACGTGACGGGAGAAGGAAATTTAAAAAAAACTTGCAAAACAAACTACGCTTTTTTTTGTTTCTCTGCCAAATGTCGCATGTAATGCAACCAGTGTCGTGTTGTGTTATGTAGGCTAAAACGATGTTTACATTTTAATAAAGTTTGAACATTTCAAAAAGAGTTAAACCCTGGTCTAAAGTCTAAATCACTAAACTAGGTAAGTACTACGTATACAAATTAGCAATTTAGATCGGTAGACTTTTTTTGAGGTAAGGGGGATGGCGATTATAGGATTGATAGATTTATTTACAGTTGATATCCACTTATTTATATTTTGGCAAAAAGCGGTTTTTTTTTTCTTATTTACCCTTATCACGAGATTCACGAGGCGCAAGGTGGCCAATAAAATCCGACATTCAAACTCGTACTCGTAGACTGGTCCAGTAAATGAAGTGTCGTAAAGTAGGTCGGGTATTAGGGGAGCCATACACTCGCCAACTGGGTCGGCGGTCGGCGGTCGGCGGTCGGCTGCAATCCCTAGAGGTCGACGAGTGATGGATGCTTCAGAAATTATCTGTTTGTTTTACTAATAATGTATACGCAAAAAGAATACGTTGTTTTAGCAAATATTTTCACAGGAATGAAATGTTAACTGTTACTATACTGTAGGAATGAAATGTTAACTGTTACTGTTATATAGTGCATGTATTATACTTATAAACCTTCCTGATCTTGAATCACTCTATCCGTTAAAAAACCCGCATCAAAATCCGTTAAGCATACATAGGGACAGACGCGGGATACGACTTTGTTTTATACTATGTATTGATGATGTATTTATATTCAACGAATGTTTGCTTTAAAATACAATAAAAATAATTGTTTAATCCAAAAATGTGTATATTTTGATTTGCAACTAGGCGACCCGGCTAACTCCGTACCGCCTAACCTATTACTTACTAAGTTGTTTTCCCGGTAATTATTAAAAAAAAAATGCCGTAAAAACCATCCTTGGACATCAACAAACTTTTTATAAAAAGAATTGGTAAAATTGATCCAGGCGTTGTTGAGTTATGCGCTTACCGACACATTTTGCATGCATTTTTATATTATAGACTAAAGCCAAATCATGAACTTAAAAACCTTAACCACCCGAAAAGTCAATCAAAGACCCGGTTTCTCACAAAACAAAAATAAAATATATTAATACTAGGAATAAACGTAATATAAATCTTAATGAAGCTTTAAAGTATTAATACCAGTTAGGATACAAAATTCATTAAAGGATTAAAACAGGCAATTCCACCCTTCCTTGAAGCATGCCCAATTTAGTCTCGCAAGCAGCTTCAAGCTACAGTGAGCGCACCTGCCGCCGCTTCAATCAAACTCTGTAATTACCTCAGATATATAAAAAAAGTATATGTAGTTATATTAGTATATATTTAAAGACGGGGCAAGTGTATTTTGAACCCAACAGCTGAAGGATACTTTGAGTGTGACATTTCCATGACCCAAATTACTTAGTTACTTTGAAGTAACTATTCTTTAATCTATGACTGAACACTTACTGCTTTTCTAGTACTTTTAAAACCTTGAACTTCGTATTAAATCAGATTATTCAAACAACCCTTTTTTATAATTGGCGCTAGTATCGCGTTAGTCGCGGACGGAACGCTCATAAATAATTAAATTACCTGATTTTTAGTTAAAAAGCCGTTAAATTAAGTTTAATAAATTTTTAGTTAGAAGTTAAATTAATTTTTATTTAGTTAGAAGGTAAGGAGCTTTTAGTTAGACACATACTTACCTATCCTAAATAATTGCCGAATAAATTATACACAGTACATAACAGTATAGTACAATGCACACGTAATTACAGCTTGTAGCAACAATTGTTGCCCCTGACCTTAAATAAAACTATGTTTTTGCAATTTGCTTCATAACTACTCGTTGACCTGAAGGCAATTCACAAGGTTTTTAAGAGAAATAAAAAATAAATAAGGAGTTACATAGATAGAGCTCATCAGTAGTTGGGAAGTAACTACTTTAAAATTCTGCTTCAGGAAACGGATATCCTAAGTAGAAGGGGATGCAGTAATAAATTGTTCATGCTTGCTAGGATTAATTAACGTAAGTACGTACTTACTATTTTATTTTGATAGCTACATAGCTAAATGATAAATGTTGTTGGTTTAAAAACAGAGATATTTTTTAAACAATGATGTTTGAACATTTCTGATTAGGAACCTATCATAACAAATACCAATTTATAAATTCATATTGTGCATCACATTTCTAATGGATCCAAAATATTTAGAATGCAGCACTCATTATGAGCTTTAAATGAGTACAAATATTATTCCTAACAACTTGTAGGAAAATTACGCCTTACTATGCATTAAAAAATTATTAACCAACGAGAGATTTCTGTTATTTGACCAAAGAAAGAAGAACGAGACACTGCTTATTTTCTGACAATAAAATGAAACTTATTTACTTATCCCCCTTGGGTTTTAATGTAGTAGGCGGGACTGGACCATGATGCTTTCTAGCCAGGGGCACAAAAAATATCATAGACAGACAGGTCATTTTGAGAGCGGCAAAGCATCAGCTACTTAATGCTTTGGTCTTCTCGTTTATTATACTAAAATACTGCCTATAGATGCTTGCTGTTGACAGATAATCAAGTTAATCTACTTACTTTAGCTACTATGATTTAAAATGTAGCCGAAAGAGGTTTTAGAGGAGCTGTAAAATATTTTCTTTTTTATGAATAATATTTTGGTTGGTAGGGAAAAAATATTATGATAATGTTTAATAGAAAAACTTAGGTACCAATTCTGTGGTAGAAACCTTAATAAAAATATAAGGCAATCCTACTCAACCGTCGAAGAACAGATAAAGACAACTTAATTAGACTCAAGGCCTTGACTGACTTTGATCGCTAGAAAATGGCACCCGAAAACCGAAACGAAACATACAATTAAATATATTGGATCTATAAAATACGATCCACAAAACTAGACACACGCTTTATGCTTGCTACTTTACTTAGGTATCTTTTTGGTTTTCCTTTACAGCCTAAAGTCGGGTTCCTGATAAAATGTAAATCTTGCCTTCGTCACTGTCAGTCGAGCGGAACCTCCACGTGCGATGCGAAGCAGGAACTGGCCTGAAGCGGACTTTGACCTTGGCTCTCTGAAACAAAAACTCTCCGAGGGTTGTCTTTTCAAAGGGCGAAAACAAGATTAAAGTACTTACTAAGTTTAAGTTTAAATCTAAATTGAGAAAATTCTTATAATTATCGTGAGTATTAAGAGTATATTCATGCTGTTTCGATAACAATTATTTACAACATCTTACAAAGTTCCAAAGAATCTAACAAACAAACTCTTTCATACATCACGTCCTGCGCACATAAACTGTGCTGTGCATCTACGCTGTGCATAGTTTGTATGCGTTTGATGGTAGGTAATCATTCCAAGGGTTCTTATTATTTTTAAACTAGTCGACCCAGCGAACTTCGTGCCGCCTAACCTATTAGTATTTTGTGTATGTTTTATACTTATAAACCTTCCTCTTATATAACTCTATCTATTTAAAAAACAGCACCAAAATCTGTTGAATAGTTTTAAAGATTAAAGCATACATAGGGACAGACGCGGAAAGCGACTTTATTTTATACTAGTCGACCCGGCGAACTTCGTACCGCCCAACCTATTAGTATATTGTGTATGTATTATACTTATAAACCTTCCTCTTGAATCATTCTATCTATTAAAAAAAACCGCATCTAAATCCGTTGTCTAATTTTAAAGATATAAGCATACATATGTATTGATTGTCAAACCAGATAGATACTTACCTAGTCTGAGTGTAAAATGTTTTTTATCTCTTTATAAGGATTAAAGACTTTAAAAAAGAGTTAATTTCCCTGAACATTTATTGTTGTCTGATCAACCATGAATGACTTCCAAATTCCACGTGCCGTCGACCGCCCGAGGTCTGCCCGAGGGCAGTGGGTCGATGCCAGATGAAATGAACTGTTTGAACACAATTTTTCTTACTCAGTACTTCGGGGAGAATAACGAGGCCTATTACACTGATACTAGCATCATTCGCGAAATAAATTTAAATTTTGTATAAATGTAAACCATGGCAATGATCTTGCTTAGTATATTTTGGTCACCAGTTCTAAGTTTGAAGCCCTACGTTTAATAGTTTTCTACATTTTCTGGATTATGAAAGACTAGTCCACCCGGCGAACTTCGTACCGCCGTACCTGTAACTATGGTGTGCATGTTTTATACATAATAAGTAAACCTTCCTCATGAACCTCTGTATTTAAAAACCCGCATTAAAATCCGTTGCATATAGTTTTAAAGATTTAAGCATACACAGGGACAGACGCGGGAAGCGACTATGTTTTATACTATGTATTGATGTATATGAAAGACAAACAACTTAGATACCGGTATCCTAATTAGAATCTGTTTTGTAAGGTTTTGTATCTACCTACAGCCTTGGATATAAATAGTTAAATTCAATCAAACTGCAAATAAAGAACGCAAGGAAGTTTGAATAAGACTGTTGATACTACATATAAATTAGGTACACCATGTCGTGCAACCGATCATAGTATCTATTCTATATTAGGTATCGCAAAGACTAGCAAGATCGCAGAGCAAGACTACTTAGACCTATATAGGAACAGGATCGTGTCGTGAAGATAAGGTTGCAAAATCAGGCATTTTTTACGAACTTAAAGCATCACCTAGTAGTAAACACGAACCTACTAAAATTTTCAGTGCTAACATCACGTACTGTTGAAGGCTCTGATTCGTACACAGTTGGCTGTTCCTTTGCTTTTCTTAAAACTGTGTCTCTCTATTCGTATATCTTTCTTATTTTTACATGCTCTTGGTAGAAAAAGTGGTATAAAGACAACGCACAATGCAGTTCTTAAAGTTTTACATAGACGATGCAGGATGCTTACCAAATATTTAATTTACGAATAGAATATTGGTACTTTAAGGGCTTAACGGCTTCACAACAGGGCCTTAAAAAATGTAAAAAAGATTATTTAGGGAGTCAAAGGCTCATATTTTTCGGCCATGGTTTAGATTCTAAACTTTAGAAGTTATAATTATTTATCGAAGTGGCGCTAGTTTCGCACCGTTTCGCCCCTTAAACGAAAAAATAATAGGAGTAGCAGTACTAAAGTGACAAAGCAGCGCTGTATACTACAGCTCTTAATCTCATCCGCACATGCAAACGCATCGATGCTATAAGGCCGACCCACTGGCCTTATAGCATCGACATCAAATACATATACGGTGCACGTCGCGTGTCAATTTGTACCGCGTGCTATGTAGCGGGAATAGTACTGTAACAGTCTTACCCAATAACTGTTTCAATAGATCATGGTGACTAGTGAATTAAAGTCTTCTGTTATATCATCCGTAGCTCAGTTTTCAGTGATGTCCGACTCTCGATTCCATGTTCTGTAAACGTACTTTAATTTTCTCATTTTAATGTTTCCAAGCTTATTATTATGCTTATGAAAGTGGTTGACAAAATTTCACTTTTGCTTCAAAAATACATGAAAATTACTGCAATAATAATTAATTTTAACGAGTGGAAGGAAAGTGAAATACTTAATTGGGCAAGTGCGTGTTGCGAGTGATTTTTTTTTACATTCAAAGTAAACTCCATCCACAAATTCTCACAAGAATAATCTGTCATCTATACCGTCAGGTACAAACAGTTACAAATCATAGGCTTAGGAGCCAGTTTACAGCGATGCTAGCGCCATTTGAGAAAAAAAAGGCAATTATATCAAAAATGTGGCACAGTATGACACTAGCTAGATATTGTAGCCTAGTATTTTTAGTGCACTGTTGTATATTTTTTAAATTAAAGACCAAAGAAAGCTACAAAGTGTTGCTAAAAGTGGCCACTTTAAGCAACAATCTGTGTATAATTTTGTTCTTTAAGTTTTTTTTTTTTTTTCGAGAATAGCGCTAGCATCGCGGTAAACTGGCTCTTAATAATCAGGGGATTTGTTTGATCCATGTAAAATCCTATACCCCAACAATTCATTCGCTATTGCGAGCTCTCAAAGTGCCCCGGAAGTGCAAATGGGAACCAAATTGGAATCCCGAGTGAAATTTGCAGAAACTTTTGCTCCTAGCTTTGTTTATGACTCGTGCCATGTTCGTGCCAATCTGCTTGTCGAACAAAATAGGAATTTAAGTAATGAAAAATACTAAGAGAAAATGCTAGAGAAGACTTGGCTGTATGGCCTACGTTTCTTTGCCTGTGAGCATCATTATCTCAGCCAAACTACGTCCACTGTTGGACATAGGTTTCCCCCACAGATTGCCACACGGAGCGAGTGCGTGGTGTTGGCCTAAATCAGCATGCTTCGCGGATAAGAAGTAACATTAAATTATAGGATACTAGTCGACCCGGCGAACTTCGTACTGCCTTAATTTTTACTATTTTGTGCATGTATAATACTTATAAACCTTCCTCTTGAATTCTTCCTCTATCTATTAAAAAAAGCCGCATCAAAATCCGTTGCGAAGTTCTAAAGATAAAGCATACAAAGGGACAGACGCGGTAAGCAACTTTATTTTATACTTTGTATTGAAATAGCACTTGGATATTTTACTCGATTTATCAATAACAATAACTTTTCGATCTTCATTTATCACTCACATAACTTTTTTGCCCTCATTTCATACACGCGCTAATCTAATCTTAATCTGGCCCTTTCATTGATTCGAGAGTAGGTCAATCCGTTGTTTTATGTAACATGTAACACACAAACTGCGTAATATTTCATTAGCTTATGATATTTGACGAAAACATTACTTATACTCTTGATGACCCTTTTTTAAAAACCAGTGCTAAAACAAAAACGGAAATACTTTTGATTAATAGTTATCATTTGTTATATTGTTTGTACCTAATATATTACAAAATAACAAAAAACTTGTAATATTCGCTTACTCAATGCTTACTCTTACTTACCTGATAATGATACCACTTATTGGTACTAGGACATACAGAAAGTTTATTATAACTGTTTGTAATTTAGGTCTTTTTGCGAAAAAAAGCGTTTTTTTTATAAAGCGTCGAATGCTGCAAAAATGCTGTTACATCTGCTGCTGGTTAAATCCACGGTGCGCGGTCTAAGATGGTGTGAAAAAATATCTATCTATCTAACTATCTTTGTTTTGGGAATATGAAAGAAATGTACCTGAAAGGGGTCCGCTGGATCCGTATAATTTTTTTAAAGTGGTCCAATATAACGGGTGGCAACCTCTGATCTAGAAGCAGTAGGTAACCAGTACACCTGTAACCTGTTGGTCTGTCAGCCTCGATGCCTCGAAGCTACAAGCCTATCCGGAACGACAAACGACGTCGTTTCGCCATAAAACTGTTGACCCGCCGTTTTTACTCCCATATTGCTTTACTGCAGACTTGGAACTATGTTTATGGCCAAACCAAATCGGTTAATTATACAGAGTTGCCTACTAGCACTCGGTTAGAATTCGAATGTGGTTCCAGCTAGATAAATAACAGCTTATCTCACTTCTCTGTAAGTTTGTAACTCTACGTTACCGATCATATTTGCAACATGTGTCACTCTGCTTGTAAGGTAGACCTATACTTCTTCAGTGTAAGAATTTATACTTAGCTACTCAGTACTAATCTTAACCACAAACCTTATTTGGCACAGCGTGTTCTATTTAAACATGAGTCATATTTAGTCTGGGCGACTAAAGATTTATTATTTAAATTTACAGTTCTTTGACTTTGGTACAAGCAGTAAGCACACCACATAAGTCAAATGAAAAAAACACTATTAAGCTATATTATATTGAGCGTAAAAAGCAAATGGTTCCACATATAATTCACATTTATAGTTTCCGCTTAGTCCCATGTCCGTAGTTTCCGCTTAGTCAATAGATTTCTCTAAGACCATCGATCATCGAAGAAGTAGGTACTAATTTCATCGCTAAGCTTTCACCAATATCTAGATATCTAGGCTGCCTGCGGTGGTTCCTGGGTTCGCTTAGTTTCACAAATAACTGCTGTTTTATGTAAATGACCAATTGAAGCAAATTGATCCTTGGGTGGAAAGTTTTATTTATAGCTAAAATAAATCTATTATTTTATGTTAGAGCAAGTGTTTTCAGCAGTTTAGAATTCACTTTTATAATATTAATTCACTTTTATAAAATTAAATTCCAAGTAAATACATAAATACTTACCGTCTTATTCATAAATATACAGTAGATTTTAAGTAGCCTTACTGGAGGTCTACTTCTCTGGTTTGTTGTATAGTAAATATGTGACATCCAGTCTAAATTGACATATACGTCAAATAACTAAAATGCTCTTTAACTTTTAATGAATAAGAGGGTTAGTAGCTACTAACCTACAAAGATTTGTAAAAAGTCAAACAACAGAAGGTTTGAGCTTCCACCGAGAAAAGTTTATCAAATTGGATAAGTTTGCGCCGCTCGCTTGGTTGCTGTCCAAGTATTCAGGTGGGCACTTTAAAAAGTTAAATAGCTTTACTGCCTGACTTTAATTATTCTCTATTTTAGCTGTTTTAGATTGCCCATCGCAAAGTCTTCATACATAATCTATGCTGACTATACATACTAATACCAAAGACTAATAGAAGCACTAGGTACTAGTAATATTATACTACCAATATTATAATGCGATTACTAAACTATAAAGCCTGTCTTTGTGTTAAGCGCTTATAATACTAAACCGATATGGAATTGGTAGCTTAAGAACCACAAGACTAAGATACTTTTTTTATCCCGAAAAACAAACCCAAATTTTGCGATTCGAAGGGAAGCTGCGGGGCAAACATTTGTTACTTATAAATAAACCAGAGACTAACGTAAGTATGTCTTATTGGTGCCACTAATAAAATTAAATAATTTTCTATTGAGTAAAGTTGATAAAATGCGACAGCGTGCGTACGAAGTGACGTAAGTACTTACTAGATCTAGTTCTGTAAATACTGACCTATATAAGAAAATGCGTCATTACTCAGACCGTTTTTAAGTTTATCGCCAATCGTCACACGATAAATAAAATATTCATGAAAAGAAAATGTATCAAAGATGCTACATGAAAAGTGTACCTACTTTAGCTCGAAAATATTTTCGAACATTATTGTAGAGGTACTGACACAGTATAATAACATTCTAGTAGTGTCATGAATTAAACAGAAGCGAATACAATATTCTAAATTAAATTTACATTGTGCTTGATTTAGTAACATTGAAAATGTGTAAATTATTTCCAATATTCCGAGAAGCACGAACAGCGAGCGCGATCTAATTCCAGGATTAATAAATCTGTGGGGAGGCCTATGTCAAACAGTAGGCGTCTCCCGGCTAAAATGTACTCTGAGACTGAAAACTTTATTAATATACAAGATATCACTTATTGAAAGTCAATTAGACTACATTATCTAATCTAATTGCTATTGATACCTCATTTGGTAAAGTACTATACTGCGAGAGGCGAGGTAGTTTAGGTTGCCTTGCCTTACGACAATGGTCGCCTGAAAACGAGCCCTCCTCTGTCAAATGATTCTACTCCCTTTCGCAATGATAATTGAATTGTAGCCTATGTTGGGTGGGATGCACCTAATATGGATAGGTAAAATTAATGCAGGTGATGTCATAAAACAAATTAGTAGTAATTGGATCTCAAGGTTTGACTAGGTCAGTTTATATTAATATGGTAAAGCTGTCATACCTACCTATTAACTAATTCCTTGCTCTGCTTCCCACATGTAGCCTTACTGATTTGGTTTCATACAAATTTGCATACAATCCTATTGTTGACGCCCCTTTTAATTGCTGGCACAACTTGTTCCTTATTGCAGCAATTAATAATAAGGTCGTATTCATTTAACTAGCTACACATTTTTTTTTTTTATATATTTTTTATGTTATAATCATTGATTAAAGGGTTTATCTATCTACTAGTCGACCCGTCGAACTTTGTACCGCCTTTTTTTTTTGTAACGGGGGGAAATGCCTATAGCATTTCCCGACGCTCGGGGGAGCGTCGGGGGTATGTGGGGCTCGCACCCACTAAAACTCCCCGGTGGCCGTCTTGGCGCTTTTGGGAAGAACCCCGGGAACCACGCATTATAGCGTCCGAAGTCCTTCCCACGCTCAGCTGCTATCAGCTTCGTGCTCGGGGAGGGCATATTGTTCCCTCCCGGCTCGCCTTTGGAGCTAACCTATCACTATGTTGCTCATGTATTTTACTTATAAACCTTCCTATTGAATCATTCTATGTATTAAAAAAACCGCATCAAAATCCGTTGCATAGTTTTAAAGATATAAGCATAAAGGGGCAGACGCGGAAAGCGACTTTGTTTTATACAATGTATTGATATTGATGATCTAGCTAGTAAACAAAAATATTACCTACTATAAAGCCAAAAGCAGGTTATAACTAAAGCTTCACTTTCAAAATAAAGATAAGGATATAACATGAGGATAGTGTGATCTGTGTACATAAACTTGTACTAGCCGTTAATACAAATTGAAAGCAGATGGAAAGGTTGTTTATTTTAGAACTGCCAAGATTAAGACATTGTTTTAAAACATGTCTCTCATTCATACATGCAAGACTATTTTACATGACTGTCAGGAAAAGTAATGTTTTGAATGGATCCATTCAGATAATTTTTAAAGTGATAGACAAACGAGTGTGATTTTGTTAGTTGTAGGGTCGCGTTACATACGATAAGTAACTGAAATTCAGTTGCAGCCATCTATAATTATTATTATGCTCATGCCTTTTTAACTTTAGTTTACAATATAATGTTTAATATTTGCTTAAATCGGACAAATCTTCCATAAAAAGTAGATCAAAAAATATTAAGCGATTGTAATGCAAAATTTTGAGTTTTGTCCTGCATAAGACCTTCCTTACGTTTATTAATAATAATTGCGACTAGTAATTTTTACTTCTTTAAAGAAATAACATACGGAAATAATGCTACAATCAGAATTACCGGAGTAGGGATCTGATCTAAGTTATTAACTAATTCGAACCCCAAATGGTCGAAGTTTTCAAACTTACCAAAATGAATTATTGATGTCTACTTTTCTCCTTGAACATGCAACTTAATACTGAGTTATTTATTTAGAAAAGAAGTTAAGGTTTATTAAAATAAAATTCATTCAAAACAGTCACAGCGTCATTGTCACCGTGATTTACATTTTCTAGCCATCTTGTTCCGTTCGAGTGTGTAGTAGGCGGAAAAAGTTACCCAATGCTGTTGAAATTACTTTAAATGTACGGATATAAAATCTCCATATAAACAAATGTTTTGGTGACAAAGCTTTATGGTAAGATGTCACGATGATATAACTGTGCTTTTACATGAAAGAGTCACTCACTACTAAACTAGAAGTGAATTGTTGAACGGATTTGAATCTAAATAAGTATCTTTTTATATATATATATATAAAATCCAAATACCACTGATCTACTCACTCACTCACTCACTCACTCACTCATCATCGCCCAGTCGAAACCGCTGAACACAGAAAGATGAAATTTGGACAGTAGCTTCCTTACGTGACATATGCACCCACTAAGACGGGATTTTGGGATAACTTAACCGGGACGCCGTATACAGGGTGTAACAGTTTGTATGAAACTCCTAAACTGCCGGGTTTAGAAAGTTGAAATTTACACTGTATATTGTCATTGCATTAAAAACATCATAAATGGTTTCAGTTTTTTTATATCTTGCCCCTGAGTCTAAACTAATTACACTAGAGACTTGAAATTTTTAAAATAAGGTTCCTTTTATATAACAACATGAAATATGATATTAAAACTGCGTTAATTAGTCCTGTAAGCCATGATACAGGGTGTTAAAGTTTGTATGAAAAACCGAAACCGATCCTTATTTTGCTTAAAAATTGAAATGGGTGATGTTTCTAGGTTATACGGGTCTCTAATTACACAAAAAACATTGATTTTGAAATCCAAGATGGCGGAAATAAATTTGTATTAAAAATCGATATGGGTGGCGTTTACTACGTTTTTGGGGGCGCTGATAGCGAAATCATTTGTGGATGTGCTGATTCTAGGTGCCTACGTCTGACAAAGACGGGATATGGGGATAACTTCACTCAGGCGCCATATACAGGATGTAACAGTTTGTATCAGACTCTGAACTGCTGCGATTAGAAAGTTGAAATTTACGCTGAAGATTCTCTTTACAATACAAACCTCATAAATGGTTTTATTTTTTTAATATTTTGCCCCTGAGTTCAGGGTTAAACAGGGTTTTTTTGCTAAAATCTAAAGTAATGACACTATCTTAAAAAATTTAAAATAAGCTCCTCATAATACTTTAACATCAAATATGATATTATAACTGCGTTTATTAGTCCTGGAGTCCTTGATACAATATTTCTGGCGAACATTAGGTTTCCTTATAAAGTAATATGGTAGTTGTTTTTGCGGGTGCTGATACAGAGTGTAACAGTTGTATGAAAAAAAAAGTGATGTTAGTAAACTGGATAAGGGTCGCGCACGTAATTATAGAAACCTGTAGGGAAGGCAAATTTATATCAATGAACGACAATCAGTTGGGACGACGATGATGATGAATCTGAGTAGACCTAATTAGGGTACGATAGAACCGAATTTTTTGTAAAGCCTGAAAGCTTAGCCTCAGAGATGAAGCATATAGGTTAGTTTGTTTATTTTTAGTGAAGCCTCAGAGCTTAGCCTCAGAGATGAAGCATATAAGTTAGTTTGTTTATACAATACAGGGTGACATTAATGAAGGATATCTTGAAATGGAAAAGGGAACATTGAGTATATTAAAGTTTTCAGCCCAAACATCTCAAGATAGAAACGTAAGGAATATAAGTCTAGCAAGGACATGAATTCGAGAAGATACTGCGGGAACTGGAAAAACCAAATTTTACTGTTGTAAAGGCAAACTGCTTTTTTATGATTTCTTTAGGGCTTTGGTGCGATTACAAATGATTTCCCTGTATTTCTGAGAAACAAATCAACCACTTTAAAAAGCGCTTGCGAAGCTGCGGGCGAAAAGCTAGTAACAATATATTAGTAAATTGAGAATGTAATTAAAAAACTAATTATTTACTGCTTCAAAAGGGGGTTTGCTCCTAGATAACGCATTGTAAATATTTGTAATTAATTAGTTTAGTAAATTGATAGTGCCTATCTATATATTGTATCTAAATTTGTTGTGCAATGAATTGCTTATTCCATTATCAATTAATTATTTTTAGCCTTCCTAGCCTTCTTCATACTATTACTGGGCTATCGGTCGGGGGAGGCCTATGTCCAGCAGTGAATGTTTTTGGCTGAGATGATGATGATGATTGGTGGCCGGCGGTTTAAGTTATGAAACAGTTGAAGTCAGCTTCTTTCAGCGGCAACCATTGGCTTGGATTTACGACCAAAATTAGTGGACCAATATATAGCTGCACTTACAAATAAATTATTTAAGTTTTCCTAACTTCAAGTCCCGCCCACCAAGAGTAACGACTTCCGGTCCTAATTCCTAATCTTATCTTTAAACATTACCGTAAACTTGGCTCACGTACGCCTAATTCTTGTTTATTTACGGCTTAAACATACTCACAAGTAGTCGTACTTTTGTTTGATATTTATTTTACTCTGTTAGAGCAGGTACTATTTTATCAGTTCTTATTTATTAAACAGGAAATACTTTATTACCTAGGTAATTTTGAAACGACTACTTGAAGGGTGGTTCCATATTTTTACTTTACTAATACTTATGTTAAAAGTGAATAGAATTTGATTTCAATTTTAAGAAAAATAAACTGCCTTTGTGAATCTTCGGCCCCAGCGACCAACCGCCTGTTTTTCGAGCTATGTGCTCGTTGGCACTTGAGTTTTGCAATGCTTTAGGCTATGTCGATGACTCGAAGAATTACTTATATTAAGTAACATTTTTTAAAGAGACTTCAGTAGGTACACCTCTAGGACGCCTCTGAAAATAAACATAGGTAATTACTGACATTCAACATGACATCAATTAGAAAGTTCACTCTCTGAAATACAAGCTGTTTACGTTTTCACTGCTGATTAATCGCAGGTGGCTTCAAGCTGTCCGTCTGAAGGATTGATAGCTTGAACAGCTTGCGCTTTCTGTGCTTTATGCTTCCCGTTAAAAGACGAGAAACATTTTTTTAATAAACTAGAGGCTGCCCCGCGGTTTTTCCCGCGCAGATTTCTCATAAACACAAAATTCTCGTTTATTACCGTTCCCGTGGGAATTTCGGGAAATTCTTTCTTAGTGCTCACCTGCACTCCCTTAGGAACCTACATGCAAAATTTCAGCCCGCTACGCCCAGTAGTTTCGGCTCTGCGTTGTCTGTCAGTCAGTCAGTCAGTCAGTCAGTAACGGAAGAGTTTTATATATATTGATTGATATATCTCTACAATACTATAAATCGAACACAACTACAATCAGCAAAAAATATATAGCTTTTGAAGATAGATCCATCTACGTACTCTAGTCAAAACTGAAAACAAATAAGTATAGGGGCGGTCTAGAAGGGCGTAACAGATTTGTCTATGGTCTCGTGCGGCCTAGACTGTATTAGCAAAGAAAAAAAGCAATTTCGCAATACAGAAAAACCGGAAGTGTTGCGCCGTCCTAGACCGCCACTGTATCTAGGTATGAAAAAAGTTTACCACCATAGTATACCAATCTCCTCCATGCGTGTCGTAAAGGGCTACAAAGTAAACACACATTTAAAATCGCTACTTTATTTTTGCGTTTTATTTTTTCGACTTTTTATAAAATGTTACAATTAACTTTATTTACCTCACTCTCTCTCTCAACGATACCATTAGTAACCGTATGACGATACGTCGTGTCGTAACGAAAGTATAATACGAAGCAAATTGGGCAATACCATTATTAAAAGGCAGTTGCAAATTATTTTATTTACTACAAAATGAGAAGAGAATTACATACACGTGTGCTCACTGCTAATTGCACCATCGAGACTAACCGAGAGCTACTCTTTTTGCCGGCATACCTGCTGGCATCAGCTGTGTTTTTAGGGGTACCGCTAAGTATATTAATTTAAACAAAAAACTGAAACTCAAGTCCAGAGATAATCTTTTAATCTGAACATTTACGGTGGAACTCATTAAGAACCAAAATAAATCTTTACAAAACATAAATGCTCATTCTTCAAAGTAAAAACCCTAAAATCAGGCTAGGGTGTAATATAGGTTGTTAGTTATCTCCTAAAATTCAGCTTATTCATAAAATCCTAGCTAGGGATAACAGGAAACCAATAAAAGAAGAAACGTTTTGAAATTAATACATGATTAACCCATTAATTTCAGGTACTTTTTCTGATATTTGACATCAAATTTACTGAGCACAACGTATATGTAGATAAAGAAAAGGAATGCATTACCCACTTGATAACTGCCCCGGTTTCCGTCTCATCTCGCTTTATAGTACACTCATGTTCATGCGCACACTTCAATTATTTCTTATCTAATTGAATTTCGAAATTCTTCCTTACGTAACGCGAATACGATTGTTGTTACGTGTGTTCGTAATGTTTGAATGTTATTCTTATCTATAAGTCAGTAGGTAGGTATTGAAAGAAATCGATTTTATGTGAATCCAATACCGATAATGCACTTGTTATGCATGTTGAAGTGTAAAAAACTGCATTTAAAAATTAAATAATTTTAAATAACCTATGTGGTTTTTTTTGTTGCACATAGCTTTTGTTTATACTTAGTCGCTGTTCTGTTATTTGAAGACGTAAAAAAAAACTTTAAATTATTAGTACTTAATTCCATGACCATGCTTCTATGATGATTTAAACAGATAGGTAACAATTTAGAATATATATTTATTGAGAAATCGTGTGAATCTAGAAACATTGTGAATACAGAGCAGATCTTCCGATATAATTATAAAGGTATGTTAAATGAGTTTTCATCATTACCGTTCAGTTTTATGACGATCGATCTAGCACAAGTAGCCAATGACTTAGTAAGTAAGCTAAACAAATAAGGCTGTACTATATGCTATAAGTGTAGTTGGTATAGTACCGTAAACAGCATATATATCTACTTTGTAAGCCTCTTAATTGGCTATAGTGACGAAAATTCTCACAACTCTCTGTGAAGCTACATCTTTTCAAAGCGAAATTTTCAAATGCCAGTTTTCACACAACTTTCGCGCTTTGCAAGATCATAAAAAATCTATTGAATCTTTTCTAAAAACTAGAACTTTCGTTTTCTGCTCGAATACTGTAAAACTTTTTAGGTTTTATTTTTATTTTGTGCAAACAAAAGGATTTATTAAATGCATTCTAGAATGTTTTACTTTTTAAAACAACCCTTGAGATTAAGATTGTTTTTGGATTTCTCTAGAAGCTAACCCCTTTACCACAAAAAAGTTAGGCCGGTCTAAAACGCGATTTTGTATGACGAATTAGTGATTTAAACCTAGTCTAGTGATTTAGACCAGGTTTAACACTTTTTGTGGTAGAGCCGTAAAAGTTTAGGTATAGGTATGGTTGAATTATTTTGTAAGTCTTTCATACTAAACAAGTTCAAAGCCGGTCAATGCATTACAACTGTTCAGTCATTAAAATCTTGAAAACAGAACCCAAAAATAAATTTAAAATTTAAATTCAAATTCTTTATTTAATATAGGATACAAGATATCACTTATTGAAAGTCAATTAGACTACATCTAATCTAATTGCTATTGATACCTTATTTGGTAAAGTATCCTATACTGTGAGAGGCGAGGTAGTTCAGGGTGCCCACCCATTGGCTCATGTAAACAAATGTTTGCCTTGCCTTACGACAATAGTCGCCTGGAGAGGCCCCCAAACGAGCCCTCCTCTGTCAAATGATTCTACTCCCTTTCGCAATGATTTTACAGCGTAGAGAAGAAAGGGGTAACAAACTCTACTTACAATTTATCTCTCTCTTTTTTTTTTTTGTTTTGTAATATTAAAATACAATTATATTTCGTGGTTTCATTTTCGATATAAATCATTTCACTAGGTAGTCCTTTCACCTACAAGGCAACATTCGCACGTTCTTACAAATAACTATTAGTCGATCGATTTAATCGATATCGATTACTCGATTAATTTGAAATTTACCCATGCTCCCATCCCTACCACTCTACGCGCCCATCACTAGCAGCGTCCGCCAAGCCTGTCATTCTTTTTCCGTGCGAGGCAACGAAAGCACGCGTTCGGATCTTGTTCGCAAAAAATAAATTTTTCAAGATACCGAAATCTTTTCAAATTTTTAACAAAAAATTAAGTGAGTTACTTCAACTTTGATGGATTTCATTATCCTCATACTATAAATCGAGAGACAATGTCTAATGTTACGGTAAGTTCATCTGCTTACCTACCTTCAAAAAAAAAAAAAAAAATTTTTAGACAGAAATTTCGAATTGAAATTCTGCATAAACTTACATTTAAAAAGTGTAAAAGAAATATTTTTGCAAAGCCATAGATTCGAACAAGAACCAGGCTGCCATACTGCCATAGATTCCAATAGGAACGCGGCAAAATTCAAAACTGTACATCAGTTTTTATCATTAAAATAATTTTATTTGCAAAGCCATAGATTCAAATATGAACCAGGCTACCATACTGCCATAGATTCCAATAGGAACGCGGCAAAATGCAAAAATAATCATAATTTTTTATGTAAGTATAAAAATATAAAAAGCATAATTTTCTTTTTTCTTCTTATTCCAGTAGGCGAAACGCCTTTACAATTTAAGGAATGTGCCCAGAGCAAATATCATTCGAATATGAGGATATATTTCTAGCCGAAACTATTCCCTACAACCCATGATCAGGTCTAAATGAGACTGAATCACCAAAAATCATGATGGCGACATACCAAGTGCCAATTGCCACCACTGCCCCAACAGTGACCACTTTCAATACCGTCACCAAAAACAGATCCAAGCACCAGCAATAACTTCCTTATTGGAACTAGTAGCGGTTACAACAACCAATTGAACTCGGACCCTGAGGCAAAGTTTAAATTTCCGGAACTGGACCCATAAATTTTATTAACCCTGGGCGAAGCCCTGGATGATGAACTAAAGTTGTGTGATTGAATCTACGATAATCTCTCTCAAATGGCTAGAGAAGTCAAGGAAAAAATCCTTCAGCAATATACTATACCTAGCAACTACATATTGGTTCAAGCCTCAAAGCTAAATACTAAAATACTCTCATCTCAACTTGGACTGACTTCACATCACATCGGGGAGTAGGGCCATGGCCATTCTCCTAACTCAAGATATAAAATAGAGGCAATCAAGATTCTAAGCGAGGGCTCCCGTAGTTCATGCGACCTTTATAGCTCGGAGACACAAGCTCGCATTTAAAAGACCGCACCAGGTCTACCAAGACGTTTTTGAATATCTTTCAGTACAGTAAACGAGATGAAGCACTGTTCGGTGCCAAATTTTAGAGAAAATTAAATTAAGCTTCAAAATTGAACAGCAATGCCTTCAAATCAGGAAGACAGTAGTCTTCCCAGAAATACTGTTGCTTACACAACACAGCCGCCTCTACGAGCTCCACGGGCACAGCTTGGCCGCAGTTTCAGAAAAACTCAGGCCCTCCTCGCTTTGCGAAAAACAAGGGGGGGGCGTGCCAGGGCCAGAGTACGAAGATACCACTCGTCAAGTTCCAAATTACAACGACCCATATACCGACGCAGTCGCACGTTTAGAGAACGACCCAAATCAGGCCACGTGCTCAACCACCATTCTGGCAGAATTCAGTACAATATTTTTAAAATGTGTTGGTTGTATTGTATATCACAAACAATAAAGGTATCCTTAATTGGATTTGTAACAAAATAATTAAATCTTTTTCTAATTTTCCACTTGAGCAATAATATGTTCCTGTTGTAACATGGTTAGCACAGTAACAACAAGAAATGTCAATCGCAACTAATAATTTGCTAGAAATCGTATCTAAAACCTTTTTGACACCAATTCAAATGGAGGTAAGAGATTTCATTTTAACCTAAAACTGTTAAATAAATTTGTAAGTAACTAAACTTCATTTCGAAATGGCAGAACAGCATGCAAGCTATTATTACATGGCATCTATTGACCTAAAATGTCTCGTAACTTTTTATTTCTGTCGCTTAAAACTATCGTAAGTACTTACCTACGTTTCCTGTTTAAGGATGTGAACACACAGAATCTTGTTATCCACCTATGATTTCAACTCAATGCCTTATCTTATTGGCTCACGATAGCGCCTAGAACTTTTACTAAGATTAAAGAAGGGGTCGTAGGTCACTTGCGTTCATTTGGTCAAAAATTGGTAAATTTTTGTATGTGACGATATCCTTTACATAGACCGTAGTTACATGGAATTTTTAAATAAAGTTAGGTTTACACTCAAATCACTCGAGTGCTTGGGCTTTATTATAAACTATGAAAATAGTAGCTTATAGCCACAAAATAATTACAAATTTTCAGGATTTAAGTAAGTAGATGACTTAAATATGACTTTATCACTTACAAGCCATAAACGTAATAAAATAATAGAATTGGTTCTGAAGTGTTCTCAACTACCACCTGTTACAATCAGAGAATTTTCACAAATGATTGGCATCCTAATGTCCGCTAGCGCAGCATTACAAAAGGCTGGTTGAAACCAAAAATACTTAAAAGGCAAAGGTACAGGTACCTTCTACCTACCTTCTATTCAGAGAATACTATGATAATTATTTTACAGGACCTGAATTGATGAGATAATAATATTAAAAGCTTTTAAAATTTCATTTAAACACAAAAATATGATTCATAAGTTAACACGGACTCGAGTCGTAAAGGCGTAACTCAAACTTACTATAGTAATTATATGTCGTATTATTAGCAATATACTAAGCCTTAGATGCCCCGAAACTTAAACAATTTGTTAATTTTTATTATGGGTAGATAACATTAGCATTAGCTATTAGCTACATTACGACACGAAGTTGCATACAATTTCCTAATTTCAATTAACTTACCAGATATATTTGGCCTTGGTTCGAGAAGCGAAAAATCTAGCTATTAGCATTTAGCATTCTATATTACACGAAATATAATTAAGAGGCAGATCGAAGATTTAATTTAAAGATGCTTTTCAAACATTCTAGCGCAAAACTTAAGAAATACTTTTCTTTGAAACAAGACCCAGATGCTACAAAGGGGCAGATGCATATTTTTTCTATACCGATCCTTCATTTTCCGTTTTTCTTAACGGCCTACAAAAAATTACTGAGGACGAAACGACCAGTATTCTAGTATTCCCTTCTAGTACTTCTAGACCTGCCTGTTATCCTCCATTGATTGATATATAGTTATTTCGTAATAATCACTTGAGGGCGTGACGAAAACCTATGTTGTCTACTAACAGGGACCGTCACCCTCTCCTACTCACGTTTACCCTGAGTGCCGCAGTATGCTCGAGCAGGCAATGCCAGGTCTCATTATCCCCTCAACAGCATCTCATCAGCATCTTATACTAGCCTCACTTTCTAATATTACTATTCAACAATATCAATATAATGTTATTCAATACTATGATTAAATTAGATTCTTTCGAATGTTCTGTTTTTAGTGTAATTACTTTTCCCTCCAACGTCTTCGAAAAAGACGCATCACAGGATTCACAGGGCATCATCATAAGAGCCATCGCTTTATCTCTGCTTTTAGGCAGAAATATTTCTTCGGATGATTGCATCAGCGCCTTCCTTAAAGATGTTATAAACTAATACCCAATCCACCAAAGTACACAGGTACTTGGTAAGTATCCACAATTGGTTCTCAAAAATCTCTAAAAATGTATACCAAACAAGAATGAACTTATCCTAGACAAAAGTAGCTTTACTAACATTATCTACAGCCTACAGCACACATGGTTGAAAGTCTTTCTCTAAATAACAGATTATTATAAATAAAAATAGCAATGGCATTAGAATCATAAAGTAAATGAAAATTTTATCAAAACTATAGGCGCTAAATGCAATCAAAAGCTATCCACCATTGTTAGTTTTACTTTATCTTACGGTGAATCCGTCTATATATAAGACGGTTATATAACCTTAACTAAATAAATCAGACCTAAATAAGCCAATCACCTCTTAATAACTGTGAAGCGTAACGTCCTCACAGGAACACAACAGCATAGTCAATAAGCATGTGGATCAGGCAGATCCTTGCGGTGTACGGCACACACAGCAGCACGCGACACGCCGCCGCCACATCGGCTGCTCATGCTACCGGCGTCAATCTTGATCAGATCAAAAGACGGCCGCCTGGACCTCTACCTCTAACAAGTTTGCTAAATTTATCAATGTCCTATGATGATTGATTATCAATTTTTTATTAAATCTCTGACCAAATTAGTTCATTAAAAAATATACAATAAGTATATAAGTATGTTATAAATAATGTAGCTGAGTACCTACCTACCAAGTAATTACCTAAGTAACTACGCAATGTTAAACTTTGAAGTACTCTATAAACTAACTATAATGATTACTTTTATATGTTAAAATATAGTGTTTTTAACTAATAAGATGAGTAATATTATTTAATAATATTTGTAGGTACCTATACTAAGAGTTCAAATAAAACTAGCCAAAATTACATCTTTTTAATTAATATTGTTTCATTATCATGAAAAAATATAGACAAAACAATGTCTCTAAACATCTACCTAGTGAAATGATTTATATCGAAAATGAAACCACGAAATATAATATATGATCAAACGAACTTCTCAAGTGAAGTTCGATCAATATTATATGAGTGGTTTCATTTGAAGATATAAATCACCCTCCCTACCCAAATCCCGAGTTTTGTCAAAAAAGTCAATAAACGACGTAATTTATGCCAGAAAACTGAGCAGAAAACTATCTCTAAAAAGAATGACAGGCTTGGCGGACGCTGCTAGTGATGGGCGCGTAGAGTGGTAGGGATGGGAGCATGGGTAAATTTCAAATTAATCGAGTAATCGATATCGATTAAATCGATCGACTAATAGTTATTTGTAAGAACGTGCGAATGTTGCCTTGTAGGTGAAAGGACTACCTAGTGAAATGATTTATATCTTCAAATGAAACCACTCATATAATATTGATCGAACTTCACTTGAGAAGTTCGTTTGATCATATATTAGGTGACAATACAATGAACATTATACAGATTAATAAAAATGAAATTACATGAAATAATGAAAAATATCGTAAGTGCAGAGCTAGACTACTTCCATGCGTCTTTGTCGTTTACATAATCATCAATATTGTAATAAGCTTTCTTAATCAGAACTTTTTTGATACTTATTTTAAACTCATTATCATTCAGGATCAAAATTTATTCTGGGATCTAGTTATAGAATCTTACTTCGTTTTCTATAAATATAATAGGTACTTGTTGCCTAATGTTACATATAATATGTATAGCGGCGGTTTCCAACCTCTCTGTATGTATTATAACAACACACTCTGAAAACTCAAAGACACAACACAAGAGCGTCATTTAAGTAACCATTTAGGAGTACTTACTGTGGTTCGGCATGAGATGTCAAAGATGAAAATTCCTGCATTATTCAATAACTTCGTATTTACAAGTATTATTAACTTTTTTAAATTCTAACTTATGCGTGGGTTACATTGTTTTAATTTTTTTAACCTGTCTACTTAAACTGTTCATTCTGTAAGTATTTAAATTGTTATTGAAAGGTGCATAAGTAAGTTTAGACATGCGATGAAAAAATAATTACATTCTATTTTGATTTCGATAAGAAACTATACTTTACTATGAAACTATACTATACCATACTATGTTTTAGTTGATTTGATGACATTATTATCTATGGCAACTTACTCTACAATTGAATTAAACGCGCAATAAATATACTGTTTTCATGAAATTCTGTGGTCATTTACACAAGTTAAATTCGTTCAATCATTTTTTTTGTTTCAGGTACTACAGCACGGAAGACTGAATATTTACAGAAGAAACTTCGGCCTTTTATACACCAAATAATATTTTAATCAAGTAAGTTCATGTCATTACAATATTAACGAAAGCTAAGTTAAGTCTAAACTGTCTTTAAAGCAGAACTGTATATAAAATCAAAAATAATTTAAGGACGATCACCTAAAAAAATTAAAATAAGACCGATATGCGATTGCGGCTAATAAAGAACTCAACCAGAGCCATCTAGTCGTTTGATCCGACCAAAAATACGCTTCATTCAACAGGAGTTATTGATGTAGAGCAGTGGTTCCTAAACTATTTTTCTCATAGCCCACTTTCAAAATTATGCTGGTTCCGGTGGATGCGTTGCAAAAAAAAATCTACCATATTCCCAAAACTTTGACAGATGTAACTTTTTGTCGCGCCGGTTTAGATCTACGTTTAGTCTTCCTAGACCCCCGAGTTTGGTGTCCACCAGAGCCCCCGGAATATGGCAGCATAAAGATTAAGTCCTTTCGTTCGTCCTGCGTTTTTTTATTTGCTCTTGAATATGAAAAGCATTATTGCAAATGTGGCCGTATTAGAGCCTCTGGACCACTTTGGGAACTAATGATGGTAGAGCCAGTGAACAGTAGAGCCGATTTGACGTGATGGTGACCTAATTTGAATGGCATGCTGTCATTGTGACTTCACACTTCAATAAGATTAGTTATGTTAAAAAATCTATCGATAATACTTAACGTTTTGATCACTTCCTTGGTTCAGTTGGCAGTGGTTTTGACTGTGAATTTGGAGGTTTTTGTTCGATTCCCGGTAGGGGCGAACATTGTTATGATGGATATCGATGTTTGTTTCCGGTCTGGGTGTAATGTTTGTCTCTGTATATGTTTCGGGCACCCTAGATACAGGTTCTTCCTAGTTAGGGGCTCTGAGTGTAAAGCGTTTTATTATTATTTTATTTCTAACAAATCTAAACGATACCTTTAGATAATAAGCAGATAACCATAGCTTTTAAACATGGAAAACTTTATACTAAATGCTACTAGAATTATCTAAATAGCATCGAAATCGAAATGCAAGCCTAGGAATGATAATAGGGCTAAAACTGCACTTTTATCGATATAATTATCGTTTAGATCCACTCTCGTGTGGAGTGGAGACCGTTTAAAAGAGCCTTCAGACTCTCACATAGAATAGAATATAATAGAATAGAAATACTCTTTATTGCAATCAATAGACTTAATATAGGTGATTACAATTTATAATTAAACTACATTGATTGTAATACTGAAAATTGAGAATACTGTTACACAAACGTTTAAATATTATTTAACTATACTTATTATATAAGTACCGCTGCTAACAGAAACGATATGCTGACCAGAGCACTCTCTGATTATGTCACTTGCCATGCTTCTAATATTTTAGGGCTAGTTATTAGTGCTTACATAGTAATTGTTATGATGAATTACAATGTTAACAGTACTGTGGTCGTTTATTTATTGATTTAAGGACTCTAATACAGTACAGAACCAAAACCATCGATTCAAGATAATAATATACGCTTATCTATTTTGTGGATTCGACTTATTTTCTAGCTTAGTTTTATACATAATTCCTATGAACTACGATCTTGCAACAATCACAGGTTTGTTCGCGTGCGGGCGTTCGCGTCTCGAGTGTGTACGTGGTATATTGCAGCAGTGCTGTTCTCATATCGGTTCCGTCCGTTCCGTCCCAGCCCCGTTGGTCGTCGGTGAAGCGCATACGGATTACTGATTGCAATACGCATACCAGGTTATATAGCGGACCGCCCGAGTTACAGCTCTTATAAAATGTATCATAATATTGTATGTCATGTTGTTTGTAGGTAGTATGTGCGATAATAACCACGATGATGTTGAATATGGGGTATAGTGTGTTTTTTTTTAAATATCGCATATCCCATACTTAATGATTATAGAGCTGATTTATTGGAAATACCATAGTACAAATATAATTCGTAGGCTTCCATTTGTACAGACAAAAAATAATAATTAAAAAAAAAAAACGAAAAGAATCGCCTATAGGTTTACATTGCCTTAAAATATTATCTTTTGTGTTACTACTTACTATTCCAATAGTAAAACATTTCCTTTCAGATGGTTTTCATTTCGAATATCATATTTTCTCACTACCTATGTTATTAGAAATTCTTGTCTTCTCCCTACCATTGTGTTTTCTTTCAAGTTATGTAAGAATAACGTAACTTAAAAGCGAAATAATAATTTAGAAAAATACCTATGACAGATTATACTTAATGTTAGAGAGAAACATGCTAACTTCTTATGCTTCTTTTAACTACCAACCACATTTGGTTTCATTCTTTCAAGTTACTAAAAAAAAGCAAGATAAAATTTCACCGTCACTTGTTTTTTACGAATTTTGGAATTCAAACAGCTTTTATTCGGCTTTCCTTTTTATCCAGTTATGTTTATAGATTTGTCAATAGGCACTTACTTCGGGCTGTTATTGTAAAAAGCATGCTTAGGCGTGGCACTGGCACACTGCCGGCTCAGCCATTGGTGAAAGTAAAGGGCCTCGGTATCATCGGATGCTTTCACCTGACTCAAGCAACCTCTTGTCAACTGCTTAGGGTAGCTTTATGGAATACTAAACAGGTGCTTATCATAGCTTCACTGCCTCCCTAGTTCAGTTGGCAGCGATGTCGGTTGCGACGCGGGAGCAAAGGTTCGATTCCCGGCGGGGGCGAACATTGTTATGATGAATATTGATGTTTGTTTTTCATTCTTATCAATAATCTATTAAATAGATAAAGTAGAATAGAATAGAATTACTCTTTATTGCAATCAATAGACTTAATATAGGTGATTACAATTTATAATTACTACATTGATTGCAATGGGCGGCCTTATCACTTAAAGCGATTTCTTCCAGGCAAACCATTGTCATGATCAAGTAAATTACATAAATGAACGGTGGGTTGGTCTAAAGAAAAATAAAATCTTTAATACAGTACAGTAAAGTACTTACTTACAAATGCTTTTTAAAAGTTTTTCGGGTTTTTGAGATAGTGCAAATTTAAAGTTTCCTTAGCCAATTTACTAATAGCTCCACACAACTTTACGGTAAACTTTTAGTGCTAGTTTTTGGTTTTAAAAAATTTGGAAACCGCAAAATGCTAACGATGCCAACAACTGTTCTCCTCAACATACTGAGTGACCTTTAAAACTTTCGGCGGCCAATAAAAACAAAAGTAGTCTGTGCAGTTTTTCTGGCTAGACTCGTACGGCTGATTGTAAATGGTTTAAGGCTTTGGGTACACTTGCTGCCTCTAAATATAAGGAGGCCTTAAGGAGCCATAGCACAGCTAAAGTAGCGAGAAAAAAAATCAATATCTTCTAAGAAGGCAAATATCAAAAATATAAAACAGTATTCTCCTAGATAATGTAGCCTAGTATTTTTAGGGCACTGTTGTATAGTTTTTATGTGAAAGACTAAAGAAAACTACAAAATGTTGCTAAAAACGGCCACTTTTATCAACAATCAGTAGCTTTCTTTAGTCTTTAATCTAAAAGCTATACAACAGTGCCCTAAAAATACTTGGCTGCATTATCTAGTGGAATACTGTTTCGCATTTTTGATATTTGCCCTAATTTAGAAGATATTAATTTTTTTCGCGGGTGGCGCTACTTGACTGTGCTATGCCTCTTAACACCTAGACATATACTATAGACACATACTAGAATTGCGAAAAATGTTTATATCTTCATTATCTCAGCTGAGAGAACTTCCTCTTAGATCGCCACAAGAACAAACATTTAGGAGGGAGCTTTGCTTTAATCCCTACACTTAGCTGACGGGTTGGCTATTGCAGATCTCTTCTTTTTCAACGATGGACGCTGCTGCCCGTCCTTCTAATGTTCCTTTAGTCGCATTTAACAACACCCATGGAAGAAGTCGCTTCTTCCATGGCAAATATCAAAAATATAATTCTGTATGACACTAAAGTCTGGGCGAGCTACCGTACGAGTACCTGCCTGCACTGCAGTAACTCGCACCTTTTGGACGGAACTTACGAGTAACTCGTTCGTGCGAGTTGCTCAGTAGCTCGTAAACCAACCGAGTAGCAACCGAGGTAGCTGTCCACTCGCCAGGCGAGCTGCTCTCACTGTGTAAAACAGTTATAAATAATCTTGCTTTTAAAAGAGAATCTCTCAATCATCTTTAAAAGACTTATGAAAGGTATTGCTAAAAGTGACAATAATCAGTAGATTATTTAGGTCTCTAAACTTATACAGTGTGATCGAAGCCTTAGAAAACCTACTCGCGCGATTCTACATGACCTCGAATTTTAATTTAAAACAAAACTTTCATTTGCATTTCTCCTCGTGCGGGTCAATGTCATTATTCGTAAAGTTAGGTATACGGTATACCTAAATTATTTCGTAGATAGATAGATAGATAGATAGATAGATAGATAGCAATCAACACGTTTGATAATAAACGCTTGAAGCAATTTCAAAATGATATTAATAATTTATTACATCTATTAAACATTATTTTGTCTGAATACATACAAACATGACTATCAATTTATTTGACCCCTTAAGTAAGTAATGATTTTATAATTATCTGTGCATTTGGAAATAGAGCTACCTATTATAATTAATGTCATTATCAATATTTATAAAACTCTTCCGTTACTGACTGACTGACTGACAGACAACGCAGAACCGAAACTACTGGGCGTAGCGGGCTGAAATTTTGCATGTAGGTTTCTTAGGCAGTGTAGGTGAGCACTAAGAAGGGATTTCCCGAAATTCCCACGTTATCGGGAAAAAATGGGATTTTTGTGTTTAAGAGAAATCTGCGCGGGTGATACCGCGGGGCAGTCTCTAGTTTCATTTATAAAAAAATACTTTTAATACCTACCTATACAAACAATGTCATAACAACATGGCTATCGATTTTGACTGTTTCTTTTAAACCAATTCGAATGAGTTTTGTAGTAAAGAGGGTTGACAAAATGCAGCAAGAGCAAGACTATAATAAAATCGGTTCAGTTTTAGAGTTCCTTACAGATATAGTTTGAGAGCGTAGGCGAAGCCACAGGCATACCGCCAGTTACATAATAAAACACTCAAGTTACTAAACGAAACACAGATGCTGTGAAAAAAAAGTAACACACCGAAACGCAGCTTTCTATAGGTATGTGACGTCAACGAATGAAATAGAAAGTAATCGGATAGAACGCATAATTCAATTGAATTGTATAATCATTCGATAAGTCACACAACTTAGTACAGTGAACCGTGGAGACATGGCAGACGAAAATTACTAAAATAAATCAGATACAGAAGAAGACTTAAAGGCTTCTCTATCTGCTTACGTTTCATTCAGCAAACTAAATATTGTGCTGATAAGACCAGCTGAGGAAAATTAACATACTGGATGAATCTGGGCCTAAATTATATTATTGATCAATCAATCTATACATAGTATAAAACGAAGTCGCTTCCCGCGTCTGTCCTATGTTTGCCAATATCTTTGAAACTATGCAACGGATTTTGATGCAGTTTTTTTTTTAAACCATAGAGTAATTCAAGAGGAAGGTTTCTATGAATAATACATGCACAACATAGTAACAGGTAAGGTGGTACGAAGTACGCCGGGTCGACTAGTAACTTAATAAAGAGATTTTGACCCCTGTTTTAGTTATTGCATTCACTGTAATATTTTGTCATAGCTCTGACATCACGATTCACGACGATCGATCTATCATTAGAGAATATTGCAATAGACACCGTAACGGGCGCGCAACGGCACGTTCGCTCAGAGTTATTGACGTTATTTTATTACGCTTTACGGTATTACCTACTTATTACAGTACAGTACAGCACAGCTAGCCAAATCTTATATTAAATCAGACATAATGTTAAACAAAGCCGTATTAGTAACACAATTAATAATGGGTTATTTCGATCTTTCTCCAAAACCATGTTTAGCTCCCATACATTCCTTCCGATCTTCCTCGAAAAAATATTTTGGTACGGTCATAAATGGTAGCATAATAGTAATGATTTAACTCAAAAACGTTGAAATTGATTTTAGTGATTGTATAGGTAGTCTCGTATAATTCATCGCCATCAGGAATAGCAGAAAAATTATTGAAATAAAATTTTGGGTGACAGGCGATACAGTTTGTCGGGTCAGCTTGTATTTTCAATAAAATATTCTTAAATTATTTTGTTACCTTTATCAGTAGGAACTCACCAACTATAATACTTGAACTTGACTGATTGCGTGACGGACCGCTATAGCACAGCCGAGACTATCACATAGAAAAAATATCCACTGGTTTTGAAAACTTGTCAATCAGAATCAAAGTTTAAAATCTCCTAAAAGACATCGACATTATAGAAGATAGATAATTATCCTTTATTTAATTTTAAACTAAGCGTAACTTTGTAGTAAAACAAGTTGGTATGGTAACAGTACCAGGTTATTATTGTACAGAACGTCGAAGGTCCTTCCTAACCCCGCGGCATCACACCGAGGCGTGGGATAGGTCCATAGATCACGAGCGGTCGCGACTCGTTGCATAATTTCTGATATTGTGATTGCAATGCAACCAGAAGTAGGTTTAAATACTACTTCGTGATTTAGAGTAGCGAATGGCCGATTCGATTCAACTTGAGTTCTTTAAATAGATAAATCAGTTTATTTTTCATTTGCTAATGCGTTAGCGAAGCGAAATAAAAAGCAATGGTCCTAGCATTGAACCCTGTAAGCACAGGTTTTACTAGTTTTTTTGAACTAAAGAAACTGACCAGCGGGCAGATTACTTTAAGATCTTTTGTTACCATCTGTATTCATTCAAGAGAGATCGACGACCCTTCAAAGCAAGCCAAAAGCGAGCCAGGTGCGGAGTTGTTTAACGATCTCGCCGCAAGCAAGCGAAGCCAAGCAAAAAGTCGACGACCTGTCTGCGAATAATTATGAAAAGGGCGCTGTGACGGCATCCCTTCACAAGCCTCTTATTCGAGCCTTCAGCAAATGAAAAAGATTTCTTGCGGCTGACGAGAGGCAAAACTATATTCCTAATATTTTTGTTCTGAGCAGCAGAAGAAGCTGTCTGGTCTTTATGAGCCCTTCTATTTACATAAAGTACGTAGTGTTTGTTAGACGTAATTGAATGACGTTTTATAGTTCAACCTATCATGTGAGCAGTAAATTATAAATTATAAGATAGAAGAAATATAACGGCTGGTAGCTCATTTCGATGTATTCAAAATTACTACTAGGTATACTTCACACCAACAATGCGCATCACGATTTTCCTTCTGTCGATCTAGTCTAGACGTGACACAAAACTTTTAAATTGAATCTCGATATTAATACATAGATGAATTTCACACAAATTGTAGCCGTGATAGTGATCCGCAAAAGGACTGTAAAAATACTTATAAATTCACTATTTTTTTTATAAAGCTAAAAAAAAATTAACACTCGAATCATGTTGTTAAATTATAAAGGGCATAAAAGTTACTAAAAGTCGTAGCACGTGGAAACGTATTATTCAATCACAACATGTTGTATTCTATATAACTAAGAATTTATTATTTGTGTGTAAATGTTAATGGCTAAACATGTTTTTTATTTGTTTTTTAAGTCAAGTTCGTTATTATTTAAGACAAAAAGCTACACATTAATTTGTTAGTTTTTTATTTCTTTGCGATCGTTAGCAAAATGAACGATGAAGTCATGCGAAAATCCCAACAACAATTTAAGTTAATAATCACCTAAGTATAATTTTAAATTTGAAGATGATGTAGGATGATGATGTATTTTATGCTCCATAACGATCTTTAGTTAATTACTAACGTAGGAAGTTTAAAGTTGCAAAAAGTTTGTGGAAAATTTAAAACTTCAGTAACCCTTCGGGGAATAAAAGGCATGAGATTATGTATGTATGTACTTTTTTGAAAGGTACACATTTATACTTAATTAATGATTTCAGTTCATATTCAGGTAGGGTTTATATTTAATAAGCAAATTTGTTTCTAAAGCGATGTCTGAAAGAGTCTAATGTCTGCCAAAAAAAATGTATTAACTCATTGTCTCCATCTTTCCAGTTTGCCCCCCTGTGGCTCGTGATGTTGACCGGCGGGAGCGTGAGGTAGCCGCCGGCGACGCAGCATGGGAGCGAACATGGGCAAGAACTCGAGCCTGCTCGACGCGCTGCCCTCCGCGCAGGGCACGCTGCACGTCGTCATGCTGGGCCTCGACTCCGCCGGGAAGACCACAGCGCTCTACCGGCTCAAGTTCGACCAGTACCTCAACACTGTCCCCACAATAGGCTTCAACTGCGAGAAAGTTAGAGGCACCATCGGAAAATCGAAAGGCGTCAACTTCCTCGTCTGGGACGTCGGCGGTCAGGAGAAACTCCGGCCGCTGTGGAAGTCTTACACGCGGTGCACGGACGGGATAGTGTTCGTATTGGACTCAGTGGACGTAGAGCGAATGGAGGAAGCGAAGATGGAACTGATAAGGACGGCAAAGTCGCCGGATAACACGGGCGTGCCGATTCTGGTTTTGGCTAATAAGCAGGACTTGCCGAGCGCGCGAGAACCCCGGGAGCTTGAGAAGCTTTTAGGGCTTCACGAGCTAGTGGCGTCCCCGCACGGGTCCCGCGACGCGCAATGCTGGCACGTGCAGCCCGCCTGCGCCATCACCGGCGAGGGTCTGCACGAGGGACTCGACGCCCTCTACGAGATGATCCTTAAACGCAGAAAGTTCGCAAAGATGCAGAAGAAGCGCGTCAGATAAACAACGCGACTGCACTCTCGGTTTTTAAATATCCTCTATACAATAGAACTAGTTGTATGGATATCTGTATTACGAAAATGCTCATTGTCTAGATTCGTTAAACACCAAATATTTTTTCTATGCCAGAGAAGCAAGTTACAGTCCATCAATGTTGCTCAAGTTATATTGGACACGTTGAGGTAGTTCTATGATTTGATAAAGCTGTTTTTTATTGCTAGTCTACAGTTATAGGTGTAACGAAAACGCAAGGCTTCTTTTCATCTCTGTGTTGTTATTCTGTTATTTTAATAAAAATTAAATATTAGTTGCTAATGTTGCTATCCTGACTTGACGTGGCTCACTGAGTGTGGGACCAATATTATTATCATGCAGAGATGATTGGATTGGATGGCAGGAAATGAAAATCTTATGATAGGTAAATTAATGTTAGCTTTAAGTAGTTGTTTGACACCCTGTTTTCAGAAGAGCATCCATGTTTTGTATCTAAGTGTAAACTCTGTCTTAGCTACTTTCTGTAATTATTATTCTTATTAACTCAACTAATTTTCTTTCTTTTTGTGATGGCGCTTCTTGAATCAACTCGGTAGAGATTATATTTAACTATTGTGATGTTTTCTATATTAGATGTTTTATAAGAGGCTCTCCCGTCCCGGACGCTTTCTTTTTGTACATATTTATGTAAATAGTTCTTATTCATAAACTAAAGTCATTAACTAAACACTATCTATCCGACATCACGTAGACTGCTTGTGCTTTTGGTGTGAATTCTGATATATTTTTCACGTTAAACTTAAACGAATAAATGAAATCCCATCGGGTCCTAACTTCACCCCAGTAAGAATAGTTAGGAACCGATGAGATTTCACTTTTTATATTAACTTAAATCTTGCTTTATACCGCATATTTAATAGAGTTTACCCAGTCTTAAAACAAAAGACATTGATGTCAAATTTAATTCGGTCTGATAATCAAAGTTTGATGAAAAGAAAATTTGTAACTAATTCTAGGCTCAAATTCAAAGCTTTTTTAATATTTTGTTTGTCGTTTCTTGTTTATGTTAAGTGTTCTTAAATAACCTAAACTTACCTATATTTATTTTAAATATCATCTGTAAGATGTTTTAAAGTAAAGTGTACCTACACATACACACGTCGTAGGTGCACAAAAGTTTGCGTTGATTACCCTGTAAATATGTAAATTTCATACAATTTTATTCGTCAATACCATGAAACCAAACATTAATATGAATACTTAGAAAATGTACATTTTGTTATTGATTTATTATTATTATAACATTATTATAATGCAATTAAATGCATACATCATACACATAATATGATATTCTGTTTGATTGAGGGATAATAATTATGAAAATAGATGTTTTATTATTGCATCCTCATAAATAAAGTCTGTTTTAAATATGAACCTGTATTTTTTATTATAAGGTGGGCCTTGATTCTGGTTTCCTTTCTTCGCAAGTAAGGCAAAGTAAATATTTAGCAGGATCTTCGTTTTCAGTCCAGTCTGTAAAAAACCTGAGATACTCCAGCTCGGCCTCTGTCAGTTCCCTGTGAATAGGTATTGATACTTTAGAGCTGGTCCACTTTCGGCTACACTCCCTCTTTCTATGGCTTTCCTTCCTTGACAAGGCTGAGGCTTCCTGCATTAGTTTAATGCTTTCATGTTTAGAGACTATGGGAGCGAACGCTCTCCGCAGCTCTCGTTCAAGTCTATTAAACAAACGCAGCTCACGCGACGCTAGTTCTGCCCTATGAAGCTTCTTCTTGTCATTCTCAATACATCTAGTCCAAACCTTCTTTACCACATTTGAATGGACAGCATCTAACTTTTTAGTATAATCAAAATAAAAATGTTCTAAAGCTTTAGCAAGAGGCAGCACATCGTGGCAGGTAGATGGTTCACTCCCTAGGACTTTTTGACAACAAAACTCTAAATGCACTATAAGTCTGAGCACTTCAGGAGACGCTACGCAGTCGTAAAATTGTCCGTTCAAGATTCTAAGAAATTTTGCTTTTAGTTCATCACTTCTTTCTTCTGTAGCGATTATCATGTTTTTGAAATGTTCGATAGTACCAGCCACTACTGCAGAGTCTGCGTCCATTTGTGCTTTTAATTTTCTTATGCCTTCCTTCAATTTCTTTGCATGTGGAGTAAAATGTGTTACATGTATAAAATGGTTTAACTGTTGTTTTTCTATTCCTTCGAATACTTCCATTAGATCTTCAGGCTTAGAAAAATATAGACAAGGTTGAACGTTTTCCGTAAAACATTCTTTAACAAGTTTCTCAAAGATTACCGAAAATGTGTCGTCTTCTTCAGATGCACCTAAGTCAAAACCTCTCCTCTCGATCTCTATTGAGTGGGCAAAATCTCTATTGCTCGCGCGCCACGACGGTGGAGAAAGATAATACAAGAAGCGGCCGTACATCTGCTGAACTCTGAACTTGTGATCCAGACCTATTAACTTCGAAACTATAGTAAACTTCTCCATCGCAAAGTTGTTCAATTCAACTACTTTCATATCTAATTTAAATTTTAGTTCCTCAGATTTTTTAAGTAACACCATCGATTCTTTGTAGTCTTTAGAAATGAAACGATCGAAATATTTTGCTTGTTCAATACACCTTTTAACAGCTAGATCATATGTTTTTAATTCATGTCTTCTGTTTGTTTCCATATTAAGCATGGATTCGTTTCTAAAGCCAATTTCTTGTTTTATGCGCAGTTGACTATCAAAAATGGACTGTAAAGTTTTGAACATTGGTATATGGTGTTTAATTGGTCGTCCATTCACGATAGCAAAAAAATCTGGATCTAATTCGTTAATAGCTTCGACATTATCTTCAGGAACATCATCATAAAGTCTCGTTTTAATGTTAGTGGCACCTATTTTATACCTGTCCCTTAGAGGTATGTTCAAAAGTCGCTTACATCTCAAACGCTCTTCATGTTTAATGAATCTTCTGCAAGGTAATAACATCACTGCCTTCTTCAATTTATGGACTCTGATGGGCGTGTCTCCTGGAAGCACGTATTTCTTTAGCGATGAATCTGTAGGTTTTGATCTGAGCATTTTTTCTTGAATTGTATTTCTCGGCCGCAAGGATTGGTTTTTTACTGCACTCACGGTTTTTTTTATTTTTCTGCGAACAGGAATTTTTATAATAAACGACCGGGCATCATCATCAGACATTGCTATAGAATAATTAAAATAAACTCTTATCAAAATAACGTACAGTGACAATAATTATTAAGATAAATAAAATGAAATATAACTCACCGGTTTTAACAAATCGACCATCTAGATTATTAAAAATTATCAAAGGTACTACATAGAAACAACAATATAACCAATATTAATTCAATTTAATTAAAAACTCAAGTCAATGGTTAAAATATATATTTTATTGCATTAGAAAGAGAAGTCTAGTTCATAACAGATTTTCTTGGTACCCACTCAAAAGCTGGCTTGGCATATTTATAATATTCTGCCAGATAAGGCGCAGGGTCCATGCCCTCGCACCACTCTGTGAATAAAGACAAACCCTCACGTTCTTCTTGCGACAACTTGTACTTCTTTACTGTTCCTTGGTCACTGTCCTTCGCTTCAGCCAGCTTCGCAAATGAAGGAGACTTGTTTTTCTGAACCTTTTTCTTAAAAACCGGTCTAGAATATTTAGCGGGTGGCAAGAACGCTTTGTTCATAGCATTAGTCATTTCTCTAAACGCCTTCAATTCACGTTGAGCTTTATACGCGTTCATCATTAGCTTCAGATCCTGCGCAAAGAAGTCCTTCTGAGCTTGCTTTACGACATTGAAGTCAAGAGCGTCTAGTCTTAAGCTATAGTCTTCATAAAGCAATTCTAAAATCTTCATAGGATCTTGGATCGTCTGGTGTCCCTCTTCACACTTTCCAAATATCTGTTCATAAACATACTCTATACAAATTCTTAGTTTTAATGTATCCGGACTTGCAACGCTGTTATAAAAAGATCCTTTGAGCAGTTTGAAAAACTTATCTTGCAAAAATACTTCGTTGTATTCTTCTCTTGCTATTTCAGCTTTAATACTGCCAATGTAGAATTGAAAATAATCCAGCTCCTGTTTCGTCGCCTGTTTTAGTTGTTTCATGCGATCTTGAAGCAGTCTGTATGGAACATCTGTCTTTGAAAGCTGTGTTAAATATTCTCGACTTTGCAACTCCATTGTTCGAAATAAGTAAATCATCTGTTCTGGCTCATTGAAGAATAAAGATGCTGGTAACGGATTTTTTAGTTCAATAGCGGCTTGATCAACCATTCTATCGATGTCTAATGTTTCTACCAGGTCATCATCTGTAGCAAAATATCCACTTTCAAATTGTATGGACTGTATTTTACCACGCAGATTCTCATCATATTTTTGTCTCCACGAAAGTGGAGCTACAAAGATCAGGTAAGTTCTGTACATCTTCAAAATGCCTCTTATAGCATCCAATTTAAACAGAATGTTATTGAGAATTGTTATTTTAGAAACATATCCTAAAAATTCCGAGTTCATTGCCACCAGATCAGCATACGTTTTTTCAGCTCTTGATGCTTTGTAGCAGGCTTTTTTGTAATCCTCAGTTAAAAACCTTTGGAAATTAGCCACGTGCTGCTTGTATTTGGACATTATTTTATTGAATTCTCTAGATTCCATCACCATATCCTGGTTTAACTTCAAAATAAGATCGCGTCGATAACCTATCTGTTGTCGGTTCATTGCATAGCTTCGGATGTTGTTAGTGAAGACTTTGATATCATCAAAGCTTCTAAGCGGACGACCTTCAATAACTGAGTAGAACTCAGGGTGAATTTCAACAACAGCGCGGACATCATCTGGGGGTTGTGGCATGTACAATCTTTTAGAGATATCCCTCGTGGCTGCAATCTTTATATTATCCTTCATATGAAGAGGCTGTGTGAGTCTTTCTCTATAGACAAGCTTCTCCCTTCGGTCACTATATTTAATGTATGATAATAACTTTTCAGATCTGGGTACTTTAAAGGGTCTGGAGGGTTTGCCACGAGGCTTCTCAGGCTCCACTGCATGCTCTCTATTCGTGAAATAGTATTGTGTATTTGGAACATTTCGGCGCCTATTTATTATGTCGAGGGTCTTCAATGGCAATATTGGTTTATGCTTTTTCTTTATACATGGCATTATCGGAAAGTTTTTGTATAGAAATTAATGTTAAATATAATATAGCCAAAATAAGTTAAAATTTGCGTTGTTTACAAAATTGTCTGTCTATGTCTATTTTAAAAATTCTATCAATGTGATATCAATCACAGACTTATTAGTAGGGTTACTAATATCAATCATGCTTGGCTTATCTCAGCTCAGTTAGTATGATTTACCTTCTCTCTGGTTAGTATTTTTGCGTGAAGGCTCAAAAGAAGATTTTAAACGTTTATTAAGCTTATCCACATCTTTCAGCAACTTGCTGGCTTCTTTAGCCTGTCTTATCTCATTCACTTCGTTCTGATATGTCTCCTTTTCAATCTTCTTCAGATCATCTAGATCAAAAGCCGAAAGGTCCAACATTAGATTATTGTACTCACTTTCCAATGCCTGAGTAATTTCGTAACTACTCAGTTTTGTTTCATTTGTAGCGATAAGATGCTCGTAGGCAAACTCGACGTAGTTGTATATCTGAAGAGCTGTTTCTGATGTTATCAGATACTTTAGCTTTTGTTCCAGTATTCTAAAGAAAACTTCTTTCAATTCTTCTTCACGGGCTTCATTCCATCTTATTATATCTTCAGTTTCGTTCACCTGAAATTTTTTAACAAGTTAGACCAGTTTAAATAATGATTAAAACTACAACATAGTGATGAAATTAAATAATAAGTGTTTGAATTACATTAAGGTTCTTGTAGATAATCACAAAACCTACCTTCTGTTGGATAAAACTGAGCTCATTCGACATTATGGTTTTTAAAGACTCAAGGGCTTTTAAGAATTTATTCTTCTGTAGAGTCAACTCTTCAGTCACGAGCAAATAGTTTAAATTCTGTTTCTCCAACAGATCGAATATGCTTAGAAGCTGCTCAGGAATTTCAAAGTAGAGTCTTGGAGGAGCCAAATTGTTTAATTTCTCTTGCACAGCAGCTATATCGATTGGCTGAAATATATTATTGTCCATGGTGAAAATCTCTCCGTGTTGTACATCTAGCTTTACGTTTTCGCTCTTCTGCCACAAAACAGGGGAGGCTTTGTGCAGAAAATTCTCGAACGATAGCAGAATCAACAAAGTCTCATCAATGTACTGCAATTTTGACTTCAACGAAGCCATCTCATAATTAGCTTGCTTGTGTTCTTCAGTTTGATTGGAGAGCTCCTTCGCTAGAGCATCTGACTTCTGCATTATGGCAATCGTCTTATTATTATCATCTGCCAGGAACTTATCAAAACTCTCTTGATAATCTTCGAAGTCTTTTGATGTCTTCTCATAGACTTTTCGCTCCATCTCTAACTCTCTATCAATTCTGAGAATTTCATCTCTTACGAAGCCTAATAAGGTTCTCTTTACAGCTACGTCTCTGATATTCTTTTTGTAAGTATGATAAGACGTGTTAGGTCTGATCGGTCGTCCCCCTACCATGGAGAAGAACTCTGGATCTACATCGATAATCGTTTTTACATCACCACTTACATCTGGTTCTATTGGAGGCAACTTTATACCGAACACTGTTTTACGAGTTGTCCTTTTTATTACTTTCTTTTTATTTTTTCTATCCATGTTTAACTTAGAAATAACTCAGCTAGGTAACAACTAAAAGCCCAAACTCGCTACATCGGCACGTTCCAAGATTAATGATTCGCCCGACAAGAAATTATGTCAATATTGCTATAGCAACTTTTCTCTAATGTGCACCTTATTTTATCGATACCTATGTTTAAAGTTTCCGATCATGACAACTAATCCCCTCTGAGATTATGTACTATGTTGGTATTCTGTGGTTCTACCAAAGGGCTCTAGTCCTTTGGTAGCTCTACCTACACAGAAAATCTAAATAACAGCTAAAATAAAATAAAAAGCAAAATAGTTATAAAAATGTTTATTTAGGTGGCTAGATAGACAGGCACTCTGTAGAAAATACATGAAATGCGACTAATGATTTGATTTTGATTATGTTTCTGATTCGTTGCATTTACATCAAACGAGCTTATTCTCATTCTATCCCTACTCCATCAAGGAGCATCTTTAGAGCAATCTTTCTTGACATTTCAGCACTGACAGAACAAAGAGAGAATGCTCTAAACTACAACTGTTTACACAAAAAACAAACTATGGAGTGGGGATAGATTTAGCAATTGCTCGATTCATGTAAACACACGGCTCTGTTCAGGGGTACTATTACGGCTACATTTGCATTATTGCTTTTCTTCCTCGAGATGACAAAATCTATACAAAAAAACGCAAAGAGAGCGAAAAGCAATATTGAAAAAGCAGCCGCAATACAGCAGTTTTATGTGCAGGATCCCGTTTACTGCAAGATCCCGTTTACTGCAAGATCCCGTTTACTGCAGGATCCCGTTTACTGCAGGATCCCGTTTTGAAGGCGAATGTGTTTTCAGACTAACGTTCACACGAGCATCCCACATGCGAGAACAAAATCATATTCGCCATCAAACGGGATTCTGCAGAAAACGGGATCCTGCAGAAAACGGGATCCTGCAAAAACTGTAATTCCGCGTAAAAGGGTTGTTAATGTCTCTAAAACAAGGCAACTCAAACTCAATCACTAGAATCGCTCGCGCTCTCTCTTTCCTCTCGCTCCTCATCTTCCGCCTCTTTCTTGACGAGCTCCCACGGCATCACCGGCAAGGGCTCCACGAAAGAATCGTCGATCTTCAACTTGTACAGGAGACGGGGAGTATAGTGCGTCGGTAGGGGCCATACTTCCTCTGCAAATATGAAACCAAGTTTAAGGGTTAAGAGGCATAGCACAGCTAAAGTAGCGCCACCCGCGAAATTTTTTTACATCTTTTATACTAAGGCAATTATCAAAAATGTGAAACAGTATTTCACTAGATAATGCAGCTTAGTATTTTTAGGGCACTGATGTATAGCTTTTAGGTTAAAAATCTCGGGTGGCGCTACTTTAGCTGTGCTATGCCTCCATTCTTGTCTATAAATATAGTTTTTGTTTTTAGTACTTAGTACCGTAGAAAGTCACCTTAAGGACTCTTAATGAATTCATATAAGAATCCATATAATGTATGTACAGGACAGGTGATTTGGTTTTTGAGATTTAGACCCATGTAGCAAAGACAAATTGTTAGGCATGGTGAGTTGAACTGTAGATGTTATAATGTGTGTGTTGACTCGCCAACAGACTTCATTGTGCGCCTTCCATACTAATTAATAAATTTACTATTAGGAATTTGTGTGGTATTGCACATTATTTGAGAGGGGAATACGGGAGCGCCTCCGCGAAGATCGTTCCAAATTCACCTGACAGGCCAGTAATACTAGCCCTTCCATGTTTAACTGTAAGAATCTCACCATAGTAGAAGCAGTAGTCGTCGACCCGGCGGTGCATGAAGGCGACGCGGCGCAGGTCCAGCACGTGCGGAGACTGCAGAAGAAAATCCAGAAGGGCCACTTCCGGTAGTGCTTCCGTACGCGGGTCCGTCGCGCTTAGACCTTCCAAGTTTAACTGGTGATAGTAAATTTTACAGTTAGCAATAGGTATATTTTTACGCTCAGGAATTGGCTTTGGATTTGCCACATTCTGAGGAGGCCAGACGATCATCCGCCAATAGGTAACCCTAAATGGAACCCACAAGGACTTAGAAGAGTCGGTCGCCCAGAGCACGGAGGAACAAGAGGCTCCTAAATTGGGAGCCCCGTGAGTTGAGATGGAGGGGGTAGGCCAAGGGCCAAAAAAAGGCAAGTTGCAAGCTTTACTGAAAGCCATATCCCTAACAAGTGATAAGAGGACATAAATTTTATATTTTTAATTGTTTAACTTAAACACACTGTAGCGCACACTAACGCACGAGCGCTACAACTTTAAAAACCGAAACAAATCCTGCATCGCGCCCTCAAAGTTTCTGACGCAAGTAACATAAATAGAATTTACAAAGTAGATGCATCGGGAGGGATTGGCCAGTCTCTCTTTGCATCCTACAACATAATTGAGTGGAAGTGTCATGTCTTCTACTCCGAATAACTAGTAGCGTGTCTTGTAAGTAGTTTCCGAATATCCAAGTAGGTACTACATATTATTATATTTACCGGTCTATAAAATAATCATCATACGAACGTTTTCCTCAGTGGTAGCAAAGTCGCATAGTTTCATTATCTTGACGAGGCAAACTTTGAGCTGTTCCATGTGCTGAGCCATGGGCGCGTAGACGTCCAGCTTGCTGACCAGCGTCGGGGGCCGGGCCGGCAGGCACCGCCAACCGTCGAAATATATCTGTATGAACATATTATACAATCTAAAGTAAGTATTAAAGGCTTATGTATAGTGCGCGCCTGATAAGTCTGCGCGTGGTAAACTTAAGAACCAATTAGCATTTTGTTTTGAATGGAGTGTAAAGTAGGTACCTACGTATAAGTATATACAGTGAGTAGCGCCACAGCTTCGCGCAAAGTTATTTGGTGAAAATAATAAAATAAAATAAATCTCAGTAATATAATTTTTATTTAGCACGTACTTACCAATATTTTTTTTCGCTTGGCGTGCGAAAGAAGAGTTACCTATAAGTTGAGCTCACGCTGGCTTTTACAGGCTGATGTTGATGATGATGACCAATTTTAAGAAACAATACTTACTAAGATTTTTGAATTCACAATATACTTACAGTAGAAATACAATGGTATATCATGAGCATTTTCATGCGTCGGAACATTTTCCGCTCAGGCTTGGCTTCCGGCTCGAGCGCCGCCAGCCCCTCCGCTTCCTCTTCGTCTCTTTTCGTCATCTCCGCTATGTAATCTTCTTCACGTTTTAGTAGAAACCTTATTTGTCTGTGAACTGTGTCTTCTGAACCCTGAAAGTATTGTCTCTGTACTTCCTAATGCCCGAAACACACGAAGCTAGTTTTTCAAGCCAGGATAGCAAGTCAGTGTTAGTAAGCCAGCAAGCTAGTAGGTATGCCTACTTCTGGCTTCGAGTACAAGCTTAGAAATGAAGATAGTTTTGTCTACGCTAAACAAAGCCAGAAGTACCAACTATAGCTGCTATCTTACTACACTAGCTTGCTATCCTGGCTTAAAAAATTACAGGATGACTTTGAATTCAAAAATTTTTTTTGGATATAGAGAATCTTTTTACATACCGATTGATTATACAAATAAAATAAATTTTAGGAAATTGGTTCGCATTTAAAAAAGTTATGATAAATAAAGAAAAAAGCGCTTTTTCGTTCGATGTTACATGCTACGTCCTTCACAGCCACGACGTCACTAGCACGAGACGCGCGCGACCAGGACGAGCGAGACGGAATCAGGTTATTTTTGTATTTTAATTTTAAAACGTAGCAAGACTGATTTGTTATTCTTTACTGATGTACAAATAGGATTTTTTTATATTTTTTTGACAACGCTGATTTTTTTTAAACTATTTATTATCGATTCAGTATCATATATCAGTCGGAGTGCCCTGTTAAAAAATAAACGCTGATTTCAAAGTCACCCTGTAGATTCGTGGAGAAAATGTAGATTCGTGGAGCAAAGCGCTGGATTACAATACAATAATTTGATAGAATAACATACCTACCTCCAAAATATGGACAAAATAACTGTCATAAACCAAAAGCAGGCCGGTCAGCGGTACCTCGCAATACGAGGAGTTTACATCTTGCACGGTCTGCTTGAAATGCTCTATTATTTGATCCCTTTTCAATGCATGTTCGCCAGCGTATATCATGCGGATTGCAAAGGCTTTCTGAAAAGATAGGGTTAGTACTTTAAACAGAATACCTACCTAATTGGTACTTATCTAATTACAGGACATTAAAACAAAATATTGATACCACTGCTTGAACTTTCGTGTTATGTTATTCTGAGGTCTATGAAGAAATTCGTGGGCAGTCACGAGCATCCTTACATACTACGCATACCTACCTAAGTACTTACTAACTTTCGCGTTCATAACTAGGCTTCAAACGCACAGGCGGATTTTTTCCGCGCGGTTTTTTATGCGCTGGTGCGGACACTTCCATAGGATTCAATATAAAACGACCCACCCACCAATATGTTACATAAAAATCCGCTACCTACCTACCTACTTACCAAAAAATTTAGAAAAAGTATACTCACAAGTCCAACCCGCTGAAAGTTTTCTTCGACCACATGCAGAACTGAGCGCACATCGAGTTCAGGCAGTAGGGCCATTTCTCTGTTCCTTCTCTAATCATTATTAAAATCCATTTTTTTTAATGTAAACAACCAAAACCACAAGTAAACAGAGGAAATCAATTTGTTATTTATTGTTTAGATTTTAGTTTGACAGCGAGGACGCTACTTTGCGTTGCCATGGTAACGAGTTAACCAAAGCTCATTGAGGTTTCTGCAGAAAAGTATTTTGTTCATTTTGTTACATTTTTGCTTTTTCTGCACAACCAACACCCACTAATTGTACAGTGGCGGTCTAGGACGCCGTAACACTTCCGGTTTTTCTGTATTGCAAAATAGCTCTTGTTATTTGGTAATACAGTCTATGGCGCACGAGACCACAGACAAATCTGTTACAGCGTCCTAGACCGCCACTCTACATGATCATGTTGAAAGCGCTCTCCAATGTTACATTGTTACATTAAAGTTACATTTTACCCTCTGTAACATTTAATTTTTGTTTGATTTAGTCAATATGTCTAATTCTTTAATAATATAATATTACAGGCCAATCCTCGCAACCAAAACACATAAAAATATATTCCTCCCTAACTAACTAAAGTACATCACAAGCACAGAAAAAAAAAACACCAAATTTCCTACCAATTTTACTTTTTTATTGCTAAAATAAAGGTACACAGTTTACTAATATCATAATACATATAAAGTAATAATAATAATTAAATTGCACTATTTGCACTAATATAAAACTAAAAGAAAAGTAAAGCATTTTTAGTCGAAACTACTCCTATCACCAAATCGGTCACGGTTGTTGTTATCTCTGTTATAATTACGGTTTCTTTTGTAGTTATTTTCCCTGTCGTAACCATTTTCCCCGTCGTAACTATTCTCCCGGTTGTAACTATTCTCCCGGTTGTATCTATTTTCTCGATTGTAACTATTATCCCGATGGTAGCTATTGTTTCCGTATCCGTATTTCCTGGGCACGTAGGGTTGCCTCGACCGGTTGTTCCATTTGTTCTGACTTTGCTTAACCTTCGACATACTGAAGGTAAGGGCCATGTCTTCCAACTCTTTGGGAATTTCCTGTAAATAAAGATAGAGATATAGACTTACTAATCTATGCTCTGAATCCCTACCAATATTATCCCAAGTCACTACATTTTATAAAACAAAGTCGCTTCTCGCTGTTTGTGTGTATGTACGCTTAGATCTTAAAAACTTCGCAACAGATTTTCATGCGTTTTTTTTTATAGATAGACTGATTCAAGAGGAAGGTTTAATGTTTATTACATGAACAGCATAGTATTATACATATAAGGCGGTACGAAGTTCGCCGGGTCGGCCAGTAATAAAAATATTTACCTGGTTAGCCTCCTTAAGTACTTCAAGTAGACTCTTAGCCTGCCGATCGTCATCGCTGGTCAGTATGGTGTGTGCCTGGCCCGAGCTTCCTGATCTTCCGGTGCGACCAATACGGTGAATGTAGTCCTCCGTTGTGTTCGGGAAGTCGTAGTTTATCACGTGAGTTACGCCGTCCACGTCTGGAATTTATTTAGGCAATGTTTTGGTTTATTACCCCTTGTCTACAACTTTATTTAAATTGGTAGGACGCTAGTTCGAGGATCTACAAAATTTTCTCTAATTTCAGCGGTTTTTTCCGCAAATTTTGGCTTCTTCCCCATTCGCCCGAAAATATTCGCCCGAAATATTAAATTTACCCATTCGCCCGAATTTTAATAAAAAGTGCTCCCCATTCGCCTGAATTTATTTCATGAATAAATAGCACCGTTACAGGTCACAAAATACAACGATTATACACGTAGGCAAAAGATGCTTCAAATTCTTTATAAAAGGCTATAATTTAATTTATCAAACGCGTAAATGATATTTAAGGGCTAATACTTTAAGCGAAATTTTCGCCGTATGTTTGACGACCTGAATCTTTATCTTATTGTTATCTAAAAATATAAAATATTGCTGATTATGTTACATAAAAAATTACGGATTATTATTATTATTACGTACCTACATTATCCCTCGAGGTTTGTGGCCTTTTCAGTATAAATTGAAACTAGAATACCAATTATAAAACTTGAGATAAGAAAAGCGTCCAGTAGACACCATTGACAAATGGTAAACTAAGTGTGTACTTACCCAACATGAGCAGTAAATACCACGCACCGAAAAAGTAGCTATCGTTGACACAAACTGGCGCTGTATCAATCAATACATAGTATAAAACAAAACTTCACTTCTCGCGTTTGTCCCTATGTATGCTTAAATCTTTAAAAGTATGCAACGGATTATGATGCGGTTTTGTTATTAGGTAGAGTGACTCCAGAGGAAGGTTTATAAGTATGATACATGCACAAGATAGTAAAAGTTAAGGCGGTACGAAGTTCGCCGGGTCGACTAGTAAAAATATAAAGTAAAAATTAAGGCCTCTGACCTCATCATCGCTGAAAATACTAAAAGACATCGAAAACACTGGTTACATTGAACTTCAGATACATCATGAGCGGAATTTTAATGTAGAACTAAAAGCATGTCTTACTGCAGATAACTGTTGATTGCAATGTCTATGAAATAATCTCAATAATACTTTATTTTTAAAAAACTAAATTGTAAGTAAGTAAGTAGGTACATAAATTATTTACTTGTAGGTATATGTTTTATTTTAATTTTTTTTTTTTTAGTTAACCGGAATTTTATACTGTAAATATGTACATACATACATTACTTTTTAATTATAACTTAATTCATATTGTATTTCTACCATATTATAATAATGAATGGAGAATTTTCAGTCAAGTTTCAAAAGAAAAATAAAGGATAAAGTGAATCGTGGTTAGGTAGTCTCGCTAAAACTCGAGAACGGCCGGGCCGATTTAGCTGATTTTGGTTTTGTTCTGTATAATAAAAACGAATTGACTGTTTATTCTGTTCTTAATACTCTTTGTTTCATAAGATACGATCAGGCGAATGGGGAACACTTTTTATTAAAATTCGGGCGAATGGGTAAATTTAATATTTCGGGCGAATAATTTCAGGCGAATGGGGAAGAAGCCCAAATTTTCTCAGATTTCAGCGGTTTTTTCCGCAAATTGGTTTGTGATATGGGTATGTTAGTGCACAATCAACTTCTAATTGTATTGTTAGCGACTGCGTTAACCATTGCTGATTTCTTTGGGCGTGTTACAAAAATTGTCTTTACTCAAAGCGGCAATGGTTCACGCAGTCGCTTACATTACAATTATTAGTTGATCAAATTTAGTAAAAGAAAATTACCCCTCAATATGGAATAAACTCTGTTTCGAAAATTGAATCTTTAGGCGCTATAAGTATAAGAAACTTTATTGCACTTCATCATCATCATGTCATCTGAGAGACATCCACTGTTGGACATAGGTCTCCCCCACAGAACCACACAAGTACATTTTTGAGGATGGGTTTGCTTTTGGTTGCCGCCCATTTTGTAGGGGTTTTCTAGTTGTTACTAGTTATATGCCGCTACCACATGGAAAATTATCAATCAATCATATATAAGCATTTTTTTTTTTAATGAAAACATTGACTTCAGTGGTTTCCTTAAATCTACTTTTTTAATTTCTTCTTCTTCTTTCTCAGCACATACCAGCCTACTGTTGGGTGAATGCCTCTCCAATTATTTTCCAGTTCGCTCTATCGGCTGTCAATCTCATCCAAGTCTTCCCCGCAACAGTCTTTATATTGTCTGTCCATCTGGCTGGTGGTCTGCCTACACTCCTCTACCCCTCTCTTGGTCTCCATTTAAATACCTACTTTGCCTTAAAATGTAAGTTGAGAACTTACCCAGCCCTCTTGCAGCGACATCAGTGGCCACCAGTATATTGGACCTGCCAGTCTTGAACTTGTTGATAATGATGTCCCGCTGCATCTGCGTCTTGTCTCCGTGGATGCCCACTGCCCGCCAGCCGTTCCTTTGCATCATCAGGGTTAGGTTGTCTACGAACCTTTTTGTGTTTGCAAACACTAATGCTTTGCCAAAACCCTCGGCTGCTATTTGGTGCATCACAGATTTGAATCTGAAAATGTGGTTAGAGAGATGTTAAAAAATTTTATTTTGGTTTCTATAAAAACATTAAATTAACCCGTGGAACGATTGCCTTCCCTCAAATGCATTTAAATTATGCACAGTTTATGTTAGCGCACAACGCGGTGAGGTTTAAACTGGGACACTAATAATTGTACCATATTGTTTACAAATAATACTTTTTGCTTATCTAAAGAGTTCAATTTAATGTGCCCATAATACTGGTCTGACATAATTTTAGTTCCATTATTCTCTATTTTTTGTCTACTCCACCTCCTTACTATAAAATGTCTTTTAAAATCTTCAGTTACCTTACTATAAAATTTACATAATTACAAAAAAAATACAACTGCATCTCATTGAGAACAGTCATGATTTTTATAAGTAAACTTACTTTTCCATTTTCTGTTCCTGCTCAGTCAAATGAATGTGCTGCTGGATATTATGATTGGCTGTCAGCTCAGTCGATCCAACATTAACCTGGATGTATTCACCCAGGTAGTCTCTGGCCAAATGCTGGACTTCCTTAGGCCAAGTTGCTGAGAACATGAGTATTTGACGCTCTAATGGCACCCCTTCTAAGACCTGCTTGATCTGCGGCTCAAAGCCCATGTCTAGCATGCGATCAGCTTCATCTAAGACTACATAGGTGCATCTGCTCAAAGATGTGACCTTACTCATGATAAAATCATTTAGGCGCCCCGGTGTTGCTATGACAATGTCGACTCCTCTTTCAAGAATGTCTGCTTGTCTGTTTCTGTTAGCGCCTCCGTATATACAAGCGCAGCGTATGCCAAGCAGCCTCTGAAAGTCAGCAGCAACTTGCTCAATCTGACGAGCTAGTTCTCTTGTGGGTGCTAACACTACTACGATAGGGCCCAGTCCTTTTTTTGCCTTATGCTCCTTGATATGCATAACTGCTGGCAAAAGGAATGCCAATGTTTTGCCAGTTCCAGTCTGGGCTATCCCAACAAAGTTTTTACCACTTAGTGCAATGGGCCATCCTTGTGACTGTATAACTGTTGGTTTTGTGATGCCCTGTTTTTTTAGAAAATCTTTTATGTAGTCGGGAAATTCTGTCTTTTCCATATCAGTGTAAGGATCAGGCACATCTTTTCCAATAATGGTCACTTTGTTTTCAGTGTGAAAATCGTCTACTTCCTGCTGTTGAGTTTTTGCAGAGAGTAATCTAGTTTGGGTGAATAGAGTTTGTTTTGTGAGTGACAGATTTTGAATAGATGATACTGTGCCATAGAAAACTCCTCTCGTATTCTTCAATCCTATCAGTATATCGGCATCAGATACTGTTTTAGTAGCATTGGAACGTAGGCTAAAAAAATTACAATCATTTAGTAGGTTCATGTTAGGTTAAATCTCAGTCTAATAATAAATATTGGAATAATTACAATAGTAGGTACTTACATTTTAAGTACATCCTTTGGTCGAAGAACCTTTGTTATCAAGTTAAGAGCCATTTTAGCAGCTTAATGGGTAGGAAAACAGGAAAATGATCTAAATACTACGTTAACCAATTGAATTATTACAATGATGGTTGGAAAGTGCCCGGTAAGTTACTCAATTTAAATACAGAGGAAATAACACTATTTAAATATTTGGGTATTTATTACGCAAGAGTTTTTCATTTTTAATTCCAAATTTCAAGATCTCTTCTAAAACATTCTAACCTCAAACAATTTTAGCATGGCCAATCCCCAATCCCCAATCCTCTTCCTCTTGTCAGTCTCGCTCTGTCAATACAATATTCCATCATCAATCAATCAATGCCACATCTCAGGGGTGGGACAAGGGGCAGGGGGCAGTGAGGTGTGGAAACTAGTGATTTACCTTCTCTCTGGTGGAAACCTCGGTCGAAACCTCAAAGAAAGGAAACCGCCCGCCGCGCCGGGGAAACATCGGGGAAACGAGAAATCTTTGACAAGGGGGCGTCTATGCTCATGGATTTTGCCAGTGAGGTGAGGAAACGATTTTGCGTGAGGTGGGGAAACGCTAACCGGATAGTGGAAAATTATTTCCCACATGATAAAATCCGTTAAGATTTGTCAGATTCTACTTTTGACACCATGGTATGGTCTAGTATGGACAGCGTTTCCCCACCTCACTGGTATGGACAGATTCTACATACGACCAATTTTACATGGTACAGTCACGGACTAGGAGGCCGTAACAGATTTGTCTATGGTTTCGTCAGCCCTAGACTGTATTACCAAAGAAGAAGAGCTATTTTGCAATACAGAAAAACTGGAAGTGTTACGCCGACCGTGTCCGCAACTGTACTACGATCTACATTATGACAGATTCTACGTAAGGCAGATTCAGATTCCACATATCGATACCTTAATCCGCAAACCGGCCAACTCCAAATTTTGAGAAATCGACTTTTTTATGTCAAAAAATAAAATAAAAAATAACGCATGCTTCAAATTAAGAACAACTCCAATATCATTCACACTTTAAGCTTAAATCGCTGTGCGAAAAACGAACAACTCCAAGCGCTCCGAAAAACTTAAATCTTGACGGCCAACTCCATGTATTCGGCCAATTTGTATAGGAACTTGCGTGTGCGCGTCGAGCTCCGTTGTTTTAATAAATAAAATAATTATAAAAATGGCTATTTATTAGATTAAATAAGCTTTTTGTATTATTTGTTTATACCTTTTTTTAACCTCAAATAAAAAAAAATCTTAACATTATTTTTTTCAATTAATCTTAGTTAAAGACCTCAGCTAGTGATAATGGCCTAGTCCAAATCCTTCCAGTTCTTTCTGTTTGAAGCTTTTCCTACCCACAAATCTCATTCCTGATGTCTTGACTGCTTTGTTTGCCCACTATTCATCAGGTTTGCATACATTTTGATTTCCTTGTCCAGCACTGATATTGAGTGTTAGCTGTTGTGGAAACCCATTTCTATTTGAGCTTTATCGTATCTTATTAGGCATCGATAACATTGTTTTTTCTGACTATATGTATTTACCTAAGGCTTAGGTGTTTCTGAGACTTTTACAATATAGTCAGCCAGACGTAAGCAACTCATGATCCTGCCATCAATGTTGATGTTTTATGCAATACGTTGATAGTATCAAGGTAGGGTAGAAGATAGGGTATCAACTTGATAACCTTTTACGACCAGTCCAAGTCCTTTTGGATGTATGCAATACCGCAATGAAGCTTGTTGGACATAGTGGGTAACCTTGGCGCTTACTTCTACATATTTTAATGATTGCTCCTTGTTGATTCAGCATGATCTTGCTCACGATCTGCTTCATAAAGTCGATGAGGATTCTGACATAAGTTTGTGGGGCATAATAGTCTCGAGGAGCTTCACAAATTCTTCGTGAGTTTAAGAGTCAAAAGCTTTCGTATAGTCGACTCAGGCAAGTATAGGTTTTGGAAATCTACACTACAAGACTTGATCTAAGATATAAACATGGATGCATGAGGCAATAGATATTGTAGGCAGGCTTCATACTGATAGCCCCATAGTTTTTACTTCTAACTGGTCTCCCTTTTTGAACATCAATATTATGTAAGATTATGACTATTTTTCAGGACATTATATTCCATTAGAACTAGGTTGAATAACCGGGCCTATGGTGTTGTCAAGAACCGTTTACCAACATTAATTGCTAAGCAAGATTGTTTCCGTCTTAATTTTTTAAAGATTGGGTACATTTCTTTAAGTTATTATTATGTTTTCATATTTTTATTGTTGCTCAATCTTACCAATCTGTGGTCGCAAGGGATTGTTCTATATTGTTTATAGACTTCTTGTCAGGCCTTTTTCAAGTATTCTTCTTATAGATCTCTTCATAAAGGATGTTCATAATAAAGGCATTTAACATCATGTCAATACATAAAACTATATGCATGTATTTTTTTTTAAATTAATATTATGTTTTTTTTAGAATAAAGTCCTATACCAAGAGCATGATATTTCATTGATTCTATCGTATAAAATCGAATAACTCCGAATTAAAGTTCCATGCGAGCTAAATAAAATTGAACAACTCCAAAAATGGCCATAACTACATAGAAAACATTTTTTTTTAAATAAATTATAAAAATAATCGTAGATTTTTTTATTTTGCACCAACGGGATCTTCAAAATTTTTTTCTTTAGTAAAATGTAATTTTGAGAATGTTTTTAGTGTCTCCTGTAAAATTGACTGACATGGAGTTGGCCGGTTTGCGGATTAAGGTATCGATATGACAGATTCTACTTTTTAACTTTTTACTGATTTTACCCCAAAAATAAAAAAAATGTTAGGTTTTGTTGTTTAACATTGTTTTCTCTGTCATGTGACATGACATTGTTTTCTCTGTCATGTGAAAAAACTGGGAAAAGTGAGACAAATGTTGTATAACTAAATAACAGATTTACTTTGTAAAGTTAAAAAAATAACATTTGATTATGGGTTAATAGGTGTATGCTTTCCAAATATTAGTTCATCATCATTATTGTGTAGAAAAAGTAGAATTCAGGGATTCAGGTCAATGAAAAAAAAGTTAGCATTCAGATTTAACAAGCAGATTAAAATTTTGTGTGCAATAAGTATTTTTGATGTTTTTTATTTTATTTGTTTGTTTAAAAAACGATATACCTAAGTAGGTACATAATGCGCAGTGTTGCCAATGGCTATTTACCAGATTCCCCAAGATCACTGGTCAAATTCCCCAAATTTGGGGAGAAAAATATCGTGATTCCCCACAAAATCCCCTCACCATAGATAGTGAACTATTTACGAAATAGCTTAAAAAATCAACCATTTATTAATGACAAACACTTGAAAAATCGCAATATCACTTAAAAAAATCATCCGGTATATTATAATCCTCCTCCGGTTTTCTCTTATATTCAGGCCTAAATGTAAAAACTAGGTTAAATATTATGGAAAAATTGATGGAGTGTAAATTTAACATAATCGAACAAAAACTTTTCTACTTAAAATAACCAAATATGTACATATGTACATTAGCAACGACTGGGAATAACCAACTGACTGATTGTAAGGTGGGGTGATACATTTTCCTTATTGTATTTCGTTATTATTCAGTAATTGAAACGTAAAGGTCAATAATCACTTCTCTAAAGATAAGTTTTAGCTTTTTTACCATTAAAATAAATATAGGCAGTAATTAATATTAATTGATCATGGATGTTTTGGTTGTAAGTTTGTTTTGAATTGGTTATATGCTAAATTCCCCGGATATTCCCCACACAGAGCCTCTCCCCACAAATTCCCCAATCGCTTTGGGATTCCCCGCAGTTTGGGGAATTCCCCACACATTGGCAACGCTGATAATGCGTTTAATTTAAATGCTGTGTACCCATTTTAAAGTTTACACCCAGGAATTTCCCAGTTTGGGAATTCGCGGGCCCGAGGAATTCCCCACTTTGGGAATTCCGGGGCACTGGGAATTTCCCATCTAACCATGCTTGGGGTGATTAGTAGTCCGACACAATGTAAATTTGTCTTGAGAGAGAGCATCTTCCTTGTTCTGTGGTCTTTGACCTTGAATGCGCAGAAATAAAAAATCAGGTGTCATAGAAATTACATGGAAATTACAGAGGGTGTTTCCTTACTCTGAGGGGTCTACATTAGTTCTGTTCGTTCGTTCGTTTTCTGCACATGCGCAGTGTAATCCTCCTTATTTTACTCAGAGCTAAAGTTACGTGGCGAGACCTTACCTCCACCATAACGATTATTCCCAGTTTGGGAATTCCCGGGCACTGGGAATTTCCCTTCGGCAAATCTGACCATGCTTTAGAAGGACAAGGTAAGGAAGGGTTTATAGAGTTTTGAAGTCTCCAAGTATCGCCCTTAATTAGTGCTCAGGGTATTTCTTTTTCGTTGTTTTTTTTTTTTTTTTTCACGAAAACTAACTAATTATTTCGAAACCGTCATATTGGCACAATTCAAGAAAGTGACTAGTAATTCTTATAAAAAATCCAGTTCTCTAGCATCAGCAGTTTCCGAGATATTTAATAAAATAGATTTCCGGCAAAACGTCAGCCCAGCAACAGATGGAATAACTCTGTTATCTGAAGAGGCACATTTACCAGTTTCAGCGCACATTACGGCCGCTTTTGCAGTATTGCTTTGCGTCCTCTTTGCGTTTTATTTGTATTGACTTTGACACTTCGAGGACGAAAAGCAATATTGCAAATGCGGCCATAATAGGCCCTCTAGGGCCAGCGGTTCAAAAAAGTGTTTCCAGGATGACGTCATCCCAGCAGAATTAGTTTTTAGCCTCAGATTTTTAGCCTATAACTCTAAAACCTCTGGATGCACAAATTCGACACTTCGCGCACTAATCCTTCGTTTGATGCACTGAATATTGGCATCTTCAAAATTTCGATAACGTGACTTTTTCGGCCCCACTGACGCACACCACTAAGATGCCCTTATAACTCCAGAACCTCTCTTGATGACCAATTCTGAGATTTGGCATGTCGTGTGGATCAAGGACTAATTATTTAGACCTGAACTAAGTCGTCGATAGGCCCTACCGTTTTCTTGGACGAGAGATGAGGATTACAGCTTGACCGTCAAGCCATAATAATCCTCACAAACATTTGGCTATAACTTCTAAAGTATAAGTGGACTAATTATTTTACTTTGTGGACCAATTTGGATCAATTCATGACTAATAATTTGCATTTTCAAAATTTGTTTTAGCGAAGATTTAAAAGATGAGGATTACAGCTTGAAGCACACCGCCTACCTCCTTAGCGATTATCAGTACCTAGTACACGAGCTCCGAAGTTTTCATGCCATTCCCCATTTATTTTATAAATAACAGAATTCAGTTCAATTAAAATTATTATATAATTATTATATTTTGTAAAATACATAATTGTACACATACAATGGTATGGTGGGACTACAACTAGTGTAGTTGTTAGGAATGATACAATACTAAGTGTCCTTGCACGTCACTTGTGCAACTGATGAACAAATTACATTTAATTACACCAAACTGAAAGGTAAGAGCTAATCCTCAAGAATCACAGCATAAAATTATCACAGAGTGTAACTAAAAAAACTAAGACATTTACTGAGAAGTAAGAATAACAAAATAAATTATAATAACTATCAAAATCAAACACACTGCAATCATGGGATATTCATTTACACTCTTACATAGGTACTCTGAGGATTGGCTTAAAAAGTTAACTCAATTTTAGTCTAAGGTTAAGTTACGTCAATAGTCATCAAACTTTTTATGTCCACCACCATTGCCGCCGCCGTAGCCGTTGCTTCGTCCGCCGAAGTTGCTTCCTCTCTTGAAGGTGCCGCCGCCGCCGCGCCCACCGCCGCCGCCTCCGTAGCGGTTCCTGTTCCAGCCGCCGCCGCCTCCGCCACAGCGGTCGGCCATCGTCTGCAGTTGCGGGCTCACAAACTGTAGACAACATTCATTTATGTATTAGAATCAGAAAAAAAATAAAGGTGGGTAGCCTAAATCGACCCAAAGTTCTTGAAAACAAATGCGATTATGTTAAACATTGCAGGCAGATTTCTTTCAGACTTGTAGAAGTTAACACGCGATTCAAGCATTTTGGTTAGCGTGTTTCCTCAAAAAGCTATATCGATCGCGCAATAGGGGTTTGACAGCCGATATAAATCGCTCGTACAAACAAGAAGCCTGCCAGATGTAAGTAATATTGATATACAATTGATATTATATCAATATTACTTAATGTATGAGCGATTTATATTGGCTATCGAACCCCTATCGCGCGATCGACATCGCTTCTTGAGGAAACACGCTTAACTTTTTTTGGGTAATTGTAAAGGGCATATAAAGACAAAAATGTCACAGCATCTGAGGATGGGATCCAGACACTTATTGTGTGGACACCGAAGGCATGTAGCTGTCGAATAATGTACCTCATACTTGCATTCATGTCACGCCAATGATTAAACGTACCCATGCCAAAGGTATGAGGATATAAAAAAAAAAAATTGAACTTTTCTTACCTGATTAGCCTCCACAAGTACTGATACAAGATCTTTGGCTTGGCGGGAGTTGGAGGGAGTGAAGAAGGCATAAGATGTTCCTTTTGCTTTAGACCGACCCGTTCTGCCTATCCGATGGATATAGTCTTCGGATGAATTTGGGTAATCAAAGTTTATAACATATTTGATACCGTCCACATCTGTAAAGCAAATACATGTTATTATGCAGACCGAGGGAAGAAATTTACAGTTTTATTACTTCCTTACAAGTTTTAATGCAGGTAGAGAAGTAATTTCAATAATCATCTGTATAAAATCTTGTAGATCAGCATAAAAATGTACGGACAATTCATGTCATGTTGGTGTATGGTAACTCAAGCATTACTTACGTGGATGAGTTACACCAAGTATTAACATGTCCAATACACAAATTGTTAACATTTGCCTCTCACTCAGAACCCTGGAGTAGAAGGGCGTGGATTGCTCTCATCATCAGTTACCATCTTGGATTTTGATGAAGTTTCTGTCAGAGCCCCTTTGAAAACTCCATTGTGGCCGAAAACAGAAAACCCTTGACCTCTTGCCGATCATTCTCAACTGTGGTCAAGTTTTTCGACGATGCACCATTTTTTCTTTTGCGGTAGGTATCATTAAAATCATATCAAAACACGGGAGTGCATCACCAGGTTTTCAACTCTCAAGTGTATCCGCCCGTCGCGGACAAACCATCAAGCAATTCGGCCGGGGTCCAGTCATCGTGAAAGGCAGGAGGCACCGTGATAGTGACGAGTTATTGCATTCTCAAGTCTATTGCCACTGCTTAGGGTCTTATCTACAAATCCATTGCAGTAGCTCATGTATAGGGCAGTATTTGTTCAGAACACAATAACCTTCCGCCAGTGCCTCTGAAATTATAAAACAGCAATTATATAAACCATCAAACAAAAAGTACATGGAGAATACAAATTATTATGATAGCCATACAACTGAGCAGATATCGACGCTGGAAAGGCAACCTTGCTGAAGCGCCATTTGACGATTTGTGAGGAGAGCGATTTAAAGTTTCAAATTTTACAAAAAAAATCGTATAAAAGGTACTGTCTGTCAGATTAACCTGAAAATTAGTACGATAGTCTAAAAATCAGTTTAGCATAGCCTTGCAATCAAAAATAATATATAAAATTTATAGAAACAGAGTTAGGTGGCGGTTCAGCAATTATAACCTATGCCACGGCAAGGCTAAATTGCTGATAGCGTGAAGTGCAGCTCAAACCATTTCTGCACTTTTTGCTTATGTGCCAAAAAATACATTTTTCAAGTCAGACAGAATGTTTTATGTCTGCAAGCATTCAGAAACACAGCAGCGTAAAATTCGGTTATATCACAAAACCTCTCAAAATTGGACGGTCCAGAAATGATGATCTCCAACTGGCCGAGAGTCATGCCTAGCAAATTTGGCTTATAGGTGGCCGTATTCAAAATAATTGGGAGAGCAAATTAAAATATGAATATTTTAATTACAAAATAAGAAAAAAAACGAATACCTGTACGTTATTGTTTTTATAATATACTTCCCTCCCTCACTTTTGCTATTAAGAACTGCGTTATTTTAAAATAATAAAAAATACCCTTTTAAGGTTCCCTTAAGAGGAAAGTACAGCTAAAGTAGCGCCACCCGCGAAAAAATTTAATATCTTCTAAACTAAGGCAAATATCAAAAATGTGAAACAGTATTCCCCTAGATAATGTGGCCTAGAATTTTTATGGCACTGTTGTATAGCTTTACGGTTAAAGACCGTACTTTAGCTGTGCTATTCCTCTTAAACCTGAATGATAAAAGTTAATAAAAAAAAAACAACTTAAAACGTAGGTGTATTAAATAATCAAAAATAAACTAAATAAAATTTTACAAAGACTTTCCACATAATTGTAATACACCAGCCGTCCCATAGAATATAAGTTCAAGTACATCAAAGACTTGGCTGTATGGACTATGTTCTTTTAACTGCCCAGAATGATAGAGTTTAATTAGGGATCCCTAATTATATTTTTTTCAATTATATAGCATAATATATGTCATTCGATGATAGTGTAGCTTCCTTGAAAATAACGTGAAATATATTTTTTATCCCATCCACTCAAAAAGTTAACTTTTTAACCGACTTCAAAAAAAGATGTTATCAGTTTGACCTGTATGTATGTAAGTATGTATGTTTGTCCGCGATTATCTCGCACTTGGCTGAACCAATTTTGATGCGGTTTTCAGTAATGTATTGGTTACATTCGGGAGAAGGTTTTATACTTATTTTAGCAGACTCCGAAAAAGAGGAAGTTCTCAGATTATGTTTGTGTCAGTTCGTTGAAGGCGGGTCTCTTTTTTAAAAAAAGAACTTATTTATTACTATTCTTAGGTCGTAGTTCCTAATTATTCACATGCGGGTTGTAGCCGCTCAATAATGAATTTCCGTACATTTTTATCTACCTCTGGGCAAATATGATGTACTTATTGTAATATAGTTACGAAAATAAATGATTGAAGTGAAGTGGGTTTGAAAACAAGCTAGCTGATAAGGTCAGCAAAATTAGGTAGGTACATAGGCGATTCTTTTTTATATGTAAATTTTGTCGTCGGATGGAATAAAAAGCAGTATATACAACTTGGGGGTAAAGTTATTATGCCTCGGGTGAGGTTAAAATCCTCCCTTGTTCAAGTTTCAAGTCATTATTTTCTCACTACGTTCGGGAATGAACCCTTGAAACTGTCTCTGCGCTAGGGTTTTATCAGACCACCCTCGTTCATAATACATCACTTTACACCCATGTTGAATAAACTACTATTAAAATCCGTTCAGTCGGTAGTTGCAGAGCCTATTTGAAGCAAACAAACAAAGAATAAATCTGGCCTCTATAAAATATTAGTGAAGTACTAAAAAGACTTGGCTGTATGGACTTTGTTCCAATAAAAAAACAATAACAAACTGTCCAAAATTTTCTAAACAAACAAACAAACCATCAAAATGTTAAACAAGAGATCATTTTTGTGGCACCTTGGGTTACATTATTTAAGTAAGGATCCCTATTTTTTTTAAATATAATAAAACATAAGTCACTCGGGGTTTGTGAAGCTTCCTAACAGCGAAATATTTTTTGAATCAATTCAGTATTTTTGGAGCCTATTCGATGCAAATAAACAAACAATCAAATCTTTCCTCTTTAAAGGTACTTATAAATATTTTTTTTTTTTTTGAAAAAAAAGAAACCTGCATTCGATATTTTAATTTCTTTTTCACATCTGAGAATCGAACCGCCTACATTATTACAAAGAAGGACATTGGTGAAATCTGACCAAATTTTGAAATAGTTTTGTACAGTAATTTTTATATTTATATTATTTTTATGGCATGGTGGATAGGGTAAATCATAAGAATCAAATCCCTCTAACAAAGTTGGTAAATAAAGTAAAAAGAATATACCAATGATTATGTGGAGTTATGCCGAATGGCCATAGGCCATGCATAATTATGTAGAATTAAAAAAATATGTTTTGTTTCTTTTAAAAATAAAGGAATATTTTATTTGAATAAAATGTGCTTACTCCAGTTTTTAGAGTATTATGTGGCATAACAAAATTCAAACCTATAAAAAAAAAAATCTCAACACAAATAATAAAACTGGTAAGTAAGGGCACAATTATGTAAAGTATGTAGCTGTATAGGATAACTAATAATCGCAGGGTACGCTCGAACCAATATTTAGTGCGCTTTTATGAATGAGCCGCGGGCGTCCAGCCCAAACGACAAGATGCGAGTGACTGATGCGCCCGCGCGCACCTGGGTCAATACATACCCTCTGTGTGTGACGCAATATAAGACCCTTAAAGGATAGCTTAAACGCCCTACATATTAAAATTCTTTGCACGGAAGACATGCTTAAGTAGCTTGAATGTGTCCAAGTAAGTAGGGATAAAATTTCTTATAAATGTAATATTATTGATGTTAAGTGAGGTAAAACTGCATTAAGTACCACTTCAAGAAAATTCTTGCCCTGCCAAAATTGCTTATATCCATAGTGATTATTAGTTTTGTCCGATAAAATTGCTGATCTGTAAACAATCCAAAAAATGCGGTAGAGCATAATTGGCTTAAGTGCCATATCATGAATAATCTCAGCGAGGCTAGTTTTCTTATGTGCACTTTGCTTCTTTCTCACGGCAAAGCAAATTTTCTTATCTAATTTAATGTAAATTTACACAAACCGGAATAATTGCTTATCGGTAATTTGGTCATTAAAGGGGTAGTTTAAGTGCCAAAAAATATAAAAAGGCCTAAAAAAAAGCTCTTATTAACCAAAAAAACAGTAATTACAGATTGCTTAACGACCATGAAAATGGCTCGTATTGAGGTGAGACCCAGATCATTGGATAGAGAAAAATCAGCCGATTCTAACGGTATATATAACTCATATTCGCATTTTTGGAGATCAGCAATCTTGCCTTTCCACCGTCGATATTTAAGAGGAAAGGTAGATAGGTATAGTAGATAATTACCTAGACCGCGAGCAGCTACATCAGTGGCCACGAGGATGCTGGCGCGGCCCTGTTTGAACTGGTTCAGGACCTGGTCACGCTCCTGCTGCGTCTTGTCACCGTGCATGCAGACGGCAGGCCAGCCGTAGCGGCGAATGTTGCGCGTTATGTTCTCCACTTTCCGTTTTGTCTCCACAAAAATAATTGTTTTGGCTCCAACTTCTTGGCTCTGTCCAATTTCTTGCAGCAACACATTTAGCCTTCAAAGAAATAGTTGAATAAGTATATTTAAGAAAAAATAAAAAAAGAGTTTAGTTTTAGATTCTCAGTCAGATCTTCTTAGCGACTAGAAGGTATCACAGAGATTCAATAAGAGATTTTCATCATTTAGTTTATCTAACTACTTTGAAGGTACAACTTACCTAACCTACCTAGTTTAAGTTATGAAAAGTTACTTACTTATTTTCTTTTTCATGCTCTTGGCATACATCAATAATCTGAAGAATGTTGTGATTGGCAGACAGTTGCAGGGAACCAACATTAATTTGCACATAATCACCAAGGTAGTCTTCAGCCAGTTTTCTTACTTCTTTGGGCCACGTAGCAGACCACATGAGAGTCTGTCTATCAGGTCTGATCTGTTCAATGATTTTTCTGATCTGAGGCTCAAATCCCATGTCCAGCATTCGATCAGCCTCATCAAGCACTAGGTAGGTGCATCGCTGTAGATTTGTTGTTCCCTTCTCAAGGAAGTCAATTAGTCTTCCAGGTGTGGCAATCACAATTTCTACACCCCTTTCAAGGTCACGGGCCTGTTCTCTTTTAGGGGCGCCACCGAAAATGCAGGTATTGCGCACATACGAAGTATTTCCAAAGTCATTGGCGACTGCCTGAATCTGCTGGGCAAGCTCACGGGTGGGGGCCAGGACGAGAGCAATGGGCCCGTCGCCACGACGGATCGGAGGCTGGTTGTTTATGTGAACTATAGCAGGCAGAATGTATGCCAAAGTTTTTCCCGATCCAGTTTGTGCAACACCCACCATATTCTTTCCTGACATAGCGATCGGCCAGCCTTGGGCTTGAATAGGTGTAGGCTCTTTGTAACCTTGGCCCTTGATTCCCTGGTTAACATAGTCTGGAAAGTTGCCCTCCTCAAACTGTTGGATTGGGTTTGGCACCTCCACACCACTCACGGACACTTCATGCTGATTTCTGTATTCTTCTACTTCATAAGGGGATCGGTTTAAAACAGTTGGGTGTGGGTTGTAAAAGTTCTTGTTGAATGGCTGTAGGGAAACACTATCCCAATTAGGCCGCCTCATGTTTGCGCCGCCGCCAAATTCTTTTTTGCCACCAAACCCACCGCCTGAGCCTCCATAGCGGCCGCCACCGCCACCGCCGCCGCCGCCTCCGCCGTACCTCGAGCCTCCCCCGCCACCTCCGCTACGGTTATTGCTCCAACTTCCAGACCTAAATTGAAAATTATACTAAATTTATTAAACCACTGAGGATAATTTAATATTGATAACATAAAACCCATACGACGTTTCACCAGTCTCTCGCCTAGGCCTACCTAGGAAGGTACCTACCTACTAATAAGGCACAGCTGCAGTCAATTGGAAGTCGGAAGGAAATTGATACGTTGGCGTGGCGTGGCCGTTCGCGTCGTACCTATGTACCTACGACTGATTCCAACGAAAGCAAGCTCTATTACGAGACTACAAAATGGCGGCGCGTAGGTACCTTGTGCTGGTGAAGACAAACCATGAAATTGTAGCTATGCTCTTTTTACCACGAAGTAATTTGAGTGGGCAAGGCAATAGGGTCAATAGCAGCATTTCAGCCTTAGAACCTAACCCAAAGGAACTTTCAATGGAATAGAATTCCGAAACCTAGAGCCTTCCTAGAGCGATCGATATCAACGTAAAGCTAACTATAATTTTGGGTTCATTTTTATTTTTATCAGAAATACAGAAATATTGGCTTTCATGACTACTTAAAGATATCAAAAAAATACTTACATGATTTACAGTAGGATTTGTTGAAAGATGGTCAAATTATAAGCCGATATCTTTAGAGCAGGGTCGGTCTGAAAATAATAGAAGCTTGTTAATTAAAAAATAATAAAACGCAATGTAATAAGAAGACAAATTATTGAAAACGCACAATTAAACGTTATTTCCCTACACGTGTCACTGATACAAAATTTTATAAATTATGAATAAATTCACAACGAAATGTCGAAACGTCTCACCTAGACCACTGCTTTTGAAAGAAGGAAAGAAAAAGAAAACGGACGGAACGGAAAGGAACGAAACGAACTGAACGAATGGATAGTGATGAGTTACTCCCTCGTGAGGGCCTCGTTTGAGGGGGCAGTGAGGTGAGTGAGTACCTCGTACAAGGCTACGAACGCACAGGCGGTTTTTTGCCGCGCGGATTTTATGTAACATACTGAATCCTATGGAAGTGTGCGCACCAGCGGATAAAAAACCGCGCGGTTAAAAATCCGCTGTCGCGGTTTTATTTCCGCTCGGCTAAAAATTCGCCTGTACCTTCGTGGCCTATGAATAAGGTTGAAAATGAAATAAGAACCTTTCCAACCGCGCGGATAAAAATCCGCCTGTGCGTTTGAAGCCTAAAACTCGTGAGGGGGCTCGTGAGGAGTGAGGCGTCGTAAGGAGTGAGGCGTCGTGAGGAGTGAGGCGTCGTGAGGAGTGAGGAGGCGTGAGGAATGAGGAGGAGTGAGGCGTCGTGAAGCGTGAGGCGTCGTGAGGCGTGAGGATTGTGTTTCAACGACAATTAAACGAAACGAACCCCAATAAATGTGGACTAGGTGAGGGGAATGAGGAAGGTATAGCCTTGTTCCAGAGTTATTTATTCTTTTCATTGAAAAAAGGGCTATTATTGTTTAGCGAACAGAAAAACGTAAATGTTTTGGAAATTTACTATTAAGATAGAATAACAAATAGGAAGGTACCGATACCGATTCATATAGTATTTAGATTTAGTTATTATAAAAAATAAAACTAAAGTGTGCTTTTATTATTTATATTTATTCTTATTATATAGCTTACCTACATGTAAGATGCCTAATAGTATCATGATGACTTTTTGTCGGTAAGAATATGTCCAGCCTTCGAGAACACCCCACAGCAGGACAGGCAGAGTGCTACCTAGCTCATGAATTTATTTTATTTTAATTTCAATTATTTATTGGATAGCTTAGGTATTGCATTGCATGGTGTTGTAATTTTTCAATTTAATAATTATTCTGTATTCTATTTAAACTAATCCTTTACAAATATCGAAATCTACATGCAATATCAATTTGTAAGTTTTAATTTAAATCTGTAAACTATATTTTATAGTAAATAAAATTATTATTATTATATTGCATTTATAAACTTGTGAATGTCTATAGAAAGGAAAAATGAGGGGCTGCGGGAAGGTTTGGGCCTGTTTTTGGGTTGAAATGCCTCGCCTCAAATGAGGGGTCCTCGTGAGGACCTCATTAAGCCAAATGAGGTCCTCACGAGTCCTCAATGTAAATTACTGAGTAACCCATCACTACGAATGGAATGAATGATTGTGTTGTTTTTGTTTTTAAATTCGCCCATTCAGGGCAGGAAAAGGAACTTAATCGATACAGCCAAGTTTTTCTTAACTTATGTTCTTAAAGGACCTATTACATTTCTCCTGAATAAGGCTACGAACGCACAGGCGGTTTTTTGCCGCGCGGATTTTACGTAACATATTGAATCCTATGGAAGTGTGCGCGGCACAGCGGATAAAAAACCGTAAAAACACGCTTGTGCGTTCGGAGCCTATGAATAAGGTTGAAAATTAAGGCTACGAACGCACAGGCGGTTTTTTGCCGCGCGGATTTTATGTAACATACTGAATCCTATGGAAGTGTGCGCACCAGCGGATAAAAAACCGCGCGGTTAAAAATCCGCTGTCGCGGTTTTATTTCCGCGCGGCTAAAAATTCGGATGTACCTTCGTGGCCTATGAATAAGGTTGAAAATGAAAAAACAACCTTTCCAACCGCGCGGAAATAAAACCGCAACAGCGGATTTTTATCCGCGCGGCGAAACAACCGCGCGGAAAAAAATCCGCCTGTGCGTTTGAAGCCTAAATAACAAACTTTGACACCGCGCGGAAATAAAACCGCCTGTGCGTTCGTAGCCTAAGTCTTAGGCTACGAACGCACAGGCGGTTTTTTGCCGCGCGGATTTTATGTAACATACTGAATCCTATGGAAGTGTCCGCACCAGCGGATAAAATCCACGCGGATAAAAATCCGCTGTTGCGGTTTAATTTCCGCGCGGATAAAAATTCACCTGTACGTTCGGGGACTAAGAATAAGGTTGAAAATGAAATAACAAACTTTCCAACCGCGCGGAAATAAAACCGCAACAGCGGATTTTTATGCGCGCGGTTTGTTTCCGCCCGGTTTTTTTCCGCGCGGACTTTATGTAACATATTGAATCCTATGGAAGTGTCCGCACCAGCGGATAAAAAACCGAGCGGATAAAAATCCGATGCCGCGGCTTTTTTTCCGCGCGGTTTTTTTCTCGCATTTGACAAGGATTGCAAGACAAAGACTGAAAGGACTCAAATCAAATCGACTCCTGGACTCATGACTCCACGGCGTTCTTATCGGGCCGGATTCTAAATGAGTCCGGACTTAAAAGGCTCAGCTCGGACGAACCGAACGCTTCTCGTCATGTCGTCTTCAGTGAATGAGATTGGGAACGGACGCAATTTTTATCGCTGTAGTAGTATAACAAGTGGCATGTGACGTGTTGTTTTTATTTGGACTCGCTTGAACATAACTTTAAACTTAAAATGTTTATAAACTTTAAAATTCTTATCGAAAGTCCGAATGTTTTCGTCATGGAGCGTCTAAATTATAATTAATAGATTTTAATTTTTGAAAAAAATAAGATTCTTATTAAAATATTCAAATAATATACAGTGCGGTTTGCGTTCAGCTTAATATTAAATTATAGTGATCGTAATTTTTTTATTAGAATCTATTATTATTATATTATTTATTTAACTTCGTTATTATTATTTTGCACGCCGTCACGACATGACACACATTGTAAAAACTAGTTTTGCTCGTAGGCATTTTAAGATTCTAGCCAGTCTTCTATAAAATAAAGTAAATAAAATACTAGATACACGGTTATTTTTTTGTCGTGGATGAAAATTTAACACACGGTAGGCATAGTTATAAAGGACTGATTCCTAAAAACAAAATTAAAAAATAATGAACCGTGCTCACTTTAGGTTCTTCGATAGTTATTGGAAAAAAAACTAAAAATTATGTGTAGAATCATATCAATGATCTACGGTGGCTTAGCTGACGCCAGACGAGTCAGGGGGTCATGAGCAATGCACAGGGCAGGGTGAGCAAAGGGTCCATCAGCCTAAAATACGTTTTTTTTATTAATTCTCAAAAAATAAAGTTAAAATAATATAATATTAATTGTGTACTGAAATAAAATAAAATACTTATTATTATTTATTATGACACTTTCAAGAGCCATTGCCACTGATGATGAAGATCCTGATTTTGAGGAATCAATACGGGGATTCGGAATCAATAAGAGGACTGGCTTGACAAAATGAATCAAATCCCAGAGCAGATCCGGACAAAAAGTGGAATCCCTTGCCGGAGCTGGGAGTATAAGCCGCGCACTTTAAAAAAGGTTTATAAACAATGAAAAACATCATGCTGTCTCGCTCAGACGCATCCATTCTGAGCGAGGACGCATTATGCTGTCATAGTTTTATAAATGTTTTCTTTATGTGGGCGAGTTATACCAAAGTCTAAATATTATTGCAGGCCACACACGTAACGATATAATTGCCCAATATTATACTCGCACATTGAATTATTTTTACTAGCGTATTACTACGTAGTAATTACAACTCACTGTACTTGCACAATTAGTTTATACCTATTGCCACCAAAGCGTTGTCCATCAATACAACCGCATTCTCTGATATCTTTATATTAGTTCAATCATAAATTTGATAGTGTTTAATTTGATCAATAGTAATTATCTACTTACGTACCTACTCCTGCTAATATGATGTATGTACATATGTGTACTTATTATATAAAGTTAATCCTCGATCACAGCATTAAAAAGAGCACTACATACTGCCTTGTGTTTATGATGAGAAAAACCTCACAAAGTTTAATCAAAATAAAGTCATTTCAGTCTCAAGGCCCTAAATGGGTGAATCTAGTTTTTAATATGACATCTTTTTAGACGTTTTTCTGTTACGTCGCCGATGTCAAATAAAAAAATTCTCGATGTCCGTTACGTCCGTCTCCTTCGGGAACTGAATCGAACTGACGCAACCGCGCGGCGAACAGTGTTGCCAACGGTTGAAATAGCAATCCACCAGATAAGGCTCCTCAAACCACCAGAAAACCACTAACAAAAAGATGTCCCCCTCTGAAAACCCCTAAAATTTCCACTAGGGTGCATGACAGATGAGTGGACATACGTATGCGTTGGGGGGCAAGCAAAACTATCGACTCGTAACGTAATTGACTTGTTAGCGACTTCCTTAACCTTTGCCGCTTTAACAAATGTGATATCTGTTACACCCCAAAGAAAACAGCAATGGTTAACGAAGTCGCCAAAAAGAACAAGACAATTACGAGTCAATCGTTTTTAGTTAAGAAATTTGCCTCCCTGGGCCCTTTTATAGTTCCATTTTTAAGACTTGAGCTATAACTTGAACCTGAAACTTTAAGGTGGTACTTTAACGCGAAATTCAAATTTTTTCGCGTTTTTTATTTATTCTAGCGAAAGTATAAATTAAATAAAGTTTCAATGAATTCGCTTATGTAAGAAATAAGAAACCATCTCCCACATTGTAAAAAACGCGTTTTTTTTTTATTTTGCACCATACCGAGAGGGACGACCTTTTTCTAAAAATTAATCAATTCGCAAACTTAAAATTTTATTGCCATCTAGATCATAAACTATCGTCCTTAAAAACTATAATCAGGTGCTCAAGACAGCTACAAAGAAAACTAAGAGTCCTCGAAGTATGGACAAAAATATGAAAAAAAAACATTACATCGACTTTGTATTCAATTGAAAAAAAAAATGAAAAATGTTGTTATTCTACTAAATTGTCTAAAACATCTTTAGTTCATGCGCTTTGTAACAGCATACCGCAATTCCATTTTATTCAAAAACTGCAACAGTTCTTGGTCTGATTTTTCCGCTAAAAAAATCCACTAGCCACTAAACGCAAAAAATGGCCACTAAATGAGGGTTCCAAACCACCAGATTTAGTGGAAAATCCACTAAGGTGGCAACACTGGCGGCGAAAATCCTGTGCGTTTGATGCCTTAGGTTGCTAATTCAGAGACTGATTCAAGAGAAATGTAATAGGTCCTTAAGGCTACGAACGCACAGGCGGTTTTTTGCCGCGCGGATTTTATGTAACATACTGAATCCTATGGAAGTGTGCGCACCAGCGGATAAAAAACCGCGCGGTTAAAAATCCGCTGTCGCGGTTTTATTTCCGCGCGGCTAAAAAATCGCCTGTACCTTCGTGGCCTATGAATAAGGTTGAAAATGAAATAACAACCTTCCAACCGCGCGGAAATAAAACCGCGACAGCGGATTTTTAACCGCGCGGTTTATTATCCGCTGGTGCGCACACTTCCATAGGATTCAGTATGTTACATAAAATCCGCGCGGTAAAAAACCGCCTGTGCGTTCGTAGCCTAATAGGTACTATACTTGCAACCAGAGAGAAGGTAAATCACTACGTTTTACTTGCAACTTGGCATTGACACCCGAAAAAAAAAACAAAATTGTGAAACCGCGCGACGAGACGAGTGGGATGATTTTACGGCGCGGCTAATATTTCAATTTATTTGCCGTATAAGTTTTTATTCACCGTTCGTTGCCATCGTAAAGACTGAATTGATCCGATTAAGTTGACAATAAATACTAAAATTCAAAAATGGCTATGCAACCACACAGCAAAAAGCGAGTTTGCTATTATTACGACAGTAAGTAAAAATTATCTTTATTTCATATTCCATTTAGTCTTAAATAGAACTGGACAACACACAAAACACTGTTAGTTTTTTCGCAATGTTTTGTACAAGATAGTTTATAATCACCATCTTTTTAGCCGCGTAACGCATTATTCCTCGCTCCATTGTTGCGCGTCTGTATCTAATGCTGCTCTCCCATTGGTCAACGAAGTTTATTAAGTATGGTACAGTCGCAGATGTGTCAAGCCAGTGAATGAGTTGAGCAACATAAGCTTAAGTCTTGTAAAATGTGCTCAGGTATATTAAATTATATTTTTTGTTTTCAGGCGATATAGGAAATTACTATTATGGACAAGGTCATCCAATGAAACCTCACCGCATACGTATGACACACAATCTTCTGTTAAATTATGGCCTCTATCGAAAAATGGAAATCTATGTAAGCAATCAACCAAATAGCATAAGTCTTTGTTGATCAGTTATCCTATCAGTCAATAACTATAAAAAATGAAGCCAAATTTTCACTTCAACAATTACAGTAGCGTAGTTAAGTAATCAGTCAGTTAAGTTATAATATAACAAGCTTTCCCGGCTTACTTCGTTACGCCATAGAATATAAGATATGAAAGATTGATAAGATATAATATATGCTCTATAGACTATGTTCTTTTGACTGCCCAGAATGGCTGAATAAAAAACAAACAACAACAACAAACCACCTGTCAAAATATGTAAACAACGGAAAAAATATTGCACCTCGGGTTAAATTATTTCGGCTCTACCACAAAAAGTGTTAAACCTGGTCTAAATCACTAGATTAGGTTTAAATCACTAATTCGTCATACAAAATCGGGATTTAGACCGGTCTAACTTTTTTGTGGTAAGGGGGTTTGAGTTTAGGTAAGGATCCCTAATTTTTTTGAAAATCTAATAAAGCCAATGACACTTGGGGTTAATGTAGCTTCCTACCAGTAAAATAATTTTTCAAATCGGTTCAGTATTTCCGGACGTTTAGTCTACATTTGACAGATTCTGCTTTTGACACCATGGTTTTGTATGGACAGATTCTACATATGACAGATTCTACTTATAACAGATTCTACATATGACGGATTCTACTAATGACAGATTCTCGTTTTGACAGATTCTACATATGACGGATTCTGCTTTTGACAGATTTCCTTCCTTATGAAAAATAATCAATAGTTTAGTTTTTTAGCATTCTTGTCTCTTAAAAAATCAATAGTTTAGTTATACAACATTGTTCTCACTTTCCCATGCAAGGTTTTTTTCCAATGAGTAGGGAGAGACAAGAATGTTAAAAAACTAAAAACTTTTGATTATTTTTTACAAGGGAGGAAATCTGTCAAAAGCAAAAACCGCCATATGTAGAATCTGTCAAAACGAGAATCTGTCATTAGTAGAATCCGTCATAAGTAGAATCTGTCATAAGTAGAATCTGTCGTATGTAGAATCTGTCCATACAAAACCATGGTGTCAAAAGCAGAATCTGTCAAATGTAGACTAAACATTTCCGGAGCCTATTCGTTACAAACAAACAAACAGATCATTCCTCTTTGTAATTATTGTCTGTCCAGCAGTGGGAACCAGGCCTATATCACTGGCAACAATAATTGCTAAAGTGCTTGATAGTCTGCTAAATATGCGTCTTGAAAAACACTTTATCCTAAACGATGCCCAGTTCGGTTTTAGGGCAGGTTTGTCGACGGAAAGCGCAATATTAACTTTAAAACAGACTGTCAGGTACTACACTGCCAGAAAAACCAACGTGTACAGGTGCTTTTTGGACCTGTCGAAAGCTTTTGACACCGTGAATTATGACCTATTGTGGAGAAAGCTTTTGACAGAGACAAGCTCTCCGAGTGAGCTGGTGTCAGTATTTAGATACTGGTATCAACACCAGTCAAACTGCGTAAGATGGGGAGACTCTCTCTCGGATGGGGAGACTCTCTCTCGGAGGCGTATGGGTTGGACTGTGGGGTGAGGCAGGGGGGTTTAAGCTCACCCAAGCTTTTCAACCTATACGTAAATAAGCTGATTAATGCACTCAGTGAGACTAAAGTGGGCTGCTCAGTTGATAAACACTTTTTCAATAACATAAGTTATGCGGACGATATGGTCCTACTGAGTCCGTCAATCAGAGCAATGAGAGAGCTTCTTGTGCTCTGTGAAACGTATGCTAGTAGTCATGGCCTTAGCTACAATGTTAAAAAATGTGACTGTGTAGTATTTCTGTCGGGTTCTAAAGCAATAAGTGAGGTTCCTCTGCTGATTATGTGTGACTCTCCTATTCGTAGGGTTAAGCAGTTCAGGTACCTAGGGCACATAGTTGACGAGAGATTGACAGACGACGGCGACATTGATTCTATGTCTATGTCTATGTCTACTAACAAATATGGAATGTTTTATTCCGAAAATAAAGAATTATTATTATTATATATTGGTATAGACTAGTAAGTTGTAAGTATCGTCCGAACATAGGCGAGTTAAGTTGTTGTTCTGAGAGGATTTTAAATACAAAAAACTTAACACCTGTCTGCGGCCACAGTACTAATTTATGAACAGTACCAAACTCGCCCGTCTACATGCTGCCCAGTTAACTTGTTTTCAGGCGATATAGGAAATGGTTTTATTTAATTTTGAAATATTTTATACAAATTATTTTAATTTTTTGTAACAAGGCTATGTAATTATTAAATAAGTATGTATTCATAGAGATAAAACTTTTGTTATTCAGAGACCACACAAAGCAACCGCTGATGAAATGACAAAGTTTCATTCAGACGACTACATACGCTTCCTTCGCTCCATCCGGCCAGACAACATGTCTGAATACAACAAACAAATGGCAAGATGTAAGTAGTTTGTTTTAAAATATAAGTACTAGCTGTCCCGACGAACTTTTTATCTTGCCTTACTATTTTATATTGAAAATTGAATTGTGGTTTTTACTACTACCCCTGCATTATTTCATATTTTCTCACCATTTAAGCCTTCCCTGGACTACTAGCTAAATCGGCCATACACATTCGCACATTCGTTCCCGACGCGAACACGATACAAATAAAATGGCTGCAACCCTAACTCACCTTAGCCTGTTTTATCTCACTCTCACAAACATAATACGCACGCACGTACACGAGTTTCGGCTGTGCGCGAAGGTGAGGTCGCGAAGGTGAGGTGTGGTTAAACTCAGAAATTTTAAAACCATATAAGCTACACACAAATCTTTACATGCAGACTTACACATGTTGCATTTTAACTTTTATTATCTCTTTTCCAGTCAACGTAGGTGAAGATTGCCCAGTGTTCGACGGTCTCTACGAGTTCTGTCAACTCTCCGCTGGTGGGTCTGTGGCAGCTGCTGTTAAATTAAACAAGCAGGTAAATTAAACATCTAGCCCCAATCGCGAAAATAAGTATCATAATTTTTTTTTCGCTATTATAATTAACGAGCTGTCCCGGCGAACTTCGTTACGCCATAGAATAAAAGATACTACTAAAGACTAGGCTTTATAAACTATGTTCTTTTGACTCCCCAGAATGGGCGAATAAAAAAACAAACAACAACAACAAAACCACCAATCGTCAAAGTGTATAGACAAAAAATTGCACAAGGATCCCTTTTTTTTTTAAAATCTTATATAGCCTATGTCACTCTGGGAGAGTGAAGCTTTCCAACAGTGAAATCATTATTATTATATGGAGCCTATTTGATGCAAACAAACAATCTAATCTTTCCTCTTTGTTCTATAGTCTAAGGTTATTGATAATAGATAAAATCACGTCACACTCAGAGCCCCTAAGTAGTAAGAAAATGTTTATACGGTGCCCGAAACATATACAGCAACGAATATTACACCCAGTCCGGAAACAAACATCGATATTCATCATACCAATGTTCGTTCCGTCGGGAATTAAACCCAGGTGCACTGGTATACTGTCCTCTTCACAAAGAATTTCGTTCACAGGCCTCGGAGATCTGCATAAACTGGGGCGGTGGTCTTCACCACGCCAAGAAGTCGGAAGCGTCCGGCTTCTGCTACGTGAACGACATAGTGCTGGGCATCCTGGAGCTGCTGAAGTACCACCAGCGCGTGCTGTACGTGGACATCGACGTGCACCACGGGGACGGCGTGGAGGAGGCCTTCTACACCACGGACCGCGTCATGACCGTCTCCTTCCACAAGTACGGGGAGTACTTCCCGGGGACTGGTGAGTTGCCTCTGATACTGCCTGAATAATGTTAGATTTTTTATATCTTTTAGTGCATGTTAAGTGGTTTATTAAAACTTATTAATAGGGCGGTAGAATCGTTATTTAAATTGTCTAAATATTAGTCAGGTATAAGTGGATTTAGTGACCAAGATTGAGAAAGGTGGTGTGAGATTGAGAGCGGATGGATGACAGAAGATTAACGAAACAAATTTACAAGGAAGAATGCGAAAGGCACAATTGCAATAGACCATAGTGACATCTACGTATATGGGAATGGTTATGATATGACTGCAGAAGAAGTAAAAGTAGTAAGGATCGTTACAAGTGGAAATAAATATCTGCTACCTACCTCAATTGGAAATAACAAGTCGTAAGAAGGTAGGAATTAAATGTGTGCTCTACCTCAAAAAGAGTTAAACCTGGTTTAAATCACTAATCAGTCATACAAATTGGCGATTTGAGCCAGTCGTATCTTTTTTGTGGCATGGGGTTGATGTTTCTGTCTACCACTATGAGTATCAAACATGTCGTACCCCCTAGGCGACCTGCGCGACATCGGCGCGGGCAAGGGCAAGTACTACGCGGTGAACATCCCGCTGCGGGACGGCATGGACGACGACTCCTACGAGTCCATCTTCGTGCCGATCATCTCCAAGGTCATGGAGACCTTCCAGCCGAGCGCGGTCGTGCTGCAGTGCGGCGCCGACTCGCTCACAGGCACGTGCTTCTTTACCTTACCACTACACTACACTGTAGCAGCTCTCACAGGTACACGCCCACTACACCACGTCGCTTCCCACAGGTACACATAGGTCCATCAGATTGCATACACTACCACACCTCGGAGACTAGGGACCAAATGTATAAAACAAACGCGTAGCTACGCACACAGTCTAAGCTCGTGTACATGAACGCGCACCATGCTGTTACCAGAGAGAAGGTAAATCACTACGTTGCTGTTACCGCACAGTAAAAGTAACACGTCTTATGGCAGTCACACAAGCATGTTACTCGTGCAAATACACGAGCTTAAGACTGTGAGCATAGCAACGCGTTTATTTCATACGAGCTTTCACGGCTTACTTCGTTACGCCATAGAATATAAGATACTACAAAAGACTTGACTATGTTCTTTTGACTGCCCAGAATGGCCGAATAAAAAACAAACAACATCAACAAACCACCTGTCAAATATGTAAACAACGGAAAAAATATTGCACCATAGGTTATATTATTTGAGTTTAGGTAAGGATCCCTAATTTTTTTGAAAATCTAATATAGCCTATGACACTCGGGGTTAATGGAGCTTTCTACCAGTGAAAGAATTTTTCAAATTGGTTCAGTATTTCCGGAGCCTATTCGTTACAAACAAACAAGCAAACAAATCTTTCCTCTTTATAATATTGGTATAGATTATTTCATAAACATTTGATCGCTAGTTCTGTTTCTTAACAGAGGCCGTTCACTTATCGCTTCTGAACATATTATAGGGAAGTAATGATATGGATGTAGATAAAATAGTTTCCGTGTGCAGGCGACCGGCTGGGCTGCTTCAACCTGACGGTGCGCGGGCACGGCCGCTGCGTGGAGCTCGTCAAGCGGTTCGGCCTGCCCTTCCTGCTCGTGGGCGGCGGCGGGTAAGTCTACCCCATTACAATATTTCATAGTACCTACCCATTTCCCATAGGTTTCAACAAGGGCGACGTAACACACGAAGGATGGGGTCGGTCGTCTGTCTAGACTAGACAACCGTACTGTGATCGTTATCGCTACAAAATAAGTCTTAAAAACAAGGCCCAAATTATTTGTTGTAAGAAATGGAGATCATTAAATTTTTGTTGGAAAATTGATCATTAAATTTTTGTTGGAAAATTAACCTTATACAGGATGTTTCTGACAAGGCGATAATAAATCAAAGGGAGGATTTAGCTCACCATACCTAACAACTTTCCCAAAGCAACATGAGTCTAAATCTCAAAAGAAAAATCAGCTGTTCCATACATTGACCCCGTCAGCTGATCGAACCAATGTATGGAACAGCTGATTTTTTTTAATGAGATTTCGACCCATGTTGCTTTGGGAAAGTTGTTAGGTATGGTGAGCTGAATCCCTCCTTTGATTTATTACCGCCTTGTCAGAAACACCGAGTATAAAATACACTAAGTTAATAGGTTAGGTAGTGCTGTGTATCGGAATTCTCAAAGTTAACTATTAAAATTCTAAATCTAAAGAAAAGCATAAAAATAAAAATTAATGAATGTTGTCCAGTTACACGATCCGCAACGTGTCGCGCTGCTGGACGTACGAGACGTCGGTGGCGCTGGGCGCGGAGATCGCCAACGAGCTGCCCTACAACGACTACTTCGAGTACTTCGGGCCCGACTTCAAGCTGCACATCTCGCCCAGCAACATGACCAACCAGAACACGCCCGATTACCTCGAGAAGATCAAGTCGCGGCTGTTCGAGAACCTGCGCATGTTGCCGCACGCGCCTGGCGTGCAGGTATGTCACCCACTACACTACACTGCACTACACTACACTATACTGCACTACATCGCATCGTACTTAATTATACCACACTTCACTACAACACATTTGGCTGAAGCGATTTTGATGCGATTTTCAGAATATTATTTGTTACATTCAGGAGAAGGGATAAGAATCTATTCTAACCGACTTCGAAAAAGAGAAAATTCTCAGTTTATGTATGTGCCAGTTAATTTAAGGCGGGTTCCATTTTAAAAAAAAATTGTGTTTTTTTATATGAATGTTTTTTTTTTTGTTATTGTGCAGGTGCAAGCGATCCCCGAGGACGCCGTGCGCGACGAGTCCGACGACGAGGACAAGGTCGACAAGGACGAGCGCCTGCCGCAGATCGAGAAGGTAAATTGCTTGATTCATAAGCCTTTCAGGGAGGTAAGTACAGTGGCGGACACGGTCGGCGTAACACTTCCGGTTTTTCTGTATTGCAAAATAGCTCTTGTTCTTTGGTTATACAGTCTAGGGCTGACGAAACCATAGACAAATCTGTTACGGCCTCCTAGTCCGCCACTGTACGATTATTTATTCCAGTCAGTAAAATGACAAGTGGAACTACTCGTTTCTCCTAAAATACTATGCAATATATCACTCTTTGATCTCTATTACATTCAGCAACTAACCTTAAACATCCCACAGGACAAGCGTATAACGGGCGACGGGGAGCTGTCAGACTCCGAAGACGAGGGCGCGGGCGGGCGCCGCGACCAGCGCAGCTACAGACAGCGCAAGCGGCCGCGGCTCGAGGCCACCGCCACCACCAACAAGGACGAGCACAGAGGTATACATACAAATACATACTAGCATTGTGTCCACTACACTACATACTAGCAACTGTCACTTCATTACATACTCGCCACTGTCAATTCACTACATACTAGCAACTGTCACTTCACTACTTACAAGTAACTGTCACTTCACTACATACTAGCAACTGTCACTTAACTACATACTAGCAACTGTCACTTCATTACATACAAGTAACTGTCACTTCACTTCATACTAGCAACTGTCACTTCACTACTTACAAGTAACTGTCACTTCACTACATACTAGCAACTGTCACTTCACTACATACTAGCAACTGTCACTTAACTACATACTAGCAACTGTCACTTCATTACATACAAGTAACTGTCACTTCACTACATACTAGCAACTGTAACTTCACTACATACTTGCAACTGTCACTTCATTACATACAAGTAACTGCCACTTCACTACATACTAGCAACTGTCGCTTCACTACATACTAGCAACTGTCATTTCACTACACTAATTCACGAAATGAATCACGAAAATTGCGAAAATTTTCAAGTATATTTTTTTCTCTAATTTTTTTGTATGTGTGTTCAATATGGATTGACATTCGAAGTTTATCAAGTTATCTTGTCAGTCATCATGAACGAAAAAAGCACTCAATATCTAAAAAAAAAAGTAAATTTCGCGCGCGACATTTACTTCGGGCTGTTACCTATCAGAGCATACTTGAGCGGGCTAGGACTAGCAGTCAACAAGAAAAGTGAATCCATTCTTGCCTTAACTGAAGCCGCAACCAGTTAAAAAGTTAACTAATACCACTAATCTAAACTTAAAATTAAGGAAAAATTATTAATTTGTTATTATTTATTGTGTACTTCTGTTATGGGACAATGTATCCTGAAATAAACATTTTTTTTATTTTATTTGACGGGCTGTTGAACAGCCGATTATTGTAGTAGTGCCTTCAAATGTATTTCCTCTTATCTTACCATTACTTAACAAACTAAATAAAGTTATTTGTTAACAGTGGACGAAATAAAAGAGGAAGTGAAGCCCCTGGCAGTCGAAGAGCCGAAGAAGGAGCCGCCGGCCGGCAACCCCTGACCGCGCGCGCCGCGCCCGCTGTGAACTGGGTTACACCTTGATTCATTTATTTTGATACTTTGATTCAGTGTATGATTATTACAAACCGGATTTTGAGTGCTCGCCAGATAAAGAATGCCTTTTTACCACGCGAATTTTTTTTACCGCAATTCTGTAAACTCATTGAATCCTACTCGAGTTTTAGCGAAAAATAGCTTAGAAGTATAGTTTCGCGATTATTATTCGCGTGATAAAAATTGCAGTGTGGACAAATCTGCGCGCGGTTAAAATATGAACCAATTAGCAAAAATAGCAAACAGCCATTTGTTTTAAATGGCGGGCGAAGTACGTGTACAGTGGCGCCACCTGTCCGCGCAGACTTATCTGCCGCGCACTCTACCTATATTGTTCCTAAAATAGCACACCTTCATAACACTAGTGCGATACAATAATTTTATTTTTATTTTATGTAATAAATTTGACTGACTCTCCTGCAGTGAACTATTTTGCCAATGTTCGGTTCATGAATACGTGAAATGGTCGTAAAGCCGGGAAACGTTTATACGGTTATTGTAAGTGATAGGTTTTATAATATTGCCCGCGAACCAAGATACGTGTCCGAGGTTGGTACCAGGCGGAGCGCATCGCGTCAACCGCAACCGGTCGAGACTTAACTGCACGCGGTTGAAAGTATGGACTTAGGGGTCGATTTTTTTTATCACAATATTTTGGAGAAATAAACTGCGTTTTAAATAATTATAAGACTTTTATCATATGAGGACTTTTTTAAACCAATATTTTCGTGAATATCGTTGAAGGAAGATTTTTTGTATCAAGATAATCGTAAAAAATCGATTTAACAAAAAAGCTCCCATTATGTCCAAATATTTTTTATACTACAGGGTGACTTTGAAATCAGCTTTTTTTTTTAACAGGGCACTCCGACTGTGATACTGAATCTATAATAAATAGTTTAAAAAAATCGGCGTTGTAAAAAAATATATAAAAAATGCCTTTTTATGCATCAGTAAAGAATAACAAATTACTCTTGCTGCTTTAAAATTAAAATACATATAAATTATTATTAAAAATACTTTTATACAACAGTGTATTTTATGTTCAACCTGATTCCGTCTCGCTCGTCCTGGTCGCGCGCGGCTCGTGCTAGTGACGTGCTGTGGAGGACGTAGCATGTAACATCGAACGAAAAAGCACTTTTTTCTTTTTTTATCATAATTTTTTACAATGCGAACCAATTTCCTAAAATTTACTTTATTTGTTATCAGTATGTAAAGAGAATCTCTATATCCAAAAATAAATTTTGAATTCAAAGTCATCCAGTAGTATTAAATACTTGTTATCCTGAATGCCTCGACAAAATTTGTTCGCTCGGAAACCCTCGGAAGTGCGTCATTTTTAACCTCGAAGTCACGCTTATACAAGGTTTCAAACCATGTCATCCCTATATCTCTGAGATATAATAAAGTACCTTTAAGTGCTTAAAAGATAGTCAGGGAATCACAAATAATATTTAATTTAATTTTGGAGCGTATAAGATGTTGCAATAAAATATAAATATGGTGCAATAACAACGCCCGCTAGGTTAATCTTTTCCTGGAATTGAGGGTCGAAAGTTCCGGGAATTTTTCGATTAGCCAATCACAGGGAAGCAAAGTGAGAGTAGACCCCTTTTCTACCTGCGACTGCGCTAGTTTTTCGATCAGTTTGTTACTTGTTCTTGCAAAAGACGCCTCGCAACGCGCGCGCCCTTATTTTACAATGGAGTGCTTAAAAACCAATCTCGACATATTTGTTAAAGTGAAGCAGGGTGGTAGCATTAAAAACAGTCAGTATTTGTGCAACTTTATATGTGCAAATTTAAACAAACATTTAAGTGACAAACAAAATAATTCCTTAAAATCATTTTGTAGAACTTATTGTTACAATCTTAATAAAAAATGGATTAAATCAGGCTCCAAGGAAAGTGATTTCTTGAAAAATTATTGTAAATGGCTCGATTCAGATGCAAACTGGCCTGACTTTATTACATCTTCTGAAAATGAGCCGAAGGCTGAAGAAGCTGGACCATCACAGGAAAGTGTTTTAGTAACTAAAAACGTTGGTACATCGACTAATTTGAGTCCAAGAAAGGACATAACTGAATTAGGTCCTAAACAGAAAAAGAGGAGAATTGAAGATTTGGCATCTACTCTTTCATATGAAGAACTAACATTAATTTATTTACATTCATTAAAGGCTCGTGGAAACAATGACATTGCTGATGTTTTGAGTTATCTGCTTCAGAATCCTCATAAAGCCAGACAAGTTAAGGAAAATCTTGATTCTCAATCGAATGAGTATTAATACAGAAGTTCAACGATTTTACTGACAAAATACAAATGGTACTACATGCCTTCAAGTGTTTACAAGATTTAAGTCCATGGACCAGATATCATTGCCAATCCTTAAGTCCCTACTTTCAAAATTTAGCCCACTTTGCGCCGTCTCGACCGCATGCAGTCGAATCTACAACTACAACATATACAAAGTTAGGTAGGTACTCTATGCCTACAATGTCGACTGCGCGCAGTTGGGCCCGTGCGGTCCGTCTGATCACAACCTTAGATTCGAAAACAGGAAATAAAAATACATTTGTGTGTTATTGTGTATAGCACCACCTGGTTTCACGTTTTGAAACAAGCTTTTTTATATATAAAAAAAACTCACTTATTACAAAATCACTAACTAAATATTGTGATTTTATTTAAATATAAAATTGATTATCTTATTGATATTTAAAAAATATAGAGATAACTGCTGTAGTTCCATGGCACAGCGCAGCGACGTGACTCGTCCTAATAGGTTTCAAAGTTTCCTCTATAATATGTATAACGATTAGTTTATTTGCGATCTCGTCTCGTTAAATCGCGTGAAAAAGTAAATTTAATTTGAATTATTACCTAACGTAAGTCTAATTCGATAGTTATGTAATTAAGTCGCCACACGGTGCGAAACTAGCGCCACTTCGATAAATGATTAATATCTTTTAAACCATGGCCGAAATCAAAAATATACGTCTTTGACTTCCTAGATAATCTCGCTTAGAATTTTCAAGGCCCTGTTGTGTAGCTTTCAGGTTCAAAATCTAAGGAATAAACCGTTTGCTGCCTATAGTGGCCTCTTTTGTTTCATAACGGCCATGTTTAGAACATATTAAGTATTTATCGGAAGTGGCGCTAGTTTCGACCGTGTTAGCCCTTAAATAAAAATTAAAAGTTATGACTTGCATTTCTTGTAAATTAAAAGTAAATTATTTAGCACAACGCACAATATTTGAACAAGGCTTAATGCCTTATTTACACATTTTCATTGTATAAATTCATTGAGTGACGATTAAAATATTGCAAATGATGATAAAGTAAGTGTGTATGTATGTGAAGTCTCAAATATTTGTACAAGTTGTCTTCTTTTTGGTTTTGTATTTTTATAACTGTAAAATGCTATAACTAGAATATCGTATTGTTTGTAAGTACGACACGAACTTGATTGCAGCAGACAATGCTTTTGCCCAATCGAATAGGTACTAAACAAAGAAAACAAAACAAATTTATATTTTGCAATACAAGTGTCACAGAACTGACCTGTATCACGAAATATAAATTGAGTTTCGGTGCATCTCATACAGAAATAACAAACTTAATTATTTAGTTTAAAATAAGTTAGCTAGGTATTTTTTTATTGAAGGCAATTTTATAATTGAATTGAGGTTAGCACAAGGTTTTTTTTGCATTTAGACTGAATTGCGTTTAATGTTTATAATAGAGACCGCTTCTAGATTTTTTAAAATGTTTTTTTTTTTCAAACGTAATTCGGTATTTTTTGGTCTGTGATTTCTTAATATACCTACCTAAATGCTCTCATTAAGTCTCAACATACAAAAGCAAAGGGTAGGTACCGAATTCCTTGAACTGCAATTCAGATCTCTTTTAATTATTTTTATTTTGGCTATACTCTTTTATCCATAACTTGATGAAAACCACTCAGGATGAAATGAATGTAAATATATTTTTATTTGTTAAATATATCGAAATGTGTCTAAAAATAACTCTTTTATTTTATTTATAGTGGTGCCTACTTAAGACGCTATATGAGTTTTGAAGGTTTTTTAAATCAAGTAGTTCTCTTAATCTAAAGATCGTAAAGATCTGGAATTTCAATACCTTTTTTAGGATATAACAAAGTTTTTTATAATTGAGAAACACTAGTGGAATCAAAAAACCTCGATACATTATATCGTCAAAGATAACCTTTCCAAAAAACGGGAATAGCTAGTTCACCACTTTGAACCAGGCGGTTATTCCCGGTTGTCGCCACTGGCAACGTCCCCACTGGGAACAAATGGGAAAAAAATTCCCAGTTGTCGCCAGTGGTGACAAATGGGAAAATAATTCCCAGTTGTTGCCAGTGGTGGGTTTTCGTATTTTAATTGCTTTTTTAAAGAATTTAAACAAAAAAGAAGTTTTGAGTATCATAGACGGGTAGATAATTTTTGAGACCAAAAAAAATTAAAGTAGGATGAAACCCATTGGAAAATGTAGATAATATAACAAAAATGAAAGAAAAAATAAATTACGGGCGATCTGATGTCGGAAAGGGGGAGAGGGTGAGTTTTTAAGGGTAAAAAAGGGCAAAACTCGATTTCTGGTAAAACTGCAAGTCCTATGACTATGAAGAAAGTTACTTGACAAAGTTGTATGTAATAAAAAAATCTACAAGTTTTGTTTCGACCTCAAAATTTATGTGAAAAATTGTAATAATCGAGATTTTGGTTTTTTATTTTAATCTTTTGCAAAAAAAAATACACTTACAAAATTGAAATTTTCACTTTTTGCCATTTTTAAAGGCATCTACCCTAGTCTATAAAAATAAAAGTTAAATTAAAGAAAAAAATCAATTACGATCATGTAGTATGTACTACTTCACTATAGTAAAAATGAATCGTGGTTCGTTAGTCTCGCTAAAACTCGAGAACAGCAGGGCTGATTTAGCTGATAAAAGGTAATAAAATATTAAAAAAGAGAGGAAAATTTAAAATAACAATAAAAAAATTCCATTAGATAAACCGTTCCATTTTCTGTTTCTATCAAAAAATTACTTTGTTTTTAAATTCGTCAGGAAAAATAACAATAGTTCATACAGGCAAGGCGATAGGAAGTTAGCCGGGTCAGTTAGTTATAAATAAAATTATCACGATATTAAAACAATCATCATCATATTAAGAGTTTCTATTCTAAATATTGCCTATAACATACAAATTGTCAAAAACGTTTTTAGGATACTTGTTCTTGTTACAAAAGAATGAGAATATGTAGCTGGATACTGTTAGATCGGCGGACAGTAAAACTTGGTAGAAAAAAATTAAACGATGTTTATTGAACGACGCCTCGGTTAGTTATTTTTTACAATCTGGTAACTATGCATAACAAGTTAAAATTTTGATAAAGGCGGTATTTGGAATAGAAACTCATAATATATTGATTATTTGTTAATTTTAATTCAAAATGATTGTATTATTCTTTAATTAACATTTAAATTTGATACTCCTCTTTTTTATTTAATTGTTATGGTTAAGCAATTTAACATAGGAAATCACGCCACTAACAACAACTGGGTTTTTTTTCGTCCTATCTCTAGCCACTCTGAACCAGGTGGTGACAAAAGGGAAAAAAAATCCCATTCGTCACCACCCGCGACAGGTTGTGACAAATGGGATTTTTTTTCCCATTTGTCCCCAGTGGGAACGTTGCTAGTGGCGACAACTGGGAATAACCGCTTCGAAATGACTTACTAGTTTTTGTTAAAACTACCTAGGAATAATGATAATAAACTAAATTAAATTCTGGTAATTCAGATTTGATTTAAAAGTATAATAATTAAAAATATATTCAATATTTACTACTTTTTCCAATAAAATGTAGTAACCGATGTGGGCGACTGACATATGACTGTCCCTTGCCCTCCATGCTATATCAAAGAGAAAGAGATAGACTCTGTTCATTCGCTCGTTCCATTTATTTGTCGTATATCGTCTTAACTATGCATGAAGAGTTTTTTTTTTTGAAAAAAGTAGGTTAAAAAAACTATATTTCATATTGCAGTAATTATGTATTTAATTGTAAACAGATTATCACAATGCTCTAGACATAAAATTGCATCACAAAATAATAAAAAGTACCCTCAAATCAGTCTGGTACTAAATAGTTAGATAAAATCAACAAAACAACTGAATGGAATGATTATAAAAAATACAAATAAACAATTTTGATTGTGTTATAATTTACAATATCTTAAACTTCATTTTGTCAGATTATTACGTTAGGGCCATCCTAGATCAAAAAGGTAGTTTTTGATAGAGTTGAAAGACGTACCTCTGAAGTTTATTCATTATTATATGTTTTTCCAAAGTTATATGTCAATTACAGATATTACAAAATCGCATTATGAAGGTAAGGATGGCTGCCCTATGAGGTAAGAATTAATTTTGCTAGAGAATGTCATCGTTTTACAATAATTTAAATCTATAGAATCCTTAAAACTATGGAGCGACTACTCAATACTCATCCTAATTGATTCTTTACATCACTCTCAATAACCTAAACTACAAATTACATTTTGAACTTTAATATTTTACAAATCACACTTTTATATCTCAATTTCATTCCATGGAATCCGCGAATTAATTGGAAGAGTTAATTTATTAGCCGTTTGTTTTTGTATAAATTCACAAAAATTAATGGAAGTTAATAGATCAGTTCATTTATCAAATAATTTGTGCGTAACGTCTATTCGTAGGCCTTTGTTAATGACTAGGCAAGACCGATCGATATAATACAAATTTCGAATATTTATAAAAAAAAAAATGATAAAATAATTAACATATTAATAAAAAATCTTAATAATATTATGCATGGTTAGAGTGACTACAGCATCATCGCGTACAAATAAATCGTAATTCTAAAATAATCACAGGTTAAATAATGATAAATAAATCTATATTATCGTTATAATTGCGCGTCAAGCGGTTTTCACTTAAAATTATAATGATTTCGATTACAAAATATAAGTATATGTCAATTATCGCAGTAAAATCATGATACATGAAACACTTTATAAAAAACGAAACGGAACTATGCTGCTATCTCTTTCCGCCTACGGGGTTGGTTTTTCAAAAGGCTAAGATAATAAGCAAAATACTTTTGAAACAACTGCGTCATCAAATTAAATAAAAATGACGATCGATCCAAATACAATTAAAGAGACAAAGTCTATCGTTAAAACTCTAACTGTGGCACATAATGAGCATCCGCGATTTCTTCTCCCGCTTCATTTTTGGACCAACCCTGCTTAGACTATCACGACTGCCCGCTTTGGGCCCTCAAATTTGTTTTCACATTGTAAAGCTACAGACTTACAATTAGAAGGTTTTAAATCAATGGTCCACTGATTATTTAGTGCTGACATGTTAGATCAAGAATAATGGACGAGCGGCAATAGTATGCAAACAGTGTCGCAAGTTCGCGCTAAAAATAACAGGGGTTCAGGTGTAGTAACTAAATTTGACCGACTCGGAATCGCATTGTAAGCAATTTTCTAAACAATTGCTGTTTTCTCAAAGCGTGTCATAAAAGTCGGTTTTACTAAAACGGCAATGGTTAACGAAATCACCAACAATACAATACTATAACGATTCGGTCCAATTTAGTTAAGAAACTTGACCCCCAGGACGGCGCCTGTAACGAATAATTCGATAAAAGTTTTGCGACAAAATGTAAGTATGTCTGTAGCTTCAAACTTTCTGTTACTTCAAATCTTCTATTTCTATAAGAAAATCTTGAGTAAATCGACAATGTATCGTTACCTAATAATATCCTATGCAATCCAAAGTCTTTGTTCGATAATTTTGAGCGCGGGATTACTCTTCATTGTGTAACGACGGTGTATTGTGCGTAACCTATTGGTATATTTTCTTTAATTATTGCACCATTATCAGCTTAGGTCTCTTCCACTTCCTCTGAAACAATACATAATTAATATTATTAGTACAATTGATTAGAGAGTTGATAAACAAATATACCAATACTATAAAGAGTAAAAGGTTTTGATTGTTTGTTTGGATTAATAGTACCTTCTGAAACTAAAAAATTCCATCACTATTAGGAAGCTGGATTAGCCCCGGTTGACAAGGCTATAGAATATTCTCAAAAATTCAGAACGCAAGAAGGGACGCTTCGTCAACCGCCTCTAACGTGTGACGTAGATAATGTATGGATGGCCCCAAATATGAAATAATTTCTCAGAAAAACTCTGAAGTTTAAAGATACATACCCGGCGTGAGTGGATGATCGCGCAGCATCGAACCTGCAAATACATAGTTTTATTTTAGTACAATTGCATTTTAAGAAGTAAATTACAATGATCACACTGCTATTAGCTACCGAACAACTATAAGTGCTAATGCGGGTTTTCAATGTCAAAAAAAAAGTTTTATAATACACCCGTAGATGGCGTTACAGACATAGGTAAGTAATTCAAATCAATTAAAATTCACTTGAAAAGTTTGAAACAAAACAAAAACTATTTGACTAGCGCATGACGAGTTCCAGTTTTATTTTGAGCTTTTACCCTGTTACCACAAAAAAGTTAGACCGGTCTAAATCGCAAATTTGTATGACGAAATAGTGATTTAAACCTAGTCTAGTGATTTAGATCAGGTTTAACTCTTTTTGTGGTAGAGCCGTTAATGATTAATTTCAACTTCACTTGTAGATTTTTGCTAGCACCATCTGATAGCGACGTGATAACATTTGTTTTTTTTTTTCTGAGAAATTGAAAACCGCTCATACAATCGGAAAACATAGATAAAATTAAATACATTGTTAAAATACATAACAATCAACCATCATGCAGTAAGAAATTAGAAAGATCTAGTTATAAGAGGTTCAAATTATTTGCAGGACATTTTTAGATATGGCTACAAACAAAATTGAAATCGATACTTTTTCTACGACAATTTTTGACCAAAAATTATCTTAGACGAAAGTTAAACATGTTCATATAGTAACAAATGGCATTTCTAAGATGAACATATACATTTATCATAATTTTTAATATGTATGAATAGAGAAGTATTTCACCATTGGCACTAAATTAAATTTACTATCAAAAAATGGGTACTCACACACAGCCAACAATACAATACTAGAATACATTGCAAACAATAAAAGTTTTCACTACAATATTTAAATATATTTTTTTTAAATTTAATTGAACTGAAAGACCATCTCATCTTAATTAAATAAAAAAAAACTGCAAAAGCTTCGTCAAAAGTCAAATCATAAACCATTTAAAAGTCAGCAAATACTAGCGGCCAACTGAGTTAGCGGCGTATCGGTTTGGTACCCTTTACATTTTTTGAAAAATAGTGCCCACACAGTTTTCAAGTTTTACTCTAACCAAGCAGTTCGCAGCGTTACGTGTAAACTGTGGAACTCCTTATCAAATATACGGAAAGAAATGCTTACTAAAACGATACATACAATGCTAACCCTTGCGGCCGCCAACAGTTTGCCTCCTGGGGTGGGGACACAGCATTAAAGGTTACCTAAGCACATAGACAGGCAAGCGTCACACAGCACAGTCACAGATTCAGTAAAGCATAGCGTCAGAGAGGTTGTTACTGGTGAGCGCGGCGCCCGGCGTGATGCCCACGATGCTGCCGCCCACGCACGCCTCCACGCCCTCTGCCGGTCGCCCACCACACACATTGTTATAGTTAGTTAGACAATCTTAACTCGAGCCAATAAACTTTACTTCAGAACCATGAATGGGGGTAACTCTCCTAACTAATATCGATCGACTTGTAATTGTCTTTTTTTCTTTCAATTTCAAGGCAATTTCTGTTACACGCCCAAAGTTTTGTTTAAGCAATGATTAACGCTCGTCGCTCACAATACAATTACAAGTCGATCAAATTTAGTTATGAAACTTGACCCCCCGATCATCGATCGACTCGTAATCGCATTGTTATTGATTTCGTTAACTATTGGCGCTTTAACTAGACAATTTATTTTAAAACCCTAAAGAAAACGGCAATAGTTTAGAAACTAGTTTAGAATTCTATTACGAGTCGATCGAATCTGTTACGAGACTTGGCCAATAGGTTACACATACACGGTATTTCAGACGTCTGTAATAATAAAGGATAGATTCAGAACTTTCACTTAGAAACGTGGGTGCATCATAAAAAAAGGCTTACTTTCCATATAGCTAAGGAAAAGTTTTATGTATAATGAGTACAATCAATCAATCTCTTTCAATTACTTGCAGACTTGTAAGAAACACTGTGTATATACATTTTGGACGAAATAGCATAAAGCCGTCTGTTCAAAACTATTATTTATTGGCACAAGTTATACACGTTAATAATGTAAGGAAACATTAGATAAAAGAGTCAAAGAATCCGCTTTCAAGAGTATCTGGTAGATTAAATTTTGGTCGGGTCAGATGAAACCGGAAGTGAAAATGAAACATGCTCAATTAATAAGTAATTAGGAATTAATGAAATCAATATAATGGATGTAAATGTTATTTTGTTAACTAATCTGAAACAAACAAAGTTATAAAATATAAAATCCTTAAAACGCAATCTAAAAATAGATTATTTAAAGGCTTAAATAAGTATAATATGTAAGGCATGAATAAGTATAATATGTAACTATTTTTAATAGGTAACTTTTGCAAATTAAATAATTGTATTATTCCTATGCTATATAAGTAAAAACACCTACCCATTGTAACATTTGCGTGCAGACGAATGTAAACGTAATGACAGCAACAATGATAGAAAATTTATTAATATCATGGTGTACTAAATAAATAAAGTCAGGCCCCTGAGACGCAATAAAGAACGTAAAGAAAGATTTTTATTTCGGAAACTAGAGGCTGCCCCGCGGTTTTTCCCGCGCAGATTTCCCATAAACACAAAAATCCCGTTTTTTCCCGTTCCCGTGGGAATTTCGGGAATTCCCTTCTTAGTGCTCACCTATACTCCCTAAGGAACCTACATGCAAAATTTCAGCCCGCTACGCCCAGTAGTTTCGGCTCTGCGTTGTCTGTCAGTCAGTCAGTCAGTCAGTCAGTCAGTCAGTCAGTCAGTCAGTCAGTCAGTCAGTCAGTCAGTCAGCCAGTCAGTCAGTCAGTCAGTAACGGAAGAGTTTTATATATATTCGGAAATTATTGAAAAAAGTTTTCTGACTATCGTCGATTGTATAGGAGGAAGAGGAATACGGAAACTATCCAGCACACACACGAAATATCATCAAATTTGAAACGAATAAATACATATTAGTTTACCCAATCTAAACAGGAATGAACTTGCTCACGACGCACCAAATTTTGATAGCTTCTGCAAGATTTTCAGTATAGTGGCGGTCTAGGAGGCCGTCACAGATTTGTCTATTGTTTCGTCAGCCCTAGACTGTATTGCCAAAGGACAAGAGCTATTTTGCAATACAGAAAAAACCGGAAGTCTTACGGCGACCTAGACCGCGTAGAGAAGAGAGTATCGGTCGGATTGTTTACGTTTTTCATCTCGTCTCAGTGGGCTTGCTTTAGATGAAGCAGGCATGCAGTGAATCAGCGCAGGTATCTCACCGGTAGTGCAGGCGTCGCCGCCGCCCGCCACCGACCACGGCCGCGCCCGCGCCGCCGCGCGCGCCGCGCCGCCTGCCGCGACCACATACGTACAGTTTGCCAAAAAACTCAACAAAAACACGAGGGAACCACTGTGCCATGGGTCTCATTTTTTTAGCCACTTTCTCCGTATTTAAATTAGTTTTAGCTCCAAATTAGATCTATTTAATCTATTACTTTACAAAATGTTAATTTTTTTGTGTTTCGTACTCAATAAAAAAATGATTCCTTTTCTTGAGTTTTTTGCAAAGCTGTACTAAACTCACATACACATACAACAAACACACACTGCCCTCTCGCTATGCGAAGAAATATGCGCTACTATTTCTTAAACCCATTTTATTTTATTTTTTAATGAAAGTGGCAGATCAGAGACAAAACTCGTCTATACGACGATTATTGAAAAGTTAGATCATAGTTTTTGATCTGCAGTGAGTGTTAATATAACAACATTACGCATTTCATTTTGGTTACGTTCCCATTTGCGTATATATGAAATACAAAAAATTATAAATTTGTATTGAGTGCATAATATATTATGATGAATAAATCCCCATTAGTAATGAGATGAATGTAAGTTAATCACCCCTTAATTAATTTAAGAAGCATCGCAATATTTGCAATAAGCCCTTGATAGCGCCAAAAAGCCGGTGGCGTCACTATCACAACATTTAATCACACACATTATTATACACATACACTATATTTTTTAGCAATTATCTTTAGACATTGCTAATCTAAAGTACATTATATTGTATCAAACAATAAATTGATTGAAAATACATGTAAGAGTTCCTTGCTTTGATCTAATACTTAGTATAAATTAACTAAACAAAAAATTATTGCATAAAAAAACACAAAATACATAAATAAATTACTAGTCGACTATTACTATTTTGTACAAATAAACTTTCCTTAGGAATCACTGTACCTATTAAAAAAACCGCATCAAAAATCCGTTGCATAGTTTTAAATATAAGCATACATAGGGACAGACGCGAGAAGCGACTTGGTTTTATACTATGTATTGATAAGTTTAATATCTATACCTAATTGTAATTCACAAAAGCCATTAATTTTCACTTTTAGAGCAAGCAAGCATGAGTCTGACATGTATTTACAAACATCAGACTTTTAAATAAGTTATATCTCGATTAAAACTATATCACTAGTTATGTAGTATAATCATCTTACCCATAGTGTTGACGTCGTCGGAGGAGCGCGAGGGCGGCGGCGAGCCCGAGCTCTTCAGGCCCACGTTGTCCGTGGACCGGCACCGCGACACTTCTGAAACATCAACGCCCTGATCACTTACACTTATTTTATGATATCCTAGTACTTTTTAACTATTTATCTATACCAATAATAAAAAGAGGAAAGATTTGTTTGTTTGTAACGAATAGGCTCCGGAAATACTGAACCGATTTGAAAAATTCTTTCATTGGTAGGAAGCTACATTAACCCCGAGTGTCATAGGCTATATTAGATTTTAAAAAAAAATAGGGATCCTTACCTAAACTTAAGTAACCCAAGGTGCAATATTTTTTCTGTTGTTTACATATTTTGTCAGGTGGTTTGTTGTTGTTGTTTATTTTTTATTCGGCCATTCCGGGCAGTCAAAAGAACATAGTCTATAGAGCCAAGTCTTTTGTAGTATCTTATATTCTATGGCGTAACGAAGTAAGCCGGGAAAGCTCGTCTACAATAAATAGGATTTTTTTATTGTTTGTTTGAATATCAAATACAAACAAACAATCAAATTGAAATGGCCAACAAATAACAGAGACCAAGAACAGTTTCATAGCAGAAAAAAAAACAGAAAAGATAAAAAAATAATGGATAAGATATATTATCAAAGAATGGACCGGTAGCAAAAATGGACAGTACAACAATTTTTTAACTCTAGCCATCATGGACAGAGTTTGTCTGCTATAACAGAGATGGAGACGTAAAAAAATAAGAAAATCATCTTTGAATAATTAAATTACAAACCTCCATCTAATAAAACAGGTGTGCTCTCGCCAGATGTAACGCTGTACCTGAAAATAAAAAGTATGATATAAAATTTATATAATTCGCGCACATAAAAATAAATTTATATAGAACCATTTCAGCATAATGCGTTCTCGCTCACAATGTATATGTGTGAGCGTGACAGCACGATGTTTGTAAAGGCTTATAACTATAGAGAGAGGGAGGCGGGGGGAGGTCACGTGTAGCGTAGTGTAGAGTGACTCACATGGTGTCGTCGCGGCGCAGCGTGGGCGAGTGCAGCGAGGTCAGCGAGTGCAGCGAGCGCGACGTGGGCGGGGAGCGCGCGGAGAGGGAGGCGGGGGGAGGTCACGTGTAGTGTAGTGTAGAGTGACTCACATGGTGTCGTCGCGGCGCAGTGTGGGCGAGTGCAGCGAGGTCAGCGAGTGCAGCGAGCGCGACGTGGGCGGGGAGCGCGCGGAGAGGGAGGCGGGGGGAGGTCACGTGTAGCGTAGTGTATAGTGACTCACATGGTGTCGTCGCGGCGCAGCGTGGGCGAGTGCAGCGAGGTCAGCGAGTGCAGCGAGCGCGACGTGGGCGGGGAGCGCGCGGAGAGGGAGGCGGGGGGAGGTCACGTGTATCGTAGTGTATAGTGACTCACATGGTGTCGTCGCGGCGCAGCGTGGGCGAGTGCAGCGAGGTCAGCGAGTGCAGCGAGCGCGACGTGGGCGGGGAGCGCGCGGAGAGGGAGGCGGGGGGAGGTCACGTGTATCGTAGTGTATAGTGACTCACATGGTGTCGTCGCGGCGCAGCGTGGGCGAGTGCAGCGAGGTCAGCGAGTGCAGCGAGCGCGACGTGGGCGGGGAGCGCGCGGAGAGGGAGGCGGGGGGAGGTCACGTGTAGTGTAGTGTAGAGTGACTCACATGGTGTCGTCGCGGCGCAGTGTGGGCGAGTGCAGCGAGGTCAGCGAGTGCAGCGAGCGCGACGTGGGCGGGGAGCGCGCGGAGAGGGAGGCGGGGGGAGGTCACGTGTAGCGTAGTGTATAGTGACTCACATGGTGTCGTCGCGGCGCAGCGTGGGCGAGTGCAGCGAGTGCAGCGAGCGCGACGTGGGCGGGGAGCGCGCGGAGAGGGAGGCGGGGGGAGGTCACGTGTATCGTAGTGTATAGTGACTCACATGGTGTCGTCGCGGCGCAGCGTGGGCGAGTGCAGCGAGGTCAGCGAGTGCAGCGAGCGCGACGTGGGCGGGGAGCGCGCGGAGAGGGAGGCGGGGGGAGGTCACGTGTATCGTAGTGTATAGTGACTCACATGGTGTCGTCGCGGCGCAGCGTGGGCGAGTGCAGCGAGGTCAGCGAGTGCAGCGAGCGCGACGTGGGCGGGGAGCGCGCGGAGAGGGAGGCGGGGGGAGGTCACGTGTATCGTAGTGTATAGTGACTCACATGGTGTCGTCGCGGCGCAGCGTGGGCGAGTGCAGCGAGGTCAGCGAGTGCAGCGAGCGCGACGTGGGCGGGGAGCGCGCGGAGAGGGAGGCGGGGGGAGGTCACGTGTATCGTAGTGTATAGTGACTCACATGGTGTCGTCGCGGCGCAGCGTGGGCGAGTGCAGCGAGGTCAGCGAGTGCAGCGAGCGCGACGTGGGCGGGGAGCGCGCGGAGAGGGAGGCGGGGGGAGGTCACGTGTATCGTAGTGTATAGTGACTCACATGGTGTCGTCGCGGCGCAGCGTGGGCGAGTGCAGCGAGGTCAGCGAGTGCAGCGAGCGCGACGTGGGCGGGGAGCGCGCGGAGAAGGAGGCGGGGGGCGAGCGCGCGGAGAGGGAGGCTTCCTCGCTGCCGGGAGGGGTGCGGCAGGTCCGCCAGAACTCTTCTAGACCTGCAAGGAGATGGTAACTATACATAGCACCGAGCGAATAACTATACATACCGCAGTAGTGGTAGGTCAATAAAAGCACAAAAGCTGGGCTTGCCTGATTAAAATTACTAAATTGAACGTAGAATCTATACGGAGAGGATAACTATACATACCAAGAGGACCACCAAACACTTTACAGAATTCACATTTTACATCACTATCTAAAGCGTTTTGGACTGAGCGATGTCTGTCAATCAATCAGTAACGCATTTTTTTAAATTATTCTATACAATTGATAGATTGAACCTAGAGTAATTTAGTTTGATAACATACCCTCATCGTTGTCTTGAGCCTGGTCGGTAAGTGGGCGGGTCGGTGCTCTAGTCTTAGTTCGTTTAGGACGACCTGCGAAAAAATTACATTATGAAATAGGTACATCATTATTTAGTAAAAAGCGTTTTTAAGACTAACCCTCGTATTCATAAAAAGTTAAAGAGCATTTTACTTATTTGAAGTATGTCAATTTAGACTGGATGTCATGTATTTACCATACAACAAACCAGAGAAGTAGACCTCCAGTAACGCTACTTAAAATCTACTCTATCTTTATGAATAAGACGGTATGCATCTAAAGAAATGCTACTGAGACGAGGTACAGAACGTTTTTAAACATTTTTAATGGAGTGACTAATAAAAACGTATTAACTTCTAACGCAATACAAACAAACATGAATGATGATATTTACTAAACGAAACGCCCAATATTAATAGCTTTTAAACTGACAGGTGCCTTGTACAGTCACGGACTAGGAGGCCGTAACAGATTTGTCTATGGTTTCGTCAGCCCTACACTGTATTACCAAAGAACAAGAGCTATTTTTCAATGCAGAAAAACCAGCAGTGTTACGCCGATCGTGTCCGCCACTGTACCACGACGAAACACGCAACGAGAGCCGTAGTCGAACATCGAACATATTATGATGAGATATAACTATAACGATCGAGAAAATTATCGCTTTGCTATCACAGTGTACCTCAGTTAATGATAGGAATGTTTACGTTTTTAGTCTCGTCTCGGTGATGGCCTTCTTATATACAGGGTGACCCAAAAGGTTACGTAGATAGGAAGAGGGGTGATAGGGGTGATCACATCACAAGGGTCACCAAAAAAAAACAAACCCAAAAAAAAATGTAGCAAAATCCCCACAAGGTGTAAACATTTTAGTTTAAAAAAAAATGCCATTTATTTTTTAATACTATACAATATATTCGCGTGTATTACCGTGTGTACTCTGCCTACCTTTAACAAGATGGTGCAGCGTGTGCGCCGGCAGCTCGGCCAGGCAGTCCGCGGCCTCTCCGCAGCCCAGCGGCGGCAGGGAGAGTAGTTCGTTGCTGGAGCTTTGCTGTTCCGCTACTGACTTTGGTCGGCACCGGCGGCCGGAGCGCGGCCCGCGCCGACCGCCCAGGGGAGTCGCCTAGGTTTAGATAAGTACTTAAGTTGGTAACTCTCGGTATGGCGCGAAATTTAAATTTTTTCGTGTTTTTTATTTATTCTGGCGAAAGTATACATTTTTAATTAAGTTTAAATGAATTTGCGTATGTAAAAAAACTATCTCTTCGTTCTTAAACTTCGCCAAAATAATTAAAAAACGTTAAAAAATTTGAATTTCGCGCCATACCGAGAGTTACCGCCTTAAGATAATGCAAACAGGAAGTTGCCAATCTCTCCCAACCTGCATGTTATACTGTAATGTAAGTGCGTAAGTGTATGTACTTACACAGAGAGTTTTTCGGTAAAGACAAATCTTTGCATATCGGTGAGGGTATAACGGTATAATTTCAAGAAAATAAAACTATTATAGATAATAAGAATCATATTAAAGCAGTTTTTTTTTAATAATAACAAATCTCCGCCTGTTCATTTTTTAAGTCTATGAATGTAATATCTGAACTTTTCAGGGGGAAGTTGAACTCCAAATGCTCCCCGCCCTTTCCCTACATACGCCGGTGGGCGCGAATCCCTACTTAGTTAAATATGTTATTATTATATTACTTACCAAATTTAAATAGTCCAGTTTCTGAGGGCGCGTGAAATTACAAAAAAAAACGTGTTTCATAACAATTCAAAACAGTTTGCCAGGAATGAAAATAAATGCAACTTCATCATTGGTTTAAAGACATTTAATCCAAAGAATACTATAATTTTAGTAATCCAGCAGGTTAATAAATGAATTTCTAACATCAAAAGATATTAAATAGTAGTTTATATAACATGGGTGTAAAGTGATGTATATGTACGAGGGTGGTCTGTTAAAACCTGAGCGCAGAGAGAGTTTCAAGGTTAAATAATTACTTGAAACTTGAACAAGCGAGGTTTTTAACCTCACCCGAGGCAGAATAACTTTACCACCAAGTTGTATATACTGCTTTGTATTCCTTCCGACGAGAAAATGTACCTTTGTACCTACCTAATTTTGCTGACCTAATCAAAAAATACATATTATAAGATAATAAAAAGTTAACAGTGTACTGTACAATAACAATAAGTACATCATAATTGCCCAGAGGTCAATAATGAATGTATGGAAATTCATTATTGACCGGCTACAAACCGCATGTGAATAATGAGGAACTTTACGACCTAAGAACAGCAATAAAAAAGTCTAATTTTCGAGTGGATGGGATAAAAAAAAATGATTACCCCAGAGTGTGAGATGGGTGTGAGCAGGTCCGGCATGTCGCCCTCGGAGTTGGCCCCGATGACGTCATGGTCCGGGTGGTCCGCGCTCTCGCACGCGGCCAGAGCTAGACTCTCCACCGCTTCACTGGAAGAATTACACGGAAAACGTTTTTTTTTTAAAGTTATTGTATATAAAAACAAGCGATAAGCGCTTATTAATACATAGTATAAAATAAAGTCGCTTTCCGCGTCTGTCCCAATGTATGCTTAATTTTTTAAAAATATGCAAAGAAATTGATTAAAGAGGACGGTTTAGAAGTTTAATACATGCACAATATAGTAATAGGTTAGGCGGTACGAAGTTCGCCGGGTAGTTTTTGTTAAAATTAATCCTGTATAATCATTCAGCATTCTGCAGCTAGCATAGAATTTCCTCGGCACATTTGCATTACACAATTCCGGCACACTTACTTCAGAAGGTCCTGCATGGCGGCGGCGGCGGGCGCCAGCGCGTCTCTCACGGCTTGCAGCGTCACCAGCTCGCGCGCGCCCGCGCCGCCCGCGCCGCCGCTCGCCGCGAACACCTCGCTGCAACGCTGCGGGTAACATAGAGAAAACTATTGAGAAACATCATTCTGTCCCGCTCAAAAAAAAAAAAAAAGAGGCGGTTGATATAAGAAGGGAGGGAAATTGGTAGGGAGAAGGGAAGAATGGGAAAGGGAAGGGAGATGAAAGGGAGAAGGGGGAACATGGGGACAGTGGGTATTTGAGAATATTTAATAACATTTTCGAAATTTCAGGAGGGTTATTTGTTTTTTTTTTTTTTGTTTCTGCCCCGGGTCAAAAAATAAGGGGAGTCCGCAACTCCCGAACGGGAGCAGCTGTGTGGTTTTGGCTAATCCAGCGAGCGAGCTGTTTTAGTGGTTTCATGCCCCAGAGGGAGAGTGAAGATGGGACACTGTGGCGTCCCGCCTCACGGGGCGTCACGGTCGCTTTGCGGCTTGTGGGAGTGCTGTAGGCTACCTCTACAGCGTCTCTCGGTTTAAGGGTTCGTGTGACCGGAAGGTTGGACGAATCTGGGATGGCGGTGGGCTAGTTACCCGCTCAGAAATGTCTCATTCTGAACGAGGCCGTATAAGACTGCTCTTAATTTGCGCTAGTGTTCTTAATTTGCCATGGCTTGTAAACGGTCAAATGATACGATCAACGTTCAGAGGCGCTTACCCATGCGGCTCCAGCCAGTGCAAGCGAATCTGAAACCAACTGCCCACAGATAAGCACACTCAGGGCCAAACAGCAAAACTCCGTAAGAAGTCAACTATTATGCCAAACGTGCCAGACTGCACCCTGCCGCAGCATGGCGTCGATGCCCCTTCCGCTCAGACCAGGCGCAGTAAATAGAAAACTGTAAACGCGCACGGGCAGCCCCAAGCCCCGATTGGTTTAACATCCAAGCGTGACGCGCGCTGTGCGGCTGCTTTTATGAACTTGCTATTACAGGTGGTCGTTATTTACAATCGCATTTAAAAAAACTCGTTATTTCATGGCAACGAATCGCATTGCTATTCACAACGAATGTATACTGCGATCACATGTGACAGCTTGTCATTAGCAAAGCAACGAAACGCATTGAAGCATTGAAATGTACTAAAAAGACATTTTGCTGAAAAAAAATTGTATAAGGTTTTGTAAATTGTCGAATATCGATAAATGCTGCACTTCGATAATAATATCCATATTAACATTGATATTAGAGCAAACTTGCATGTATTCGTTTTCAGTAGTAATAGTTTCGTTTTTATGCAACGGATCGCGTTTTCGTTGTCGATCGCATTTACGTTGCCGATCGCATTTTTGTTGCCGATCGCATGATATGCGATCCGGCAACGAAGTTTAAAATCGCAGTTGTTCGAAAATAGCATAACAGCGATCGCGATTGAAAAATAGCAGTTATTCTCACCTCTACTCGCTATGGCTTGAGTTGCCCGAGATCCCCGCTCCAATATGTCTAGAGTCTAGGCACGTACACTATCTATCTATTGAGTACGTCGACAGCGGTTAATGCGATTCGGTCCGTCTGATGGTAACCTAAGGTACCAACCTGTAAGTACTGGTGCAATACTAGATGCGCGGCGGCGGCGGCGCGGTCGGCGGCGGCGGCGGTGGGCGGCGGCGGGAGCGCGGCGGCGGCGCGGGCCAGCAGACTCGCGGCCCCCTCGGCCCCCGACCAGGCTCGGCACAGTGCTAGCGAGCGGGTGCGGGACGACGGGGCTGGAGTTATGTTCTCTGATAACCTGGGATAAATCATTTATTGTTATAGTAAAGGTGGGATAGTAGACTTGCGGCCCCTTTAGCCCCGGACCAGGCTCGGCAAAGAGCTAAGGACCGAGTGCGGGATGACGGGGCTGCAATATATACACTATATAACCCGCAATACATTTCAAATATTACATATTTTTGAAAATTCATGAAAATTCCTTCTGATCCGGCTCGAAGGACCATGTTCGACAAAATTACTTTGTTTTAATTGTACTTTAGCCTAAATCAAAATTAAATAGCGCACTTTTTCACATGGTTTCAACTCCACGCGCACTCTCACTGGGCGACGCAGAGCTGTGGCCACGTCCGTCGAACCTGGGGGTCTATTGCGGTCGGCAATGGATACGACTATATGTGTCAAGCGTGATCTTTCTTTTTAAATACCCATATCATATCCATTGTCAACCGCAATAGTAGTGCTGCAGTGGTAACATGACGAAAATTTGTCGACTTTGTCGTATCTATCTGTCACTTTTGTCGATCGTCTCTATACATTTTCCCGCATTTAAATGTCAAAAGCGATCAAAAGTGACAGAACGACTCGACAAATGGTCCGTCGTGCTGCGTAGGCTGGGCTGGTGTGAGGTGTGTGTGTGTGTGTGATGTAGTGTTACATTACCTGTCGTGCAGAGGGCGCCACAGAGCCGCGACGCGCTCGGAGGCCGCGCGGCCGCCCGCCGCCGCGTCGCAGCCGGGGAACTCCACGCGCCGCACGCTCACTGAGCGACGCAGAGCTGTGGCTGGTGTGAGGTGTGTGTGTGTGTGATGTAGTGTTACATTACCTGTCGTGCAGAGGGCGCCACAGAGCCGCGACGCGCTCGGAGGCCGCGCGGCCGCCCGCCGCCGCGTCGCAGCCGGGGAACTCCACGCGCCGCACGCTCACTGAGCGACGCAGAGCTGTGGCTGGTGTGAGGTGTGTGTGTGTGTGATGTAGTGTTACATTACCTGTCGTGCAGAGGGCGCCACAGAGCCGCGACGCGCTCGGAGGCCGCGCGGCCGCCCGCCGCCGCGTCGCAGCCGGGGAACTCCACGCGCCGCACGCTCACTGAGCGACGCAGAGCTGTGGCTGGTGTGAGGTGTGTGTGTGTGTGATGTAGTGTTACATTACCTGTCGTGCAGAGGGCGCCACAGAGCCGCGACGCGCTCGGAGGCCGCGCGGCCGCCCGCCGCCGCGTCGCAGCCGGGGAACTCCACGCGCCGCACGCTCACTGAGCGACGCAGAGCTGTGGCTGGTGTGAGGTGTGTGTGTGTGTGATGTAGTGTTACATTACCTGTCGTGCAGAGGGCGCCACAGAGCCGCGACGCGCTCGGAGGCCGCGCGGCCGCCCGCCGCCGCGTCGCAGCCGGGGAACTCCACGCGCCGCACGCTCACTGAGCGACGCAGAGCCGTTGCCACGTCCGTCAGACCTGCCGGGACAGTTTGCACGTTGTGTACACCGGGACACGTACGTTGAACTAGGAACTTGAATGCGCAGAGAAACGAAATATAGGTCTCTCTCTTTGGTGGTGCGAGCGGGACGATCGATCAGTTCCCCCACCACCTCACGCGAGGTACAAGACATTTGTCTCGCAGTGAAATGTTATGTCAGAAAGTCCACTTATTAACACTTTATTGTACAAAATATAAAAGCAGAATATGGGTACAATAGATGAAGAAACTTAATATAAATACGTACTGCGTATTAATATAACCTTCATAGTAAAAAAAAGGGTAATGTTTAGTGAAGCACTGTAATTTAATGTAAAAAGTTAAAAAAAAGTTGTTAAATCCGGCTCGAAGGACCATGAACCAAATAATGAGGACTGAATTATATAAAGTATATTATTTTACTGAGTCACTTTTCTTAGTTATTACTAACAACAACCAGGTTGCTAAGCAACGTACAAAAGGGCGTAGACACTATGTGAAAAAAAACAATGACAAAATGCAAAAGAAGCAGTAAAAAGACCTAAAGAAAGAAACATGAAGCAAATTATATAACAACCCTTGAAACTCTCTCTCTGTGCTCGGCTTTAACAGACCACCCTCATATACATAAAACATCACTTTACTTGTTATTGCATTGCCCGATATTGCTCTTAGTACAGGTATTTATACTTAAAAAGATAGATAGATAGATAGATAATAAATTTATTTCAGAAGTAATACACAACACATTTTTAAGATTAATTAGCAAAAACACAGTATGATTACAAAATAACACGATTGTACATCTTGCAATACAAAATTCAACAAATTTACACACAGTGTAAGGCACAGTGGCGCATATCACATCCGAAATAGGCTCCGACTCAGCATATTGTCACAGAAACCTATGACGCTGGTATTCTGCCGGTACCCTTCCGAGAGAGGGTTAAAAGAATATAAATTATAGCTAGTTATAAATAAATAAATAAATCTTGCGTATAAAAATATATATGTAAACGTAAGAATATTTCCCATACCCAGATTATACGGGTTCTAACATAATAATAAGAACAAATAAGTGCTTAAAAAAGAAAATAAATAAAAGAATAAATTATAATACTATTAGAAATAAATAAATGGACTTATCGCTCCAAGTACATGGATATCCTATCCAAATAAAAAACTAGAAATAAAATTAAAATTTAGATAAATCAATAAATCAAATCACATTCAACCTACCAGGGAGTCCCCCAAGTACAAGGCACATTTTGCTGTTGCGATTTCAGAAAGTATGATTTTAATTCTTTTTTAAAAACAAAAGGCGAACTGGCTCTGCGTAAAGGAGGGGGAATGTTATTCCAGCACAATGTTGCCTGGTACCGGAAGCTGCCGCGGAAAGCCGCTGTACGATGATGAGGAACCGATAGGGAGTTAGCAAGCGATCTTATACCGTACCTAAGATTTGCACTTCGCCATGAAAGTTTTTCAAATAAATAGGCAGGTTTCTTAGTATGGATCACGCCAAAAAGTAAACTAGCAAAATAAAGTTTCTGTCGACTTTGCATTTTCAAAATTTTAGCACCATTCAAAAAAGGTGTTACATGAGTTCGAGCCGGAATCCTAAAACAGAAACGGGCGCATGCATTTTGTACTCTTTGGATCAACCTTTGAGTTTTCTGAAGTAAACATGGACCGTAAGCTGTTATACAATAATTAAGCTTCGATAAAACCAGACTATCGCATAACAATACACGCATATTTACACTAAGAAATGGTCTGATCTGGTACAGAACGGAAATTCGGAAAAAACAGTTTTTTACGATCGCCGAGACATGTTTATCGAAATTAAGATGTCCATCCATGAGCAAACCAAGATTCCGCGCTTCAGTCACCATTTCAATAGGGCTATCATTAATCAGTATCGTCGGATTGAGGTTGTTAATATTACAGATTTGCTGTTTAGATCCCAGTATCATGAATTTGGATTTTTGAGGGTTAAGTACAAGATTATTTGCAGAGCACCATAAGGAAATCCTCCTCAGATCCTCATTCATGTTCCGAATTGACTGAGCCATGTCATTAGGTCTTGCAGAAACATATAACTGCAGGTCATCTGCATACAGTTGGAAGGAGCTATTCTTTAAACAATTAACTATGTCGGCACTATAAATCACAAAGAGAAGTGGGCCAAGAATAGATCCCTGCGGAACTCCTCTAACTACAGCGCTAGGTTTCGAGCTTAACCTAGACCCATCTAATTTTCGTATGACCACCTTTTGTTGACGTCCATTGAGATAGCTCTCAAACCATCTTATTGCAGAAATATCGAACCCGTAATATGACATTTTGGATAAGAGAACAGTTATATTTATCGAGTCAAAAGCGCGTGAGAAGTCTAAAAGAGCTAGGATTGTTCCTTTACCTTGGTCTTGAGCGGAAAGAATATTATCGATTACGTCAATTAAAGCCGTAGCAGTACCATGCTTTTTCCTAAAACCAGACTGATGACTAGGAAGAATATCGTTCGACTCACAAAAACTAGAGACCTGGTTGTAGACTACTTTCTCTAATATCTTCGATAAATACGGTAGCAAACTTATAGGACGCAAGTCTTTGACACTTTGTGGGTTTCCTACTTTCGGAAGAGGATTGACAAGGGCAGTTTTCCACTCCGAAGAAAAAAGAGACCCCATGTCACATTATAATGTAACATTTTTTGGAAATAAATGTCTTTAAATGCATAATCTACTATTAAGGTGCAGCAGTGATACGGTACCCTGCAGGCTGAAGTTGTTCCGGTCGAGGTGCAGCGTGTGCAGGGAGCAGTTGCACTGCAGCGCCTTGGCGAGCAGGCGCGCGCCCGCGTCTCCGGCCGCGTTGCCGCCCACGTCCAGTGAGCGGAGGCGGCGGGCGCCGCCTAGTGCGTTGAGCAGGCCGAATAGGTCCGTCTAAACACACAAGGGAGGTTTCTCATAAGTAGGGAAAGTAAGATGGGAGAGTTGAAATATTATTCAAAATTTAAAAGAAGGGATCCTGTTTTAAGTTTCTGCCCCGCTAAAAAAAGGAGAGCGAGCTCGTAACACCCAATCGGGACCAACTGCGTGGTAGGCTAGGCTAGTAAAGCGAGCAGGCTGTGGTGCTATTCCCAGAACACACTGTTTTAGTAGACTCATGCCCCAGAAGGGTAAGAGATAAAATAAAGATGAAAACGCAATTATGCCGAATATAAAAACGAAATATAAATAATAAAAATACTGCAAGATTTTGATTAAAAAAACAGACATGGGCGGCCTTACTTAAAGCAAACAACATGAATGACAGGGTAAGGGTAAGACAGTAAGCGGATATCCCACCATTGTTTATTCAGCATTATTTTTGAAGTATCTGTTTGCTCTAAATCATTAGTCCAGGGTAAAATCAACGGGGATCAAGTTGTCGTGAAAAGTCTATGAAAGTACCTATCTAAGTTTTGGAATTATGTTAGAAATAAAAAAATCCAAAACTTCATTTTGTTTATTTAGTAAAGCCTCATTTAGGCGCCCGCGACAGTGCACGTGTCGGCACACGCATTGACTGACCCCAGATGTCAAACAAATCCCAAAAAATAGTCTGTGCCAACGCGTCTCCGTAAACGGTCTCATACTTTGCTATACGTTTGATATAATCGCAGGACGCCCCGCGTAACGCGCCGCGTGCCTTTAAATAAGGCCTCTTAAAGCCTAAACAATGCTTAAAAATCTTACCTTTAATTTGCAGTCGCTGAGATCTAATGAAGTTAAAGTCGTATCAGGCTCTTGCAGAACGTGTACTAAAGCCTAAAAATTAAAAACAATCCATTAGAAAACTTGACAACTTGCATTGGCACTTATAATAATAATGTTTTTTTACTGCGCCATTTATTTAATCAAAGGCAATCCTACCAGAATTGTTTTTTTTTTTAATAATTTAAAATAGTAGGGTTATAAGGCTTAAGAATAAGAAAAAACCATTGCTGTGATGATTTTGCCATATTGGTACTGTGCAAGTAAAAAACTATAACTAGCAGCATTTTTGAAAAGTATTGTGTTTGTACCACTCTCGGTAATAAGCAAAAACTTCGCAATAATATATTAGTGTATTTATTAATATGAACCTGTATTAATGGAGGGGCGTAAGACCGCTTGCCAGTCAGTCTACTCAATGATAAATCCGTAATCGAGTGATTCTTTCCTATCGCCCGCACTATACCCGACAACTCTAGCTCCATACCTGAAAAGAATGCGTACTTTACTAAAACTCCTACCTTATATTAAAAAAAAAAACAATCACATCACATAACTTCTAATGCAAAACATTGTAACAAAATCGATAGATATTTTACCATTTATTTTAATTAATAGTAATTGAATACAAAATAATGATAGGTATTGCTGTTTTAGAATTAAAATGGACAGAAATAGCTTGTTGTTTTATTTTTTTACACCCTGTAGATAAGAATAGCTGACACAATATTTTTGAGAATAAAAAGCCTATGTTCATCAAGGATAATGTAGGATTAATATTGAAAGATTTTTTTAAATCGGTCAAGAGAGTTTCGGAGCCTATTCAACCCAAAACGAAAAAAACATTAACAAACATCACATACTAAAATGTGTATCTTTTTATAAATAAGAAAATAAATCTTTCCTTTATCCTATACTAGCTGTCCCGGCGATCTTCGTATCGGGCCGTACAAATTTATATGGGAAAATTAGATTGTTGATTTTACAAACTTCCCCGCCATGTTTCTATATTTTCTCACCTTTTAAACCTTCCCTGCCCGACCGTTCTCGAGCTTTAGCGAGGCTAACGAACCACGATTCATTTATATATATATAGTAGATTAGTTTAAAGAAAACTTACTATTATCCGACAAGTCTAAATGCTGCAGACACCTCACACCGTGTATACAGGACTCCAACACATGAGCGGCCTGCGACGACGACAGGGCTCCGGATAGATTTAATTGTACCCCCGCCGCGCTCTCGTTGCACGCAAGACCTAAGAGTAAACTCCTAAAAAAGATAAGAAAAGATACAATTACAGGGTAAGCTGTCCCAGTTTTCTCCCATACCTATTTTTGACATGTGTCCATATATCAATACATAGTACATATTTCTTTATTACAAAAAAAAAAAACCCGCCTTCAATAAACTGACACATACATTAACTGAGCTCTTTCTCTTTTTCGAAGTCGGTTAAAATAGGTACTAAAACATTCTCCTAAATGTAACAAATACTTATCTGAAAACCGCATCAAAATCGGTTTAGCCAAACTCGAGATAATCGCGGACAAACATACATACTAAAAAACAGGCCAAAATGATTACCTCCTTTTTTGAAGTCGGTTAAAAACAAAGTCGCTTCCCGCGTCTGTCCCTCCCTATAGGTAGAGTGATTTAAGAGGAAGGTACATACATACATACATAATACATAATCTCACGCCTTTTATTCCCCGAAGGGTTAGGCAGAGGTACCAGCTCAAGAGCCGGACCCACGTTTAGCCGAGTTTATGCTTTATTACCAACGTGACAAGGGGCCAGCTTGTCGCCGCGGTTATAACGACCACTACTGCGGCCGGGATCAACGGCTTAACGTGCCTTCCGAAGCACGGAATCATCTTAGAGGAAGGTTTATAAGTATAATACATAAACAAACATAGTAATTAATAGGTAAGGCGGTAACGGAGTTCGCCGGGTCGACTAGTCCTCTATATCATAGAGGCTGAATAAACTGACTATAAGCATTCTACAGCATTAAAACACCATTCATGCAGAAGTTTAAAAACTTCTTATTTTGAGCTATTCTCAACATCCTAACTAGGAAGAACCTGTATCTAGGGTACCTGAAACACACACAGAGACAAACATTACACCCAGACCGGAAACAAACATCGTTATTCATCATATCATTATTCGCCCCGCTCGGGAATCGAACCCAGGTGCACATGCATCTCAGTCCACATCACTGCCAACTGAGCTACGGAGCAGGATAAGAAAAAAACTTACTTGAGCGCATCAGGCGGCATCTTGCAGTAAGAGAAATCCAGTTTGCTTAAAGCCAGGCAAGCGGTAAAGAACTGTCTGAACGAAGGCGGAGGGTCTTTCGGTCTTCTCAGAGAAGACCAGGGATTCCTTCCTATTAAGAGCTCCGAGAGACGGGCGGCGCAGCCTCTCAGTAATGCTCCCCACATCTGAATATTCGGAGAATTTATTAGTTCATCTTTTTATTTTGTTTTCAATAAAGACCGAGCGAAACATGATTTTCAGCCGAAACAGAACCTTCGGCCTAGGTCTCAGTTTCGGCCAAAACTGAAACCAAAACCGAAACTCAAGTGGCCTTGAAAAAAATAGGGGCAGCTCGTGGCGAGCGAGCTCCACATTCGTATCCCCGAATTCTTCCGAGATGAGCCGAGCGACGCCCGAACATCGAATTTCTGTTTCGGTCCTTTTTATCCGAAACCGAAACTGTGGCCGAAACTAGATTCTTTGGCCAAATCTGGCCGAAACCTAAACCGAAACCGAACCTTCGGTCGGTCTCTAGTTTTCAATAGGCAAAAGTACAATAGTCGAAATGCTTGTTGAATGTGAATAAATAAACAAAGAAAATTTATACAAACATAGGTGCAGTGGCGTATACGTCAACCAAGTAATCCTACCACCCTATTGTGTATTGCATTATTTTTTTTATTAAATTTCGCTTTAAAAATATATATCTTCTAAACTAGATAATCTCGCTCGGTATATAAAGGACACGGTAGAGTGAGTGCGGTAGAAAAACGAGATCTATATCTAGAACCTTAATTTATAACAAAATAATATTTATAAGATTTAAAAAAACTCACATTTTCTAACGTAGTTTCTGTGTTCGTCAAATTTAAATGCGTCAACACATTTGGCTGTGCCAAAAAGTTGTATAAAGTCTGAAAAGTTAAAATCAAAGGTAATTATTATTACTCTATTGTATACTAACTATAACTCACAGATCCCCTAACTAAAAATACATAAAAACACCTCTCACATAAGATAAAGTTTTGTAAACTAATTTAAAGCAACACTAAACGAACTTACATGAACATCATCCTTTAGGTTATTATGGGAGAGGTCCAAATGCGACAGCGTAGTCAGATGCTGCGGGTTGTCGTTCAAAATGGCGGCGAGATGGGAGACCGCCTTGCCCGTCACCCCGCACTGCGACAGCGATATGTGCCGGAGCCCGTCCGCATTGTTCGCTAGGCCCCCTAGTACGCTTATTGCACCTTGTATACAAAATACATACATAATTGGTATAATGTTTTTTTAAATAGTTGTCTTTGCGGATAGGTCTAATTATGTACACAACAAAAAGCAATCTAACTCACCCATTTAATTTATTACTTACCGTGCAGAAACACCATGTATACCCATATACAGGATGTTTTTGACAAGGCGGTTATAAATCAAAGGAGAAATTCAACTCACCATACCTAGCATAACAATTTTTCCTAAGAAAAAAATGTGTCAAAATCTCAAAACAAAAACAGCTGTCCAATAATGGACCCAATGAGGTGATCGAACCAATGTATGGAAGATATTTGACCCATGTTACTTGCGGAAAATTGTTAAGTGTGGTGAGCCGAATCACTGGCTTCCTTTGATTTATTTCCGCTTTGTTAAAAACATCCAGTAAATTTTTCCTGTGGTCGATACTCATACTATAGGTTGTCAAATCAAATCAAATCAAATAAATCTTTATTCAATATAGGATACAAGATATCACTTATTGAAAGTCTATAAGACAACATATAATCTAATCGCTATTGATACCTTATTTGGTAAAGTATCCTATACTGTGAGAGGCGAGGTAGTTCAGGGTGCCCACCAATTGGCTCAGGCAAACAAATGTTTGGCTTGCCTTAGGACAATAGTCGCCTGGACAGGCCCCCAAACGAGCCTTCCGCTGTCAAATGATTGTACTCGTTGTTTTTCCTACACTAATTCAAAGTAACTTTTTTATAAGTGTCTCACCCTTATCCTCAATATGGTTCTGCGACAAATCCAAAGTATGCAACGCCGGCTGTCTTCTAGCCCTCAGCAAAGCCTGGCCCAGCCTCGCAGCATGGTCTGATCTCAGACCAGCGGCTTTCCAAACCAAACGTCTCGGAGGCGGCGATGCGCAGCGCACGGCCCTTAATAAGGCCTCCCACGCTTCCCCACCCGCGCGGACTCCGTCCCCACACACCCCCTCGAACCATGTGTTGTGTTGGAGAGCTGTTAGTAGGGGTATTAGGTCCCTGAAACAACACTTCTATATTCGTTTTTTTGTTATTGTATTGAGGGCCAGTTTAGGGCGCTGCTAGCGCCATTCTCGAAAAAAATTAATATCTTCTAAACTAAGGCAAATATCAAAAATGTGATACAGTATGACGCTAGATAATGTAGCCTTGTATTTTTAGGGCACTTTTGTGTTGTATAGCTTTTAGCTTACAAACCAAAGAAAACTACAAAGTGTTGCTAAAAGTAGCCACTTTTGGCAATAATCTGTGGATTATTTTGTTCTTTTTACTAAGGCCTACTTAACTGTGCTCAAAAAAACTAAGCAACATTATCTGTCGGTGTAAGTGTCATACTGTGCCACATTTTTGATATTTGCCTTAGTTGAGAAGAAATAATTTTTATTCGAGAATGGCGCTAGCAGCGCTGTTCAGTGTTCGCCTCGCTGTTTCGCCAGCGCTATTTCTCTTCAAGCTGCAAAATCCCAACAATAACTTTATAAATTGTAGCCTATGTGTTATTCTGATGTAAAATCTACTTAATATTATTGGAAAGTTTTATTAAAATCCATTCAGTTGTTTTTACGTGAAAGAGTAAGAAACATGCATAATTATAAACTTTCGATTTTTTTAATATGAAATAGGATATTGTCTATAAAAAATCGACCTTATCACGCTTATAAATACGACTGATCTTAATGATCATAAAGAGCCATGAGGAATCGATAATAAAAAAATAGGCAAAGAAATAACTCAGATAATTTAAAATTTGCATAAAATTACCTTTGTTCTAGGTGATCGAAGTCTTTTAAATGCAACATCCTAATGTCGTGCGCTAAATATATCGTGTCGATGTCCCACGCCACTTCCGCTCTGAAAGTATTAAAGTTATTATTACTACAAACTAATCGAACCGATGACCGACTTGAAGAGATTATCAAGATAAATAGAGAGACTCTTTATTACAATCAATCCAAATTTACATTATTAAGAGGCATAGCACAGCTATAGTAGCGCCACCCGAGAAAAAAAAAATCTTGTAATCTAAGGCAATTATCAAAAATGTGAAACAGTATTCCCCTGGATAATGCAGCCTAGTATTTTTAGGGCACTGTTGTATAGCTTTTAGGTTAAAGACTTTATTTGCCTTAGTTTAGAAGTTTTTTTTTTCTCGGGTGGCGCTACTTTAGCTGTGCTATGGCTCTTAAATTAATACATTAACTGAAACTATATATACTACAACTAACATTGACTGAAATGGGCGGCATAACGTTTGGATAAGGAATTACCTACTAATTGTTTATTCGATATCATTATAGCCTTTATTTCTGAAGTAGTAAGACATACATAAAGAACTTTATTTGTCTATTGAAATCCGTTTTTAAAGAAGAATTTAAAATATAATCTAATTAATAGGAAGTTAGGAACACAAAAATATTTACAATACAATAAATATTTACAGTACAGTGTCTATAATACTTGGGTTAGACAAAACATTTGAAATTTCATTCGCTACAAATCTTATCTATACTTACCAATATTATAAAGAGGAAAGATTTGTTTGTTTGTAACGAATAGGCTCCGGAAATACTGAACCGATTTAAAAAAATCTTTGACTGGTAGGAATCTACACTATCCCCGAGTGTCATAGGCTATATTAGATTTTCAAAAAAATTAGGGATCCTTCCTTACCTAAACTCAAATAATGTAACCCAAGGTGCAATATTTTTTCCGTTGTTTACATATTTTGACAGGTGGTTTGTTGTTGTTGGTTGTTTTTTTATTCGCCCATTCTGGGCAGTCAAAAGAACATAGTCTATAGAGCCAAGACTTTAGTAGTATCTTATATTCTATGGCGTACCGAAGTAAGCCAGGGTAGCTCGTTTGTAATAAACCTGCAGAAGCTTAGTTAAAACTAGATAACGTACCTAAAAGGAGTTTGGCACAGGTCGCACATGGCAGCGTACTGGTTCGAGAAATCACCGCAAGTGGAATGTTTTCTTGTTCCGCACACGGATTGCAGTTGGAATGGTAGGTTTACCTGGAATTATATAGGGGATTTAATACATAGTTTAAAAAAAGTCGCTTACCGCGTCTGTATATGTATATGTATGCTTACATCTTTAAAACTATGCGACGGATTTTGATGCGGTTTTTTTCAATATACAGAGTGATTCAAGAGAAAGGTTTATAAGTATAAAACATGCACAAAATAGTAATAGGTTAGGCGGTACGAAGTTCGCCGGGTCGACTAGTTTATGATATAAGGAACTTGGATGTTGTTGAAATATAACAGGAATATCTTTGTACTTATTATCAGTTTGCAAGACGAAAAAATATAAATTTTCCTTCCTTTTTTCGTTTCTGTGACCCTCATGACACCCACATGTAAATATGACTAATTGCGAAACTTTGTAACTTTAGCTTCCTTTTTTTTAAGTAATCGATCCTAAATAAAACCAATATGCTTTATTTGAAGACTTACCTTAAAAACTATATCTTCTATGGCTACGTTGGGGAAGAGATCATCAAAGGCAGCGATCAGAGCATTCATTACATTCATGACACCGTCCGAGGATCCTTCTTCACCTAAGAAAATTAAAATAATGTTTTGATTGTATGTTGTTTTTAATATTTTACGTCTATAATCAGTAGCCTATCCTAGTACTAGTCTTTTCACAGGCTTGGACTACCTCTTTACTAAATTTGATTTCAATTGGTTCAGTTTTTTTGGAGTAAAAGCGAGACAGACAGACAGTTATTTTCGAATTTATAAAGTTATTTTCTTATCTTTACATACTCAGTACTCAATCTTATTATCTTTTTAAATTAAAAACGAAAAGTTTTTAAGAACCCTGTTTTCTCACATAAAATTGCCAGAAAATATTAGCAAATTCATCTTAAAACATGTCAGTCTAAATAAATAAATATCTAACTAAACAAATGACTCAGAAATTAATCTAAACATACAAAACAATGTAAGTGTAAGCCACAAAGTTCCCAAGATGCTATAAGGAAAAAAAAATGCAAAACAATCAACATGTTTTAGTGTCAATGTCGCGCTCAATGAACACGCGATTAGTAAACAATAGGCGTGTAATTACTGCGCCGTGCGATGAGATGCAACGACGAAGCTGACACGGTAAGGCTTCGAACGCACAGGCGGATTTTTATGCGCGCTGTTGCTGTTTTATTTCCGCGCGGTTTTAAAGGTTGTTATTTCATTTTCAACCTTATTCATAGGCCACGAAGGTACAGGCGAATTTTTAGCCGCGCGGAAATAAAACCGCGACAGCGGATTTTTAACTGCGCGGTTTTTTATCCGCTGGTGCGCACACTTCCATAGGATTCAGTATGTTACATAAAATCCGCGCGGCAAAAAACCGCCTGTGCGTTCGTAGCCTAAATGTCTCAGCTCATGTAGTTAGAGCTGAGTGAAATGAAAAGCAAGCAATAGGAAACTGGGTTTGGGCACGAAATTATGAGGCATAGCACAGCTAAAGTAGCGCCGCGACACCCGAGAAAAAAAGAAATATCTTCTAAACTAAGACAAATGTGAAACAGTATTCCACTAGTTAATGCAGCCTAGTATTTTTAGGGCACTGTTGTATAGCTTTTAGGTAAAAGACCAAAGAAACCTACTGATTGTTGCCAAAAGTGGCCGTTTTTAGCAACACTTTGTCTATGGCTCTTATATTGATGATTTTCGCGCCAGTAAAACGTCGATACACGTCGAATTATGATGTTTTTTTTTCTAAGATTAACGCTGGAAAGTAAACGTTACCGAAAAATAATGACAAAAATTTTCATAGATTTTTCACAAATACTTCTATAATCCGTGTGCACCTGGGTTCGATTTCCGGGCGGGCGAATATTGATATGACGAATATCGATGTTTGTATCCGGTCTGGGTGTAATGTTCGTCTCTGTGTGTGTTTCGGGTACCCTAGTTGCAGGTTCTTCCTAGTTATGGGCTCTGAGTGTGATGTGACGAATATCGATGTTTGTTTCCGGTCTGGGTGTAATGTTCGTCTCTGTGTGTGTTTCGGGTACCCTAGTTGCAGGTTCTTCCTAGTTATGGGCTCTGAGTGTGATGTGACGAATATCGATGTTTGTTTCCGGTCTGGGTGTAATGTTCGTCTCTGTGTGTGTTTCGGGTACCCTAGTTGCAGGTTCTTCCTAGTTATGGGCTCTGAGTGTGATGTGTTAATCATGACAAAACTGTCAAATTTTCATAGATCTTTACAAATACTTCTCTAATCCAGGATCGTTTTTCTTAAAAAATATACGCAATTTAACGTGTAAAAAAATTAAGTAAGTACTCATGTATAAAAAAAGGCAAACTAATATAATTTGCAAATCTTATTTAAAAATGGATTTTGCGGACGTTGCGTCTTAAGATACGATATTGAGCGTAAAAACGTGGTTAATTAAAATTTGATTCTTCGAAAAAAAATGGGGACAGCCAAACGAATCGTCTTCCATCATGAATAAAATATGTAGTTTTATATTAAAATTTCTGTTACTTAATCAATTTCAAAGTTAAAATTATCGTAGGCATCAAAAATATGACACGCTCGATCTAGACCTGGGGGTCTCGTACTCGTAACCAAATTAGATAGACTCGAATTTTCTTAACGATTCTATTTTCTTAGGCACGTAACAGAAATCAGCTTTGTTCGAGCTGGAATGGTTAAGAGCCAGTATACAGCGATGCTAGCGCCATTCTCGAAAAAAAATATTATATCTTCTAAACTAAAGCAAATATAAAAAATGTGGCACAGTATGACACGACAAAGTGTTTTTTAACTTTTTTTTTTTTTAGTAACAATAATGTACCACTTACCAATCAGTATAGAAACAGGTTTGTGTTCATGTATAAGGGTTATTGATAGGTTGTTTGCCTTTTTACTCTCCAAAGCTTCTATTTCCATCAAGTGAAATCCATTGTCAACCTGAAATAATCACATAAAAATATTATATACTACCTAGGTAAATAATATTAAAAATTGAAACTGGTTTGTTTAGATATAATACTGGTTTGGTTAGTTATACTTCTTTTAAATCAAGAATGGCTAGACACCTTTATTTTTAACCGACTTCTGCAGAATTTGACTTCACCACAAAATAGTAAAATAAGGTCAACTGAACTGGTTGAGTAATATGCATATTATATTAATCAATCTGATAATTTAAGTAAGCTAGTTTATTTAAAGAAAATAACTCGATATTATAATATTAATGGATTAATTCTATAATATTCTAAAAAAAAAAAAAAAACTTACCCTAGTAGGAACCTTTGATGTTGTTATAAATATTCTATATGAAGTAATAATCTGCAACAAAAAAAATCTAGTAAAATACTCAAAAACTACCAATATTTGGTATGTAATTAATATTGAATTGAAAAAATTTGCATTTCTTGTTCATCACATTTAACACTTATATAATTGGTTCAAATAATAAAAGAATTCAATTTCTCTGCACTCCAAATTTAATAATTTACTTTTGTATCTTACTTTGTATGCATGTAAAGTGTATTATATTCTATTCTATGACTTACTGACAAGACTACTCATAGCCACAACCAAATTATTGCACCAAAACTAATATAAATGTATCAATACAAAACAAAACTCATTAAATAAACTAATAAAAACAAATTTTACTCATCTGACCTTATTCAATCAGACAGACAGATTATGATTGACATACATAATTGGCTATATACAATGCAGCTCACTCCTTTGACCACAATACTGATTCACAAATACATGAATAGAATACTTGAGATGATCACAAGCACTTTAGCTACTAGACAACCACAGGTTTATTGTAGATCTTCATAAATAAATATAAAGATAAATATATGCCAAGGCAGCAAATAAACTTATCTGCTGCAATAAATTTAAAAGAATTAAAATGCTTCCTGTCATATGGTAGCTTATTAGTCCATGTTTGACTTATTAAATGTTTTATGATGGATAAAATTGGCTAGTCCTTTATCTAACATAATTTTACTTTTTGATATTATTCATTATTGAAATAGATTGGCAATTCTTTAACATTTATCAAATATAAAAAATAAACATAAAATAATGTTTCCTGAGAAAAAAAATCTGTATAAAGACACCATTTTCAAATCTAAGCACAAATGAAAATGTTGGGGTCTAAAAATTCTAGTCAATTTCAAAGAGAGTAGATATTCTAAACCCAAACTAGTATTTACTATTCCTTGATTAGTGTTCCAATTACAGTGGGTGTTTGTATCCTTTGGGATCACGCACACATTCACAATTTCTGTGTGCAAGAAGTGACACACCTAAGTGTGTGACTCATTCCATTGTTAGGTTTTATCAGCGGTAAATGTACTATCATTGACTGCCATTTTAAAATGTCTCTATTTCTTTATGTTAGCCAGAAATAGTTCCATGCAGCACTAGGTCCTTGGTGTAAATCTGACTATTAATTTGTAGCTCGGAGCTGTTATATAGTTTAGTTCTAAATTTAGACATTACATCAAACAATCCAGATTGAGAATTTTTGTAATGAAGGTACCTACTATAGTTTTTATATTGTTATTTTTTCTGGAAGTTAGTTGTGTTTTTTTATTGGAATTATTCACAATTGAATGTAACTTATCTCATGCATAATCATATCTAGGGTTAGGCAGAGGCACCAACTCATTGACTGAGCCCACAAGAGGCATTGGTGCATTCACAAATTAAAGATTTCTGTTTATTTGTCTTATTACATTTTAATTGGTCAAAAGAGCAGTTCTCCTTTGTATGGCCCCCAATTGCTATTATTCAGATTTTCATAGGTGAACCATTTGTTTTGGTGTTTTTTTATTTTTATGACAGAAGGAAACCTATCTACTACTGGTTATCTAAGTGATTTAATGAGCTACTTACCAGGACCCTATTGTCAACTTTATCACCTCTGGATTCCATTCGAATGAGTATTTTGTACAAAATTTTAACATTTTTACCCAAAACATTACTGATGCTTTCTGTAACAATAGCATGAAAATTTATGAATTCATGAATCTCTCGTAAAATATAGAAAAGAAATGCCAAAAGATCATGCTTACCGTTTAGTTCTGTGGATATCTGGGATTTTGTTGACATTTTCTTGATTTTCCTCAATGTCATCACAAACCCTTTTTTGCTGAAATTACGATACATCCATGTTTAAACAATGCATATCGAATTTAACACAGTTGCGTTTGTTTCATTTATTATAAAAGATGTTTATAATTATCCGAGAAAAGGAAATATTTTGACCTAAAAAACCACAACAACACGCCTCTCTCGGTCAATATTCACAAATTATATTAATCGAAAAAATCGATTCCATATTTTGGTTTCGTTTCAAGTTTGAAGTGGAATCGAAATTAATCGATTAATAGAACAATCGATGATGTCGTGTGTTGCCAGCAGCTGCCATATCGGATCCGTCCGACCAGCCCGACTCCCGTCTCTACCGAACCGACCGACCAGCAAGCATGACAGCTACACAGTTAATACTGAAGGTGTATGGCTGATAACCAAAGATATGGGAGAACGCGATCACAGAACCGAACAAAATGAATTTACTGTCAGTGGTCAATGTTACATACTTATTCAATCAATCAATCAATGAGAGAAGAAGAGCTACAGAAGAGATTTACAAAATCTGAAAATTAAATGGATCTCAAATCCTAAATTTTGGCTAAAATAACTTTTCGAAGGACTGTGCCCTGTGCCTTTGCATATTAGTACAAATGAATAAAAACTACGAAAGATGCACGCGATGCAATCACCGCAAATTGCTTACAACTGGATATCTACGCAAATGGTTGAAGCCAATGGAATGTAAACATTCACAGAGATCCATTGAATCCAGCAGGGATTACAGCGAAACGGACATTGTAAGCTGTGTTTTCCTTACGGAGCGCACTCCTGGTACTGCTAACAAGTTTGTTAAATTCTGGAAAAGCAAGTTGTTTTTGAGCAGCAGCGTTAGATCTCTCCAGCGATACTTCTCGAACAAAGTGGGTAGTGAAGAGCTTACACATATCAATAACACAAATGAGGATGCGGAGAAATTCACAGCTGCAGCTTCAGGATCCGTTAAGAAAGATGAACCTAGCAAGCAGCCGGCAAAGTGCCATCATTGTAATGGGCATTTTATCATGCGAGGTCACGATAAACACTACTCAACTGAATCCTGTGCAATATACTGTCAACTTTCCAAGTAAGGGTTTCAAATTTCTAAACAAGATTAAAAATAAGTCTGCTGCCTTAAATCAATTTAATATGAGTGCATGCTTTAGATGTTTCAATTAAAAATATACATTTTTGTGTTATAGACAACCTTGAGGTAAACTAATTCTAAACAAAACATTGATAAGCTGCCAATTTTGTTAAATTTTTAAACACATAATTTTTATTAATATAGGTCTATTAAAAAGATATTTTTTAAGTTGAACCTTTCCTTAGTACAGATCTGTACCTAATAACATTGCAAACATAACTATAAAAGCCTGAGCAACTAGTATATTATTTTAAACTAGAGGCTGCCCCGCGGTTTTTCCTGCGCAGATTTCTCATAAACACAAAAATCCCGTTTTTTTCCGTTCCTGTGGGAATCTCGGAAAATCCCTTCTTAGTGCTCACCTACACTCCCCAAGGAACCCACGTGCCAATTTTCAGCTTTCTACGCCCAGTAGTTTAGGCTCTGTGTTGTCTGTTTGTCAGTCAGTCAGTCAGTCAGTCAGTAACGAAGAGTTTTATATATATTGATAGTATAGTATATTTTATTAGTATCTTCTTCTTCTTCCTTAGCACATATCAGCCCACTGTTGAGCAAATGCCTCTCCAATTATTTTCCAGTTCGTTCTATCGGCTGTCAATCTCATCCAAGTCCTCCCCGCAACAGTCTTTATATCGTCTATATTTTAATAGTATAGTATAGTATATTTTTTTTAATAAATAATGATCATTATACAAGATTAATCAAATACTAACCATAATATAAATTTCAGACATGGATGGTACTGGGGCAGCATCACATCAAGCGAAGCAGAGGAACTTCTTGCTGGACAACACGACAATGTGTTCCTAGTTCGGGATTCTTACAGCTCACGCCACTTACTCTGTGTTTCATTCAGATGTGTTGGCAGAACACTCCACGCTCGTTTGCGTCACGCAAATGGACTGTTCTCATTGAACGATGAAACCTATGTACCAGCTAATAGAATCTCAGAGCACTGTGCCACTGTTGATGTTGCGTCTAAGCTTTTTGATAGACCTGTGAGACTTGCCAGACCGCTAAATAGGTAAGCTAATGTTGTTATTTTATATTCAATCCTCATATTTTTTTATCTGTTATTTTGCTCAATAGTATTTATATATCTATACCAATATTATAAAGAGGAAAGATTTGTTTGTTTGTTTGTTTGTTTGTTTGTTTGTTTGTAACGAATAGGCTCCGGAAATACTGAACCGATTTGAAAAATTCTTCCACTGGTAGGAAGCTACATTAACCCCGAGTGTCATAGGCTATATTAGATTTTCAAAAAAATTAGGGATCCTTACCTAAACTCAAATAATGTAACCCAAGGTGCAATATTTTTTCATTTATTTTTATAGACAGACGATTTTAGCATTTATAGACAGACGCGACTTGTTTTTATATGTATTGGTGAAGCTGTATCAAAATCATAAATTAAGAAGAAAAATGTAGACATAGTAAAATATATATTTTAAGTCATGAAAAAAAATGAAAGTCATGAATATTGGGCTAAAGAGGAAGAGTGTATTTTATATTTACACACTTTTGATCTTTTGAAAAATATTATTTCCTCATGTACTTATATCTTAAAAGATGTGGGAATTATGATGATGATCCAGTATTATGAATCTGGAATACAAATATTACAATTCAGATTCTTTCCATTACAGGTTTGCAAAACTAGACTCCCTGCAACTGATAAGCAGGTTTGTTATAAGACAGACGGTCTCACCAGCTGCCATGTCACTACTGCCATTGCCGCCCAATCTGATCAGCTATGTGAGTCTTGGTAGCGACTACATTGCTCCACATAGCTGAACCAATATTTGATGGGCCTTTAAAATATTGTGCCTTCAAAAATATTTTTTTTTAAAATATTATCATGTAAAAAGGTAGGTTTTATAACAATTTTTATGAATGTTAACTACTTTTGACAGGGACTGATGTCTTTTTGTTTTTGTTTTGTAGTCTTCCTAATATTATTATTATAACCATCAAGTTGCTTTGGCCGGTGCGCTCTTTTGTAATGTTACATAGTTTTTAACTGACTTCAAAAAAGGAGGTTATCAGTTTGACCTGTATGTATGTTTGTCAGCGATTATCTCGCGTTTGGCTGAACCGATTTTGATGCGGTTTTCAGATAAGTATTAGTTACATTCGGTAGAAGGTTTTAGTACCTATTTTTACCAACTTAGAAAAAGAGGAAGTGCTCAATTGTTGAAGGCAGGTTCCTTTTTTGTAAAAAAGAAATTATTAGTGTTACCTTTTGGTAAATTGCTACATTGTTGAAATAAAATTGATTTGATTGCATGTTGTATTACTTTGCTTAAGTGTGTACCGGCCTTTAGTCCTTTATTTTATTGCGTTATTTTCATAGCTTGTAGAGCCCAAATAACTCATTATAATTTTTTATATTTTATTATAAAAATATATGAAGAAAAAATCTAAAAGTGTAATAAAAATAAAATACCATTGAAACAAAAAATAGTTTTTTTTTATTAGTGAATACTGCTTAAATTACATAATATTTAGTTCTGTGGGGGTGTCAGCTCAGTTCATATTGAATTAATACAGAAAACTACTTTCAATTCTTGTTTTAATTACTTCAATGTATTTATTCCAAGGATGTTTTTTGCCTGCAACAAAAAAAGGAGAAAGTTATGAGCTGCTTTAAAAGTTACTGCGTATCCAGGTCCTTTTAATATTAAAAAAATTGGAACAGCTTGGCACAGATAACAAGAAAATAATGGGGGCGCCACTTTGTATGTAGATTAGTAATTTTTATTAACTTGCTCTGTAAATAAAACACAAATTAAGTCGAAATAAAAAATCATCAAATTCATACCTGTTTCTTTACAAGAAGTAAATTTTTTTAGGGTTTTCAACTCAAAATAAAAATAATCCGTAAATAAAACACAATTTAAGCCCTAATTAAGTTGAAATAAAAAATCATCAAATTCATTGTTTCTTTACAAGAAGTAAATTTTTTTAGGGTTTTCAACTCAAAATAAAGTTTCAAGACACTGTTTCCAAGCTGTACTTTTATAAATACTTACCGTAACAAAAGCAGCAGTAAGCGTAGAAGGGGCCGCACTAACAGGGTTCATATCTAGAGCAGCTTGTATGAGCCGAGCGTCTCTGATGCGTGAGTTGACGAAGCTGCGAGTAGACGTCGCGCCGGCGCTACTGTCCGTTAGGTAGAATAGTTCAGCCGCCTTGTATATGCCTGCCAGACCGACCCTTCTTATGTACCAGTTGAACTGGAATTTAACAATTAATGGTTAGATAGATGACACTTTACGCCCTGCAGTACCGGGCCGAAAAATAGGACTTAGGTAACCGGGGGGGGGTTGCGGTGAATTCCACAGGCTTACCCGCGGCCTCTCTGCTTTTAGCCGAGAAGGACACCGGCGGGGTTGTAGCGGGTGCGAACCCCACATAACCCTGCGGCTGCCCCCGGGGTCGCAGGGTACTCGTTAGGAGTTTCCCCGCCCAAAAAAAAAAAAAAAAGACAGATGACACTTTATTAAAATCATCTGGTGCAAACATTAGATTATTCAATGTTTATTCCCGGATTCTGTGTCTGTGTCTGATAAGGTGTTTACTCGCTCTATGGGGGTTAGTTTCATATCATATAGGTATAGCATTATATAGGTAGTCTACTGAACAGAAACGGTTTAGCCAGCACAACCACTTCTCTGTAATGCGAATATCGATACCATCCATGGTGGTGCTAAACCGGAGGAGTTTCCTTACAGTATACTGAGTTTTAAAACCGAGGGATCAGGTTTGGTTGCAGCAAATTGTACTTTACTACTAAGTAGCTAAGGTTTATAATCACATCTCTGTTATTAACTTACATCAACACTGCGATCTCCCGAGTGATAACAGATATCGTCAACCAGTGACAGTAACGTCGCTAGGCAGTTAGGAACATTGTTGGGAAGAGCCTGAATGGCCATTGCTTTTGGCCATGTGCTCCTGAAAAAAAAGGAAAAACATTAGTAACAACTTTTTGCAAAGGACTACTATATCGTTTTGAAAAATATCATTGGATATTTTTCAAAACGAACAGTAATAATTACACAACACATTCAGAACCCCGAACTAGGAATAACCTTAGGTATCTATGGTGCCCGAATATATACAGACCACACATTACACCCAGACCGGCAAACAATGTTACTTTTATTGCTGTAGGTAGATATATTTTTCTAGTTCATTTTAGAAAATATTGCTGCCACAAAAAAAAAAAAACATTTTTTTTCGGCAAAACTTAGGCCGCATTTAGGACCACGCGGGGCGTTGCGCGGGGCGTGCTGCGAATGCGATTAAATCAAACGTATAGCAATGTATGAGACGCCTAAAGGACGCGGGTGTTCGTAAAGGAGGCCTTAGAATCCAAAAACTTACTTGTATGGTTCGATCATAAGTAGTCTAGTAACAATAGCGTCTTCTACAAATTTGGCTGGTACTTTGGTCTCTTTCAGATCCTCTTTGGGCCACTGTAAATAAAACAAAAAATGTTTTTTTAAATATAAAAAGGTATCGATACATTATTATTATTATTCTGTGATGATGGTACTAGAAAGTTACATCAAACTCAATTTGTAGGGTAGGACTTTATCCACAAATGATGTAACAGTGAGTGACTAGGTATGTACAGGGTGTAACAGACAAGTTGGTATTATAAATTTTAAATTATAGTGTGATAATGAAAGTTTTCAACGAAGAACGCTGCCTTCTTGCGGACATTCCCCCGTTCCCACATGTCATGTCATTTACAAGCATACAACAAAATGGTCTGCTACTCGAACACCCGATTTAAAATATCAGACTCAACAGCCAACTAGTGGAAACGGGGAATGTCGCCTTTTACTACATCAACGGGAGATACGGCCGTGGAATTAATTTTATACTTACCATCTTCATTTGCTCCACAAGTTCCCCATTACACTTGACATTGAAGAAGTGGACCAAATCCCCGCCACCATTGGGAAACAGCCCGTGTGTTACCCCAGGGTAGCCCGCCGCCTCGGCGCCCGCCGCTATGGACTCCACCGACCAGCCGTTCTTTGGCACAAACTGTAGCGCGTTCTCAAGAATGCGCGTCTTTATGTCTTCCTGTAATCATAGAATAGAAAGACTCTTTATTTCCATCAATTGACAACATTAATTTAAATTATCACTGGTTGGTTTACTTTAAAATATGTAGTGAAAAAAATCTGTAAGTAGGTATGGGTAGCTAAGTATATTATCTTTCAGATCAAAATGCTAAGTGGTCGTTTATTATAAATCAGTTTTATCCTTATCAATCAGCTTAAAGTTACATAAATAAAGGTCTTATAAAAGGACTTTGTTTGGAGTTTCACTGCGTGATCAAATAAGATGTGATGGGATCCGCAGAAGAACCAAAGTCACAGACATAGGTAAAGGTCAAAGAATTTAAAAACTTTAAAGGCAATGGGCATGCAGGGCACCAGATTAACTCTAGGGCCTAAAAATTCTTGAATTGCGACCGCGCACCGGAAGATGCAGAGTAAGCTGACCCCTTCTTGATTAAGCGTAAAGAAAAGACACCAGTTGGTTTCTCTGTTCCAGCAATAGCCAACAGATGGCGCCTTTATGAATTTCTACAAATTATTCTACATCGCACCTTAAATTTTACCATCTCATCCGAAAGGTGTCCACTGCTGGACATAGGCCTCCCCCAAGATCGTCACTCTTACCGGTCTTAACCCCCTGACTCAACTCGGTACAATGTGTACCGGTGTTCCGTATGAAGTTCCTACCCTCAGAAACAGTTGCGACCCTCATCCAGTGTACTTCTTCGCACTCTTCAGCAGGTCTTCTGACCAGCTCGTGGGGCGTCTGCCTATCGTAAGTCTTAATAAATAGAAATATTGAAAGTAAAAAATTATTTATTCAATATAGGATACAAGATATCACTTATTGAAAGTCAATTAGACTAAATTTAATTGGTGTATTAGTTCAGGGTGCCTTGCCTACTGCCTTACGTCAATGGTCGCCTGGTGACGCCCCCAAACGAGCCCTCTGTCAAATGATTCTTCTCCCTTTCGCAATGATTTTACAGCGTAGAGAAGAAAGGGTTAACAAAATCAACTTTACAATTTTTATCTCTCTCTTTTTTTTTGTTCTTTTTTGAGATGTGATATTCTATGCATTACCTCATACTGCTGTTCTTCCTTATCAGTAATCGGGGACACTATTCTGTTGTCCGACTCAGTGTGTGTGTCCGCGCTGTTACTGTAATATCTGATTGCGCGTGTGTGCGTGGTAAGTGGCGCCAAACGCGGCACAAGTCTGCGGCCATTTCGTAGAGCTGTCGACAAAATGGATAATTTATTTTGCATTAGGTCTGCATAGACATTCTATGAAGCTAGCCATTTTTGTAAGAGTTCTATTACCTACTAGTAAAGCAAGATTTAATGTCGGCAGAATTATTGATTCACTGACTAGGCTATTATGTATTGTCCATAGATTTAATTATACTACGTAGGTATTGTCATTTAGAAAACCACTAAATGGTACTTACTTAATATTTAACGACATACCTAGTTTAAGAAGTGCACACCCAACTTTTAATAAAATAAAATTATTATTAATGAAACTTTGTTTTATTAGCAAAAAAAAGTATCAGATATTATTATCAAACAGTAACTCTATTATTCACATACTAGTAATAAATAAGTCTGTATTACATTGTAAATAGAATTTATAAAAGTTAGTAACAATTATTCACAATCCATAGACAAAGACCTCATCTTACTCAAGTTTATACACTCAGACACTCTCGCAACAAGACCCTCAATTAAATGGAAAGCATTTAGAGCAGAGTTTATAATCTGCTTCTTTTTCTCCAACGGAATTTTATCGAGCACATTTCCTGCTATATTTATTGAAACATCTATTTTATCTTCAGGAAGATCCTTCCCTTCTTCTATGTCTTTCATTTTAACTTCATAATGTGCCTTAGACATGTTCAGAGCAATTCTAAGCTTCTCTATGTATTCATTTTCAATGTAAGGCAGGCACTCTCTTATGCCAGTTTTGTTCTCAGCGTCTTTCAGAGTAAGGTATCTTACAAAGTTTAAAGCTGTGATTATCTGGTCTGCTAACTCCACAAGGTCGGATTCAGGTCCGTGCGGAAGATGGCAGATCTTCTTCACCATAGACAAAAGCTGTGTTCCTTTCAGGCATTCTGGAAACGTTCCTGTTGTTATGAACACCTCATTTATCATGTTCTTGTAGAGGGTTATTGCATAACCAATCATACCGGAATGGTTAGCAATGTCTATCAGATACTTTATAAGCTTGCACCTGCCTTTATATTCAAACTTATTTACGTGGCAACTGATTAAGGTTACAGATCTCTTACGTATTGATTCATAAGTTGAGAAAATTGCAATGTTTACTAGCGTCTTTAGCAAATCAAAGTGTATTGAGGCAACTAAAATATTGTGAGAAATGTTATTTGATAGACGGTTCAGTAAAGCTTCACCAAGTGCTATTCCTTTGCATTGAGTGGCATACTCAGTCATAGAGAGCAAGTGAACCACTGCAAGTGAAGCAGTGTGCACAATGTACTCTGGACTATAAACTTGAGGAATAGCAGTCTCTGGAATAGCAAAATGGTTTGAAAACACCCCATAGACCAAACCAGATAGTGTAGTCATATTGATCTTCTCTCTCTGCTGATACGGTGGTATTTCATCCTCATAGCTATTGCTTCTTTTTGTTTTCTTCTGATTTTCGTTGTGACATGTTTCCAGGTGTACTAGAAACTTGCAAAGGTCCTTCTCAATAACACACAAGTCTTGTAGTAAGGCCAAGCAGCATTGTCGTGCTTCACTCCTCTCATTATCTTTTGGATCCAAGTCAATGCATATTAGAGGTTTACCCAGAAGACTTATCAGAAAAGCTGCTACAATTTGCTTTGCTTTAACATTTTCATCAGCTAAAATCTCTTTCAAAAAAGGATTATAGAAAGGTGGCAGTTGTGAATAGACTTTGATAACGCGTCTAACGTTAGAGTCGGAATCGATTAGAAGCCGTTGCTTGCCTTCAAGCTGATAGTCTGGTGTTGGTATATTTTCAACATAGGTACTGATGGAGTTCAAGCACCATTCTAATGATCGCCCTCTTTTGATGCTAAGTTTCTTCAACAGCTGCTGTAGAGGATGCAGTATGACACAGAACTGTGCATCATTCTTGGCAACCTCCGTCTGTTCTATAAACTCCAATAAGGCTTCTTCCGGTGTTACTTTTTCTATGACCAGTAACAGCAGTTCCTCGCAAGTATTTTGAAGAGAAGGCTTAGTCAAAGCTGTTTCGTTATCAATCTTCTGTACCACTGATGATATGATGTCGGAACAGTTATCACGGACTTGATCTGCATACTTTTTGTCATTGGGTACGCTAAGAGCGTCCTTATATTTACCGGATGATAAAAGGTTTGATAAAAGCTCTACTACGTCTGTAGATGCCTCCATGTTTGGATTGAGGTTTGTATGTCCAAAATTACTCTGAAATGTAAATGAGTTCGTTCTACAAAACTACTTCGTGAAGTTCGTGAGCTATTAATGATGATAGAGATGAGGATAGTCGTGCGTGCGGGCCGTGTAAAAAAAAATAATGGTGCAATACTTACAACGAATGAGTGTTTGCAATTTACTCATATTTAGCCAATCGATAAGTTTGCTTTTTTAGATTTTATTCAGCACTAAACTGTTCCGCAGAAATATGTAGCTCTGTTTTATTAAAATTATACTATTTCAGTTTTTTCAGCAAAAAGAAATCCACAAAAAAATCAACGTTTCAGTCAGTTTTCTAACTGACTGAAACCATACTGAATGAACCTCATCAACATCAATCAAGGCTGACTGACAGCAACTAACTAAACTGACTGACTGTAGCTTTGATTGACAAGACTTAAGGTACGCGTTCATTAGCCATAGCCAAAGCCAGCGCCGGACGCGCCGCACGCACGGCACGCAACGCAAAGGATTTGAGTTTGCTTTGTATGTATGCATTTACTTAAGACTGCGTCCACTATCCGCACCTCCCGCACCACACGCACCACACGCACTGCGCGCCGGCTATTTGAGCAAAAATTCGATGCGTGCCGGTGACGTCACAAAAATAAGTTTGCCGCTGGCATCGCCGCCAGTATGTTCTTCATTTTCCAACAAGCAACTAATAAAAATAATATCTTCATCAATCTCCATAGCTGAAGACGTCAACTACCGATAAGAAAACACTAGAAACAAAATTAAAAATCCGGACACAGTAGACGAATACCACTGGCAAATCCGTTTAGTTCGTTGCGTGCCAATGAACGCGTAAGGTACGCGGAGGATATTATCCAACCAACATTCGTATTGCACGTATTGCAGTAGGTAGGTCTCTAAAAATATTTTTTATCATCAAATCGAACGGAATTAGCGTTTCCCCATCTACATTATCTATGGTTTTGATTTTGGTAGCGTTTTGTTCGTTGTTCAATATATTTTACTCCTACCTATCAATAAAAAATATGCAAATTGAAGGTAGTTGGCAAAAAGATTAACAAAGGAGGGTAGAGCTACTTTTTTTTATTCAACGCGTGGACAGCATGGTGGAATTCTGAGATCGTTTGGAGATTTAACTAGTTTAAATTAATATTAATGAAATTTTACGTGAAAAATGTATTGGAAAAGCATGAAGTTCCTCTTGGCATCAACAGCAACAGTAGCCGTCGTCGCTCAGGTAGCAAAGAAAGTTTACAAGTATTTAACGAAAGACAATAATCAAGTACCTCATGACGACACATGTAGTGAGGTGATAAACATAAAAAATCGGGAGATTAATGACGTGATACTGTTTTCGGATGATATGGTCCATCATACTATTCGAGTTCCACCAAACCGTGACATCAGGATATGCGCGAGCAGGGAACTTAATTGTTTCAAGCTGATACGTTACATAAAAGCCGCTCGGGAGACTATGGACATTTGTATGTATTTGATTACGAGCGAAGAAATTGCCGAACACATTGTGAGGCTTGGACAGAAACATGTTTTAGTAAGAATAATTGTTGACAGCGACATGGCTTTCACTCCTCCATCTCAGATTAAAAAATTTAAAGAATACAGTGAGTAACTACTTATTAATACCTTCATTGGACTACTTACATACCTACTTATACCCAACCCTACATTATCCATACTAAAGAGTTAATTTTGTAAAGTGTAATTACTTAATTTTTTTACTTTTGCATTAGATAATAGGATAGCATTTCTTTTAGGTTTTTATTGATGATTGGGTAAATTTTTAACGTTTCTTATTTAACCAAGGGTAAGTAAATTAAAATGTTTAATATGTATTTATTTTAGGTTTCATACAGGTGCAGACAAACGAAAAATCTGTCTTAATGCACCACAAGTTTTGCATTATTGACGGGCCAAAAGCCATAAAAAGAAAAAACAAATTAAGAGCCTATGCAGAGAAGCTAAACATTTACGCTCAGCCAACCAAGTCTATTAAATCACAGCTTAAACCTGTTAAAGGTTTCGTAATGTCTGGATCCTTAAACTGGTCTACTCAAGCAATGATTACTAATTACGAGAGTGTAATCGTCACTTCTCATTCGACCATTGTTAACAAGTTTGAAAAGGAATTTGAGAGTCTTTGGGTAGAAAACGAGCCAGTAAGTAAAGAAAAATATAAATTATATCGTATTAACATTAAAATATTAAAGTATTTTTCTGAAACTTCTAATTTTGTTTGTTACAGGCTTCCAAACAATAAACAGATCCACTTGCACTACATAACTAGTATTGATACACATTGTACATCGTAAATGAGCGCGTCACCGTGTGTCCAATTTCCACAGGTAAAGTTATTCAAAAAGCGTTTCGTTACTACTTTACAAAAGTTTGACAGTTTACTCGAGCGAGTTTGACGTTTTCTCGCCGCCGGTCATAGACCAGTTTTCAATGTGCAATGGCACTTTTGTAAAGTGTATTGAAATTACGATCGATCATATGTTTTCTTTGTGTGGATATTTCAGCCGCTGTAATTTTATTAAATACATACGTGCCACGGTTAAAATTGTGATTAGTTACACTGTTATTTAAGAAGAGTTTTGTTGTTGAAATACTTGGTAAAACCAGTTTTTTACCACCTCAATTTTCGACTGCACTTAGCTGCAGAGTAAGTGCACGTGGTTCCACATTTTGGCTAAAATTTACTTTGATTTTGTTTTCTAATTGAGCTTAATTTTATGCAGGATAGTTCTACAACCTTTTCTTGTGATATCCTTCCGTTTTTCAGTAAAATAATTGTAAATTCGATAATGAAATCGCGTGTGAAATTTTGAGTGCCGAGCCACTTTGGTTAGTTATTGTTAGAAAATTGCGGATGGATTTACGCTACTACTGTACAAATCGCTCGAGTGAAGTGTTTGTGGTAAGTTAATTATTAACACTTATATTAAATTACTCGATTTTCCCTTCATCAAAGTGTGCAGGGAAAATGTGGTGGGAGGGTAAAGTATCGATTTCGACACCGACATTCGTTTTACTTTAGAGATTGTACCTAATGTTAATATCGATCGTTTAAATGGTTTTACTTAAAAAAGTATTTTTAGCCATGCTAATTGCCCCAATTACTATATTTGTAAGAGTTTTGAACAGGGCTCAGCCCATACTCTTACTATTTGAGTGAAACTTTTAAAAGTACTGACCTGATTATAATGAAAATAGCCACATTTTTGTAAAGACTAAGAACTTGCCAAATCCCAGAAGACAGTCAAATTGTGTAGTGTTGCTGTTTAGCGTGCACAAACAAATCTGCAGACAAAACTAAAAAAACAAGGTAATGGAAACCCTAGGGTCCAAATACCACATTTATTTGGTTTTTTCTACAATGTGCAGGAGTAACTCTGTTACAGGTTATAAAATAAGACTTGAGGTCACATCAGGATTGTTTCTACTTACAAGGCAACATGTTTAATTCAAATTCAAGTTCAAAGCCACTTGAAATAACCTTGAAAACAGCTGTGTTATTTTTAAGGTTATTTTTATCAAAAATCTATTTTACTTATTTACTGTTTATGCCACAATCATTTAACGACAAATGTGGCTGCTGATGCAATTCTTATGATTTTAGATGATTATAAAATAAAACATAACCTATAATTTTTTTTAATGTGCTATGCGGTTTTATGAAATACTTGAGGCTGCCTGGTGGTTTCACCAGTGCAGATTTCTCATAAACATAAAAATCCTGATTTTTCACCTACACTCAAAGAAACGTGCAAAATTTCAGCCCGCTACGCCCAGTAGTTTCGGCTCTGCTTTGTCTGTCAGTCAGTCAGTAACAGAAGACTTTTATATAAGTATATTGATGACAATTCACCATGACTTCTGCCAGCAATTATATATAATGACATCAAAAATTTTTGATTAATTGTGCCCTCCCCCCAAGCTATTATCATTTTTTTAATGGATTTTGTTTCCCATTAACCTGTCTTACATTTACTGACCCTCACACAATGCAGTGAGGTTTAAGCTCTTGTTTATTGCCACTCTGGACATAGTGATAAATAAACAAGAGCTTATCAAATCATGCATAGTGGGGTGGGTACCATAATTAGCTTGTGTGCAAATTTTAATTTTTTTATTTATTTATTAAGTGTGGCGCTACTGTATAACTTTTGATTCCTCACAAAACTGGCACTGTGGTCTGTGAAAACTAAGAGGATATCAGTTATTTCAGAGTCATGTAATCGCTCAGTTTATTGCTCAGAAAATAATTTTGCTTTTCTATTGTTTCAGATGAGTCTACCTACACTAATCGCAGAGTGCAGTTACAGTGCGGTGAATTTGTATAATGTGCAACAATGCAGGATCAAGTGCAAAAATATTAATAGACGTAAAAAATAGTGTTTGCAGAATCTCCCCCTTGGATTGCAGTGTTTTTCCCATAGATGACGCTGCGCGGGTCACTGCTTAGGCAAGTTGTACGCGTCGTAGTTCCGCTACTGGCCGCAAGAGGGCGCTGGTAAGTGAAATATTTTTATTAATGATTACTGCCATCTATTGTGGAGTAGCGAAAGGTTTTTGGTTCAGTCGACGCCCGCTAGATGCTGATAGTAGTCAGGAAATTTAATATGAATTCCTAACATGACGAAATTTCAAATGCAAGTACTTTTTGTTATATGATTAGATTTTATTTTCTAAATATTTTTGATTTAACACATAAATATAATATCCAAATAATTTACTTACCTATTGAGTGACAAAAAGCCTTCAGTTCGTGCGGAGGAGGCAACGGAGTTTTCCGATGCGATACATACATAATACCAAGTAATATCCCCTTCCCTCGCCCCCTGCTGAGTACATTTACCAAAAAATACATTTACAAATAGTGAATCTTTTTAACTTGCATCAAGTAGGTAGATATATTGCTAGCTTCGGTAACCGGTAGGTAATTCGGACTAATTTAATTTCTAATAGCACAGTATAATAAAGAGTACTACTTACTTATAGACTGTCTAGCAAAGCTGCGGTGCTGGGACACCCGCATACTTTGCTTCATTCACATGCATGATCATGATTGATCAATCCTAATTCTTAAATTGTGGTAAAGTTTTTTCCTTTATAATTTGTCTCTACTATAATTCTGCAATTAGAAATAATTACTGAGACAATCATAAAATTATGTTACTTTTCATAATAGGATTTATTTGTAAGTAACTAAAATAAGCTTAGATTTAATGAATCGGACACGAAGTGAGTAAACATATTGTTTCGTAAAATACTTTTTTTTTTTTGTGAAATAACCTAGAGTTTTCAAATTTAATTTTATATTTTAAAAGCCGTTTTGAACTCAAAAAAATTAAATAATTATGTTTTAAAGCTACCTGAACTGTTTTTTTTTTTCATTATTTTATGGAATGTAATAAAAATTTTGTTTGATTATAATAATAAATACCTATGTCCCTGCAATTTTTGTACCGCTAGTGGTTTAACGTGGTTTTAGATCGATCCCTTTATTTTAAACTATTATTACTTTAGTTTATGTTCATCAGGAATAATGTAGGTTTGTAATGGTGAAAGATATTTCCATTAGTTTCGGAGCCTATGTTATTCAAACAAACAAACAATCAAATATACTTACCTCTTTATAAATATTAAGTCGTGTATTTAGATAAAAATACTTTTTAGAAGTAACTTCAAGACGTTTTTATTTATTTCTAACTAAACTTGAATAAAAGAAGGTCAAGGAACTAGAAGTAATAAGTTGGATATTCCTTTCTGTCGTTTCGTAGACTCGTGTCAGTCGGACGGCCGGTTGACAACGAGTTTGGACAGCATCCAAACTTGGGCCGGTAATGTCACGGAATTACGGACTGAGGACGGTAGTTTGGAAACTATTAAAATAGAACTAAGGATTAGTATCTTTTAGTTTGCGGTGTGAGGATCATTGAATTGATACTAGCGGCAATATCGAAAAAAAAATCTTCTAAACATATCGATCATGGAAATGCCAATTGTCGTAAGGGACAAAGCACGACTTTTCAGGAGAGCCAAAAAACATTTTTTTTTTACAAATCCTTTTGTAACTTTTGATTGCCTTGATTTACAGCGATCAATTAAAAGAAGGCCAGTGCTAATTTTTGAAGATCTTTTCAATTATTTTAGTTTGAATACGCTACAACTAATGGTTTAGAAGATTTTGTCCCTTACGCCCTACCAATTTTAGCAACATTGTCCCTTACGCTGAGCTTTTTTTCAACTTTTTCCCTTACGACCTAAACATCATTTTAACTTTATAAAATAATTGGTTGTAAGTCCCATAAGTGTTTTTCCAATGTAGTCGTATGACTATTATAATATTTAATTTTAAAATAACTATGTAAAATTTAAGGGGCGTAAAGGAATTAAAATACCAACTAGTGTGTTGTTATTAGTACTGATGAAACTAAAAAAAATATATTTTATTGCGTCTATAGTGTGAAATGTTATTTTTTGGTTACCCTTGTAAACCAAATTGATAAAAGTTCTCAAATAAGAAGTACAAACATTAAAGTTTTAATATTAATTATTGAAATAAAAAAATAAAATAAGGTACTTACATAATTTTTATAAAATAACAAATACCTAGGAATTCCAATAGCGCCCTGGTAAGATTTAAAAGAAATTTAAGTTATTAATCTTCAATTTCTACAATAAAAATCAACACTTTAAAAAGATAGATAGGTAGTAATTCGTTTATAGCACAAGATTAAAGTTATTTAGCTTTTAACACGGTAAAGGAATGAATACTTCAGTTAGACCAATTAAAAAATCACAAGTCTTACATAAAAAGCTTTTTTGTTATTGTTGGTATGTAACGTAATGTATGAATAGAATACCAGCACCCCATCTCCCATGTATGGCTAAGGCGACTAAAGGAAAAAAACCGAAGCACGGGCAGTCCATCGATGATCCTACAACAGCTTAGTACAACAGCCATACTGCGATCTCCAATCTGCCTGCCAAGTGTGACAATTATGACAAACCAACTAGTATGATCATGGCTAAAATTTACCTATAAATTTAGCTAAAATTGGCCTAGTTTGCTCTTTGGTAGCGGTCAGGAAAATGTGGGGCAAGGAGCACTAACTAAAGTTGATCCCGGGCCAACGAAGCTAGAGCAGGAATTGAGTTCGTTACGGTAAAACATTATTGTTGAGGAGAGAGAACCACAATCCCAGGAAGGTTTCGGGTGTATAGTGAACAATTCCCTTCACAGCATTGTAAATACCGATATTATCACGGCAACGGTAGCGTGTCTTGTACGTCGATGAATCTAGCAGTATTTGTTAAAAGTTATACAAGTATGCGCTGCTACATATCAATACAGTCCAACGACAAAGTGGAGATTATGTATCCCGTGTTATGCATAGCTCAAAAACTTACGTCACAGTTGACATAAGAGATTTAAATGCGAAACGGTTAAATTCTGATATTAGCGACGGGATAACGCCAGAAGTGTGGAACAGAAGTTTGTTAGTACTGTTCTTCAGGTCATAAAATCAGCTGAAGAACATCTAAGCCACCTTTATAAATTGTTCTTGAAAGTCATCAAGAATCGTTTCGCGCGTAGGTTTGAGGTCTTCGCTCTACGAATTAGCTGTTTCTCGTAAAGGCAGAGTACCATGGATCACATACATGCTTTAAGGCAGGTAATATAGAAGACGGAAAAGTATAATCTGCCTCTTTGCCTAGCATTTGTGAACTATTGGAAAGCCTTTGAAGCTGGGTAGTACTGGTTATATCGAAGTGTTTGTAAAAAAAACGCCACTATGTCAGCTGGGCTACAGGATCAGACCTCGAAGGCTGCTGAGGACTGGGTTCAGAGAGGGTTATGTTATATCCCTAAAACTGTTTACCGCAGCCGCTGTGCACTCGAGTATATCTTCAAGACTCGGGACAGGAATGAACTAGGCATCAAGAGAAATGGTGAGTTCGTCAGTTGTTATCTTTTACTATAGAGTCAAATTAAAACCCACCGTGACGTTTAGATTAAGGAATACAACAAAAAGTGCTAGAAATCAATGCATATTGACATTTGACGTCGTACCCACTCAGATATAGTTACATTTTGATTGGCTGATTAAATAGATCAACGAATGGGTACTTTTAAAACATTATTTTTTAACAAATTCATACAAAATAATAATTAAAATCTGAGTTTTTTATAAACATAACATTAAGTTACGACCCTTACGACCTTCAGCTTTAGATACTGCAACAAATTTTTTTACGTCGTAAAGGACATATTGACAAAACCGTTTAAAAATCCTCAAGAATATTTTAATTTATTGGCCCTTACGCCAAAATGGAAAAATTAAATGTCCCTTAAAGCTTTTTTTTTAAATAAATTTCTGAGAATCTTTGGAAGATAGAGAGGTTTCAAATATACCATTCGATAGAGCGTGAAAAACTGAGTATAATGGCATCAAAAACGAAATTTCGAAAAATGTCCCTTACGACAATTGGCATTTCCATGATCGATATGGAGCTTTAGAATCTAAACCATGGCAATATCAAAAATGTGATCCGCTATGAATCCGGTTTTTCATTTTCATTTTCATGATACTAGAAACTAAACAAACTAGCTTGCCTGCTAGTTTGTTTAGGGCGTTGTTGTGTAGCTTTTAGATAAATACCTATACCTATGTATATGTAAAGTTAGTAAAAGTTAATAGATTATCTCATTTTTAACTTATTATAGGTACTATAGGTACTACACAGTGCTAACTAAGGAAGATTATCAATTATCAACTATTTCAATTATACTATTTTTTTATGTAGCCTTTATTGTGTCCCACTGCTGGGCAAAGGCCTCCCCCCTTGGTTTTGTTTTTTAAATATTGATTAAAAATTAGATGAACTAAAGGTAATCTATCATTATTAACGCAAACATTGTTTCAAACTTGGGGTTTTTAATCTACGTGTCCTGGTATCGGGCACTTTACCACAGTGAATATCATTTAATTTATCGAATCGCATCTAAAATCAATTAAGATCGATCGCTTAGTATACGTTACGTTATCACAATCACAAAGGCAATGACCGCCAAACAAAGGGGCAAATAAACCTTTAAATATTTATTGAATTCGTATCACTTTCCTTTCAAAATGCCATTGCCTTGACTAAACTCACAATACGATTATGGTAGCATTTGGAAACCGGGGCTCTTAACCCTGTAAGCTTTGTTTGTAAATATGTCGTTCTTTTTGTAATGTTAAACGGTGCGTGAGTCACCCGCTGTTTTGCAGGGTTAAAATTGCGATTTGGCGGGTATTTTTAATTTTGCATTTACTTTTTTCGTGAGTATAAAACGATCGCTAGAGCATTTTTTTCGTCTTGTCTTATGTCTTACCATATAATTACAAACGAATTGAGATGGTGTACCTATATGAAGCTATTACTCGTTTAATTAATTCACCTCCACATGTCTTTTTCACAGGGTAAACTTAAACTGCATTCTGCGATTACCTAAGAATTATGTGAAATACATTTTAATCAGTGCAGTGGCGTGACACTAGCGAGAAGAGATTTAACCCACCTCACCCTACAAACATCAATCCTATTTTTCTTTTCTCTCGCCACTATCTTAGCACAAAATAGATATAGGAGATCTTAGCCTAAAAGACGTCCACTGCTAGAGATAGGTCTCCCCAACAAATCACCACAAAAGTTCATATAAAGAGGATGTTTTGAGCCAGATAGAAGATAGATAGATAGATCTCTTTATTACAAACAATCAACTTAAAATATTACAATATTCTTAAATTAAAACGTTGATTGGATTACAATGTGCGGCCTTATCGCTTGAAGCTATTTCTTCCAGGCAACCTACAGGCTACTGTAGATGTAAAATGAAATGTTGACTTTTCTTTACTACTGTAGTGCAGCGAGTGCGCTAGTAAACTATAATTTTATGGCCATGTAAAAGGCAAGGCACGTAGTACCTTGAGTTTTAATTAAGACCGCCTGTACAATGAACTCGAAAATGTGAAACTGGTATGTAGCGTCACCGTCGGTTCCTACGAGACGATGAATGACGCATTTTTCTAGACGTTGCTAAATGTAGAGAGAGACTTAGAAAATTTTACTGATTTGTTTTTGTTTTGATAGCTAATGCCTAATTTAGTTGACCATTTATCATTTTAGAAAAAAAAAAACATGGATATAAGTAATTTAATATGTAGCAAAAGGGATGTTGTATGACATTGATAAAAAAAAAATAAAGTCGCAACTACCAGAACTATGCACATAGTGATAGTAAAAGTTACTTCTAATTACGATCAAAACAGAGAGAAGAGAAGACAATAAATAAAACACAGATAATGCCGACGTAACATACATATTATTATAACCCTATGTTGTTGCCAGACCGGACATAAAAATGTATGTAACATAAACAATTAGGCTGTTTCCCCGCAATCACGGCTTATTCACACTTTTATCGATGTTATAGGGGCGTACGGTACGTTCAGCTTACTCCATATTCACGCGATTTATGATCAATTTGTAAAAGTGCCAGTTTTATGGCACTCCATAAGTGAACGTAACGATACGATAATACAGGGCTCCCTGCCTGGCAACAGGATTAGCGACGCTCCGCTCCGGCATTGTCAATACGGCGTATAATTGAATTTTAAAGTTTTCCCTTTTAACTGTAACATCACCTGCGCTCAAGAAAGCGCTAAGAAAAAAATATCTAGAGCGGATCCCCTGCAATATTTGGCGTCTCGTTACTCAATGTCTTGTGCTCCCTTTATCCGCGACGCTATTGTTTGACCCGGCCCGTTTCTAATCAGTCCTTATTTGCAGCCAGATAGTATTGATTTACGACTGATACGTTTTGACGGTTATCGCTTTTTGAAATTGGAACGAATGGCGTCTTCCCGCCAGGTGCGGGCTAGCATTGTTCGTGTCGCGCACAATGCGTGCGAGATTTGCACAAAAACCGTCTTAAAGGGGGTTGCGGATAGGTGAAAAAAAAAAATGATGCAGGGAAACGTAAGAAGGTAGCGACCGGGTGCCGCGGCCGCCGCTGCCTGGCTGGCGGACCGTGGTCGCGTGCGCGCTTTGAATTTAATTAGGTTTTTTACGCGCGCCGCAATCCGCGTTGCGCTTTGTCTGTTTGTTGTTTTTTTTTCAGGCATGCCTATGGATTTCTGAGAAATTGATCTAGCGTTGCCGCTATGCGTTTGTTGGAGTACTCTTCGTAGTTACCATCACTTAAGTGAACACAAAAAATGAGTACGACGACAGACGGTCTGTGTCGATAAGTAAGTAAGTACATCTGAAGAGTAAACAACAATCCATGCAGAAATTGCTTATGATTTAATTAGTTTTCTTTTTTTGCCAAAAGCAAAAGAAAGACCGGTATTTGAGTCCATTAACTGGCAATTTTGAACGAGACTGGTCCGGTGTTCGCGCCAGTGTTTCGGTTATAACCTGGCCTAACCTTGGCCGGTGTTGTTGCACCCTGGTCCCCTGAGGCAATGCGATTTCTTTATCGCCTCTTCTCAGATAATTACGGAATTCTGACTGCTGATCGTTTCTCTTTCTCTCTCTAATCTTGTGCAAAGAATCGATGCCGCGTCGGCTGATGGATTAATTTAAATATTTTTGGCGCACTGCAAAGTGCATTGGTTTTTTTAAAATCGATTTTGTATCGACTTTTAATCTGAATTATCATTGATGTTCTTAAAACATTTTGGTTCAGAGCTTATGGAAGACGTGTGCTTTGACAGGGTCCGTGGCTTTGACTGTTTAGTAATCTTTTTTTACTCTAAGTTTAAGTTTGAGAACTAGCGGCCGGTGGTGCGAAGCTACCATCCGCGGGATTATGCCTGAACGCCTCTAAGGCCATAGCCAGCCTAGCCGAATCCGGCAAGGATACGCTCACTTTGGAGCCCCTCGGGTCGGGAGGCTCCAAACCATGTGACTTTTACTTAAATATTAACCCACTGCTTTTTAAATTTTAAAAATGAAACTAGTCGAGGGGTGTCGTTTAACAATTAAACTTTTAAACTAAAATACTCAATTACCATTTTTCTTGCGAAAATCGTAGGTGATTTACCATAACGTTGTCAGTATCATTTAGCTCTATAAACATCAGCGTGATGATGTATTATTTCCAACCATCCGTACCTGCCAGCCCTCCACCATACTCAAGCATTAAAACTCTGACTAAACGTTCATTTAGAGCCGTAGGTTATTGTGCTTAAAAAGTCGATTCAGTTAAATGCAGTGCGGCAGTGCAATTTCCTCACAAAATAACTGCGCAGTAGCATGCGATAAAAATTCCCTCCCAAATGTTCCCTAACTGTTGGTTCGCGAAGGAATAGGGCAATGCCAGACAACGAAATTGTTCCGCTGGTTTATGTGTCCTAATTTTGAAGGGGATGTGTTGTTATAGGGGGGCACCGACACCTACTGGCGCCATTGGCGTAAATGCATAAATTTGAATACCTACTTATATTTAGTTTGGACACTTTTTTTAAACTCTAAATAGTTTGTTAGGAGAGTACCATTTAGTAACTTTTTTGGGTTTCGAATTCGAATCCTAAATTCATTCCTTTTGGTGACTGACAGCAAATGTAAGTACAACGTAATCCTCTAGAGCTAGAGAGTCTTCCTATTTATCCGTGACCGCAAATAGTATGGAATAACTATTAAAAGTGAAATACATATTATTTGATGCTTTGTAATGGCTCTTGCTGATTGGAAGCCACACATTTCACTAGCACCTCTCGTAAAGTTACTTTATATTGCATTTAAATATACTTTTTGGTCGTATATAGATAGAATACGTGACGTAGTTTGGTTGGACATGGGTCGGGTACATCGTCGGCACCGCGGGTAGTCTCATTGTTACGTGACGTTTATGAAATGTCATTGATGATGCCTTCGTCAAAATGTGATGTGTTTGATTGAATTATTAGTTTGGTATTTACTAATGGTATAGACTTTTTACCTCTCTTGCCAAAGTTACTATTTGCGTACCTGTCGCAATTAAAGATTATTGAAATTAAGGCGACGAATAGGAAAATTGAGAAGTGCAAGCGCAACATCTTTACAGAAATAAGTCTGGGAAGTCTCTGGTTACATTTTAAATTTCAACAAATTTATGCATTTAATGTTGATTTAGGCTACGGGGCGTCTCATTGTTATTAATGATGGCAATGTATCGCTCGAACGCACCGTGATCTATCCATCCAGGAAGTTTGGAAGTATCCAGTGATTGGCACGTCAATTGAAATTGACACAAACTGACATCTACTACGGTTAATCTCGCCATCGTTCAGGATTTGTCCGTTTTGTCGGTCGTTTCGCCGCAAACGTCACAACGTTGACCGATTGTCGAATTCTGAATGGCTCGTCCTAAAATAATATTGGCATTGCATTTTTACATGAAAAGGTTTGGTGATCGGAGCGGTTGATTTGATCTTTTTTTTTTTTCTGGTTACGTTTACGGTTCTATTTGTTATGCGTTTTTGTGACGGTCGTCCGGTATTGGGGATCGGTAGATGTGACTACAGGATCCCTTTTATTGGCTTGTCAATAGACTGATGCCCCGACTTTTAAATAATACTTACAATGAAAATCTAAATCAGTCTTCAAATAAACTGTGGTAGTTCGTTTCAGTCGAAATTGTTACTACTTAGTTGGCGGAACTAGAAGACCTATTTCATTCCTAGATTAGCTTCTGTAACCAGAAAGAAGAGCTTGCCTAGGTCCTTCTTCAATCCTCCTCCTGTCTTGTCCCTCTTCGCTTTCTACCAGAATTTTATCTCTGTTGCTCTTCTTTACTTCAGCCAGGTCCTCCTGTCTTGGACTAGATGTTTTAGAACATTCTAGGCATCGATTAATTAGAATATATTGTTTCAAAATTATGAGGAAGCATTTGTGCTTCTACTGATTGCTCAAAAAAATTATAAGTGGTTAAAAAAGACCAGAAAAACTTGCACTACAGGCTTTAGAACCATTGTGCTTTTACCCTTTATTTCTGGCCTATGATGCTTCTTATTCATAACATTATACCCTCAATTAAGCAGACAGGTATTAGGTGGGTGGACCATATCATACTGGGTGTTTCTGACAAGGCGGTAATAAATGAAAGGAGGGATTCAGCTCACCATAACAAACAACTTTCCTAAAGAAACATGGGTCGAAATCTCAAAACTAAAATCACCTGTTCCACACATTTGTTTGATCAGCTGACGGGGTCAATGTACGGGACAGCTGATTTCTGTTTTGATATTTCGACCTATGTTGCTTAGGGAAAGTTTTTAGGTATGCAGAAACACCCTGTATATTTAAAGGTTTGGCTCATCACTTTATTTGATTGGGCTAGTTAACTCGTTGGTGTCATGTCAAATCAAACCTACGCTTTAAGTATTATTTCGTGAGTAGCATTTATAATAAAAATCTGTGCGCAATACGACATAAAGTACCGATAAAAAGATTTGACGCTATGTTTTAAACATTGTGGATATATAATTCTAGTTTTGTCAGTCATTTAGAAATAATTTTGTCGTGTGCCGCTGTTATATATCTATTTGACATAAAACTAACAATCTCTTCTTTAGCGAAGTTCTATGTTATATTTTTGTGACTTTCGTGCTAGCAATGTATGGTTTGAGCTGAAAAGGTCTCTCGGACTAAAAGGTTATGGTTTTTTAAAAAGTAAAACCATAATTTTATGGCGAAAATATTATGATGTCTGACAAATTGTTTGGGGGATTACTTTTTTTTATAACTCTCATTGTGTATGGGCGCCTTTTGTATGAAGCTTTAGGCCACACGGTTTGTAAGGATTAGCGTTTCCTTAAAGATACGATGAATAGAATTATTCTATCAGTTAAAACATCGGTTCGTTTCGGTGCCCCTTTTGCTACGGAATATACCTCATAATATTGTGAAATAACTTTTGATCTATTTGCCTAGGGCGAAGCTACTTTGGATCTTATTATTCCTTGCTAGGACTAGTCCTCGGGAGAATATTATTGGAAATGAAAACTTAATTATGTTGGTAAAAACAAAACGGCAGCGTGTCATTATCAATTCAAGAATGCTGAAGGTTTACCATGAGGCTATGTTGCGTTGCGTAATTAATCCGGATTATGAGAAGGTTGTAATTATGGTTTATTTTATACAGTAACGTCACGTATCGCTTCCGCGTCGGAATCCGACCGTTGGGCAGAAGGCGACTGGCCCACGAGCCACGGTCGTGAGAGACGGGCGTTTTGGATTCGAGCGAAGCGGAATATAGCAATTGATAACAAACGCATTGCATTACAAGATTCCAATAGTTGTTTCAATAAAGGTTATATAAGTTAGCTTTCAGTTTTAAAATCTAAGGAATATACTGTTTGTTGCTAAAAGTGTAAATTTTTAGCAATAAACCGCATATTTCTTTGATATTTTTCCTGAAAGCTACACAACAGTGCCTTATAAATTCTAAGCAAGATTATCAAATTCAAGTTTTTCCAAGATTGGCGCTAGTATCGCGGTTGGCGCAGTCTTGAACAGAAATTATGATGGTGATCAAAAGTAGGTATTCTAACCAGGATTATCAGGATCTCTGTTCATATCGTGTATGATTGATTTTACCGACAAACATTTACTGGTTGAATGGATGTACAATTTTTACAAATAAAATACTCTGTAGTTAAAACAATCGTAACGCAAAAAGCATTTGTTGTTGACAACTGTTTGTTTTTTTAAGTGTCAGCCTTTCGTATTCCTATTTACATTTGCGAGACTTCGCTTTTGGAATAGCTGTATAATCTCTTAGGCTACGAACGCACAAGCGTGTTTTAACGGTTTTTTATCCGCTGGTGCGCACACTTCCATAGGATTCAGTATGCTACATAAAATCCGCTCGGCAAAAAACCGCCTGTGCGTTCGTAGCCTTAGCGCTCATGCCCCTGGCCCATGTTGCGCGCGCACGACAAGCTATTATTCGCGCCGCGCGCGCTTCGCCTAGCGAATATTTTTACGTGATAATCTTTTTGAAGTGTAACTTACACGGCGGATAAAAAAGCTAATTACTCGGAGCCTGCTTCCGGTGATATTTTAGTGGCGATTACTCTATGGTTCGAAAAGCATGCTCGAGTTGTTTATGGAGCTCGTTTTCTTATAGAATTTTTCTGTTTAATGAACTTTGGTACAACGTAATGAATGCAAATTGACTGTTAGGGCTGTGGATTAGTTCGTTATTTATTTCGTATTTCATGTTTTTCAGTATAATCATTATTATTACTATCAGCCCACACTTTTCCACTGCTGAGCAAAGGCTTCTTATCCCCTTTTCCACACTTCACTGTCCAGGCCTGTCTTGCGCTCCCTGTTTCTCCCTCCATCGTTTCCTGGGGCGACCACGTCGTCTTGGCGTGTTTCTGGATCCTCTCAGTGGCTCTCCTTGCCTATCAAATGGAGTTCATTGGGGTGGCCGGGCTAATTCAGCAACTTTTTGAGCTTCATCAAGATTAGGGTTCTTGCTTGCAGTTCAGTATTTCGTTGTCTTTTTTTCTTTAAAATAAACTAAATATAATAATTCAATGCATTAAATTCTACTATCGGTTTCGGTTAAATTAATTCTAGACTTTTTGCTCTCCTATAGAAACACGTAAATTTATAGTCTTTTAAAAGCAACGTTCCGTTTCACTTGCATGGAGTTGTTGTTCTTGAATCTAAACGAATGTTTTGCTCCTACAAACCATACCTCAATTAGACCCAAAGCCGACAGAGCCTCGTTCTTTGAAAAGCTAAATATTTATGCTGCACAAAAAAAAGTGATAAATATTTAATACATAGATCGTTAGAGCACGCGAGCTAGTCTAGACGGGAAGTAGTAACACTTTTTTTTGAGTCGTAAGTCATAATAACGTAACGTATGAAATCTGGTCCCCCTTAGGTCCTCTAATCCGGATTTTTGCCGCCGCGGCAGACCGTGTCCTCTGACATTTTAATAAAAATACGTTTTACTCAAAACAACTTTAGATTTATATTCTCATTCAATATTAAATAGAGCTTGGAAGCGTATAATTTTGCTATCGTCGACCTTTTCAGTAAGTTACCCTACTGAAAAGGTTTTAATAGGTTTAGTATAAATAAATATTATCATTATCATCTTATGATATTGTCTATTACATCAAAAATACTATAATGTATTGATTTTTTTTGAGATCTAATTTCACTAATTTTCGCCTTTGCTATGAATCCTAAAATAAATGGTTTAATTAAAAAGGCGCCTTTCAGAAAAGCTCGTACAACACAAGCTTGATCGGTTTCATAATTTGCACTTTAATCGAGCCGTGTTGTCTGTTTGCATGCAAGGGGATAATTTAGCTTCGTGTGTGAAGGAACGGTCGCGACCGGCCATTGAGCCAGAGTACGGACATGCGAAAAAAAAGTCATCCTATATCGGATTCCCAGAAATTATATATATTTGCAACCCTTATTGAATTTCAATTAATAGATCGCTTAATTGTGATTGGTTTCGGATGAATGAACGACTTATTAAACATAAACAGTCCAGATTATTGGAGTATGGATGAATGCCGCCAACGCCGCGCCGCCGGACGACGCCTCAGTTCCCCGTCTGACAGATCGAATCCGCGCCGAATTTTGAATTGAGAATGCGTGAGAAACCGCCGCGTCGCATCTCAAATTACTGCGAACGCCGACCGGCCAAGACGTGAATGGCATAAAAAAAGAAAAAAAAAAATAACAAGCATTTTTTTTTGCGCTCGACTTGTTTCGCCGAATTGAGTTGTGTTTTCTTTTTATTTTATGTTCGTTTCTTGTTAATCAGCTAAATAGGTTAATGGATGGGGACCTTAACGATGTTAGTGTTTGAAACGTTTGTAATTTCCGTTCGAGCGCTGCTTAGTTATTATAACATATTGGTGGGCATTAACTTTTTATTTGCCATTCAACTTCACAATGTTTTGCTAATGCGTGCTATAGTCTGCACTTAAAACTTTTTAGTCCTTCTAGTTTAATACTTTAGTTCTCTTATCAATCAATTGATCGAACCCGCTGCTTCGCCCAGGCTTTATCAGTTTTTAAGTAAACTTAAGTTCTCGTGGGATTTTAGGATAAAAATTATCTCAAGGATTTTAGTTACAAGACTTACAATAAAAGCAACTCTGAACCTAGAATCCAAATTTCCGAGTTCCGATCGGGAAATAAAGCAAAGCTTAATCAATGAGAACTTTGAGAACCATTAGGAATTCCTAATTATTTTTGTCGATGTCCATTTAAAACTCCCGTGTTGATCATTGAAATCAGGGACCATTAGGGACCCTCGTATTTCAATAAGAAAAAGACTATGAAAAACTGTTAACTTAGGTGGCACTACGTTCCTGTCCTAGAATGAGAGAATCGAATACAACAATAACTTGTATTTGATAGCGCCATCGCCTCAAAGCCTCAAGCCTCTTGTAAAAGCCTGCTCGGTGTGGTCTAGCCTACATTTATCAGTCGTTGATTGACTATGAAAAACTGAAAACTTAGGTGGCACTACGTTCCTGGCCTAGAATGAGCGATCGAATACAACAAAATTTGAATTTGATAGCGCACTCGGTCTCAAAGCCTCAAGCCTCTTGTAAAAGCCTGCTCGGTGTAGTCTAGCCTACATTTATCAGTCGTTGATTGACTATGAAAAACTGAAAACTTAGGTGGCACTACGTTCCTGGCCTAGAACGAGCGAATGTAATACAACAAAATTTGAATTTGATAGCGCACTTGGTCTCAAAGCCTCAAGCCTCTTGTAAAAGCCTGCTCGGTGTGGTCTAGCCTACATTTATCAGTCGTTGCTCACTCTATCGGGCCCAACACGATCGAACGGTCCATTCCGCATGTCGGGCTATGTGACATGACAGTTGGAGCCTTTGTCGGCTCGATATAGTGTCGTGTCGACTCGTTGTGGGATTGAAATGCAACTGTTAGGTGATGTGATTTAGAAAACGGCTCATTGGTCTTATCATTGAAATCTTAGACCCTTATAATGATCCCACCAAGCTTTTTATTGCAGCATTTAGAAAGGGCTAGCATTTATTGCAGCATTTAAATTTAGCTGCGGGTCCACGCTGGATGCAGGCCACCTGCGATCGGTACAGATGGAGAGCCTTGAGGGAGGCCTATGTCCAGCAGTGGACGTCCTACGGCTGAAATGATGATGATGATTTAGAAAGGTAGGAATTCTCGTCAATAGAGTCAGACTTTGTCAGTGGGTCTTTTTCCGGTCTGGATGGCTATGAACATTGAAAGCATTTTGCCAAGTGAAGTCGTTGTCAATCTCTTGTTTTTTGATAATTTTTTATAATGATTCTAACATGTCTAGAAGAACGAAAGTCCACAAATCATCATTTTCATAATATTGTGTTGACATTCGGATTCCAGTCGGTTCAAAAAAATACAGTCGTTTTGAACACAAGTTTTCAGTTCTAAGATTCCGTTACAAACATACACAATGCAGGTGAAGCTAATAAAAGCGTGTTAAAAGGAATTAATTTAATGTCTTTAGATTAATCTACTATAAAACTTGTGCTGAGTTAAATAAATCATCAATACATAAAATAAAACAAAGCCGCTGCCCGCGTCTGTCCCTATTTATGCTTATATTTAAAACTATGCAACGGATTTTGATGCGCTTTTCTTTAAAATATAGAGTGATTCAAGAGAAAGGTTTATATGTATAATTCATAACAACATAGTAATTAGGTAAGGCGGTACGAAGTTCGACGGGTCGACTAGTTACGAATAAAATCACAGAACTGTAGAAGAGGCAAATTGAAGCCAAGTTTTATTCCAAGTTTCTAAAGGCGATAATTTGATATTTGATCGCTTTCCCAACTCAACCCTTGGAAGTTTAAAGTCACGGAATGTTCTCGATAAGCCGATGTCAGAATTCCTGTTTTCTCGTCCAAGGTTGGTTTGGGGGCACTTTGATAGCGTCACGCCAAAGTTTTGCCTGTCAAAGGTTATCGACGTGTGTTTTGCGTTTCGTGTGTAATGGATGGAATGGAGTTTGGTTTTGCCTTTGGAATTTAGGGAAGAATGTTACACACACGTTACGTTTTAGTTAGGAGGTACAGAAGTGGTTGGAGTGATTCTATACATAATTAAATAATACGTATCACAGTCAGAGCCCCTTACACATACAAAGACTTACTATACTAGACACCCACGCCAAAAAGCAATGGATATCCATCATAACATTGTTCGCCTCCGTACTCCGAAGTCACCGTCTACGTATCTGTCAAAATTGAGCAACGGAGGTTGCTCATTAACTACAGCTATATTTTCCCTTATTATTTTTTTACATTTACCCATACTACGTTTTAAATATTTGTCAAACATTTTTACTTTTGAAAATGTGTTTACACCCACCACCCTCATCACCTAGGTCACAGTATAATAAATAGTACAACATACAGTATTATAAATAGTATTCACATATATGGGCACTCCCTGCCTCCCTCAGCAAGCCTCTGGTTTACCGCTCAGTACAAATAAAGCAGCGTCGCACGTCTTATATCAATATCACTTACACAAGCACGATACGCACGAGGTTTACACGAGTTTCGGCTGTGCGCGATGCAACGCGCTTTTTTCTATGAAGTGTCCGAGGTGTGGTTAGGTGTTAACATATTAAATCAGTCGAGCGAGGTGGCTCTGTATTTTTTTTTCTTCTTTTAAAGCTGAAAGATATTATATGATCGAGACAATATATCTATCTCTGAAGACAAACCCGTCAGTAACTACCTACATGTATTCAGTTTACTTATTTAATATGAACTATGTCTGGTTGCGCGTCAGCTACGCGGAGCTGAATAAAAAAATGGCGTTTGAATTTTTAGTGGACTGTATGAAAATAAATCTATATTTGAGACACTTGTGAAATAAGATATTTAGGAAATGCACAATACCTTTATGATCTTCTCTAAATGATCTTCTGCATGGGCTTCCAAGTTCGGTTGCGTGGTTCTTTCTTGTTTGAACAGGAACCACACCCAAAGGCCGGCGCCGGCGTCGATGAAAAGTCTTTGTAGAGTAAATATCCTGATGCATTCACTCACAACAGTTTGTATGTACTTCACAGTTATTAGTAAAGATTTTAGATGCCAATTCACAACAGGAACACAAGATTATAACGTTTTTCCACAATATTACAAGGAGCGTATATTCGCGTGGGCGAGCGGCCATTCCAGAACTGCTCGGGGTTCTCACGTCGTTAGCGTCCTCTTGATGGATTGAGGATAACGCATGTCATAGGTCGATAGTTTACGACCTATCGAGTGTAAGCATTCTGTCTCGCTCACTCTTAGACGCTGCGGTATTGTGCGAAAAGGAAAGGAACAAGGGAAAATTCACAAGTGTCAACAAATCCTATTCAGTTTAAACTATAACGAAAGCGCGCGAATTTTAAAGTAAAGTTTAATATTAAAAATGACAAATTAAATAGTTCTGGCGTAACCATTCCCCCCCAGCTTGAAGGGAACTTCAAAAAAAAAAAAAAAACTAATTCTAATTACAATTACGAGAAAAATAACATAACTATTGGCTGGGTAAGGGACACACGCGTACGACTGGACGCAGGTATGTTCCGGTCATTGTTTTTACACGAACCACACGGGTTATACCATCTTTACCGGGGAACACCTCTTCAACAACCGCCAAAGGCCAGTGCAGGGGAGGTGCATTATCGACTTTAAGGATTACCTCTGTACCAACCACGATAGGACTTGCTGTTGTGTTCCATTTTTGTCGCGTCTGAAGAGTATGCAAATACTCTGAACTCCAACGCTTCCAGAAAGATTGGACCAACCCATCAAGTAAAGAATGTCGCGATAACAAATGCAGATTGTCAGTATTAGTAACTGGTGCAGGCAGTATTTTTAACGGAGTGTAATTCAAAAAATGTGCCGGTGTGCAAGTGCAAGAGGTTCAGATGGGTCGCTCGAAAGAGTTCGACAAAGCGGTCTTGTATTCATAACTGCTTCAACTTGCGCAAGAACAGTACTCAATTCTTCGAAAGACAAGACTTGATCACCTATAACACGATATAAGTGTGTTTTGAGACTTTTCACATTGGATTCCCAGTCACCTCCAAAATGACTGGCAGCAGGTGGATTAAATGACCACGTAATACGGTTTTTTGCAAGTTCGTTCAAAAATTCGGCGTTATAATGCTCGGATTTTAATAAACTATCCAATTCACCAATCGCTCGCTTAGCGCCAATAAAATTTGTACCATTGTCAGAGTACATATGGCTAACTGGCCCACGTCGTGAGAGAAATCTCTTAAAGGCAGACATAAAACAAGCCGTGCTCAAGTCTCCAGCAAGCTCTATGTGAACGGCGCGGGTAGTTAAACACACAAAAAGACATACGTATGCCTTCGTTGAACGGATACCTCGACCACGCGTTAAAGTGACTTTAAATGGTCCAGCAAAATCTGTACCAGTATGAACAAATGGTTTTGCAGACTGATTGACCCGGCACGTTTTTAGATCAGCCATTTGAGGAAAATCTGGTTTAGGCCGAACGCGAAAGCAGGGTACGCATTTGTACACTCGGGAACGCAATACCTTGCGTGCGGACAAGATCCAATATTTTTGGCGCAAGATTGACATAAGCAAATTAGGACCAGCATGGCAATTAACCTTATGGCAATCGTCTACCAAAAGGTCTATGATATGGTCCCCTTTAGGTAATAAAATGGGATGTTTCCGATTATATTCGAGTTCAGAATGTTTTAGCCGACCCCCCACTCGTATTAAATCTTTCTCCAAAAAGGGATTAAGCCGCTGTACCGCGCGACTACAATTTTTACCTTCTTGCAAATTCTTAAATTCTTCAGAAAAATGCTTGCGTTGAATTTCTCGGAGCACCTTAACCTCCACAAACTCCAAATCCGAAGCCAGGATATATACACGTTGCGGCAACAATTTTAGAAACCGATAAACGTAAACTAGACAACGCAGAAGCCTCAGCCAAGATGACATGCGTTTTGCCAAATTAATGATTACAGACTCCTCCAAGACTTCACCCGTCACAAAGACGTGTTTTTTCTCTTCTGGTGGCTCTAAGACAATACTGGGGTTGAATGCTGTTATTGGCCATTCAGATGGATTACGCCCTGCCCACGATGGACCAGTAAACCACAAAGGATGCTCTATAATCTGCGCGGGAGATAGACCACGTGAGAGACAATCTGCAGGATTATCCTTGCCCGACACATGAAAGAAGTTCGATGGTGATAAATCAGCTTGTATTTTCGTGATTCTATTGGCTACAAACGTATTCCAACGATGCGGTGATGAATGTATCCAGCAAAGCGCGACAGTAGAGTCCGAAAACGCAAATATATTATTTAGAACAATGCGGTTACTGCAAGCATCCACTATGGTGCGAATAAGCCTGGCCAACAATAGAGCCGCACAAAGTTCAAGTCTAGCAAGAGATATGTTTTTTACCGGAGAAACTCTCGATTTTGCGCTAACTAAGTGAATTGAAGCAGTGCTACCATTTTGAACGTTAAGGTAAACTACACCCCCATATGCTTGTTCACTCGCGTCAGCAAAGCCAACGACCGTTACAACACTCTCCTTTATAATACCTACATGACGAGGTATTTTGAGCTCGTTAATTTGTGGCAGTTCATCCCGAAACTTTATCCACATTTTAACAACGTTATCTGGGGGATTGTCATCCCAATCGCAGTCACAGAGCCAAAGCTGTTTAATTAACAACTTGGCGTATAAAACCACAGGCGCTACAAGGCCAAGTATATCCCATATTTTTGCAACACATGATAGGATTGCGCGTTTTGTGCACTTCTCAGCAGGAGTATAAATTTTAAAGCTAAACGAATCAGAGACCGGTGACCAACACAATCCAAGTACTTTTTGTGACTCAGTCACATCAAACTCCTTAACCGAAGAAAGTCTATGAGAAGGAGGCACCGAATCTACAACACGATGCGAATTACTACTCCACTTGACCAAATCAAAGTGACCCTTTTTCATTAGGCCTATAACTTCGACAGCGGTCTCTATACCCTCCTCCTCACTATCAACACTATAGACGTAATCATCCATGTATAGGCCAGACTCCAAAGTTTTTTTCGCGCGGGGAAAATTGTGACCCTCATCTGAGACAAGCTGCTTCATTGTACGTAACGCATGAAAAGGGCTTGACTTTAAACCAAAACAAACCCTATTAAAGTGGTACACTCTTAATGGTTCATTTGGGTCAAATCTGTAAAGTATCTGCTGATATTTGCGATCTTCTTCCCTAACTCCAATACATAAGAACATATGCCGAATATCAGCAGACAACGCAACTCGAAACAAACGGAAGTTAAGAATGATATTAAACAAGTTTCCCTGCAAGTTTTCTCCATTATACAGAATATCATTCAGCGAAACAGATGTACTTGTTTTCGCACTTGCGTCGAGGACGACACGCAATTTTGAAGTGACTTTATCCTCCCGAATGACGCCGTGGTGCGGTATAGTGTACGAAGGCCCCTTGCTTCCTTCAATGCCTGTAGGTGCGGGTGATAGATAGCCCTTCTCCAAATACTCATTTATTACTCCATCATAAGCTTGTTTTAGTTTAGGTGACGCCTGTAGTTTGCGCTCCAAACCATAGAATCTCCTTTTAGCTGTTTCCATTGAGTTTCCGAGAGAAGCAACATCCTTCTTAAAAGGCAGAGCTACCGTGTATCTACCGTCTGAATCCCGAGTAGTGGTGTTCACAAAAATATCTTCACACAACTTGTCATCGGGGCTTATAAGATGTGGTGCATTCACTTCTTCCAGCTCCCAGAACCTTTTAACAACAGACTCTAGTGGCTGCACAGAGCAGAAGAATGCACAACTACTTCCACTTTCAGCAGCGACAGGGGCTGTACCCATTAGAACATAGCCCAAAACGGTTTGAAGGGCACACAGTGACAAAGAGCATGACTGACTATCAACCTTGTGGGTCAGTAAGAGGTGCGGGTAGAGGGAAGCTCCAATTAGCATGTCTATACCCCCTGGTTCAGCGAATGTATCGTCTGCTAACGGCAATTTTACGAAATCTGAGATAGCAGATAAATCCACCTTTGTACTTGGTAGGCTATCAGTGACCTTGTCTACCACTAGTGAATCAATCACAAAACTAGTGTCGCGATCAAAACGCGAGAAAAACTTCATGCTTACCATGCCTTGTGTAGATTTTGTTGACCCACCTATACCCTTTACTACTGAGGCATTAGCCTTTGCTGTCAACCCCAAACGTTCACAGCAATCAGTAGTAATAAAATTACTCTGTGAACCACTATCCAACAACACACGCAATAAGTGTTCATTCCCATACGTGTCATATGCTGCTACCCGTGCAGTTGCAAGAAGTACTGTTGTAGGTGGTTTGTGAGGAATAACCTTGTTTGATAATGAGCACAAAGAAACTTCATCAGGCCTCGGCATGGATTGAAATTGAGGATGCGACTCTTCATTCGGCATTCCAGTCAACTCGGACGGCATGCTTGTGAACTCTGAAAATGCATATGTAGATGTGGTAGGCGTGGAGGATGTCCCCACAGGTGAGTTGACAGTTGTGTCATTTGACCTATCAAAATGAAGCGTGGAATGATGTGCGTTATTACATTTACAGCATCGCAATCCTGATTTGCACATGTTGGATCTATGTTTATCGCTCAAACAATTGAAACAAAAATTATTTGCCTTAACAAATCTGTACCTATCATAGGCTGTCATTTTCTGAAAGACTTGGCACTTGTATAACTGCTCATGTTTAGCATTACACAAGGAGCATTGCTGCGTACCAGCTACTTCTGTTCCTGTGTTGACGTATGATTGTGTAAACTTGCGTGGCCCAGACATGTCCCCATGTCGACGATCATTTTTCTTTATAGCTTCCATGTTTGCCGCTGAACTTCGTTGCAATATCTTAACATGGTCGCGCAGAAACAACATTAAGTTGTTAAATGAGGGAATGGTTGCGCCACGAGAGCTCAGCTCAAAGGTGCGTGCTGTTTCCGGATCCAATTTCTTTAATGCAAGATACAAAAACAAAAAATCTGTAAGGTCACTTATCTGAAGATTCTTTAGAGCAGCCACTGAAGCCGAAAAGCTGTCAACAAACTGTTCAAGATTGTTGGAGTTTGCACTATGCAAAGATTTCAAATTCAAGATAGTGTCCAAGTATGTAGTTGCTAGAAGCCGTTTATCCTCATACTTAGTGACAAGAGCTTCATATATAAGAGTGTAATTCTCTCCACATGGTGTAACTCCAGCGCACACCTGTTTGGCCTTTCCTGTCAAACGTCCAATTAAATAGTAAAGCTTCTCACTATCTGAAAGAAGATCATTGTCATGGACAGTATTTTTGAAGCTAGCAAAAAAGAATGGCCAAGCACTTGGTTCGCCATTGAATTCTGGTATTTCAATACGAGGCAGCTTGGGTCTCTCACTTCTGGGCTGGGCGACAATGGGTTTCACATCTTGATTTACTGGCGATGTCAATTCTTTACCAATACGTTGGACACGGCAGTATAAGTCTTCAAATGATAAGAGTGCCTGGTAGTTCACCGTATAATTCTCATCGTCCTCCAGCTCAAGTTCATTTATCTTGTCAACAATATTTTCAAAGTCGGACCTCAAGTTCTGGACTGTCTCAAGCTCATTCAAAAAGTTTTCTTTGACGGAAGGGTTATCTATGTCGCGAGAGTGATTGCAAATATGTTGCATTCGCATGAACAAAACATTCTTCTTTGCATGTAGAAGTGTTAATTTAGCTGCATTTGCCATTGCGAGCCTCGAAATTATAATCAGAAACGGAAAACAAGAACAAAACAACAAGTACCGATGATTGATTGACTGAAGAAATGCTGAAAAATGACAACCAACTTGACAACTGCCAATAATAACGTAAGTATAGCGAGAAATCTTCAATCAATCAATCGCACAACGAGCGGCGGGTTACGTTTCGTTACAACTATTTAGAAACCTAGTTAACAAAAACAACAAATAATACAATAAACCGAACGCACGGCGTTTGGGGCGGGCGCGGAAAAACAATAACACAACAAAACAAATTAACTAAACTATAAGTTTAACTATAAGTTTAGGGCGGGCGCGGGATAAACAATAAGTAATACGCTAAACTAGATTGTTTAGGGCGGGCGCAAATACAATACAAAAATACACCAAACTAAACCGTTTGGGGCGGGCGCGGGCGAAACAACAAACAAAAGATTGCGGGGAAATCAACAAAGCGGCGGCGGCGGGGTGTTCAAAATGCGGGGAATTCACCTAAGCGGTATATTCTACAAACATGAGTTCCGGTCGGTGGGTAATTTTACGGCTAATAACCTTCCTATTGTGGAACAAACAAACGACAAATACCTAGCACAATATCACGGCCGAAGTGACCAAAAAAAATGGTTGCGCGTCAGCTACGCGGAGCTGAATAAAAAAATGGCGTTTGAATTTTTAGTGGACTGTATGAAAATAAATCTATATTTGAGACACTTGTGAAATAAGATATTTAGGAAATGCACAATACCTTTATGATCTTCTCTAAATGATCTTCTGCATGGGCTTCCAAGTTCGGCTGCGTGGTTCTTTCTTGTTTGAACAGGAACCACACCCAAAGGCCGGCGCCGGCGTCGATGAAAAGTCTTTGTAGAGTAAATATCCTGATGCATTCACTCACAACAGTTTGTATGTACTTCACAGTTATTAGTAAAGATTTTAGATGCCAATTCACAACAGGAACACAAGATTATAACGTTTTTCCACAATATTACAAGGAGCGTATATTCGCGTGGGCGAGCGGCCATTCCAGAACTGCTCGGGGTTCTCACGTCGTTAGCGTCCTCTTGATGGATTGAGGATAACGCATGTCATAGGTCGATAGTTTACGACCTATCGAGTGTAAGCATTCTGTCTCGCTCACTCTTAGACGCTGCGGTATTGTGCGAAAAGGAAAGGAACAAGGGAAAATTCACAAGTGTCAACAAATCCTATTCAGTTTAAACTATAACGAAAGCGCGCGAATTTTAAAGTAAAGTTTAATATTAAAAATGACAAATTAAATAGTTCTGGCGTAACCAATGTCCCAGGACATATGGATCTGTTTTTTTCTCCCTGGGCACCGGAAAGCAATGCATCATATCAATTCTATAGAAATGTTTTATAAAAAAAAGTCCACCACGCGTCCCGTTGGATTATCCTTATTTACCTGGTACGGGTACGGGACAGGGCTCTTGTTTTTTGCCGCCAAATTGCTCTATTCAAAAGTAACACGTGCGATGCGAAATTACCAAGATTTGTTGGGCTCTCGTTGAATTTTTTATTTTATTAACTCTCGTGTCTTATGATTTTTGGGTTCCGTTGTTCCGTTCCAAGGAACCCTTATAGTGTCGCTAAATCCGTCTGTCTGTCGCCTTCATTTTTCTCAGGAACTATAGAAACTACACTTTGGGAATTTGCACACATCCTAATAATGGTAATTGGGTATGGTAACCGCCACACATAGAAAAATATACCGATATTTCTGCGGGTATGATAAAAAAACTAATAGCGCCATCTGTTGGCGAGTCAAAAAATAGCAACATAGGGCTCCACGGAACCTACATTCAGCGTGGCTTGACTCGCACATGGCTATTTATTTTTATATTTCTCTGTGAATTAAGCAAAATATTCCAGTAAGCAATTTCTGTACTTACAAAGTAATTGAATGATATAAATTAAATTAATTTATTTCTTTCGCGTTCTCTCTAGCTTTATGTTTAAGTAATAATTATATAAGTAAAATAACTTATTATTATTTAAAATAACTTTCCAGAAACTCCCAAAATATCCGATAAAACTGAGATGGTCCCGAAAAATTTGGGATTACACCAAAAATCCGGGACAACTCACCACTGGCGGGGCATAAAGACGCGCGTGCTCTCTATACATGATTTATAGTATAAGTAGGTATGCGCCGGGTGTGGCAGATGGGCCAAGATGCTCCCTATTCAATTGGCCATCTTAAAATCGGCACGGCTTTTTCTAGACATATCTGATCGTACTATTGTTACCGGCCTTATTGTTCGACCCTCTATGCAGAAAGTTGGATGTTTTTCTTAGGCAAATTGCATATTGGCGTAGTTTCTGGGAAAAAGGTACGGGATTAGTCTGTGGGAAAAGACATTTCACCCGGGATTACAGGATAGTGGTTTGTTTTGACATGGTTCTGAGTTGTTACTTGGAACTGACTAGAAGGCAATGCGGATGGGAAATAAACGTACAACAAATACATAATGTTCTTTGAAAATATGTATAGTAGATTCTAATTTCAAAATCAATAAGTTTCCAGAAATTATATAACGTGTTTGTGAAGTTGTATTAAGTTACTTTTGCATCGTAGATCATATAATTAATTAGTATAAAATTTACAATTGAATAACAAAAAAAAGCAATCTCAATGGGATAGAGTCTTGAAACCTTCATATAAAAACATGAAATTGCTAGCAGTGAAGTTTTATCCACTAAAAGGGTCCTCGTAAAAGCAGAACACGGTCAAATAAAAATCAATGAGCAACAGTTATGCGTACATTTACGTGTAAAGTGAATGAAACGAACCGGTCACGTTGAGTCGAGTATTCGCTCTTTAGTGCTAACTGGCTGAAACTATGAAAGTTTTTATTTATCACGAATATCACGATCGAGCAGGAAAGTTCACTAGTTTTTCTAACTTTTTCCTCAATCTAGGTACTATTTTTAATTTAAATAATATTTTGTTATGCAGGTCAATCCATTTTCCTGATACATGTTGATGGCAAAAATAAACTTTGCTGACAATAAATACAATTCCCTTTAATTAAATACTACATGGTACCAAAAATATGGCATTAATAAAATATGGCTCAAACAGAAAATGTTCAATTCATGAGAGAGAAAGGGAAATTTATTCCATGCAGTTTTAACGACTGTTTCCATTGGCGCTGAAAACACCAAAATACAACATGACACGTAATAGAGGTAATTCAACGCCACATAAAAGACTCCGCGGTACAGTATGTAGTATAAACTATTTATAAAGCTCCTTTTGGGTCGCCTTATTAGATTGTAAGTCCACTAGAGTTTGGACAGGCCAGTAACATGATTTGGTTTGGACGTGCTTTCACTTTGCGAGTCTGCCTGCTATGGGTGAGGCTCTGTGTTCTAGTTAGAATTATAGAACGGTCCCGCATAAATGGGGATTGCACCGAAAATTCGGGATTGTTGCTACCAACACTATTATTAAGAAAGTGTTCATATATTTAAAAAGAAATGTAGTTAGTGTGTTTTCTAGATGTAACTTTGTTTTTTTTTGAAAATAGTTTTCTTTGGGTATTAAAATATTGCTCCTAAACAATGGGCCGTATTAAAACTGAGATAATTTTACTCGGAAACCAGCCAGCAGTGTAAGTTAGACATGAGAACAGACAGACTAACGTCGCCATTTATATTTAGTAGGGGTGACAATGCCGGGACTACGAGTATATGGAAGTCATTCTGGCCACGTACGCGTTGTTTAGGGTTGTCAGGTTGAAAAGAAAATAAAAAGTAAAGTGCTCGGGAATCACGGTTGGTTTTATATTCAATTAGCTACCCAACTAGGTAATTTTAAAAGATTCAGAGCCAAATAGATTAAAAATCCGACCCGCTTCTTTCGTAACTGTGGAAGACTCTCTTTCAACTTTACCACACCTTTATAGACATTTCATCCAAAGAATTCTATACTTAACGTAATCTGGCAGGTAAAATACCGATAAGATACATCGATAAATAGAGTTCTTTAGAAAAAAGCGGTGGTAAATAATTTGAAAACCTGGCGTATTCAGTGTTAAGAAATAAGGGGCGGAATTTTCTTTTAAAATTAATCAGAAATTTTCGCTGTCGTGTTTACTTTTCCTGAAAAATAATTAGCGGTAAATTTTTCTTGATTTAAAAAGAGTAACGTTGTTTCTTTTGAAAATATTTTTTTCTTCTCTAATGTCACATCAATTAAATCTTACGTAAATGGAATGAGAAGCTATTCGAATTTCGCATTCATTTGTTTTTCATAATCAGTGGCAACCATTCCTCTCAGAACCTATACTCTGTCTGTCTGTACTCCATAAGGGTATATTGGCGTAGTATTTTAATCTCAGCGGAATGCCCAGGCCTCATAACGACGCCGACGCGACTGCAAAGTTATGGACTAATAAAGAAAGTGCAAAGATTTGAATATGCGAGCTGCGTCTCCTAAGTCAGGTTTCGAGCGATGCTGTGCTGCTAACAATTATGGATCACGTTCAACAAGTTAAACCTGTAGAAATGTTTTTAATCCTGTATATAAGTGGGTATGATAAAAATATTGATGTTTGGTTAACTATCTGTGTGGCCACAGGCCACTGAACCAGAGGTTAGTAAGTAGAGTATGGTTCTTACAAAAAATTTGGGTCTACGCAGAATAAATAATACAGAGAATCAATGCGGTTGAACTATAAACGATCATTAAAAAAATCGACATATGTACAGAAATAGCATGGAATCGCATATTTTCGTGTAAGTATTCAATTGAAACAACGTTAAAAACAACTTTGCCACAGATTCCTCAGCAGCAGCAAGTTCAGTCCTTAAATTTACTTTTTTTGTCGTTTTAATCCTAGTCTTTTCTTATTAATTTTAAAAATATATAGCAAAGTTTTGCTACTTGGATGTTGCATGCCACTTGCATCGCTCGGAAGTGTACCCCCTACCCGAGCAAGGTTTAATTGCTTATTCCGCCTTATTGTCTTCTCGGTGGGAATATTTCTGAAGTGAGCGAGCAACCTATTGAAGTCCAGATATTTTTATTATGGCTCCACAAAAAGAACACTTGTTTTGGTCGCTAAAAAATGCATATTCATATGTAAGAAAATAATAAGTGCCCTGTAATATTGTAATGATGAAGCCTGTAAGCCTCTGTACTCGGTTATTTAATTGCAATACTAATTCCGTCTTAATTTCATGCAATATTTGCCTAATACATATAGTAAAACCACTCTCTCCAATTATTGTGAATAAAGGTCAAATTTGTCAGTTTAAGAAAAGGCTTTATGTCTATGATACTAAGGATTATAATTTCGGGGCTAAACACAACATTTAAATATTTATCGCAAGAAAAATCTGTCGTTAGACCACAGACCCAGGTTGCTATTAACTCAATTTGATCGATAATGGGGCAAGGTCCCATCACGTACTTAAATGAATTAATTATAAAATTTTGAATTGCAATAAATCCTTATTAAAACCGGATTATCTTTCATCTCACCTCGTAAAGCAGTCACATGATTGTTGCGGACCCCATGTAATAAACATGCAATCATAATGTATACTACTTAAAAATAACGCTTGTAATAACATAAATAAAAATTAAATTGTTACCGTGGAAAGCTTTTAATTTTGGGCGGGCTCAGCGGATTAGCGAACGGATTGTCATTTGAATTTTTGGCTAAATACTTCGATTTGAAATATTTTAAAGTATTTTTGTGTTTTTGTTTTGTGAAAAAATTTAATAGATATGAATGTAGTAGATAGGAGAATGCCTATTTTTTTCTCTGTAACGTTTCTATTTAATGATTTCGTTTTCTAACGAATTTTCATCGCTTCTCTAGTTATTGATTTTTAAGATAATTAATTAATGAAGTTATGTTAATTTATAGCAAAATATAATTTTTACTTAGTTTTAGATTTATTAAAAAAGACAAGCACATAGCGGAAACCCCAAGCTGTGGCGAAAGTCCTTTACAGTATTCAATACCACACAAATTTTACGTTGCATCACACCTAAGAAAACATCCAATGAAATGCTTCAAATGCAAAGAATCAATTCTTAAAATAATCTGTGTCTCCGACTTCCTTGCCTTCCTATTTCTGTATAGCCATTGTCCCTGAAATATATTGCCATTTGCCACATTGTTGTTTAAGAGTGCGGTAGAATTTACGATTTCGTATTGTGCAAGTAGGGGTACACAGACTTATTAAATTTACTTAAAAGGGCGTTCTGATTGCATCTCAGTGTCGGCTGGAGTGGCGTTATACGTTTAACTGCTACTATTATATCGTTATAACGTTATTTATTAGTGGTAACGGCCTTTTTTTTTTGTAATTCATCGTTTTAGTTTAAAGTTCCTCTTTTTGTCAAGGAACAGTAAAAAATATTTGTCGAAATCTGGATGGTTTTCGAGCGGCGCTGCTCTCCTAAATAATTAGGCCGACATCACAGTCGAGTCGCAGCTCGAACTCGCACTCAAAGTGTCAAAATGTAACTTCGTTCTCAGCTCCAAATTGATATACATCGTAGAGTTCCTACTTCGTGACAGTCAAAAATAAGTACGACGGAGTATAAGATAGCTCAAGCCAGGATAATCAGTACTCGGGAACTATTTGTCCCAAGATCATACTCGACCCAGTAGCCTCCAATCACTGTAAATGTCAGCCTTAGAGTAAAGTGTACTTCACCACAATGTAGTCCGGCGACCTGGTGAAGGTCTGGAGTTTACTGGATTAGGGTCGCGCAAGATCTGCCAGTATGGTAATATTGTGGGGATGAACTGTGTGCAGCACTGGACATCTTTCGGATGAAGCGATGATAATGATAACCACAGCGGACCGATTCCCCTTATGTCTCGCTCACCCGTTCTGTTTGCCGAAGCCATCGAGTTTTGGAATTATTTACATCGTAAAAAGTGCAATGTAACGGACGATTAAAATAATTAAGTAAGCAGTTAAGAATTTTATTTGCAAAAGTCAAATAAAACTTCACATTCACACGCGGATATTCTAAAATAAAATAATGTTATGTACAATGCTTCATTTAACAACTGTATTAAGTAGCCATTGTAATTATTTGCATATCCTATCGTGTTTCTTTATACAGAAAATGAATTAATTTATGTCGATTGAAAATAAGACTCATTTGAACCTATCACCCTCATATTAGGCGAATGGCTAAACCATGGGAGCCAAAAGATTACTTTTTGCTCTCTTAATTATAATTTTTTGTTTTAAGTATTGTCATTCATGGTAGGTGGGGTGCTATATTACAAACAATCCATTAAATTTTTGCTACACTAACCGTTTCCGTGGTAGACGTCTAAAAGACAGACAGACATGTAGGCTTACTTGAAGTCTCTTGGATCCACTCCTCTCTGGTTAAAAAAAACATGTAAGCGTGGTAGACACTGTCCTATTAAATAACAGTAAAAAACAAAGTGAAAAGATTAGTAAAGTTAAAATCGGTTATTACGAAGACGTTAAAATTTTTACTCACACCCTAATATTGTCTAACCCTAAGAAAATAATTTGTTATTAAAACGCTCTCTGTTGCTTACTGTTTCGCGGTAACTGTCGACAATATATATTATATATATTTGTTATGCACCATAAATTTAATTTTAATAACTCAGTTTATTATAGTTTTAATCGGACGGATTTCACATTTTGTCGGGTGGGGCACATTTTTACGGCGCTTTCGTTGCATGATTGCATTTTATGGTGCCATGTAAATTGCAATGTTTAGGATTTTATTGCGTCTCGGGGGTGAGTCGGATAGTGTTTGCACAGTAACAAATTTTATCATATCCGTATCCGTAGAATTTTTTTTTTTAAAGAATTCAGTTGTTGATATGTGAGACAGTATTATGTATTGTACTAAAAGCTGCCCCGCGGTATCACCCGCGAAGATTTCTCATAAACCCAAAAATCCCGTTTTTTCCCGTTCCTGTGGGAATTTCGGGAAATCTCTTCTTAGTGGTCACCTACATTTCCCAAGGAACCCTCGTGCTAATTTTCAGCTTTCTACGCCCAGTAGTTTCGGCTCTGCGTTGTCTGTCAGTCAGTCAGTCAGTCAGTAACGGAAGAGTTATATATAATTGATTGCATATTGCCTAATCTAAAAAATCTAACAAATTTTTAGTTATACTTTAGCTATTTATTAGTTTATCTAAAATGCTATTGTTTATAGTTTGCTTTTGAAAGTTGGTTGTGTCTGAGACACAGACCAAGGTATCGATAGATCAATACCATACGTTTTTTTTTAACACAAATAGCAACTTGACTTGACGATGAATCTGGAAAATGCTATGTAACACAATGCTAGAAAGCGTATTTTACGGATATACGGATACAAAATTCTGCGGCGTACGGTACAACACTAAGAGCTAAGTGAATGAGGTTTTACTTAGTAATAATTGCGTGCATTAGGGTTTAGATTAGACATTACATTTCGCCTAGGCTTTATTATTTTCGGGGTGTTTCAATACAGAGTAGGTTTTACGATATTTTTATGCTTTTCCATATAACGAGGGTCGTAAATAGGAAACTAAACTTTTGAGTTGATTGGATGAAACATTGGCTAAGGAAACTGTTGAGGGTAAGTCGACGAGATTAATAGTATTAGTAGTTAGCAGTATTATTTAAGTAGGATATTAAATTAAAACAGTATAGGATTGTATCTAGATTTTACCGTGTAAACAAACACAATGTTAACAAATATAATTTCCTTTTACATTTCAAAACTGAGAATACCTCTAGTAATAGTAATTTTAAATTCCTAGCTATCTAGTGGGTATTATATTATAATAAATCCGTTGCTACCGGCCTACTATTCCAGTTTCCTGGCCCAATTGTAGTTAAGGCGAGTCATTTTTATTTTATGGTCATTTATAATAAAATTAGTTTATTAAAATCAATAAAATAACGCATCTCGTTCAGAGTCAGAGCCCTCAACTAGGTAGGTTTTTTTTCAAGGTGGCTAAAATATTACAGATTCACTCGTAGAGCGTACTGTACTACCCGGTAACTCTTATTTCAATACCAATTCCGTCCAAATTGTTTTTAACGGTGGCGGGTGAATTTACGTATACGTGGCGCCACTAGTCCGCGCAGACTTATCTGGCACGCACTACAGTATCACATATAGATCAAAATAAATAACTGTGAATTAACGTCAAAGTTCAGTTTAAGAAAAGGTTTTATGTTTATGATACTTAGGCATACATTTACTGGGCTAAAACGCAACATTTAAAATACAATTTTATAAACTTTACCGGAAATAAAGCCCCAGATCAGGAATAAATTAACTCAATGTATCCTCTAAAAAAAGTCCTTGAAATCCACTAATATTACAATACCAACTGAAAAGCACTGATGCAAACATGATAAAATTGTCAAAATTAATTCAAATGACCGACTTCGCCTTAACGGACGCCGCGTGGCAGCCAAACTGTGTGATTAGCGCGACTTTTATTAAAAACTACGGTCCGACTGCGGAAGAGACTTTACATTGTTGCCAGGACTAAGCCCCGTCTTCATTATTAATATATTTGTTGCATAAACATGTTGAAGACAACATTTGTAGCTTCTATCCAATACCGTCAGCATCATCATCGTCATGATATAAATAAAGCATCAAATGTTGCATAATGTTGGTGTTAATAGAATAATTTAATTTGTACTTACTCTGTCAGTTAAGGTGTACTCCAATCCTGAGCTCAAAAAGATCTTGAATTACTACATAAATTTTAAAATGTGCTCCTAATAAATTACATTTACATGTACATTTACGCAAATTCTATAGCATTGACAGAATTACAGTGTTGAAATATTTACTTTGCGTTCCATTTTTTTTAATTTTTTTTTGCAGCATTCTTTAATAAATTAGTTAGGTACTTAAATTAATAGATTACATTGTTCTTTTAATTTTAGAGCTCTCTATCCTGCTCTAGCGTTTGGAAAAAGCAAGAGTGAGGAGTTAATGAAATACTAAAAATTTATAAAGTAGGACGCGGATGTAAATTTTCCGCAAAGCTCTTAAGTAAATATAAATAAAATAGTTTGTCGACACAATGGAGGCGTGTCTATTTATCAGTTGGCTTGTCGGGGTTTTCAAGGCTCTCTGTCAAAGAAATAGGCCGGGTATTGTCTGAGATCTAGCCCGTGTGCTTAGTCGTCCAGCCAGATACTTAAAATAACTAGTTAATGAACAAAAATTGACGTGTGCTCTTGGTTACGTACTTAACAACTGGAAAATATTTTTTTTTTAGCAGCTTTCTCTAACCGAAATGAAAGCAATCCCGATAAAATTTTGTTACGAAAAATACCCTAAAAATTATATAATTTTTTTATAAAATACTTTGCAACTTTTAAATATTTCAGTGCGACAGGTGGTTAGCCTATCGTTTATAGACGTTTAAAAGTATAAAACGTTTCAAGACCACGTTTCTTTTAAATCACGTGCTTGTAAAACATCTCCTGACCTAATATTAGGCGAAGAATGTACACACATTAATTACGCCTTTGTAAATTTGCCGGAGCTAGGGTTGCCACTACGCTAAAGTTATCGAAAGATTTTAAAATAATATTTTTCTAGAAATGCAGGCGTTATTTTAGGTAATTTAATTTAACTTTTTGTCCTAGTATAATATAGTTTGTGAGTAGGCAAAACAGTGAAATAGTCGCGGGTATAGAAATATGTTTCGTGCAAGCAAACTTTTTGTGAGATATTTAGTTTTTGTTTCGTTATACAACATAAACAATAAACATTCCCCTACAGCGTACTACACAAAGAGTATTTTAAAGCGTTGTAGGTTAGGTTAACGGACTGACTACTGTAACAAAAAAATATTTTTAATATGTGACAACCCTACAAGCATTAAAAGAAATAAAAATCTGACGCGGACGCGACCCAATCTGCGCGTATCTGCAAAGACCTTGTACTTCTATAGTCTTGCGAAACTGAGACGGAAGCGTTCCTCCACGTTACTGATCTAATTTTATTATGCCTATAAAATGACTTAGTTCCGTCACGCCACGATTTGGTTTGAATTGTGTGTTATATTATAATGTCTAGCGTGTAAAAACGCCAAAATCAGACTCGGGGTTTGCCAAAGAAACAGGCAGCTCAGTATTATCGGGGTGCAGTTGATAATGATAAACCGCGTCCGAAACATACAGAGATTCGCTCCAAGATAAATAAAATAATAGATAATGGGATTGGGCCGGCCACGTCGCACGAATGCAGCTGAACACTGGGTACGGAAGAACGCGAAGAGTTGCTTTGGTCGTCCGAAATAGAGGTGGAGCGACGAGCTGGATGCCCGAAATAAGAACTGGTGGCAGACCGCGCAAGAACTTGAGCACGAGAAGGCGGGAAGCTTTTGCCCAGCTTTGAGACAACTTAGGCTCCTAAAAAAACGTGTCAACATTATCTGGTCGTCGTCCTCTTGTTGGGCGGTGTGTTTTAAGCTAAATCGATTCGGGCTGGATTTTGAAGTAGAAAAATTTGACAGAGGAGGGCTCGTTTGGGGGCGTCTCCAGACGACCATTGTCGTAAGGCAAGGCAAACATTTGTTTGCCTGAGCCGCTTGGAAGGCTCAGCCTGACTTACCTGAACTACCTCGCCTATTGCAGTATAGGATACTTTACCAAATAAGGTATCAATACAAATTTGATTAAATAGTCTAATTTACCTTCATTATATGACATCGCGTATCCTTTATCGATTTTTTTTTACTTTTTGACCTAAAAGAAGCAATGAATGCAATTTGGATACAGATCTGTACTCAGTTGAACGAAAGAATTAGGTTCCTAACTGCTTACCTGCCAAAACGCAATGTTCAGCAAGTTTCCTGTCATCGAGTTGAACGTTGCGCTAATTTATAATAATGCGTTAACGCAGATGTTTCGTCTAGACAACATAAAGTGACTGCAGCAAGCGTAATTATCAGCACTGTAATGCAATTTGTACCGGACGATGCGTAGGCGCCAGTTGCTTGTAATGCGAATCTCGGTCACTGGTTCTTGCCGCTGTCACTGTTTCCGCCTTTTGTTTTTAGGAGGATAAAGGATGGAAGTATGATCTTCAGTCAACTTGTGTCGGTCGGTATGCCGTCCTGTTGACACTACGGAGCTAAAGAAAAGAAAATATAAATCCAATTCACGCGACTCAATAATGTCGATGGTCTCCGCCTTTTTACAAACTCATGAAAATCCCCTAAAATTGCCGTAATGCCGATTGTATGGATCACTCATCACAGTATTCTACGCGAAGACCGGCATAATTTGACCGGCATGGCATACCTACAGGCGTTGGGTCCGCAAATTGGTAATGTTATTGTCTCCCTTTTTCCTGTGGGGTGACAATAATGTCAATCTTTTTCTTCGTGAAAAAAAAAACAAAAAAAAAACCTCTCATTACGGGTTGTGTTGATCAAACTACAAATTTTGACAGATTTTATAAAGAACGTGCGGTCTAAACTGTATCTCGTATTTCTGAAAATGTTAAAAACAAAATAAAAAAATTGAGATAGTACGGAGTATATGAGTATTTCTCAATGAGATAGATTAGAATTTAAAATTTTCACACACTATCTAGATGGCAAAACATCCGGGCCATCATTGGTAATATCGCGTCTGTTTCAGCAAATTTGAATTGCTCGTAATTTGATGGGGATAATTTATCTAAATATCTATAAACAGTCATGGTTTACATAAGTAAACCTTTTACATAAGTAAAAGCAATCTGTTTGTTTGCCTTTCCAATATAATTAATTACAAGACATCCAATTTTTTTTTTTTAATTTGTGGTCACTCTACTAGTCCTCAGTCCCTTCGACAATATTATCCGTAATGGGCCCTCCGGCGCCCTCTAATAGCTTTATTGACCCTAAAGATGACCAACGTTATATGAATCGGGACGCCCTTTTCATATATGTCCCTTATTATTATCACCATACGAAACGATGAAGACGTGTGGATTAGAGTTTTTTTAATTTGATTTTGTGTTGGTTTTAATATTTGACATTAATCTATGAGTGAGGACGTACATTTTTAGAAAAATTTTAGTGATTATTCAAAGATTTGCTAAAATAAAAGACTGTGTGTGTTTTATTGTACACACACTTATTATTCAGTTCACTTATTATACATTGTGTCCTATAAGGGGTAATAGGGGTGGTCACGAGGGTTACTAGAAAAATAAAAATAAAATCCCCTCTGGGTATTTAAAAAAAACTAATGCCATTTTTATTAAAAACAAAAAAAATACGCATTGTGGGAATATTTTGCATACATTTGATAAAGGGTTTTTGGCGATTACATAACAGAATATTTTATTTTTTATTAATACAGCAATATTTGTGTAAAATACATTTACCCTCAAGGTATAAATTATTTATTAATTAAATAACCAGAAGGGTTTTATTTTTCTGGTCACCCTTGTGACCACCCCTATCATCTACGTTACCTTATGGGACACCCTGTATACACACACCGTTAGCTGCCTTTTTGGTACCTATATTTTTTTTCAAAAAGTTTTGTTTTAAATATGACCCACACGAGATGGTTTTCATACTAAAATCTTGCAAATCGTCGCTCTCCCGCGAGATCCTACTTACTTCGAGCACTATCAAGGAATTCCCTGTCCTATTATTTATTTGTGATACGTGGAAAGTTTACCAATATGACAATTTGGTGATGGTGACGCAGCCAATATTGGTTTACTCATTTGTTATTCCGTACAAGAACCGATACGGTATAATTGATATTGTTTTCGGTTGATTTATTGGTTGTTAACGGGGAGATGAGGTTGCGATAGGTTGAAAAACAAAAGTTGATATCTCTCTTGTTAATATTACTGTAGGATTTGATAAGATTTCATCAATTCAAACATAGTACATAATACTTTAATACTTTTTAAAAATATATTTGTAATTTATAATGGCCTCTGCGATACAGGCTTACCTAGTGCAGGGACTACTTGTAAGTGGAGAGGCATTCGCCCAACAGTGGGCTTATATGTGCTGAGGAAGAAGAAAAAATAAAGTCGTTTCCCGCGTCTGTCCCTATTAATGCTTAAATCTTTAAAACTATTCAACGGATTTTAATGCAGTTTTTTTTAATAGATAGAGTGATTCAAGAGGAAGGTTTATAACTATAATACATGCACAATATAGTAATAGATTAGGCGGTACGAAGTTCGCCGGCTCGACTAGTTTGTATAATATTTTCATTCTTCAATCTCAATCTACATATCTGTACAACTTATTTCCAATAATAGTCTAAAGTTTCAAATCTAAATTTCTATCCAAAAGCTGAAAAAAAAATCCCTGTACGATGAAAGGGGGTAGTTTCAGATAGCAGAAATCAATTTCGCGAATCGTTTATCGGCCGTTAATACAGTCTGATTATGACAGGCCGACGATATACTATTCGAAATGGCGAACGTAGCTGATTTTTAGCTGGTTTTATATTGGTTTGGTTACGTATTTTGTCTAGACGAGGTTTCTGATAGTGATTTGGAATTCTGTTTATTTATTTATTTACTTTAAGTATTTATTTCATAATTATAACGTCAAAATCATAACAAATAAGCGTGCTATAGGTCCCTCATCTGGTGCTAGGGCTTTAAGAAGCGGGTTTAATTTATCTCTGTGTTAGCTTGGGCAACTGTTTCGAGATCCAACTGTCGAGGTCCATACCTCTTTCTCAACTGAATTAAATAATTGTTATTAATTGCAGTCAACAAAGTATCAGTTAGTTAGTTAAATTTAAATTATTAGTACAAAAGAAATTTAGTAATTGATTTGATGTATTTTAACAAAAAAATTTTTTGAGTTTATAGGATCTCAACGATCTCCAGCACATTTGTCCTTCAATAAATAACAACACATTATTAGTTACAAGTTTGTAAATAAGAAAATGCTTTACCTAGTTTACTACGCGTAATAATAGGTTGCAAGCTGCAATAACATGTGAACTTTGATCGCATCAATATAACAGATAGTAAAGCATTCGTCCATGAATGATTTGATTTTACAACAAGCTGTATTATGAGTTTTACTACAGTGTTGTATTTTGATACCAAGGTCTTTCATTTATTTTGTTGGAGAAGCTTATGTCTTGGATTTGTGTCAATTGTATGTGTGATTTGCATTATGTGTAATGGACTAGCTCTAAGTCTCTCAATATTTAAACAAAGTATAAAATAAAGTCGCTTCCTACGTCTGTCCCTTTGTATGCTTAAATTTTAAAACTATGCAACGGATTTTGATGCGTTTTTATTTTATAGGTAGAGTGATTGAAGAGGAAGGTTTATAAGTATAAATGTGCCCAACATAGTAATAGGTTAGGCGGTACGAAGTTCGCCAGGTCGACTAGTTTAAAAATAAATTTAGTTTGTTTGGGGGCGTCTCCTGGCGACTCCATCGTTTGCTTTGCGGGTTGGGGTGATCCGCCGCAGAGTGCAGTCTGGCTCGCGTGGCATGACAGCTGTCTCCGTAGAGTTTTCAGCTCTTGGCTGGTCTAGTTCTTCTGTGGACTGTTGGTTTTACACTTAATTGCCTGGAGTGGAGCTGCAATAAACTCTATAAAACACTCTATAAACGCACGCTTATTGAACTTCCTTTCCAATATAATGTTTCCTTCTGTTTCTTATTCGAATTCCTTCCAAAGTTTTGAAATAAGAATACTCCTTCAGCCTATTTATTTCAAATAATAATTTATTATAAAGCGTAAGCACGCCCACTCAATCCATCATACCACTTTGACACGCCGTTACACCCCTGTAGCCACAATAAGTAATTTAGTGTAACTTTGACATATACCATAAGGAAAAGATTAATACTTTTCAGTTAAAGGAGCTCTGAAAATACTAGTAATTTGTCAAATAGGAATATTGAGCTTTATTTAGCCAAGTATTCAGTACAAACTTTTGCTGCATCTTTTTAATGTATGAAAATAAATGAATTAGAAGGAAGCAAGTGGCGCGCAACGTCTGCCTACCTCTAAGGCATGAGCGCATGTGTATACGTCGCTCCTGCATAAACAACTGTACAAAATACTTGCCACTGTTTGAATATGGGAAACTTTCAAGTGATTTCTAAGTAAACATTCTGAATTAATTGAATCTTGTTCCCGCAGAGATTCAAAACGCCATCAAATTGAAATTATTCACCAAGTGCACTTGAGGCGACATCGTAACTTCCCGCGATAAACCGGACATTCCGAATGTAGTTTGTCTTAAAGCTTTACAGTTGCTGTTGAGTGCTGTTGCAAATTGTCACGTTGTCGTCTAGACATTGTTAGGGTTTCAGCCGGCCTAGCTGACTGTAACGGCATCTTTCGGTAAAGTATTTTCATTATTGTTCTGCTCTTCATTTAGTTTGATTAAATTTTTCTGTGTGTTAATCTTAACCTGAGAAATCGTGATTGACTTCTTATGTGTGTCTCAAAAAAATTTAATTTATTTCTAAAACAACTATAGTTTGGGTAATAAACATTGTAAGACGTAAGTTTATTCTAAATTTGCTTAAGTTTTCCGAATTTTTATCATTCATATTTGTCGTAAATGCGAGTCAGAAGCCTATAACAATTATACAAAATAAAATCAAAATCTCAATTAAATATTAGAAATTTAAAAAGGGTGCTTGTCGGCAAGTTAATGAATCAATTCCGTTGGGACCGGCTAGAATATGTGTGCGCTAACCATTAACTCTGCAGTTGCTATGCGGCATCGGAGTAAATTTAAGGGCTTGGGCGGGAATGGGTCTTGGAATGACCCCAAGGGATTATTTTAAAGCAGTTTTCATGAGATATCTGCTATGGATAAAGGGTCGATAAATCTGCACTGTGTTTTATCTTGAATTTGTATTCGTAAGTTTGTCTGGGATTCATAAAATGTTCTATGGAAGGAAAGTAATTCTTATTAAATCTGATGCCCCAGCCTGCAATTTTTACTTTTTTTTGTAGTAAAAAAGAAATTGAAGAATGTATAGTACTTCTACTTTTCACATCTTCGAAAGCGTTGGCATATTTTCATACAACAATAATGTAACCACAAATGTCCTTGAGTTTGTACTAAAACTTTATTTGTTTATACCATAAGGAAAACGCAGGTTTTCCTGTCATGTTACGAGCATAATGTGTATAATTAGATAATATTAACTATTTGAGTATTTATTACACATTGTGGTTTTGTTACGTGGCATCGGTCAATGGTCATCTTGTAAAATGGGTCTAATATCGTGTGTAATTTAATCTGAAAATACTAAAATAAAAAAATAAGTGTTTTTGGCCACGGCGGCGGAATTAGAACAACATCGTCAACATTGTAATGTTCGTCTCTGTGTGTGTTACGGGTACCCTAGATACAGGTTCTTCCTAGTTATTATTATTCTTATTGAACCACGTATATGTGGACAAGCTATTATCACAGATTAAATAAAAGTTACTACGTAACTGTAACATCCGTTTTTCCTCCTGATTTTACAATCTTACCTTTGAATAGCTGAACTGAAAATGTTCAGTTTGCAGGTCATTTAACCACAAGGTTGTGGTTTAATAATCTTTAAATTCTATATTGTTCATTATTATTGATTGGTAAATGCTTCTGACACGAACTATTAATAAGTGATGCTACGCGACACGCATCTTCAACAAACATTGTAGCGAGATATTCATTAATATAATAAATAATTATATATTACCTCGTGAACTGTCTCGTGGCAACAGCATTTCGTACCTGTTACGTTTCGCGAAACTCGTTCATTTAAGAATTCCGCTCACCTACCTGCATTGGAGTTGTCCATTTGCCGAAATAAGGAATCTCTTTGATATCCCCGGCCACTGGTCGTTTTGTTCTCTTTTGCATTCTCGCGGCGGACTGCCGCGTTTAGTTTTGTTTCGCTTTTAATCAGGTTTCATTTGTTTTTGAGAAGTTGTCTTTTAAGCTAATGGATGTTACTTTAGGAGGTATATCCTCCTTTAGTAACACAATTAGATTCGTTTTTTGTGATTTGGTGATAGTCAGAAGAATCTTTCTTCTTCTTCAAAGATAACAGCTTAAAATTTCTCCCGTTTCCCCGCCAGCTGCTTTACCTCTTGATATAAAACGACACCTGTATCCTTCTACATCTCAGACTTTTAAATAGTCATTTTTGACATAGCCGTGATGTAAAAGGGTATCCTTCATACTGGGCATCCTTCACACAGTAGTACCGCACACAAATTGTATGCAGTGTTTGAATATTAATCCAACGTCCAGCGCATAAAGTAAGGCTTTTTGGCAACAGTTTCAAAATATTCACATGCACTGCGGAAAACAAATGCTCTGTTAGCTGCTAGAGGGTCGTTGACTTGGAAAAATGAAAAAACTCAAGGATTTTAAATAACACTGAGTTGTATAATAACTTATGATAAACTTCGGGTGGTGCTAGGATGGTGCCTGTTCTCGGACACAATATGTAGTCTGCCCGTGAAGCTCTGCCAGGGGGTAACAATGAATATTACATGACAATGACAACATTCAAAATCCATTGCTGATTTACAACAGGACATACATAGTTTTCCATTGCTGTCATTGGCATACTTTTGTCCATTGTTTATTTAGCTAAGCGTCTTACCGCCTGATGTTATGAACATGAGTGTCAATTATGAAGTTGAGATTTTCAGAATCCTAGCGTACTGAACTGACGCAGGTCCATTATAAACCATTAACTTACTTTATGTGTTCCTTTAATAATATATAATTTTGTAATTGAATACTTACATAACCACTTTGTTACATCATGACTCTGTATAATATAAATAATTATTCCCTATTCCATGAATCACATCATACGTTCCGTTCTGTTTAACATGTCTGGGCTCCCGACAGCTAATAATGTCCCTCCGTCCTAAACTGTGGAATCTTTATAGTGTTTTCTATTTTTGTTTCAGCATATTATATTTGCAAAGGAGATTGCGAATTTCGTTGTCTCAAGGGCATTTGTCTAGGTAGCGTGGACGGACGTATATTGAGAGCGTCTGGCGACTAATTTAGGCATTGGCAACCTCAAAGGCCCACGGACTCCGTCCATCTGTACGTGTTCGTTCGTCCACTTGTAGAAATATACTTGTAGTTGTTCCACCAATATTAACTCATAATTTTTTACATCACATTCGATAAGGAATTCTTCGCAATATGTTTTCATTTGCATAATATTAGAAATTATTGTATACAAAAAATAACTTTATGAAAATAATTATACGAAAAAAGAAAACGGGACAAGATGCCGTAAAATAACAATTGAAGACGTTTATTGTCTGTTTGTAATAACAATTTTATGTGATACAGATGTGGCTCATTGCTTTTAAAGCTAATCAGGCCACCGGGCCATATTTTATTGAATTATTCTGATTTTACTCATACCTTTCTTTCTAAATAATTGTTCAGCCGTGTATAATGAAAGCTTAGGCTATTATTGCGGAAAACCGTTAAGAATTTTGCAATTATAACTATGAAAATATAGGTAAAAACGACATAGCACGTTATTCCGGAACGATGCTCCGAAAATGTTATAGCCGCGGAAATCTTTCTTACCTTGTTTCGCTATGTAACGCAAAAAATATACTTAAGTATACAAAACATTTCATCGTTTCATCTTACAATATTTCAATAAAACCCAATTCCGCTGTGATACAAATCAAAGGGGTTTCGCTCCTTCAATTTGTGAAAGTCCTCGTCTAATTTGCTCTTCAATATCGTATTTCCTCTCTCGAAACCTGTACAAAACATTTGGAACAAGTACCTACGGATCCGCAGTAACTAGTTCAAGTGTTCTCACCCATTAACCTTGGCCAATTTTCGTGTTCCCTTTGATTTTCGAGGGCATTTCACAGACGATCGCCTTCCCCGTCGAGCGTAGCCACAAGTTTAAAATTAACTTTTAGACTTTTGAGCTTTGCCGTATATGGTTTTTTGGGTTCGGCCTCTGCGGTCCATTTACTTAGTCTACTGGGAAATGGAACATGGTAATGATGTCATGATGATGGTTTATTTTTAACAGAGTGTTCTTTGTCACTGCTAAGTTTATAGAGAGTTTCATCGCTGAATAGGCACCTTAGGCTTTTTTCACATTTCGAAATTAGTCCAGTGTATTCTCACAAGCATCATTATATCGAAGTCTTCATCTTTCGGTGCGCGGTCGACACTTGAGAACATTTTGGCCAGTTTAAAGTATTTGGCGCTAAGTGTTATCTCATTAACTGATTACTTAAATGGATTTGCAATTAAAATGAAGATGAGATTAATTACAAAAAATATTACAATCCTTAAACTGTTAGCCTCTTATTCATAAAAAGTTAAAGAGCATTTTAGTTATTTGACGTATGTCAATTTAGACTGGATGTCACGTATTTACCATACAACAAACCAGAGAAGTAGACCTCCAGTAAGGCGACTTAAAATCTACTGTATCTTTATGAATAAGACGGTTAGTAAGATAAAATTTTAAAAGACAAAATAGATAACCTCCTGCTTTTGAAATAACCTAAGTGCCACCTGTTATTTGAATATTTTATGCTCGCGCTCCTTTATGACTATTTATGGAGAAGTTGCCTTCCTTTGAAAATTACACAGTCTAATAGGGCTTTGTTTTTTTATTTAGGACAGATGAAATTAGAAATCAAGGTTTCAGAAGTATGGGCCGGCTTTTGAAGTTTTATTTATGTTAACTTCTTGTGTCATATGAACCAGTCATCCTTTGTCGCTTTGTAGTCACATTTGTTTTAATTAACTTAGCCTTGAAGGTTTTTGATACCAATCTAGAATTAAAAAGCACAAATTTTAAAATTTAATTAAATCGCTTAGTAGGCTGTTGAAGGAAATTTACAAGGCAAAAGCAAACGGTAGATGCCTCACATGAGTCAGATGTATGAGAAAATGTATGCATATATGTAAGAATAAAGTAAATGTTAGTGAAAATCGGTGCAAGTAGCGTTCAAAGATCGTTGCAATAACCCTTCTGGGAATTAGGCGTAATTGAATAGTGTAATGCAAACTGCTGTTTGTTTTCTTCTGTTAACATAACGGGTTTCGATTTAGTAAAAAATCTGTTATTTGTCTCTTTGGCTTCACTAACTCTAAGACCCTTGACGGATACTGTTTGCCCTCATTTAACAAGCGCACCCCATGAACTGATAGCATGGAAATAATCTGATTTATTAATGCAAACATTTGGTTTTTCGACAGCATTGTGCGTCGCCAGATTATTAATGTATTTGTGGGTTTTCTTGTGTATGTGAATGCAGTTACAAATTGCTTCAGATTGTCGTCTCTGTTGTACATTAATCACTGTAATAGTCTGCGGTTATGTCTAAAAGGACATAATGGTTGGCAAATCCGGCTACTTATCGCCGGTGAGCAAGCGGCCGCTCTAGTTTTAGCATTGAATGTGGTACAAGTCAGAAGCGTTTTTTTTAACTAAACAATATGAACATTTCCTGAAATATGTTTTTTTTTTTAGCCGAATTAATTTAAGTAGCCGAAGGGTTGTGGTATAGCACTACCACCCCATCTCCTATCATGTGTGTCGTAAACGGCGACGATATAAACCCCAAACTGACGAGCTCAACGTACTTCGTTGAAAAACTAAGAGTTAAATTGCGATCGCCAACCTGCCAGCCAGAGTGGCAATTAAGTATGGCAAGAGAAGAATCGAAAGTGGAAAAGTACCCACTAACCCAATAATGTCAATAATTGGCCACAAAAACTAGCTCTAAGAATCGTTTTTTGTACCATTTAATTTAGACTTTGAATCGCTAGTCGCCTATACTTGTACTCATATCGATATTATCAATATCAAAGTTGCCCCTCCTGAGGAGCCAGTGACAAATGATGTGCAATATCGATAAAAAATTGCGGCTTTTGTCGTTACTGATACAGTTTCATATAAACGTAGGGCTGCCAACCTAAAGAAAGGCTCGGTAGCGATTCGATTTGAAACACGTCCACGCCACGTCTATGAAAGTGATAAGATTTTCCATAGTGGAAGACAAAATTTTCGAGACGATACAATTAAGAAATTACGAAAATCTACACGGAAAGCAAAACTAAACGCACATAGATACAGCAAATGTTACATTATATCCGGGTCTTACTGATGTTACGTGACAACCCTACGAATGGTAGGTAAGCGTTTATTTTTCACGCGTAACGGTCATATTTTTTGTGACAATTCCTCGACGGCGTTATGGCGCGAATTTTGCCTACTCATGATTTTGGCGCCGGGATTTGAAGGGATTTTAAATATGTATTAGATCTCTTATTTTTAGGAGCATGTAAGATTTTGTAGCGATAACTTATAAGGCGTAAAAAATAGTATTTGAAGAGTAAAGACTATATTATAATTATTAAAATTTAAAAACAGGTGATACTTTGCGGAATTCATCTACATTAAGCAAGCTCTGGTAATTTAGGCCTAGAATAAAGAACTAATTTTTGTCTCAATTAGACAACGAAGCAAACACTTTAAAGCTACATTCCACTGTTCCCGCCGTTCATTCATTATTCCTCTATTATTTGTGAGTTTGTATACACTTCATTCTTTTGTCGATTTCTCACAGACTTTGGAAGAAATTAGAACGAACTGGTACCTTTTGTGTAAAACTTCTAAAGGCGACACTCGAATACCTTTTGTTGTTCAGAGAAGGTAATTAATTTTGTCGTCCTCTAAGAACACGTAACTATTAATTTTTAAACGCATTTTTGCAATGAAAAGGACTGTTTGCGAAAATTACGCAGCGTTAACATAATTGTGATCACTTTCATAAAAGTGGTTTGACGCTTGCCGCTCCATTTTTACCTAGAAGGCACCAATATATTTCTTTTTGGATGCACAATAAGTTTATACAATGTACAAAAGTACTAGAATCTCGTGCCGCAATTAGCGAGTCTAAAGGTTCTCCCTTTTGCTTACAATTACTAGAATACTCAATTAAAATTTGTTCTCACAAAATCCTGACGCGTGGTCACCATTCAGAAAGAGGGTGACCATTGTCTAAAAAAACTTTTTCAAATTACATTAGGCGCGTGCGCGTGCGCTTTCATGCGGGTATGGGATTTAATATTGTTATTGTAACGGCTTAATGATGTCCAGAGTCTAGACCAGTCAGTGTACGTTATGAAAAACGAGAATTTTATTCGTTTGATTGGGTTAAAAGTTATTGCTTATCTATTTGAGTTTTAAATGGTAACATTTTGTTCTTTTCCCTTTAGAGCTACATATTTTGGGACAGAACTAAAAGATTCTACATTTCATTAGCTTATAACAATATGCCTTTCAATTCGTAGAGCAAGCTATGAAAACGCATTGGTCACGCTCACGCTACGCGCCATAGTACTCTTTAGCTCGTTTTCAAAATTTATATTTCTTTTCATCATCAGTTTACTATATGTATAGCCCATAACGCACCTTTTAAACATAATCAGAAAGGCAGTTAGAAGCTTTTAACTGTTATAATCTGTAGCAATCAAGCTGTTTAAATAGCCCGATGTCAATTGCAACAAAAATAAACAGCGCTAATACAACAACATAACCCTTTGTAGTTTGTAGACCGTGTATCATTTTGTCTAAGCCTCTGTAAAATAAAAACAAACTGTCCTAATATTGCTCCCTGGGGTACGCCGCGACTCTTTTGTTTACAGAAGATCGAGTTTATTTAATGGACTGATAATGTAGTGTTTTCGTTTATTTGTTAGAAATGGTTTGTTAAATTAGGATTTTTTAGGAAATAATAATACCTTATCACACTCAGAGGCCCTTACTAGGAATAATCTAGGGTGTATCCTGTATCTAGGGTGCCCGAAAAATATACAGAGACGAACATTATACCCAGACCGGAAACAAACATCGATATTCATCATAACAATGTTCGCCCCACCGGGAATCAAACCCAGGTGCACATGCATCTCAGTCCACATTATTGCCAACAGAGCTACGGAGCAGCCAAAAGTAAAGCTCAAGTCTCAAATAAAAAATTTTCCCTGCTCCGATTTTCTAATCTGCTTTTGCTCTCTCTAGTAAATACGATGAACATGGTTTTGAAATCATAATTATTATATCATCTCCACTACGCACTAATGTTGTTTTGTCTCGGGCGTATATCGAGAAACTAAACATGTTTATACATTGTTGACACATTAGCTGACTTGTATTTAGTTACATAGGGTTAAATAGAAGTAATCTGATAACTCTTAGCTTAGTAGATTATTAGCTTAGATTTTTTCCTGGGCCAGGGTGTGGTTGTGCACCCTAAATGCTGATTTTTATTGGCTCTTCTGAGTAAGTATTAACTTAAATATAATTCAAATTAACCATACAAGGAGCATTCGGAAACAATATTTTGCGCTTTTTCGATTAAAAATAAAAACAATACAATAAAAAAAGTGCCGGAAACCGAGCCTATGTCAACAAGGTTGTTCAGTGATTCTCCGAATTCGCCATTAGCCTGTCGATGTCAAAATAACATGTCGAAATCCTTATCCTTTTATTGAATGCAAACAGTTTTTATTTCGGTCGACAGTTACTGACCATTCGGTCCCGATTTTTATCGTTTTATTACTGAGAATCTGATATCTGTATGTCCGAAAATGTTGACAGATCTCGTAACCGTCACGAAACTAAAAAGTTGCAAAAGCGTTGGAACAATATTATTATGTTGTCTTTAAATTGTTTTGATGTTATTATAAAATATGAGAAAGGATTCATTATCAATCATCACAACCAAAAGATTTCCACTATTGGACAAAGGTCTCTCCTACAGATTGTCAAAACAAGGACAAACATTGTGAGCAGGATTTTGCCGTCATCGCTACGTTTAGCAGGCGGCCTGCGATTGCAGTACGGCTCTTCAAGATTTTCAACGAAGGACGCTGCTGCCCGTCCTTCAAGAGTTCCCGTAGTCGCCTTTTACGACATCCATAGTAGGAGATGGGGTGGTGGTACTCTAGACCGCCATCAATTCAGCACAAAAAGTAACAATATGTATAAAAAACTGGCTTTATTGAAACTTTTTGTAGTGCGGTAAACAGGGGGCCAAGTTTCTTAACTAAAAACGGGTGACTCGTAATTGTCTTGTTAGCGACTTAGTTAACCATTGCTGTTTTCTTTGAGCGTGCAACAGAAATTACCTTAGTTAAAGCGGCAATGGTTAACGAAATCGCTAACAAGACAATTACGAGTCACTCGTTTTTAATTAAAAAACTTGGCCCCCTGATATTCTCCTAGCAGGCAGTGTTGGTTAATTTAAAACTCGATTGTAGGATCAACTAATTTCATAGTACCGGTATTCTTATCAAAAGCATTCATTAAGTAGCTGTTTTGTTTTTAACTTTTAGTAATTTATTGTTTTGTGATAAAGTTTTCATTTGAACTTAAAAGGGCGCGTTTTGTATGTTATATGGTGACATCGCTCTACCATTATGGTCAAGTGACTATCTCATCTTCACAAATAAGAAACATTGTTGACATTTCAAAGTGGTTCAAGTGTTTTGCTCTCTTTATCAGGTGTAGTGAAATGTATCTTTCTTTGGTCTTCTAGTTTAATTTAGCTAAGTAAGTCATGTTGTACCTTTCTACCTTTAGTGTTGCAGGAACCCTGAATAAACTGTAAATTAATTCACAAAATCCATCAACTTTCTTCTGCTTTATTACCAAACTATGACAGCCAGTTGTTTTATAAATTATTGCGGTTACAAGAATTAAAATAAGGAATGAGTATTAAATGCCGTTTACACAGTGTAAACGGCAATTGAGGAACGAAAGAGTGACTCTGAGCCTATCTTTCTAACTTGAGCTTCCTCAACTTTCACGCCACGAACAATTCATTATCAAAGGACAGCGATAACGGTCCGATCGGCGTCCGTGTGACGTGCATACGGACGACTTGCGGCGTGGAATGTCGTGGGCTCGTGGGATCCTAATGTTTACACTGATAACACTCTGATCAAAACTAGAGTAGTCATTCTGATCAACATCGAGCTCTTGAGATTTAATAAACACACTTATTTTTATGTTACATTAAATTGGTTACTTTACGCTCTAAGTGTTATGTCCGCTAGCTTCTAAATCGGATTATAATGCGGGTTTTTCAGTCTTTTAGCTTTTTCAGTTTTTGGTTGTTGCTGCTTATATAGGACATGGCTACGCAGACGTAGGTCAAGATTTATTTGTGTAATAACAATGAAACTGATGTCAATCGCCAAACATAAAAACTAATCAGATAAGATAGATGTCAGTTTTTCACTTGCCTTTGTTTTCGTGGTGTAGGTCAGTTTCACCTGGCCGTATATGTTTTGACAGACTGATTCATACATTTGCTCATCTTCGCCCACATGCAAGACAAAATTTGGACTTTGATGTGACTCTTGTGACCCTAGGTTTTTGGATGATATCACCAGACCTAATATCGAGCCTACAAAGTCTGTACTAGTCTTGCCTTACTGCATGTTTGTTTATTTACTGTAAGACAAAATGTGTTATGAAGATTGAGTTTCAAAAATTTAATATTTTACTTTAACGTATATTGAGAAACCCTTACTGGTATAAAATTGTTTGTATTTAGATTTCCCAAAGTATACACAAAAATATACATAACTAAAACAATCAAATCCCGCATCAGTATACACCATACCAAAGCTGTTACCCCAGCAGGAAATCAAATCAGGGACAACTAAAACTTAAAAGATAGCAGTATTGGTGCATGCATAGGCTTGACTCTATATTTAAAAATATACTTAGAGTAAAGTATATTGCTATACAGCTGAGGGTTATGTGTCAGCTAATTCTAGGTAACAAGTTTTATTCTACCTCTCCATTTTGCTAGTGTTTGCAGACATTCCTTAGGTGATTTACTCTGTCGAGACTACAAAATCCGTTTAGCGTGTCACCTTGTAGGCTCCTGCCAAGTTTTTGTTTCGTATACCAGGTGTAAAGATAATAATGACCAAAATAATGACTGAAGAATAATTTTAGTTCTTTGCTTTAAATTCTAATTATTTTAGGACTATTTCGACGCCTAAAAGTTGCCAAGAAGAATATTTTATGCTCAAACTATAGAATTTTTCGGTGATCGACAATTATGTTCATAATATAAATGATTGAATATGCTCAGTTACTCACATCATTATAGTATTAGATAATATTTACTTCCTCTTCCCACACATGACCGCCTTGAATATTTTTAGTTTATTTGCTTTTCTTCCAGTGCCTTTACATATTTCGGCTTTCATTTTACACCCAGTATAAGGTATGAAACATAGGTAATGTAAGAGGCAAATACTAGAGGTTAAATCTAATGTTTAAGGTCATCCCGAAAAAAGCATTTGTCCCAAAAGTTAAGGGTCGCTTAAGGACACGCAGCAGCCCTCACGAACTAGAGCCCAGACCTTAATTATAGTAATGAAGTAATAATGAATATATATTTTAGTAATAGTAAATGTAATGCCAGTAATGTTATGTATCTAAATAAAGATATATCTAGGTACAATGCTATGTAAACCAAACCATACTCTTTTGTACTCGTATCCTATTATTTTTTTATTAGCGTTGGATCTTATTCCTACTTTTTTGATAGCGGCCTTTAAATTAAAAACAACCCTAAATCGTCTAACAATTAACCGTTATCCATTGGTAGTCCAGAATAAAAATAGTTTAACTCGGGACTGGACTCGTGCTATCACAATTTAAAACGAGTTGTACCTACCTGTGGTATAACGATCGCTAACATATTAACATTGCTTTATTTCAAGAACTTTGCTATTATAAAGCATCCACTTTGACACCTTTACTTAGTTTCATTCGGTACAAGCATAGTTTTGTGAACCCACCTTAATTATAAACGCTTTAAAGAAACAAGTTACGAACATTAACATGTGTACTTATCTTAAAGACAAATGGCGTTAAATTCGAGTCTAAACAGATTCTCCCGACTCGTTGGAATTAATTAGTTAATAATCCGTTAATTCTGGCCGAAAGCCTGTTCCTCGGGTTTCCAAGTTGTAATCTTTCATGAATAAGTAAATTAACCTTTATTAGTGAGTAAGGTCGTCTCGTCTCGGCAGCTTTAAGTATTTCGCGTTGTTTGAAGTGTGTGCTATTTAATTTAGATAAGACTAGTCGACCGGGCGAAATTCGTACCGCCTAACCTATTACTACGTTGTGCGTGTATTATACAAATAAACCTTCCTCTTGAATCACTCTATCTATTTAAAAAAAAACGCATCGAAATCCGTTTCATAGTTTTAAAGATTTAACGCGAATAAACGCGGGAAACGATGTTATTTTATACTATGTATTGATACAGTGAATACAATGCACACCACACTCAGAACCCCTTGCTAGGTATAATGTGTATCTAGGGTGCCTGAAATACATTTGAACACAAGATCATTCATACCCGATCAATCGCCACTGATTGCCCCCGCTCTAAAATAGAAGTTGGACCGGCGTTAACATCGATATTAACATCGATATTAACCTATTGTGCCTTTTGCCCTGAAGGCAATGATAACTTAGATAACAATTAAAAAGTCAATGATACTTTTGTGGTAAAACTATAAATTATTAAATACAATTTCTTATTAATATCTAAATTATATTATGTTTTGTGCAGCTGGTCATACCTAACTCTTGCTTAGCACGCAATCAAAGTCGGATTCCGAGAATCTTTTGTTTTCACCTAGCTTACCTGTAGATAATGCATACGAAGGGAAAAAAGTTCGAATCAACTTGTTTTAGAGCAACGTTTGAAAATTATACTTTTCGACCGAAAGATATAAATTTTTATTCTCGCGAATCTAGATTCGGCTAAATATATTTTAAAATTACACAGACATGGTGTAATTTCATGTAGTTTTAAATAAAAAAAAGTTTGTTTATTAATAAAAGAAAACACAACAATTTTTTTTATCATTATTCTTTATTGCATGACGCGAGGTGGTCAAGGTTTTATTTTAGACAACCCATTTTGTAGATTCATTACTATGATTAAGGTAGGTCCTGTTTGTTATTGTTTTCAAAAAAGCTAGCCTGTCTAGACCCCTAAATAACAATTACCCTAGTGCTCCATAAATTCTGGCTTTATGTTTCCTCTAACATGGACATTTTTATTTTAATGCCCTGTTTGTTTTTCACGAAGCTCGTAATCCTTAGATCTGTGGTTTGTTATAGTTCGGTTTTTGTATATTACCTAATTTTATATTTAAAAAAAAAAACGTAGTTTTAAATGACAAACTTACAAAACATTATAAATATCTGTGGTTTAATGATAAACCTGAGAGCCCAGTTTCTTAACTAAAATCGATCGACTCGTAATTGTCTTGTTAGCGACTTAGTTAACTATTGCTGTTTTCTTTGGGCGTGCAACAGAAATTGCCTTTGTTAAAGCGGCAATAATTAACGAAGTCGCTAACAAGACAATTACGAGTCGATCGTTTTTTGTTAAGAGACTAGGGATCCTGTCCAGATGCGGCGTTTTACGTTTATGCGTAGCGTCGTCATGTCTGTTTTATAACAAATCAAGTTAAAAGCTTTGAGGTAGAAGAGTCCATCTTGAGACTTGTCACTTGGTGAGCGTTGACACCATTATTTTCTAGGCAATTACATACAAGGAATTGTGATATCTTCGTTTTTATATAATAGGTAGTATACATTTCGTTAGGGGCGATACCGTCAATGTTAGTCAAAGTGACTCTTGTTTGACTTTGGCGCCGCCGACGACGCCGCCGGGGTAAATAAACTATTCGCTTGGGGCCCGTTTATCTAAGGGCCGGTTTCTTGAACAGGTGCTATATTTTTGTACTATTTTGTAGTCGGTTCAGTCTAGTTTTAAAGCTGAAATAATGCTACTTTAGCTCTGCCGCCGCTGTCTGAATCCCTTTGACTGCTCCGTAGCTCAGTTGGCAGTGATGTGGACTGAGTAAGCGTGTGCACCCGGGTTCGATTCCCGGGCGGGGCGAATATTGATATGATGAATATCGATGTTTGTTTCCGGTCTGGGTGTTATGTTCGTCTCTGTGTGTGTTTCGGGCACCCTAGATAGAGGTTCTTCCTAGTTAGGGGCTCTGAGTGTGATGTGTTATTATTATTATTATTATTATAATTACTTATGGATTTTTTATAGAAATAACGTACCGTACAGCAGTGATATTTTTCGTACAAATAAGAGATTCTGTTAATCAAAACAGCATAATTCCTTAGATAGATATTAATAACTATTTTTTTATTGTATATTCTAAAAAAGGAACTGCAGCACAGCATTTTCAAATATATTTACAGCGAAATAACTAATCCTAATTTTTTAATTACCTTACACGAGGTAATTTAAAAATTAGGAACAAATGTTATGATTCAGAAGAGACTACCTTTACCCAGCGAAAATTAAAAAAAATTTGCTATACAAAAAAGTCAACACAAAATGACTAACTTTTTAAAATTAGAACAGAACTATTTAAATAAATGTAGACTAGACAGTTTCCCGCCTATCGTGACGTCCAAATTTCGGGTGGTTAATCGCGCTGTTTTTTTTTTTGCTTTATCTTCACTTCAAGAGTATCATTTTCGCTAATTCTAGGCTCACGCTAGGCTAGTGCCAAGCTTCGTATTAACCTACCCTTTGTTGATGTTACTAGGCGTATTGTTAACCATTCGTAGGTAGTTTATTTGCTAATAAGGTTTTGTCGGCGAATGTAACTTGCAGTCTAGTTTGATTGATGAATTTATGAACTTTTTATTTTATAAAAAATTAAAAACTTATTACGTAAAAAATTATGATGCGGTATTTCGAAGTTTTGTTCAATAAATTTTACCACTGGAATACTTTTCTTTCTTCTGTCGCGCTTCCAATTGGCTTTGAGACACCTTTTTTTTTCTCTGAAACATTGGTTTTTATTTCATAATGTTACTGTTACTAGCCGGTAAAACGTAGAACGAAATGTAGTAGGATCTTTTTTTTGCTTGTTCGTAGAATTGCTGAAAAAGTTGACTGAACCGTCTCCCGGGTGTCTGCGTACAGTTTTGACCTTCAGACTGGTAAAGTATAGGTTGCGTTTTTTCGTTTTTTTTTTGAAAACATTTTCTCGCCCTCTATTATGTAAATGGCCAATTCAGTTTTGATTGAATGTCTTTTCGTCACGTTTCTCTGGAAATTTGTTTTTGTTTTAGATGACATTGTGCTTTTGGGTATAGTTGCGTAATGCGTAGGTCCATTCTATTAAGGGTATCTGATTTTGCGCAAGTAATGTATACTTTAGTAAAATTACGTATAAAATCGGCGAGAGTTTATCACTGATTTATACATAATATTTTTTCATCCGATGTTAAATTAGATTATTATTGAAAAGAGCTTTTAATAAGGTTCAGTACAGTAAAAGTTAATGTCATATAACCTAGTATTTACGTTATTCTTTAGGACAGATTTTAGAATTATCCATATAGAGCCGCGTAAAAACGTCTTTCCTACGTCTTGGTTTAGAAGTTAATAATTTAAATTATCAATGTCCGAATTTGCGTTTCTTTGTTTGTCTAATCTTGCTAGCTGAACATTTGTGCCAATTTTTTTCTTACGAAACATTAATTTTAAATCGCTTTCATCGCGCAAATTAAACAACTCATTACGGCCAGTAAAGAAAAACTAGTTTTTTAAGTAGTTCAAAATAATGAGACTGTCTGCGCTCTTGTCTGTGTACGTTGCTAGGCAACCTGTTGTTGTTAATAATAACTAGAAGAAAAAGTGACTAAGCTAGTAAAATGTAAAGAAGTAAATATATTAATATAATTCAGTTAAACCAAAATACCACCAGTCCTCATCATTTCGTTCATGGTCCTTCATGTAGCCAAACTCAGTATAAGTAACCAGCTAAAATAAAATAATTACTCAGACAGGATAGTGGTGGTGTAAGGTTTCAGATTTTCAGCACTAATAAGTTTTCAGCAGAAGTCAGAGGCATATAAGCCAAATTTGGATGGAGAGAGCTAGCGGTAGCCAGACAGACAGTCTCTGCCGTGGTTTAGTACATACGAAGCAAGCAGATAGTCGTAAGTCGCAGATGTGGATTGGAGTTTTATCCTTGTGATTGTGGATTCTCAATACATTTTTAGTAATTTAACTTTTTGAAGCAGTTTAAGGTATTTATGAGATTCATCAGGCGTGCGATTACTTTGAAACATATCGTGGCAGTGCGAAAGTGATTTTTTATGAATTTATTTTATTTACAGAGTTGTTTTTTTACTAATATTAAGTTTTTCTATAGTCAGGGAGACTTAAACTAAACTTGTAAAATTTTTGAACTCTTGGTAATTCTTAGTCAGGGAGTCTATAGCTAAAACAATGTAAAAAGGGTTATCGCCAATTTTATTTATTAAACTTGGCACACATAAAGCTTTCAATGTCCAAGTCAAAGGTATCAACTAGCGGTAATTCTCAGTCAAGTAAAGATTCAGGTTTGAACTCAACTATGGAGTCTCTTATAAATTTTCAGCTGGAATTGTTTTCTAGAATTTCGAAGGCACAAATAAATTTTGGTAAATCGCCAAAGACACGAATTACAAAAGCTTACATAGAAGGTAGACTGGAAATTTTGATTCAAATGTGGACAGAATTTACAATGGGTCACAAATATTTGATGTGCACATTTAAAACAGAAGACATTAACAATACCGATTATGTGCGAGAAGATATTTATGACCAAACTGAAACAGTATTCATAGATTACAAAAGTGATTTAAAAACAATTCTAACCACATTCGAACCACACACAAGTGTATCCAACAATCCCGACATTCCCAACAACCCTTCAGTCAGCGCGGTTCAAGTCAAATTACCTAAGATATTCATTCCAAAGTTCTCCGGTCGCTACGAAGAATGGTCCACGTTCAGAGACCTGTTTTGATCTCTTATTCATTTGAACGGATCACTTGACAACGTACAAAAATTACATTATTTGAAGGGCTATTTGTCAGGTGAAGCTGAGCAATTGCTTAGACACATACCTATCGTAGACATGAACTACAGTCGTTGCTGGGAATTGTTGGAAGAAAGGTACAACAATAAAAAATTTCTTTGTCACAATATCTTAAAAAGGCTGTTTAGTCAAAAAACATTAAGTTACGAATCAACAAGTGGATTAAAGGAGTTAATCGATACTACATGTGACTGTTTATCAGCACTCAATAACTTGGAGGTTGATACAAATAGTTGGGATCCAATTGTCATCCACATAATTAGTTCTAAATTAGATGCAGAGTCGAAAAGACAATGGGAATTTCACATCATAAACATAAATACGTCAGATGAGCTACCTACTTTTAAACAATTTAAAGATTTTTTAACAAACCGCTACCGAGCAATGGAATTCATTGATCGTAAGCCTATTTCTAACAAGGGTTTTCATTACGATAACAACAACAATTCTAACAATAAGTATAAATCACTGCATGTAATACACGACCAATGTCCATTTTGTTCAGGCGATCACAAACTCAGCTTTTGCCAAGAATTTAACCAAAATGATTTAGAGACAAAATTTAAATTTGTTCAAAGTCACAGAATTTGTTTTAACTGTTTGGGCTCCGGACACTTAGCGACTGATTGCAGAAATGCAACAAGATGCAAGGAATGCCAACGAAAACATAACACTATATTACATCCAGGTTCCTGCAACGTCGCTCAGTTGGACGACGATGAGAGTGAACCAAATTTAAATTCGGAGGATGAAAGGCATCAGGTTGAAGAAAATGACAATGTCGTAACATGTTTTTCTAAAGAAAGCGTTCACAGTCAAATTTTATTAGCTACTGCCGTAGTAAAAGCCAAATCGACAACAGGAAACTACATTCCAATTAGAGCTTTAATAGATCAAGGATCTCAAGCCTCGTTTATAACAGAAGCAACAGTACAGCTATTGGGTTTAAGAAAAGATTTCAAAAGGAGAAACATTGCTGGAATTGGCGGAGGTGTCAATTTGACATCAACAGGAACAGTTGACCTTCAAGTAACGTCAAGAATCAATCCTGAAAAAAACATTATTGTTAATGTACACGTTGTTAGATGTGTTACTGGCTTACTACCGACTAAGAGAGTAAAGGTTCAAGGGTGGATTGAGCTTGATACTCTGGAATTAGCAGACCCAGAGTATCACACCCCTAATAAGGTGGACATATTATTAGGGGCGGATATATACTGCCAAATTATACAAGAAGGAATAAAAAGAGATCCCCACGAGAAGCTTGTAGCTCAAAAAACCAGCCTAGGCTGGATTTTATCGGGGTCAATAAAATCAGAAGGTAACGCAACGCTACAAGTCATGCATGGATTTACAGAAGAAACAGATATTTTGAAACAGTTTTGGGAGTTGGAGTCTGACGTTAAACCACAAACAATATATACAGAAGAGGAAGTATATTGTGAAGAGTACTACGCAAAAACAACAAAAAGAGATGAAAGCGGACGATACATTGTTCGAATTCCTTTCAAGATAGGAGATCCAGAAGTCAAGGGTTCCAAAGTAATAGCAGAAAGGAGATTTAAAGGTTTAGAACGAAGACTTCAAAGAAACGAAGATTTAAAGACTAAGTACAGTGAGGTAATAACAGAATATATAACTCTAAGTCACATGGAAGAAGTAACCAAAGAAGAAATTGATGACCCAAAGGCAGTTTACTTACCGCATCATGCCGTTATACGTGAAGACAGAGATACTACAAAGGTAAGAGTTGTATTTGATGCATCCTGTAAGGGCGAAGATGGAGTATCAATTAACAACTCAATGCTAATCGGACCGACCTTGCAATCGTCACTTTGGCATTTACTCTTACGCTGGCGAAGTCATCCGATATGTTTAGTAGCTGACATTGTAAAAATGTATAGACAAATCACAATTGATAAAGAAGACAGACGATATCAGAGAATTCTTTGGAGAAACAACCCAAACGAGACATTAGGACATTACGAACTCAAGACAGTAACATTTGGTACAGCATCTGCTCCTTATTTAGCTATCAAGACTCTGCAACAAGTAGCCATTGATGAAGCTGCATGTTCAGTTGTCGCAGCAGAAGTAGTCAAACATGACTTTTATGTCGATGATTTACTAACTGGAGCTGAAACAGAAGAAGAAGCGTTAAGAATTTTTCGTGACACAAACGCCTTACTTTCAAAGGGTGGTTTCGAATTACAAAAATGGACAAGCAACAGCGGTTTATTCATAGAGAATATTTTAAAGAACCATAAGGGTACAAATGATACTGAAAAGGCTAAAGAACTTAATTTAAAATTAGATAATATACAAAAAATTCTTGGACTTACCTGGTGTAGAAACGAAGACACTTTTAAGTACACGGTAAAGCTGCCAGAGCTACAAGAGCCTGTAACTAAGAGGAAAATTATAGCGGATATTTCACGATTTTACGACCCAATGGGGTGGATGGGACCAAGCACGATAATATCAAAGATAATGATTCAGAAGTTGTGGTTAGCTGGTATAGATTGGGATGAAGCGGTACCAGAAAACTTAGTTAAGGAATGGTGTGCTTATCGGCTAGAGTTAATGCTATTGACTGAAGTTTCAATTCCAAGATGGACGTACATAAGAGCTGGGGTAATGATAGAATTACATGGATTTTGTGACGCGTCAAAGGATGCCTATGCTGCCGTTGTTTACATTAGAGCAATTCAACCAAATGGTTCAATTAAAGTATCTTTAGCAGCAGCAAAAACAAAGGTTGCTCCTATAAAACAAGTGTCGATTCCCCGCCTTGAATTATGTGGTGCAGTTCTACTAACAAGATTAATAGTGGAAATATCAAAAGAATTAAAAATAGAAAAATCAAATATATACACATGGACAGATTCTACAATTGTATTAGCGTGGATTAATAGTCACCCAACAAGGTGGAAGATTTTTGTAGCAAACAGAACTTCAGAAATTTTAGAAAATTTGGGATCAAAAAATTGGCACCATATATCATCTCAAGAAAACCCCGCGGATTCAGCATCGAGAGGTCTACGTCCTTCAGAATTAATACGCAGTAATTTATGGTTTAACGGACCATCATTTTTACAAGAGAAAAACATATTATATAAAAAGCCAGAAGACAATAATATTGAATTAGAAGCAGCTAAAATGTCTTACCACATTAGTGCGAATGAATCAATTTGCGAACGATTTTCATCACTAAGTCATTTATTACGAGTCACTGCCTATTGTAAAAGGTTTATAAATAATGCTAAAAGCAACTCAACAAAAAGGTTAGAACCTTTTATTACAGCCACCGAATTGAAAGAATGTTTGATTTTTTTTATCAGGGAATGTCAGATAGAACATTTTGGCGAAGACATGAAGGTAATCAACTGTAATGAACCTGTACCAAGAAGAAGTAAATTGAAGACACTTAACCCGTTTGTCGATCAATATGGAGTTCTAAGAGTTGGCGGCAGATTAGAACATTCTGATCTGAAATTTAAAACAAAGCATCCCGTTTTGTTGCCGAAGCAGGCATGGTTAACACAACTTATTGTCGCGCATGCTCACAAACAAACTCTACATGGCGGAATTCAGCTCATGCTCAGTTATTTACAATCACAATATTGGATTATTGGAGTAAAACAAGTAGCGAAAGCTTATTTAAGAAAATGTGTGATTTGTATAAAGAACGCAGCAATAACAAAGGCACCATTGATGGGACAGCTTCCATCAGTAAGAACAACACCAGCACGAGCTTTCTACAATGTAGGCTTAGACTACGCAGGTCCAATTCAGATGAGAACAACAAAGGGTCGAGGGCACAAGTCCTACAAAGGATATATATGCTTATTTATATGTATGTCCACTCGTGCTATTCACCTTGAAGCAGTGAGCGATCTTACCACCGAAGGATTTTTGCAAGCGTTTAAGAGATTAGTGGCCAGGCGCGGCCACTGCGCCAACATATGGAGTGATAACGGAACTAATTTTATCGGAGCAGAGAAAGAACTAAAACGAGTATTCGCGGCAGAAAAACGAAGTGTAAATGTGGAAGTCGCTGAAGCACTTGCAACTCATGATTGCACTTGGCATTTTATTCCACCACATTCGCCTAATTTCGGTGGTCTATGGGAAGCAGGGGTAAAATCAGTCAAACATCATCTTAAACGAGTTATCGGTAATACTACTTTAACGTATGAAGAAATGGCAACAGTATTAGCACAAATAGAAGCATGTTTAAATTCAAGACCACTATCAGTGTTATCAAATGATACCAACGGAACCATGGTTTTAACTCCGGGACATTTTCTTATAGGCGAGCCTTTAGTAACGATTCCTGACAACAATTATGAAGCGTCAAATGTTGGGTCTCTGAGGAGATGGCAACACACTCAAAAACTTCTTCAACATTTTTGGAAACAATGGTCTCAAGATTATTTGCACAAATTCTTACAAAGACACAAGTGGTCGATACAAAATCCGCAGCCCAAACTAGGAGATGTTGTCTTAGTTAAAGAAGATAATTTGCCGCCATGCAAATGGTTATATGGTCGAATTCTGACAATGCATCCAGGAGCTGACGGCATTGTTCGTGTAGTAAATCTTAAGACTAAAGACACAATTATTAAAAGACCAGTCAATAAATTATGTATTTTGCATAGCTCAGATTAAATAAGAAATAGGTAATAAATATTAGTTTTATTTACTTAGGTGGGCTACTTATTATTTATTTCATGTTATTTTTTATTAAGTTCCAATGAGCATGAAGAAATGTGTTCAAGAGTATCAAGTTGAGTTTCTTAATTCTTTGTTGTTTTAAATATAACTTAATTATAGTTATATGATATTTTTTGTTTTCTATGAAATGTTTGCTATCGAAGTTGCATGAATTCTAATTCATTCATATTTATTAAGATAATATTTATATGTTTAACAGCCATATATGTTAAGAACACTTAAGGTGTTCTTCGCGGGCAGTATGTCTGCGCTCTTGTCTGTGTACGTTGCTAGGCAACCTGTTGTTGTTAATAATAACTAGAAGAAAAAGTGACTAAGCTAGTAAAATGTAAAGAAGTAAATATATTAATATAATTCAGTTAAACCAAAATACCACCAGTCCTCATCATTTCGTTCAGAGACAGTGCTGGTTTAATGACCTAGGTATATTCATATCTGTGAAATGAAACCTACGCAAGCAACCGAGTCATTCAACTATTGCGTAAAAGATTTTGTAAGTAGGTATTCTAAAATTAAATTAAATACAATGAGGAAAATGGGGAGCATTCATATTACGCTTGTCATAGCAAAAAAATTATAAATGTATTAAGTTTGTGAACGCTGATTTAGTAGAATCAATAACATCGATTAACATTATTATATATGTCGTGGCCAGATCGTTAAATTGGCCACTTCATGATATGGCGGCCATTTCATGAAAAGTGATTTTTTCATGAAATGGCCGATTTTCGTAGGCCAGATCATTGAAATGTCAACGTTTAACGATTTGGCCAAGTAATAGCATGACTATTTCATGAAATGGCCAAATGTTAGCGATCATATCGTTGAATAGTTAAAAATTTCTCCGCTAGTGGCGCTGTACGAAAATTGGCCATTTCATGAAAAAATCACTTTTCATGAAATGGCCGGCCACATCATGAAATGGCCAATTCAACGATCTGGCCACGACATATACATAAACTAGTCGACCCGGCGAACTTCGTACTGCCTAACCTATTACTATTTTGTGCATATATCATACTCATAAACCTTCTGTTTAAATCACTCTATCTATTAAAAAAAAACGCATGAAAATCTGTTGCGTAGTTTTAAAGATTTAAGCATTCATAAGGACAGACGCAGCAAGCGACTTTATTTTATACTATGTATTGATATTGATGATAATATGAAGAAGGAATCTTTAAAAAAATAATATGTAACTTTAAATATGGCATTTCAATATTTTTATATTTCACCAACAATTGTGTAATATATTTTTTTTGGTCCATTTACTATCATCTATACCAATATTATAAAGAGGAAAGATTTGTTTGTTTGTTTGTAACGAATAGGCTCCGGAAATACTGAACCGATTTGAAAAATTCTTTCACTGGTAGGAAGCTACATTAACCCCGAGTGTCATAGGCTATATTAAATTTTCAAAAAAAATAGGGATCCTTACCTAAACTCAAATAATGTAACCCAAGGTGCAATATTTTTTTCGTTGTTTACATATTTTGACAGGTGGTTTGTTGTTGTTGTTTGTTTTTAATTCGGCCATTCTGGGCAGTCAAAATAACATAGTCTATAAAGCCAAGTCTTTTGTAGAATCTTATATTCTATGGCGTAACGAAGTAAGCCAGGAAAGCTCGTGTATAATACACGCATAACATTGTAATAGGTTAGGCGGTACGAAGTTCGCCGGGTCAACTAGTTTATAAACTGAAAAGCTGGATTTTCCGCGTATGTTTGTACCTTATTACCATGAATCTGCTCAACGGGTAGGCTAACTACACTACAGTATAGACTAGGGTTGCTTAGATCCTGGATTAACATATGGAATAGAAGGGAAGAAGTACTTGCGAAGGAACCTACTTGCTATAGGTATTTTATTATAAAAAATATAAAAGGTGCCGACCCAGTCTGCGCCGGCATTTTATTTCAAAGCTTTGTAACAAATTAGAAGTCAGTTGATACGTTATGACTTTTATTACCCCGGCGAACCTAGTACTGCCCAAACTTTATTATACTTATAAACCTACCTCTTGAATCAATCTATCTATTTTAAAAAAACCGCATCAAAATCCGTTGCGAAGTATTAAAGATTTAAGCATACATAGGGACAGACGCGGGGGGCGACTTCATTTTAAACTATGTATTGACGTAAGCAATGTGTATGACTATTTGGATGCAGAGTCAGTCACAAATACAACAATTGTTTAGTTTTTCTTTCCGCGTGCGTAATGTTTTAATAACATTCCATTCAGTAATCACCCAAAACTTGGCGATTGTCTATTTTATTTTTTTGCGCGAACGACTAGATTAGATTTTATTACCAAACCTCGAAGCGCGTAATTCGCTTGCGTCAATTCGATAAGTCACGGAAAATTTTACAGTAAGTAGGTGTAAGTACTCGACATGTTTCGTGCACTTTAGAAAACTGCTACTATTGCGAAAATGGGGACATTTATTCTTGGAGACACGCGCAATTGTTTTCTCTACGAATGAGTACATTTTCTTTAAGATAGTTTTCAAAGAAAAAAGTTTTTTTTTTCTTCTATAAAATCTTCTGGGCTTAACTCTTGATCTATTATGTTTTTTTAGGAATTTAGTGAATTTGGGTATTCAGTTTTCACAACAATATAATAAAACTTTTTTTTGTTAAACGCTCTCTTTCAAAGATTTATATATTTACCCTATTATTCATAAAAATTAAGATAAAAAAAAATAATTGTAGTTCATTTTATCTGACGTATTATGCAAATTTAGAGTAGATATATTTACCATACAAGTAACCAGAGAAGTAGACCTCTAAAAGCTATTTAAACCTACCGTATCTTTATGAATAATACGGTTAGTGCCTTTATATCGTACTTAACCGTACGTGAAGTCATTCCCGGGACTTCCCCCACAAATTGGTTACTTATAAACAAATTGCCCACTGCGGAAGTCTAGTGGTGCATTGCGGATTCGATGTTCCGGACAGCAACTTTTCTTTGGATTTCCCGCCATTTATAGACCAAAATTTGACTGATCCGTTGCTCAGTTGGCAGTGATGTGGACTGAGTAAGCGTGTGCACACGGGTTCAATTCCCGGGCGAGGCGAATATTGATATGATGAATACCGATGTTTGTTTTCGGTCTCGGTGTAATGTTCGTCTATTACGGAGGCAGTAGCAGGGAGTATGTTATTATTAAAAAAAATATATGTATTAGCAAAATTACATATTGTACTATAATTTGCAGGAAGCGTATAGAATTACAGAACTGCGCAAAATGATTGCATCATCTCTGAAAATGCGTAAATGACTTTTTTTTGTGCTCAATGCAAAAATTGATAAACTCGTGACTTGTGAACTTCGGTTTTGGTGCAATCTCCTTCTGATACGACCAGTTCCTGTTGCCATGTTCAGTTTGTGCCTATTTTATATCACTTTTGTTTCATATACAATGTTGCTTTACATATACCTATAAGAATATTATGTAGTCTGCTTTAATGTTCTCCAATCCAAAAGTGTTTACCTCAGGGCTTCAGTTGGCAGTGATGTTGACTGTGATTTTGAAAGTTCAGGTTCTATTCACGACTGGGATCACATTGTTTGATCGTTTCCTAGGTCTAGGTTGTTTTTGTCTGCGTGTTTCATGCACCTCACCCTAGATATATAGTTCCCTGAAAAAAAAAAAAGTGATGTATTATTAGTATTAACGATACGCAATTTTTTTTTGAAAGTGTTTATTTTGTGTGTTGATTTGTTGTTCTTTATCTATAATTAATATCAGAATATAAGGAAAAATTTATGTCTAGATTATCTACAGCTTAAAATGTTCAGAGTACATAGAAACAACTGATAACTTTTTCCCTGTACTTTATCACTGTGTTATCACTTTCTTCAAAAGCCAGTACATCGACCCCCTTTAAAAAAATGCGTAACCTGTGAAATGTAAGCAAAAAATCCTCCGTAATTGATCATGTCTGTGTGCTTGTTTCAGAGTTCGCCGTCCGATAAATATGCGCCGATAAGAAATGGTGAGTCGTAAGTCTATTTTTTACTAGGTATACGTTGGTTCCGTTGTTTTTATTCAGAGTAACTATTCCTATACTCTTTGAATTGCACGTGTTGTCTCCTAAAATGTTTAGCTATTTATTAACACAATAGGTGTTGCCGTGCAATTGCACGGATTGTCTTTCAGGAATCAAACTATTAACTTGTGGTAAAATCGAACAAACATTTTTAAACAAACTTATAGTAATAATATCATCATCACCATTTCAGTCGAAAGACGTCCGCTACTCAAAATCGTCCACAGATTGCCATACCGGGAATATACATCTTTAGCAGGTGGTCTAACTAGCTTGTGAGTAGTCTTCCTGCTCTGCGTTTTCTAAATTGATTAAATTTAAAATCTAGACTGCTCCGTGGCTCAGTTGGCAGTGATGTGGACTGAGACGCGGGGCGAACATTTTTATGATGAATATCGATGTTTGTTTCCGGTCTGGGTGTAATGTTCGTTTCGGGCACCCTAGATACAGGTTCTTCCTAGTTAGTGGTGAGTGTGATTTGATATTTATTTAAGTAAACGCAACCCATGCATGATATGAAACCACTGAACCCAAAAGGAAGCCAGCGTAATCTAGAATCAACCAGTGGTGTTGCTAAGCGGTCCAAATTTTAGTGGTACTGACCTGTGAATGCGTACCTACGGCAACTGTATCTGCAGTCGGGCCGCGTAATCTATAGCGAGATGACGCAGTCAAGTCATTCCAGTAGGTATGCGGCTGGATTTGGCCGGAAGAGGTATTTCAACAGATTGTTAGACTTGTTGACTTAGTTTCAGCAGAAGTGGCGATTTGTTTTTGCCATTCCAGTATAGCTCTTCTAGTTTTTGACGGAGTAAGCTGCTGCCCCTCCTTTGGCTGTTCTTTTTAGTGGCCTCTTACGACACCTACGGGAGGAGATGGGAGGGTATTGGGTATTATTGTGTATGCAGCAAACAGACGGCGATAGAGAATATAGGCCTTTCATTTCATGAATGTTATTAAACAGGGGTGGCATTCTTTTAAAAAGCACAAAAACTAATTAATTTTCTCATTAGTATGACATTTAAATTGTAAAATTGTACCAATTTGTTATTCTCTACGCATAAAAAATTCATAGAAAAACTATTATGGATCGCTGTTGTCTTGCCCTTACATTGACTTGCGCTAGACATAATAGTGGCTGTCAAAATAAAAGAAAAGGTACCTAATAGGAAGGTAAGCCTAAGTAACCTACATGCACGCATTCAGTGGGATATCTATTAGTAAAAATATTTATTGATCAAATACAAAGATATTGAGTTCGATAACCTTTCAATAAGAAATCTAGAAAAACTGATAACAATGACTCTATCTAGTTCCTACGTGGGTTATCATATAAAAATATAAAGTAAATGTTCCTATGATATTGGAATAATTTTTCTTAACAATATTTTTTCCCATTTTCAACTATCACCCTCCTACACTCTCATTCGAATACAATATAGGATTAGTATCCCACACAACATATGGGTTGACAAATGCACTCGTAATGCGACGTATAAATGCCACATAAATCTGGTAACACCAAAACTTGGGGTTTTTTACCCCAAAAAATAAATCGTGAAGTTCGAATTTTGCATTAGTGTTCCCGGGGTTCTTTTAGGCAAACTTGTTTTATTGTGTTGTGTTGTAGTATCTATGGGTTATTTCAAAACTATTTTCTTTCTAATTCCATAAAATTAAATTACTTACTTATATAAAAGTATGAAACATGCATTTAGATGTAGACGAGTTCTTATTTACTTTTCCGTTCATATATTTTATTTCATGGTCAAATCCCAACTCTCCTAGAGACGTACAGTCACGGACTAGGAGGCCGTAACAGATTTGTCTATGGTTTCGTCAGTCCTAGACTGTATTACCAAAGTACAAGAGCTATTTTACAATACAGAAAAACCGAAAGTGTTACGCCGATCGTGTCCGCCACTGTACTGCTAAATATTATCTACCCCCCAAGAACCATTTTTCACTTTCTTTCCATCGTATATTAAAACTCAAAAATCAAATTGAGTTCCGAATTGTGATTCATTTTTAGAACTTGCGTTTTTTGGATCTTCTACTACAGTGAAAAACTGATCCCTAAAATTGTTTTTTTTTTTTTTTGCTTCAAAAAAAAAGTAGACAGATTATCCCCTTCGGCGTGATCTATTGGGGACCAATAAATAAATCAGTGGACACACAAAATAGCTTAATTATTATTGCTACTTCATAATGAAAAAAGCGTCGAAATAGCAATACGTTATGCGATATGAATCTCGCACTTTTTTGTGTTTTTTTCACTAAAAGCACGAAGTAGTAACTGTATATTTTGGTAATTTCGTTAATATACAGGGTGGCAAATTTTTACTAGTGGGTTCGATTAAATTCATGTTGCAGGTCGCTCTTACTACAATTCTTGAATTAAATTTTCTATAAGTTTTTGTTCATATGTTTAGTTTCCCTAATAAATACTCGTCGTAAACGAAAAAGTTATAGTTTTTATTAGTAGTCAATTTTATTCTGAAAACAAATTCTCATACAAAAGCAAACATTTTTGCTTCACAATTTTAAACTAAACCTCATTCCATAAATCGTAAAGAAGGCTCCCTAAAACTCTAAGTGCTCTCGTTTTCTCCTTAAAACAGCCTGTATCACGTTATCGGACAAGGAATAAATCAGGGGTGACTGCAAATTATAACCGTTCGCGGAATCCCATTGTTTGCGAATGATGGATCACTGCGGTGCGGGATCGGGGATTGGCGGGAGAGGGGGAGGCAGGCCAGCGGAAAGCCTTATCTGGTCTGTTCTAAGTTTGAAATGAACTGTGAGCTTTTTGATTATTTGCTTCTAAACAACATTTAAGTACTTATGTGTTTCTAACGCCTGAACTGAATACTTGAGCCGGAGACTACAGTTTTTTTTTAATGTTATGTTGATCTCGGTGCTGTTACTTTCTTTTTTAGTACTATTTTAAAGGGATATGATTAGAATAAAATAAAATTTTAGTATGCATGCAGCTTAAAGAAATAATTCTAGACATTTAGTAACGAAAAAAATCCGAAGTATTAGTACAACTGAACTATTTTAAATTAAACACAACTTCATTGAAAAGTCAGAATCTTATTTCAATCAGTGTTGTCCTGTGATGCGGATATGAAAATGGGTAGTAGGTAAATTAAGCAGAAAAGGACAGATTTATGCTGGTTATTTACTCTAAGAATGCTGGCAACTAGTGCTTTACTAAATATAACCAAACCAGCAAAACATTTAAAATCGCCAGTAATAGTGATTTGCGCCAAGCCGTCCGCCAAATCCTCGAAAGTTGCAAAGCCGCGGGGAGTGTTGCGAGCTACGGGCCATACTTTAGCTTTAGTGATCCAGGGAATTCGCTGATTATGGACAATGTATCTTTTCGAGGCATTCACTTTAAATAAGCAAAAAAGAACTACTAGCCGCCCACTAATACCCGTTGTATTGGATTTGAAAGAAATGTTCAAACAATATTAGTAAGTAACTGGAGTTGGAATGCAAATAGCAGCTAGTTACTTGTTTAGTATAGTATGTTAAAATTTGTAAATATAATTACGTTACGTATCAATACAGTATTAAACAAAGTCGCTTCCCGCGTCTGTCCCTATGTATGTTTATATCTTTAAAACTATGCAACGGATTTAGATACCGTATTTTTAAAAAGAGAGAAAGATTCAAGAGGAAGGTTTATGTGTATAATTCATGCACAAAAAAGTAATAAGTAACGCGGTACGAAGTTTGCCGGGTCGACTAGTGTATGTATATAGTTTCTACTCTATTGTAATGGGAAACTAATGATATAGGTTTGTTTGTTAATAAATAAAGTAAATAAATAAATAATTTAGAATTCTCTTCTACTATGTATGCGCTTATATGACATGAGTTTGTTACCAATTCCTGTCTGAGCCATGGTATGTTGGTTATAAATTAGCTGGTTTTATGAGACTTTGTCTTGATTTATTAGGCGTTTCTATCGCGCGTCTAGATTTCTATGGCCGCGTTATTTCATCTCACGTAAAGGAGGTTTTGCTTTTGACACTTTTAGTTTTACGAAAACTTCTATCCAGTTGGATGGAGTTGTTCTCAATATTATTAAAAAAAAATGGATCAAATTAGGATAATATTAGCACTTTTGTAGTATCGTCCAGTATACTAGTTTTGCTTATGTCAAAGTATTTTTATATATTTGTATCGCAAATCATACACAAGTCTACAAAGTTTCTGATGTGTATAAATGAGCAATGGCTACAATATTAAAAGTATCTAGCAAGTTTCTTAAAAATATTGACCTCAAGCAAGCATTTATGGTGGAATATGTTTTACACAATTTCATCTTATACTAGAAAGCACCTTTAAAAATATGTACTTAGATACTTACAGTAAGTAATGTTTTTTTCTTCTTTCCTTCTCCATTGTCCTTATATCAGTGATCTTCAATAAAATCAGTGTTGCCCCGTTTAACGAAATTGTAATTTTTACCGAGTCTTCAGTGTGCGCAGAAATAGTTTTTAATTATATCTGTAATGAGGGTTATCTACCACTAAAAACTATAGCATTGCAACAGAAAAAAAAGGATAGGAAACTTTTCATCAAATCCTATATAGTTAAACTGCGACTTAAAAAATTTCATTTAACTAAAAAAGTCAAATCGTTCGGTGTTCTTTTTTTGGACTATTGCCAAAATTTATTATCAGCCAGTCCCACAGAAATCACGGTCGTTTCGTCTCATTTGAAATTCGAACGACATCTATAAAAAGTGTTGCCTTAACAGAAAAAAATGTAGGCGCACATCAAAAAGGCATTCGGGGTGAATTAACAACTGTTTAAAGGTCATTACTAGGGAGGGGCGGGGAAGTTGAATTTACGATCAGAGTCCACCTGTCGCTTCCGAGTGCCCTTGTGCAGTCCCCGTTATAAGACCGCTATAAAGAGGAACTGCTTTCGTTCATCTAGCATTTATTGTACTGTCTTTATGTCTTGCTCTAGCTAGATGAACGAAAAGTACTAAACCAGGATGTTACCTTTTTTTTTGCAGGAAATGGACGAAATAGTAATAAAAAGAAACGTTCGGTTCGGTGCGTGTGTGAAGATTTCAATTAAAGTTTTTTAATTGTGCTTTTCCACTTCACTTATTTTATTAGGGCGACAAAATTTCCCAATGTTCGTATTATGTAGATTAGCAGTTATGGATATAGTCTTGAACAAGTTAGAAATTTGGCAAAGTAGGAAAGGTGTACAATTCAATACGATTTCTACTTAGTGTTCTAAAAAAAATAAGTATATTTAAAACAAAAGCGATGTAATCGAAATCGTGTCGCAACGAGGTGACATTGGAAACCCGTTTCCTAAGGAATGCGGTGTGGTTTTCTGTTAATTATTTCACTTTTTTGACGCAGTCGATGAAAAAAAAGGATAGTATTGCGAATTTTAAATAGAATTGCTATTTAAAATTGGGTTTCTTTTGTCTCATCCGGTTTCTTGGTATTTACATTGTTTATTATTTTTATATAATGAATTGTTATTAAAAGAATAATATATCATAAAAAACGCCCAATATTTATGTATAATACTAGTATATTATAATCAACTCCTAAACTTTGACATGACTGTACGTAAAATTTGTAGAAATAAAGGTTTCAGCTAAAAATAGAAGATTATAGAGCCGTAATTTAATAAAATAATAATGTACAAGCAGAGACAGATAAATTCATAATTATATGTATTTATTACCATACTATATTTATTATTTCTACATTTCTAAATTTATCACGCTATTGGTATAGTTTTTCTTTCCTATTTGCATATTGAAAATGGGTATGCATCACGCTTCACTTGTTATTGTACTGGCTTTCCTTCAAAAGTACATTGCTTTGCTGTAGGTAACCTAACCAGACTAACCACCCAAGTTTAAAAAAACTGAACCTAATGAGGCAAAAATGACAATTATCTTGCGCTGTTAATAGGGTTTCCTTTGTTCAAAATCCTCCAAATAATTATTTTTAAACGAAGCCAAGTGTGTACCTTTTTCTTATAATTGATTTAGCAACTGATAAATTAATTATTATCAAAACCTAGTGCATCCCGCGGCTTCGCCAGCTCAATTTCTCATGAAAACGCAAAATCCAATTTTTTCGTTTCGGTTGTGGTTTCGGGGTGAAAATAATACGCGTAACGCACAGACTTGTTAGTTGGTAGGATGGTACTTTTCGTTTTGTTCTTAATAAAGTTTACCTCCGTTTTGACTACGTGTATAATTAGTCTGGCCGTATTATCATTAACTATTTTGATAGGTGAATTATTTTAAAATTGCATGCCCTGCGTGTCAATCCTCATTATAAAGCAGCCTAAGCGAATGCCTTTCAAATCAAAAAGCAGGGCAGGTGGAAGCAATTATACTAGCACCGGGCAGATGCCGAAAACAATGCGACTAACTTCATCACCTTGGCTTGGCCCATTCAGCGGGCCGGGCCAGGCACCTTGCCCGCGCAGCTGCCTGCCGCTCCGGAGGTGTCATAAATGACGCTGTTTCACTATAACTTGTTTTACAAGTAACAGATGCCCCAAGTACTTGAAACAATAAAGGCCTTTCAAGGAAATTGGTCAGTCCAGTACATTGCCATCGATTCATGAAGTAGACAATAGGACGAGCTCACAATAGGCGCCGATGTTTTGTTCCTGCGATAATTTTTTTCGGGAAAGAAATGGCTGTTTCTCTCTTCTTTTTTTTTTGCCAGGGGCTTTTATGAATAAATTTTTATTGTTTTGTGTATTGAGGATTGAGGAAGACGGGCTGCCGACAAAGAGCGACCGCGATCCTAGGCTATTTCATGGTTCGCTGTCTCGTTAAGAAAATCGGTGTTGTGACGTTTTTTTACGCTTTGTAAATTTTACAGAGCACCTGATATGCCGTTTTGTTTGTTTGAGTACAAATCGTTTTCGATCGTGAAAGTATTATTATCAAGTCGCAATAAAAATATTCATAGAAAGAATCAGATGAAAGTAGAAAAAATAAGGTTCTTCCTCATTTGAAGACGCTTCCGCATACTAAATAATATACCGTGGGTTTCTTTGTAGCTTTAATCTTCACACCAATTAAGATGTTCTCATATCAAATTAATAAATCAGAGGGACGGTGCCTTTGCGTGTTATATTATGATTTACCGAATCCTGTTCTGTATTTCGATGCCAAAATCTCGTGTAGTGACAGTGGTGACATAGCGATAATTTTTATAAATTTGTCGTCGGCCCATTAGGGAAAACTCTTTAAAGTCTAGAGGACATCTTTATGTTCGTAAGGGAGTGTCTTAATTACAGTAATAAGTAGATGAGTTACGAGGAGTGGACTTGAAATTCATCACTGACTATTTTTAGTTTACATTCCATAGATTCTTTCTCTCGGGGGAACACTATACTTTCACTATATTTTTTTGCTGTGCCTAGTCGTTAAACTGCCCTACACTGTTGAACCGTTTGTAAGTTAATTTTAAAATAGACCAGTTTTATAGCTTTTGGTTTACTGATGTTATATGCAGAACAATCGTTTAAAACCACTTTAAGTAAGCTCTGTCTTCTAAGTTTGGAATAATGAAAGAGTTATCTTTACTAACCTAATACATGTGGTTGGTATTAGCTGTATTAGCATACACCATTTAAATAATTTGTCTTCGTCGTCTTTACTTCGCGAGCTAGGATTTCCCTTTAAATAAACTACCTAGCTATATGTAGGTATTACATAGTATTACTCGTTCAAAAGTAACCATTAAACCTTTTATGTAATATTTTAAATGGTTTGTTTTCCTATTATTTTGTAATAGTTGAACTTGAACAGATTAACTACCTCTGTGGAATATCTCATTAAATTGCCATTCTTGAACTGTATCCTCGTTGACCGTTGCAGGTTTTTTTCTTTTTATTTTGTTTTCTCAGAAACTGCGCGGTGGCTTTGGCGCCACGAAATCCTCACTCCTTAGTTTTATTTCTTTTTTTCTTCTTTTTTCCGCGTGTATTATAATCGCATAGGGTTCGCTTTTTTTTTTTTTGTTAACTGTGTTGCGTTCCAGATCGATATCGTTGAGGTTTCTGCGGTTTCTATAATTTATCGGACTTTAAGCGCCTATTATCTCCTTTGTTATTAGAGTTTTGGTCTAGTGAATGTGACTTTTATTGAGCCGCGTTATACGGTAGTCACCGACTATACTCCTTCCTCATTTGTTTTTATATATTTAATAGCTTTTTGATTTATTTGAAATTTTTAAAGCGGAATTAAACTCGTTGCCTGAGTTTTGCTATATAAAAATTCCCCAAAATGTATGGCTATATAATTGCATTAGCTCAACAGGGTCCTAATCGATGTTTAATTTCTCCAGTGATTTGTTGATGGTTGGACAAATTGTAGTTGCGATTTTTTACTGCAAGACAAATTGTTTTTTTTTTGTTGTTTTTTATATTATTCTATTTCCGTTGCATTCGCCTGCTTAATTATGTTCGGAAGGAGAGAACGTAATTTGTAGAGGTGTTTTTGAGAGTTATTTTTTCCTTTCAGAGTTAATTATTTTTTGTTTCTTTGAAATTGTCTTGTAATGTGTTTTAGATCAGCTGCTAAATAGCCACTTTAGTTGATTTTTTTAAGAATTCCCACAGAGTAAGCTGCATATTTTATTAATTATTATCGTAATAACTGTTTTTTCTCAGTAATTTAATAATAAGATACTTACCCTGGTATTCATAAAAAGTTAAAGAGCATTTTAGTTATTTGACGTATTTCAATTTAGACTGGATGTCACGTATTTACCATACAACAAACCAGCGAAGTAGACCTCTAGTAACGCTACTTAAAATCTACTGTATCTTTATGAATAACACGGTTATTGTATATTCCATGTTTTTTTTCGAATAATTCGACACCGCACCGCAACTTTTACTTTTTATTAGAACTCACCTGTTTAACGCCATTCCGCAGTTTGAAATCGGAAGGCTGTTGTCGAACACTGGCTTGCAAAACGAAAAAAAAAAAAACAAAACGCAAAACAGGTTATTTTATTTCTTAACGGACACTTCAGGGAGGTTTTAAATTAAACTTTTTTAATGCAATGGAATTCCATTCGAATTATTTCGACTTCTTCGCGGATTAACTCGTCAATGTACGGATAAAGGCGCGAGCTAATTCAAAAGCTCGCTTGCTCGACCCATGGAGCAGTTGATATGTGTACTGGTTTAATATATTTTTAAGAAGATTGTAATGCCATCGCTAAACATAAAGTTACTGTCGTTGGCTTTTTCATCTTTTTTAGCTACATTACCTACTATCCCACTGGTGTACTATCCCTTGCCGGCTATACCTACTATCCGCGCTCTTACTGCCTGTGTATATTGCTTATGTACTAATCTTAGTATTGAACATGAAGAAGAGCACTAATAGAATAAGTAAGTAAGTCAAACACAACTGACTATACTACTAGTTTTTTTCTGGTACAACTTTGTAAAGTCGCGTGCTAGACGTATGACATTTATGCTAAAGGTCGTCTGTACAACTTCTGTTTCTGAATAGAGAATTAAATTGCCTTTGTTGTCTAGGATTCTAATACCTGTGGATTGTAGCGTTATTGTAAGGTTACTTCAGCCCCTGTATTACGGCCGCTTTTGCAATATTGCTTTACGTCCTCTGTGTTTTTTTTTGTATCGACTTTGACACTCTAGAAGGCGAAAATCAATGTTGCCGATGTGGCCGTAATAGTACCCCAGATCGTATGCGCTTCATAGCTATCAAATGTCTTCCACTACTCGACATTGTGTCCCCCACATAACATTGGGGATTTGGTCACTATCGCGAATTTTGTCTTTCGGTTTAGCAAACGCAGTATGGCTGTTTGTAATGTCTCCAAAGCACGCTGCTGCCCGTTCTTCGATTTTTTCTATTAGTTGCCTTTCAGGTGTCGTCCGCGGGAGGAGATAGGGTAGTGGTATTCTATGCCTCCATTCTGAAGAAATTGTCTTTGTCAAATCTTTAGTAATTGGTGAGAGAAGAAAATTCTCTGCGGTCACGGCAAAAGTTTCATGTTACAGCGGCGCATTCGGAGCTATTTCGTCTCGATTCGGTCGGGCATTTAAAGTCCTCTCCTAGTTCGGACGCCGCTGTCTCCTCGTAGGGTGTTGCCGAATGCGTCCCAAAATATACTAGAGCTTTGGTTGCCATTGAAACAGACGTACGGGTTTTCAGAGTAAGGATGAGCGTGTTGCGGAGCGGGATGTCATCTGTTCTCTGATATACCCTATTTCGCTACTAACTAGTATGTCTTTCTTTAGCTTTAGTTTCAGCTTATCTTTCAGTCTAAACACATATTTCAGTCTTTTAAAAGCTGAATTTTAATTACAATATGAATTTTATGTTTTTTGTGTAAAATTGTAACTCTAAAATCGCAGTAAGTTTGAAACTAACATAGGGAAAATTGGTTTATAAATTATAATTTTACGGTTTGTAGGTATTATTTTATTAGGGGCGACCCTTGTGCGAATAAGACCGGTCATTTATAGCAATCTCTGTAATCTAGCAGTGGACGTACTTCGGCTGAGATGAGCATGATAATTATTTGAATTACAGATACATCAGGGACATACAAGGTGCTTAATGACATAAACAACTGATCCCTGATACTGAACATAATCCCTTACCCGCGTAACGCCTCCGCCTATCGCTCCGCCAGCATCTCGTGGCATTCACATTAGTCGCATCGCGCGTCGTCTTGCGCTTTTTGCTTTCTGGTGACATTTCTAAATGTGGCATCTCCGCCTCGGTACGGATTAGGACAGCGCCCGAGCGATTGTTATGTGGCCACCCCATTATGTAACAGATTGATGTACTGTACAGACTCACTGACGTTTGATACGCTTTATAAGGATAAATCTACGTTAAAGTTGTAAATAAATAAATAAACATTTACTATTATTCGGTATTATTTATGTATATTTTTTCTGAACGATATATTATTTAAACTGAGTTTTCAAATACAAAATGGACTAGATTTATATAAATAACGGACAAATAACTTAAGATTGAAAAAAAAAAAACAAAAAAGATTTAAACTTATTTGATTTATTTTAAATTTTCTCAATTTCGAAAACATATCTGATGGTTTTTGATATTCAATGAAGTTACTATCCATCGAGAGTAATATCAAATAACATTGAAAAAACTATGATATCGCCTTTATTTTGAGTCAGACATATTAATAAATTGTTTAAGAACAGTCCACTACTTTCAACAGAAAAAAAATTGAAAATGTTCACCAATTTATCAGTTTTTCTCCTTTGATGTCGCAAGCTTTTACGAAACTGCCTAGAGAAATGGGCCGGCTAATTCATTTGGATCACCCACTTAATTGTTAGCTACTTTTCATGCTTTTACTTGCCGCTTTTAACTTTTTCGGGGTAGATACATACATATGATACATACATGTATTATGTTATTAGCTTACACTTTATAGTACTCAAATAAAGTGATATATTTAACAATTAGGGTAGTGGTGGGGGATCCAACAATAGCAGTGCGGTGAAAACACTTAATCATTTTCCTTTAATAAAAAATTTAATTTAAAAATGTAAATATAATTTAAATAAATTTAACTTAAGTTATTAAAAGTAACTGCATGCTTATAATAATATTAAAAAATAAACTCAAATAAATAAATTTGTGATTAATTATTGAAATATTGTGCGCATTCTCTCGCCTACGAACTGTTGTGCTCTTTGGCGAGTGGATTGTTTTTTTTTTATTAAATAGGAAAAAAAACTTTAAATTTCAAACCAAAGAAAATGTACTAGGACGGTATAGGGTCCTAAGTAAACAGTAAAAAAACAAAGTCTCTAGACATGGTGGTCATAATATTACACGGTCTAGCGAATCGCCCTCATTTGTTTATGCTTGACCAGTTCATATAGATTCCCCACAGTACAAAGTATTTTCTGTATATTACAAAGTAAATAAATGTACGTGGATGGTTTTACTCCACAAACACTTTCAATACAACCAACCAGTAATATAAGTTTTGTGTTTCGACTTTTTTTATATTATAAGGAGGAAAGATTAGCTAGTTTGAGTTTTTGAACCTAATAACTGGACCGATTTAAAATATTCATTAACCATTCGATTTGCTAACCATTAAAATTTAGAGTTCTTCTGCTTTGCTGCTCCGTAGCTCAGTTGGCAGTGATGTGGACTGAGTAATGTTCGATTGGTAGATTCCCTGGCGGGGCGAACATTGTTATGATGAATATCAATGTTTGTTTCCGGTCTTGGTGTAATGTTCGTCTCTGTATATGTTTCAGGCACCCTAGATACAGGTTCTTCCTAGTTAGGAGCTCTGAGTGTGATGCGTTATTATTATCTATACCAATATTATAAAGAGGAAAGATTTGTTTGTTTGTAACGAATAGGCTCCGGAAATACTGAACCGATTTAAAAATTCTTTCACTGGTAGGAAGCTACATTAACCCCGAGTGTCATAGGCTATATTAGATTTTCAAAAAAATTAGGGATCCTTACCTAAACTCAAATAATGTAACCCAAGGTGCAATATTTTTTCCGTTGTTTACATATTTTGACAGGTGGTTTGTTGTTGTTGTTTGTTTTTAATTCGGCCATTCTGGGCAGTCAAAAGAACATAGTCTATAAAGCCAAGTCTTTTGTAGTATCTTATATTCTATGGCGTAACGAAGTAAGCCGGGAAAGCTTGTTTATTATATTAAGTTAGTAATCGTATGCAGTTCTATGTATAACGGTTTAAGGTAATCGGAAGTCAACAAAGAGTACCAAAACCTATACCCATTTACGTAGGTAGACCAGTACCAGTACCAACACCTAAGCACGATTACCTATTCAAAACGTTTTGTCAAAATTACACCGATTGTGTGTAGTGTAGGCGGCAAATCCAATCAAATACCCCCGCACGGGAACAGAAATTCCGTAGTGCCGTACAGAACTTACAGTTCCATAAATATTGGAGCAAGAATGTTTTGAATTTTAGGGACATAGCTCGTTACGAAAATTTCTGCATAACAGTACAACATAATTATTAACAGTAACTATGTGTATACCTACACAATTTAATAACATTAAGTGTTCAAAACAATTAAATACTTATATTGTTTGATTGTTACTACTCTAAATAAATACTACTTTTTTATTCATGCAAATAGGATAGTATAATAATTTGTGTAAACAGAATTCAAACTGTACTAAGCCATTCTGGTATATTTTTTTACTGTGATTTCGATTAGATTATTTCAGTATTCGTTGCGCAGGTCATTGCTATCGATGTAAAAATCCATTGGTATAATTTTTTTATTAAGTACGAAAGAATCTATATCCGGTCAGATTAAAACGTCATTAAAAAGAGAACATCTGCCGTATGCAAAAACAAGGCGTGTGATTATCAAAAAATTGACAAAATATAACACGTAGGAAGGTTTCCCTAAAAGACACATGCTTCCAATAATAATCTATGTTGTTTTTATTAAAAATTGACACGACATCCGATATCGATGTTCCTACGCATCCGGTCACGCGATCGTTTTGACATAAATACGGTCAAATCGTACGTTTACTATGCAACCGAATTTATAAGTCGTTTCACTTGGAGCATATATTTAAGTAGACGTTAAAGAACCACAAAAAGGAATGGTAGAACAATTTTCTTTCATGTATAGCAAAAATCTGTACAAAAAATTGCTAAATTAACAAAAGGAGTTCCTTTTCTCACTTGGGGTTGGGGCCCAAAATATGTATTTCGAACATGCATAAAAACATAAAATGATACTGATAAAATGCTTGCCTGTACAGTATATTTCATAAACAATATCGAAAAAATTTGGACTGCAGTGAAACCGACTGTATTCTTTTAATACGACTGTATTTTTTTTTCGAATTACACCTGCTTTAAAGTTTTTTTGGGGTCAGCAAAATCAATTATTTTAAAGTTGCAAGCAAATAGTAGATTCCTACCACTAACAGAGCCACTAGATTTATTATTCGAAATGCGGAAGTATGTAATTATTTAATGTGACCCTTTACAATAGCCAACTTTTTATTTTATACAACAATATTTGTAACTAAATATAGCAGAATGCGAACATTGATTGATGGGCTTACACGCGCCGCCTATTAGAAGGCTGCCCGTCCTTGAACCACACCATCGATTTTCACCGAAAAACGTCACGGCATGGCCCGCTCTGACGTTGTATGTGAAATTTCTCTCTTGTTACTTTATTTTTTCATTTCAAAATAAACTTGCAAACCCGTCTTTATTTGGTACTCGTCGACCCGGCGAACTTCGTACCGCCTAACCTATTAGTATTTTGTTCATGTATTATACTTATAAACCTTCCTCATGAATCTATTAAAAAAATCAGCATCAAAATCCGTTGCATAGTTTTAAAGATTTAAGCATACGTAGAGACAGACGCGGGAATCGACTTTAAGGACCTGTACTTTGAAGCTTCTTACCTAATTAGGTATGAGGGTCCCCCACCCTCGCAGCTGTGACATGCGCGCGTCGAAATGCGAAATGTCGCGGCAGTTTTAAATTTTATTACTTTTCATACAAGCCGAAGTTAAATCGAGATGTTTATACCTACCGCACAATTTTTCTTTCCGATTTTCGTTTCAGCTAACAAGAATTTGCGTTTAGGTAAGGTATTTGTAATAACGAGTTTTTTTTAAACCATCTGAGAAATATAAAACAGATTTCTTAATTCTGAAAAATATAGATGTAGGATTTAGTTTAGACAAGTTATTAAAAAGTAACAAGATGTAATGAATTTCACTCTGTAGAAATAAATATCAAAGTAAACCCTTTTTGTAGTGTTTTCTCAATATAAATAAAACACCACTGGTTGTTTTAATTTTAAACAAATAACGATATAGTTTGAGTTGATAACTTTTTTTATTTGGAACTAAAATCACACCCTAAGGCCTCCTTTACGAAGACGCGGCGTGTTGTGCGGGATGTCGTGTGGGCTCCGACGCGGGCGCCCCACCACGGGCGCCGCCGCTGCGGGCGCCGCCGCGGGAGCCGACGCGTTTCCTTATACGATATCGAACATAGGCCTATGCGCGTCTCTTTAAACGGTCTCATACTATTGCTATACATTTGATTTGGGCGCAGCACGCCCCGCACGACGCCTCGCGCAACGCCCTGCGTGCGGCCTGCAAATGCGGCCTAAGGGTGGATAAAATATGGATGCCTTTTTTATTCACTCAACAGATTGTATTGCCATATTGTAATTTACATGAGAACTGCTCGCATAAGTATATATATTTTTTATATAAAAGTAAATTGTGCCTTTCCTCCAACCTTTTTGTAACCAAACTAATTTTTGATACTGTTACTTTTTAATTTATAGAAGAAGATTTTAAAATTGACATTGTTACCTTTCAAAAAGACTTTTGTTAACTAGGCAGTACATCTCAGCCGCTGTACACATTAACATGCATTCATTTTCTTGTAAATAGTGTACCTAACCATGTGTTAATATATCATCCCTTCTTCAACCTCTGGAGTTATTTCTACTGCAGGCGGGCGGACATAGGAATTCTCTAAATTGGCGACCTACGACGATTGGATTACAAAAACCGCAAAATTTTCAACACTCGCCCCACCAGTTCCATTGTAAGTGGCGACTACCTGCCTTCTTCTGGAGGACTCTGGGGGACTTCTGGAGAAGCGCCTCGCCGACTAATATAATAATAATCATCATCATCATCTCGGCTGCCCAAATTCAAAACCTAGTAACGGTGTTTTTGCAAAAAAACCGTTTTTGTCATTTTTCGACTTACTAGGCGGTGTAGATTTGATATGAACCTTAAAACACCCAGTTTCTTACGTAATTTTAAAAATAAAATTTAGCAAGTCTACCCAATTTGGAAAAGTTATTGAAATTTCCACGAAGTACATATTCTTAACATAGAGCATGTCGGATTACAAATAAAAAAACCTAGCAACTCAACCGACTTACTAGGTTATGAATTTGAAAGCTGACTTACTATGTTTTGAATTTGGCGCCGATTATAAAATCAATCAAATTTTGATGGAATTTAGTAAGTTACAAAAACAGTATACAAATTTGGCTGAATTAACCACGAGTCGTAACCAAATCGTAAACAAAACTTAATTCTGCCACAAATAAATCATTTGTATAACTTTTAAATGAATGCACTTCAAAAAATAACATTTATCATTCGAAACGTACAACTAAAAATATAAAATGCTTTAAAAAGTAGAGAATTAACTCAGAGATTGTATTTCAAAATTTTTTTCATTGTCATATTTGGGTAAATTAAAAAAAAAAAAAATAGTGGGATCGATTTAAGTGTGAATATAGTCAACAATATAGTCAAACTTTTGGTCAAACACCGAAATCGCTATTGCGTCTGGTTTCTTCGGGGCAACGAATTAAAGTGGTCGACCCGTTTTTTGGCTCTCCTGAACATTTTTGTTAAAACGAGTTACTAGGTTTTGATTTTAAGCAGCCGATCTCACACGATAGCGTCCACTGCTGGACATAGGCCGCAACCTTTACCAGGTCGTCTGACCACCTTCAGAGGTGTGAGACCAGCGTTTGGAGGGTGATTTGAGGTGAAGGTGAACCTTGAAGTGAGGGGGGGGGATTCCATAAAAAATAAACTGAAAAGCAAAAAATAAAATCTTTTCATCAAAAAATTAAACAGCCGAAAAAACCGAAAAGCGTTAAATAAAAAGGAAACATTTTCTATTAAGACATAAATTACTGCCTTCTTAAAGTAATTTGAGTAAGTATACCACGTAATATTGTGCCAATGTAATATTAATATTGTGTTATCGGCGCCACAGAACTAACAAAGATATGATATAACTATATAAGTACCCTATGATTTAAGTTTTTTTTGTGGGAATAAAAAAGGTAAGTTTGTAATGCGACGGTTTTATAAATGTAATATCGGTATCAACATTGGTTTCTTTCAGCTCCATACAGATCTTAATCAGATCTTATGGTTCATTGTTTTGACATCTGTTGTCAAAATTTGTTTACATTTGAATAAAAATAAAACGAAATACGAGAGCGCGAAAACAAAAATTTGACACAGAACCGGCCTCGGCCGTGGCCACAAGGGTACTGACGGGGTAGGGAGCGGCGCGGCATGGCATCGGACCGCGCGAAAACGATGTTTTTTTTTTAGTTTTTGCTGGTTTTTTGTCTTTTCGTTAAACTTAAAAATTCTTACTATAGTAGTATGTCTAAAATTTAAGGTCAGCAATTTTCATTCCAAAAATCAAATAAAAACAATCAGCGGTTTAAAAATAAAATGGAAAAAACGGAACAAAAAGGGGTAACTTTGAGATTTTTTTCTATCAACTAAAATTAATTAGATCCTGTTTTCCTTTAGTATGATGACTAGATTAGATCCTTAACTAACACATATATTTTTTTCAGAATGAAGACATCAATTTTGTATGTCTCAGATTGTTTAAAAAAATTTCAAAAACACAAATTTTTGAAGCACCAAGCCTTAACTATGTATTGATATTTCTGTGAAGGTTGGTAGGGTTTGTAGCAATTAGCAACAGATTTTCAGCTCGGCCGTACATTTGCGGTGGTGTCAAACTGGGTTAAATGTTTTCGAGTGAACTCGTGTACGTACGTAATATTAGATAAAGCTTTCAATATTTTTGTTGTAGAAGTGTCTGAATTTAGTAGATTTGCTTGATTCACTTTATTGAGTACGAGCTTTCCCGGCTTACTTCGTTACGCCATAGAATATAAGATACAAAAGACTTGGCTCTATAGACTATGTTCTTTTGACTGCCCAGAATAGCCCACTAAAAAACCAACAACAACAACAACAAACCACCTGTCAAAATATGTAAACAACGAAAAAATATTGCACCTTGGGTTATATTATTTGAGTTTAGGTAAGGATCCCTAATTTTTTTTTAAATCTTATATAGCCTACGACACTCGGGGTTAATGTAGCTTCCTACCAGTGAAAGATTTTTTTAAATCAGTTCAGTATTTCCGGAGCCTATTCGTTACAAACAAACAAACAAACAAACAAACAAATCTTTCCTCTTTATAATATTGGTATAGATGAAAACTTACCTTTAGGCTGTTTCATCATTTATACCTTATTCTTCATGTAAGACCACGAAACAAGGAAGATAATAGCACGTATCCGATTTCACCACACTTATCCTATTCTGAGGGTCCATACGAGCCAAAAATGACCAACGATAAGTCACTAAAGAATCCTGACTCTGTAACAATAGATGATACTTGAGACGCGGTCTCGATCAATTTATATGAATAATAAATACTGGTGAAGTTGGAATCATTTACAAAAAATCCAAATCTATCTTTTTATAATAATCAATATATATAAAACTCTTCCGTTACTGACTGACTGACTGACTGACTGACTGACTGACTGACTGACTGACTGACTGACTGACTGACTTTTTTTTTTTTTTTTTAAATACGTTTATTCGAAGTAGGTAGGAACATTATTCATTTAAACAATATCGCCAAACTGCTGTTGCAGTTTGTTGGCGGATGCACTCTTATTTTAGTCTTATTATTACCCACTACATTAAGCTACTACTAATAAACTGTTTTTTTTTTATACAATACTAGAATAGAACTAACAGACTAACATTATAACAAACTTGTATAAATCAACCTTCGAGTAAAGTTTTCTTCATAAGAGTTTTCAGAATACTGATAGGTAGTTTCTTATTGCCCAGTAAAAATGGTATTCGGTTATACATCTTTGGGATTAGATATTCTTTGAGCCTTTCACCATAATAGTTTTTAGCAATTGGCTGTACAAGTTTTCCTGTTTTAACCGATCTTGTTGGGTACCCATCACGAACAGACACTTTGTAGGTATTTGTATAATAGGTTTCTAAGGCCAACATAAACTTTACCTTACAGTGAACGGGCAACACCCCACATATTGCAAACAAACGGTCGTAATTATTCTTACATTTATTTTTTGTTTTTTTACTTACTAAATATTTTAACATTCTAATTTGTAATTGCTTAATTTCATCCAAATACGTTTTAAAGGTTAATCCATAGCAACTAAGTCCATAACTGAGCAGCGAGTCGGCGAGTGCGTGGTAAACAATAAACATGGTTTTCCTGCTTAGTATTCTATTAAGATGATAAAATTTACCAAGCACTGACCGCAGCTTGTTAGATACTGAAACAATGTGAGGTTTCCAGTTAAAATGCTGATCGATTACAAGTCCAAGATACTTAAATGTTTTGACAAATTCCAAAGCCTCGCACGTGCACGATTGTTTATCTTTATGTAAACAATCGTAAGTGTGGCCTAATACTTTTATTGGGTCTTTCATTAATTTTGCCGTTCTATTATAAGGTGAGTAAATATGCATGCATTTCGTCTTAGATATATTTATTATGATGCCGTTATCATGTGCCCACTTAGTAATATTCTCAAAGTCGTTTTGCACTTTATTAGCTATTTCGAGCACATCTTTTCCAGGGCATATGAGACACATATCGTCCGCGTACATAAATACTTGGCAATTGCTGACAACATTAGACACACTATTCACGTGCATTATATAGCCTACTGGTCCAAAGACAGATCCGGTTGGTACACCTAGTTTTATATTTGCTTCCGACCCCGCTGTCTCACTCACAACCACGCGCAATGTTCTGTTACTAAGGTAATTACGTAACCATTGATTAGTAGGGCCGCTAATCCCACATTCTTCCATTGCTTGTAAAAGTTGTGAGTGGTCCAGGGTATCAAAAGCTTTTTTGAAATCGATAAATAAAGCTATGATCTGTTCCCCATTATTTAGACCAGTATTAATACAATTAGAAAATAGAGAAAGAGCCGTTGTTGTGCTCCGGCCCCTTCTAAAACCATGTTGCGATTCAGACAAGACTTTATTGCGTTCTAAAAAGGTGCCGATTTGCTCAACAACAACTTTTTCCATTATTTTATTAATAATTGACAAAATATAATAATTGACTGACTGACTGACTGACTGACTGACTGACTGACTGACTGACTGACTGACTGACTGACTGACTGACTGACTGACTGACTGACTGACTGACTGACTGACTGACTGACTGACTGACTGACTGACTGACTGACTGACTGACTGACTGACTGACTGACTGACTGACTGACTGACTGACTGACTGACTGACTGACTGACTGACTGACTGACTGACTGACTGACTGACTGACTGACTGACTGACTGACTGACTGACTGACTGACTGACTGACAGACAACGCAGAGCCGAAACTACTGGGCGTAACGGGCTGAAATTTTGCATGTAGGTTCCTTAGGGAGTGTAGGTGAGCACTAAGAAAGGATTTCCCGAAATTCCCATGGGAACGGGAGAAAACGGGATGTTTGTGTTTAAGAGAAATATGCGCGGGTGAAACCGCGGGACAGCGTCTAGTCCGCATATAAACATTTAATACATTTGCTCCTATTATAAAGAAACTTAAAAAATAGTTAGTGTTTGTATTATTTGAGATGCTTGCGACGCGTGAAGCTTGTTACGTATAGGTAATTGATTAGCTGGATGAAAATGGTTTCGGTTTGTTTGCTTTGATGTATAAAAAAAATATTTCCTAATGGTGAGAACTGAATCCATGTGAATACGATGATTACGTGATTACGTATGAGTTCAAAATTCTATATGAGATAATATCTAGTATATTTTAGTACCTTTTACATAAAAGTGTCTAGATTACTTTATACAGGGTGTTTCTGACAAGGCGGTAATAAATGAAAGGAGGAATTCAGCTCACCATAACAAAAAACTTTCCCAAAGAAACATGGGTCGAAATCTCAAAACTAAAATCAGCTGTTCCATACATTTGTTCGATCAGCTGACGGGGTCAATGTATGGGACAGCTGATTTTAGTTTTGATATTTCGACCTATGTTGCTTAGGGAAAGTTTTTAGGTATGCTGTGCCGAACCCCCCATTTCATTTATTACCGCCTTGTCAGAAACACCCTGTATACATTTGGTAGCATTGCAATCTATGTGTTTTCTTTTGTTTTTGGTCTATGAGTTGCTATTGCTCAAAAATGGTTAGAAATGCAGTTTACACAGAGAAGACAAGTTTTGGGTAAATTGATTCAAATTCGACAAATACTTGAAATGTTTGCCATATCGTGTAGAACACTGCGGCGGTAGCATGACGGACAATTTGTCGAATTTCTCGTATCTATCTGTCACTTTTGTCGATCATCTCCATACATTTTCCCGCATTGAAATGTCAAAAGCGATTAAAAGTGACAGAAAGATTCGACAAATGGTCCGTCATGTTACGGGGGCTGGACAAGAAACGTTGTCGGGATTGTGGTTCTGAAGACCAATTTCTTAAAATGCTTAGAGAAAGCAGCAACGGTTTATAGTACTTTATTTGATGCACAATTTCTACCGAAATACGTCTACTGCTGGTCACAGGCCTCACCCATAAATCGCCACAGCGGTCGCCGGTCTGAGCGAACCTCATCCAGTGCATCATCATTTGGTGCACAAAAAAGTTAATGTATTCCGGGAGTTTGTAATTTTATAGATCTACGTATTCTATCTACTTTGTTCTGCTGTTCGGTCTACTTTTACACCTTTTTTAAGAAAATACGATGACAATCCGATAACAATTGGTTACGAGAATTACTCCCTGGTAGTGGTAATGACGCGATGTCTGGTGGGCACCGCGCTTGTTTTTTTGCCCACCAAGTTCATAGGCAAGCGGTGTCGTTGCCCGCCACTTTTTTTTTTGCCGCCAGACGGTTGCGCAATGCGCGTTTGAAGAGTGGGGCGTGTTTTGTTTGTGTTTCTTTTTATTGAGAGGCACCCGAGGTGATGAGGAAGGTAACTCTTGGGTGTTTTGTAGTACTTAACATATTAGGACTAAATGTATTAATCTTCTGTCACTTTAAGTTAACAACGAAACCAGTTGAGATAATAAATATTAAATACTAGACGACCCGGCGAACTTCGTACCGCCTTGCCTGTTACTACCTATGTTGTGCATGCATTATACATAGTAAACCTTCCTCTTGAATCACTCTATATTCAAAATAAAAACACCGCATCAAAATCCTTTGCAAAGTTTTAAAGATAAAAGCATACATAAAGACAGACGTGGGAAGCGACTTTGTTTTACACTATGTATTGATACTAAAAATAATAAGGAAGGAAATCCCAAAATTCCCCCGGAACGGGAAAGGGGACTAAACATGAATTTACATCAAAAATTTAATAAGATTCGTTTCACTTGATGATGATGACATCCTGAAGTCGCTCATCTTGCGCTGCTTCCTCCAGGTCTCTCCATCTCAGACCCATTGATGCCATCATATGGACTGTGACGTATGTGCGCCGGGTTAAATCCCGGCGGGGGCGAACATTGTTGTAATGAATTGAATATCGATGTTTGTTTCCCGGTCTGGGTGTATTGCTCGTCTCTGTTTGTGTGTCGGGCACCCTAGGTTATACAGGTTCTTGCTAGTTAGGGGCTCTAGCTATTGGAATACGTATCAATATTATTTAGAAAGTAATTTCAATAAACACTTTTAAACTGTATAGCGTGAGTATACCACATTAATCTATCTAAAATTCTAAACTAAATATAGTTTACAAAATCAACATTTTCCTCAACTATTTAGGTAAGTATTTGAGATTTAAATAATCCCACATTTCCTTACTGATTTTAAATAGATTGCGATGCTTTAATACGTCACCGTTGTCTCGGAAGCGTGGGATTAGAGTTTATTTATCTTTGCGGTTGATAGATTTTGAAAGTTTATTTTCAGTAGGAAATTGTGCGTATCCATATATGGTTGGTTTGAAGATATTTTCTTGAAAATATCCAATATTACTCCTGATTTCATAAAGATTATATAGAAACCTTAAACTACTTGTTAAAAAAGTGGATTTTAAAAATTATAAAAAAAAAAAGACACAAAATCAGAATCCGGAAAAATTTGAACGTGCGCTTTCCGGCTCTACGTGCAAAGCGCAATAACTGCTTTACTATTGGGATCTTACCTGTCTCGAATTTCAAGTCTTTACATACATTAGTCATTGAATAACTCAATTTTAAAAATTTAAAAACCCCCGACCCAGTCAGACCCCTTATCAACTTAAGTAGAACTAGAGCTAATCATCTAAAAAAAAACATGGTTACTTCAACACATATTTTCAATATCATTGAAGTAACACCCCAACTAGCAACGAAGGTCGTATAAGATTTACTCTTTCGACTATAGATCGTAAGACACTTGTATAAACGATCCTAAAATGTTAAAAAGCTGTATAAAAGCGGCTATCTGGATTAATTTGCATTCAACGCTTTTTGGCTCTATAAACATGTCTAGTAAACGTTTATACGATGAAATCATATCGCATTTACTCGATTGTTGTATAAATGTATCTCTTGATCGCTATTATACAACAATAAGTCGTAAGACAGCTCTTTAAAAGCAACTGAATTGCTAATTTGTCGTCAAACTAGCTATTATAGCACAATCTATCGACATTTAATTTTAACAGCATAATTGTGGAGTAAACGCGGTTCATACGATAAAACAGCATCTTAGTTACTTTTACAGCACTTAATGTCGTATGATAACTCTATGGAATGCTTTTATTCGACTTAACTAATTAGGTTGAGTAAAAGCTTTCAAATTATTCTTTTACAGCCTTTTCGGTCTCTAAAGGTTATTTGAAAGCCATTTTACATCGATATAGTGGTATAAATGCTTTTTGAAATCTTTTACAGCACTATCTGCCATTTTGTTACATGATACCAAAATAAACAACGTAATTTGCTTTTTTTATTCGCAAAATGGATTATAATCGATGGAAAAGGATTAAAAGAAGTGGAGGATTCCGACGTAAAGTAAATAAGATGTATACACGATTGAAACAGTCAAGATCTTCATTGGCTATAACCACGAGTCAAGAGCGTTTAATTGATAGGCGTGAGGGTTCCGTAGCGTATAATAATTACTACTACTATTAGGTACTATTAGGTATTCTGTGATGTAGGTAACAACGGCCATATAGACCACCGTTTGCAATTTATTGAATTTGCCAGTATGTTTTTCTAAGTCATGGGTGTTTATCTTATACTTATTGTGTTTGTTTTATATAATTTTATAAGTTAGTTGGTAGGTACCCAAAGAATTTGACTAAACTATTATTATTATTTTTTTATAATAAAGAGATACTTAAGTAAGTACTTACAATTTTGTTTTGTATTAAGTGATCCTACTTGCAATAATAACATTCGTCGCTTGGATAGTGATAATAAATTGAATATTCTGAACACCAGAAAAATGAGGTGCGCAGTAATAATTTTATTATCTTCTCAGATAATATAAAATGACGTGGTTTTGATCCATTTTTAATTACAAAATGACATGAGTAACATTTAAGCATTATAAAAAAATGTGTTTTCTTCCAAGGCCATTTTGCTTCCTTAAGCTTCTTTAAGTCCTCTTTTTTATGAATTTATCTATATCTAAGTAGACTACCATTTTAAATTGTCACCCATAAAAAGAAAGCTAATTTTACCTAAAATATTGTATTCTATGAACTTACGCAAACCAAATTCAATGTAACTTAACTATTCAATGTGGTTTTTTTTTTTAAGTTAGGTTGATGGTATAGGCAGTTTTTAAACACGGCCGCACGCCCCGTCTCAAACAGAGGCGCAGATCGGCGCTTGTCTGATTGGTCAATCTTTCCAAAATTTAAAAATGTTTCAAAATGTGCAAAAATTTAGCGAAGTTGACGGTATATTAAATTTATTGATTGTAAAATAATTATTTTATACTAAGTAGCTGACCCGGCAAACTCCGGATCGCCCTAGATATAAGTTAGCACGATTATTATAACATTATCTACCCGCTAAAAACTTGGCTGTATGTACTTTGTTATTTTGCCCGCCCAGAATTAAAGAATTTAAAAACAACGTCAAATCAATCAATCTTTTGATTAAAAATGGATAGCCTTTGTTATTTTGCCCGCCCAGAATTAAAGAATTTAAAAACAACGTCAAATCAATCAATCTTTTGATTAAAAATGTATACAACAGTAACGGAAAACTTAGTATTGGAAATTATAAGTAATTGTTGTTTTTTACTAACTTTCCCTCAATTTTTCCAAATTTTCTCACCTTTTCAACCTTCTCTGGACTACTACAAACATTTTAAGACTAAAAGCTAAATCGGTCCAGCCGATCTAGAGTTTTTGCGAGACTAACAAACCACGATTCATTTTTATATATTGGTAGATAGATAGTAGGTAGTAGAAGTAGATAGTAGATTTTGCACTAAAGAACTCTAAACTATCAGTAATGGCGTCCCTAGAAGTCGTAAGATGGAAATCTCATTTCAATCTTTCGACTAACAGCTGAGAGAATGCTCTATGATGATAAATGAGTTGCTATTATTTGCTATTGATGGCGAATTTATTTTAAATGTTAAATTAACATTATTTGTTATTCATTATTTACATAGAAATCTTGGGGCCCCTTGAAATATTAACTTCAATGCTAGGTATATAGACGGAAAAATTAATTCCGCACATGAAAGTAAGACCCTACGACCTAACTTTAACATGTAACTAATTACCTGTCATCATTTGGCTTGATGGCTTAAAAACGTAATGGTTAATACGATGGCAAAATATACTTATATTTATTAGGTTTGACACTTCAACTGACATAAATTACGCGTATAAAATAAAAAGTCTATAAGTGCTGCTTGGATGCAGTTACACGATAAAAAAGTCGAGTGATTGCAACCAAATTGCTTTATAACTATAAATAAGTCGAATAAAAGCGGTTCTACCGACTTGGAAAAAGCAGATGTGTCGAATAATGGCATTCTGATGGCCATTATGGTACTAATTAGCATTTTAGTTGCGATTACTCGATATTTATTCGACTAAATGGCTACTCATACGACAATCTTACGATATTTACTGGATCTAAAGCTGAGAGAAGTGCGCCCAAATCGCGTTGAGAGAACGTGCACAGAGCATTTACACGACTTTTTAAAGATCCTTCTTACGACCAATAGCTGAAAGAGAAACGTGCTGCTGACTTTTTTACGACACGATTTGCTGGTTGGGACTGTACCAAATTTTTAATTGATAGTACAAATGGAAGGTGGGTAGATCCTCTCATCCATTATTCAAGAGCTGATCATCTTCAAACGGCAGATCAGGTCATGGTTATCTTACCAAAATACTTTCTATATCATAGATGTAACATGGTACCAAATTTCAATTCGATCGGACATAAGGAAGCTAGTTAGATCCTCTCATCCATTATTCAAGAGCTGATCATCTTCAAACGGCAGATCAGGTCATGGTTACCTTACCATATACTTTCTATATCATAGATGTAACATGGTACCAAATTTCAAATCGATCGGACATATGGAAGCTAGTTAGATCCTCTCATCCATTATTCAAGAGCTGATAATCTTCAAACCGCTGATCTGATCTTCATCAGACATGGCCAAGAACACTCTGCCTGAAATTATCTATGATACAAAAAAAACTAAACGAAAATCGGTTCAGCCGTTTGGGCTCTACCATGCCACAGACAGATACACAGACAGACAGACAGATACACACGTTAAAAGTATAACACCCCTCTCTAAATTTTTCGTTCGGGGGTTAAAAATATATGTCTTTGCCACATAGAATGCAGAAGCCGGGACAGGATGTCAACAGGGCAAAAATGCGTCATTTTTAGTCAACAATTAATCTATTTGTATTTGCTTCGAGTCTTATTGCCAAGGCAGGTCATTGCTGCCGCCTTCCAGATTAGAAAAGCAACAGGTTGCTAAACAAAAATAATAAAGTCTAGACAAGACATAATCTTTTGGCTGACGAACACACAATGTTTACAGCAAAAAAGAAGACTAGCTGATTCATACTTAGTACAAAGAACTCAAGTTTGGCAGGTACTTGCTCATGCTGAGGTGTGGGTGAGTAGGAGTAGTAAGATGAGATGCTTATTTGAGCTTAGCACCGGCTGTAAAAAAATACTCCCAAAAATCTGTTTTATTATATGAGATATTCCCATCTATAAACACAAAGCGAGACCAATTTAGGACTATCTTGTGGGAGGACTGAATACTTTGTCCACTGATGCGCGGTCGCCAGAGAATTTTTTGGCCTCAACAACCAAGCATTCTTCGAGCTATGTGCCCTGCCTATTGCCACTTTTTTATGATATATGAAAACTCTTCTGTGGTTCGTCTGTGGATCTCAATTAATGATTCGATAACGCAAGGAAACTCAAAACATAGCCCATTGAGTGTATTTCTATTGGTTTCAGTTAAATATCGTTACCGTCATCCTTGTCGATCGCTTCCTGTTTAAAGTCGATGAGTGTTGTTATCAATAAACACGAGATGGTCATTCGGTTTGTTTGCTTGTTACAACAATGAACGACGCGTGTCGACCACCCAGAGAGGTGTCGGTGGCTTATTACTGTCGGTTGTATAGAAGGAAAGAAATATATAGGACGCACTTGTCAAGTGTGTGATTAACTTTGCGGGTTCCGTCTTGTCTCATTCATTATTGCATTTTTTATTCGAAAAGTAAGAGCTTAGGATTATCTACAACAACCAGATATATTTAATTAAATTATACAAATTTATTAAGCTTGCGTTAGCGGTTAAATCGGAAATTGTGGAAAAGAGAAAACGAATAGCATAATGCTTCCGGTAAACAAATTCTAATTTGTAATGTTAATAGAACTGCCCCTACACTTTTAACCCTAATTGCAACACCAATTCCGTCTAATTTGATACCATAAAACCATAATAGCATCGGGAGTACTAAACTAACCCTGGTTCAATTACTGTCGGGGGCGAACATTGTCATTAAGAATATCGACGTTCGCATTTCCGCGTCTGAGTGTTTGTTTTTATGTGTTTCGATCATCCTAAACCCGGTTTCTACCTAGATAGCTGATTTTAAAAGTGCAATGGAATTAACTGATTGTGTGCATCACAGCACGCCGTCGGTATTGTGTAAAACTACGTGTAATACTGTACCTATACCAACTTTAAATTAATATTAATTCTCTCTGTGAACCTAAATTGCATTGCACCCAACATTGTAACATTGACACCGTTGCACAGCAATCACGCGCGCGTAATGCCGGGAATTATTTACGCTATCCGTCCGACTCCGACTGTGTGGCGCGTGCTTTAGTGATGGGACATTGCGTACAGAGTGCTAGACGATGTCGATAGTCGCCGGTGTAAGATATGTCAATGAGGATAGCATACAATATACGATTATGAAAAGTTTTACACGACGATGGCGATAGTTTGCGTTGCAAGATACGTAAACGAAGATTGCACTCAATTTATGATAAATATAGCAAGTTTTTTAAGTAAACTAATAACATTGTAAAGCTTACAACTGCTCATTATTATGATAATAGTTTAACGAATTCTTAATAAATACGATGGTACCAATTACAAAATTGCAAAACAATAAGTGTTAAAAAAATAACTTAATGAATGAACGAAACCAAAGTAGATCTAAATTAAATCGTATCTCTTTTCTTAATAAAAATAAAAACGGTAAATCGATATCGATAGTAATAGTCAAACAACTCGACCACTCTTGTGAAGTTACAAAGAATCTAGCGTGATTCATTCACGCCCAGCTTGGCTAACATGAGAGTGACAAAAAAAATCTTAACAGGGTACAATTTTATCTAAAGCTATTTTTTGTTGTTTCGGTTCTACTACTCGTTCATATAGCTCTTTTTGGACTTACTTTTTGCTCTCAATTTACGAAAACTATCTTACCAAATGTTTGCCTTATACCCCTTGATAGCTTTTCAGAAAATTGTAGTATGGCGACCTAAAAAAATGTCGTATACACCTTTTTTATGGCTTTAAGCAGCTGAAGACTCTTTTCTTCTAATGGTGTTATTTCCCCTCGTTTGCCGTGGTCGTGCTAGCACAGCCCTGCGGCGGCGGCGGTCACTAATCTAGTTTACGAATGCAAAAAGACAGACGTTACATTCATTGTTCATTCATAGATTACGCGGAATTCGAGAATGGACCGCCGCCGCCCAGACAGACCGGATTCCGGGCAAATCGATAATGGTCATGGAACTGGTTATGGTTATTTCTTGCTGCCCTATTCAATCTGGGTGGGTGGCTCTTGTTCTTTGTTATTGAATTGTTTCGATGGTAGCAGTTGTCTTCTGAGGTAGTGTACGAAATTTGGATATTTAAAAAACATCTTCACAGCTTGAATATTATTTTACATTTTGACCTCAAATAACTTTAAACTAGGTGATAAGTTGTCAGATTAATTTCTCTACAGACTGGGAAGTGCTCGCTGGAAGGAGGTTGGAAAGTTATTCAGCTGTTAAGATCAGATGGAACTCAAAAACTATGTAAAACCTTCAAATCCCCGTGGGCTCCAGGCTGCATTTGCCGGTCGGCTCCTTAAGCCTTTTTCCCACCTTGTAGCTTTCACCTCCCGTTTCCACCAATTGGGCGCCCCCTGGTATATACGGCTTTTCTGTGTATCGCTAGCTGGGTGTGGTGCAATCGAATCGTATGTCGTACGCCCATCAGAAAATACTCCATTCCATAATTAAATTCTATATTCTATAACTCAAACGATTTGGGCTGAGCTGACTGCTGTCTTTTATTCGTCAGTTTTAGAATGTGAATCAGGATGTTAGTTTTTTTTTTAAATTGCATCTGATCTCATTGGTTGATTCACGGAGCAAAGGTTACGGAATATCAACAGAACTGTTAAACGTTGGATGGAATGTTATTTTATATTCTCATTTATTACAGCTTTCATTGTTTCTGTTACATACATTATATACATATCGTCACGCCTGTATCCCATCGGGGTAGGCAGAGACAATTGATTTCAACTTTCTACGATCCTGACACACTTCTTCTTCTTGTTTCTGTTAAAAGATTATAATGTTAGGTTTTGGATTTTGCCCCAAAATTATATGACTAAAATCATTGAAAAGAAACCTTTAAATTTTGACGTATTCGAAATGATTGGAGGCCGTTTTTTTCTGATGTATGTTTTTGCTATTTTAGAAATAAAGGCTATTACGGTATCATATTGGAAATAATCTATATCTAGATTCACCGTGCATGGGGGCAAACCGTCTACAGAATTATAGACAGACAAAATTGCCTTTTTAGAGGCAGTCATACATCATCAGGCATACAGAATCAACAAACATAACGAAAAAAGTTGATTAAAAAAAACAGCTTGGCTACTACCGACATATAAATCATATAATACATTAACCCCTGAATCAATTTACGTTTAAAGAGTTAAATAAATGTAGCTTTTTATTGTACATCGGTCAAAGTCCTCTCTCAAGGCTCTATATGGCCGCTTGTTAAAGCCTATTGTAAAATAAAAAGTAATGTAGTTAACGTTTTTCAGTACATATGTCAGTATTATTAGTAAGGCAGACAGACGCCATCCAGACTGTATTTGTAGGTACTTATTTGTTGATCCACAATTCCAAAATGTTTAGAAATACGCCACTCTCAAAAAAAAATTTTTTTTTCGATCAGGGCCCTTAGTCTCATCGCGCAAAACGTAACTATCGAATAAAAGTAGAGTAGAAACAGTACGTTAATCGCAAGAAAATACGCATTTGGTAGTCTCGTAATCAACTTTCCTATAGCTATAGCAGTAGTATCGCAACAGATTGGAATTGACCAAAAAGGGTAGTCTGCTCCATAATAAGATAATTTTATGATTACGTTCGACTGACATTATATATGTCAATAATGATTGATATTAAGTGACAGTTGACTGGATTCACTTTTTGGTAAAAAAAAAACCGAGATTATTCTATAGCTTGCTATTCATATTCTATTGCTATACTATAATGATCGATCAAAGTTACGAGACTCGCAATTTTTGACACAATCGTAATAGAGTAATAGTAGAATAATAATAGAATAGAAGTATTATCGTAAGTTTAAGAGACTAGAGTCCCAGATTGTTTTAAGATCAAAATTAGTTGTGATTTTTCCCCTGATTTTTTATTTTATAAAAAAAAATATCCCTGTTAATTTCCTGCTTGTCGTTTTTTTCCGAAACTGTTAAATCAATTTGTATTGATGATTGAAATTTATCTTGAAATAATCTTAACTTAAAACTTTAATTTGATTCTTCCTTTTAATCTTAAAAAAATAGTTGGTTTATGATTCTTCCTCGGTTATATGTTTTAATTTTTCCTTATTAAATAATTTTAAAGTGGCGGTTGTGTTAAGAAATATTTGTAGGTACTTTATAGGCAGAGGTAGGCCTTAAATAAAAAACATATGTTTAACTAATAGTCCGCGGTTTCTCTTGGCATTTTTTATTTTATTTTATATCTGTATTGGTATATTTAGCAGCAGCACAGCAAAACACCCTTTCGATAGATAGATTAATATTTATTTACCACACAGAACATCTTAATTGAAACATAAGTACTAAGCAGTGAAAAGGCTTCAACGGGAAATACGTGCACCCAACTAGGATTAACTGTTTGAGCACCCATAGGTCACTACGCTGCCGCTCTGATAGATAGAATTATACGCATTTGATTTTACTCTGAGAAAAAAATCTAAAACGCAATGTTGCCGATATCCAACAAAGGATATGTCCGTCCTAAAGGCCTGCTCTACACATAAGTGAAAGAATTATTAAAATCGGGTCAGTATTACCGGAGATTACCCTATGAATACAAACATACAGACTTTTTCACTTCATTATATTTATGGAAGTAGGTATAGTATCAGATTCAGGCCTACCAAACACATTAATTGACGATATTGTCAAGAAGTTTGCTCAAGTCATGGCGGATTTGTCACAATGTTTGTACAGATGTCAGTTTTTATGGAAAACTCCGTTTTAATAATTTTTTTACACGAGCTAAGGTTCACTGCTCTTCGTTTTTAAACACGTGCATCTTAAATATTATATTTAAAATTTCCTTAAGAGACTTAAAACAAAAGATAGCGCCACCTACAAAAAAAAAACTGTCTTCTATAAGCTTTTGTAATCAAATTATAATATCTGTTTTATCTGTTTCAGGTACCTCCAAATCCGCTCCAAAAGAACGGGAAAACATCGTAAGTACCTTATTAGTCCTAGATATTTTTATAGCTTTGAAGAATAAATATTCGATTCAAAATCCTGTTCATAATCGGTTATTTAAAAAAAAAGGTTTACGTTAAACAAATGATTCAATCCATTACTATTTACTTTCAATATAAAATAAAAGGTGCGAATAAACCTCCCCAAATAGAAACAATAGCTCTCGATTTAAACAAAGTCGCTGCATCAACGTAAACGCCCGAGCCCTATTCCAATAATATAAAGTTATTCTCAATACAAATACGACTAAAGGGAAAATGGCCCTTTACCTAAGGCCCAGCGCACAATTAGCGAGGCGCGGCGAATATACCGAGAGATAAACAATTAAAACTATTCCCTATTACGGCCGCTTTTGCAATATTGCTTTTCGTCGTCTTTGCGTTCTTTTGTATTGATTTTGACACACGGGTGATCTTCTAATTTTAAGTCACAGGTTGGACGACCAGTAGCGTGTCGTTACCTATGGTAGCTAAGTTTAGTTTTAGATTTGAATGCTATTTTGAACCAGTGATCGTCGCCGCGCCTCGGCAGATACTATAACGTGGTAGGCCTAAAGCGATAGATAAATATTGAGTAACGATATCCCCATTTTATCGGTATTTATCTTGGGTCGCTTCCCTGCCGGGGGGGTTATCTGTGTTCTCAAGAAAATGTCAACAGTATACACAGAGATAACGGGTCGATTATTGTCGGAGGATGTTATTTTTTGGGGCGCAATTTTTTGTATTTTTTTTTTTCGAAATTGATAACGCAGTCAAAGCGCCCGCTGGGTTGAAGAGTTGTGTGAAGTGGGATAGTGTTGTATGATTTTGGTTGCGACTAATGGCTTTGAATGATATGGATTTGAAGACATACATAATAATTTTATTTGTAAACTAATCTACCCGGTGCACTTCGTGCCGCCTAACCTATAACTGGCTTTGAATAATATGGATTTGTAGACATACATAATAATTTTATTTGTAAACTAGTCTACCCGGCGCACTTCGTGCCGCCTAACTGCCGTATAACTAACTGTCTTTCGCACGTTTTATACTGATCAAGTCTATTTAATAAAAATCCGCATCAAAATCCGTCCCATATTTTTTAGATTTAAGCATACACAGCGACAGACGCGGAAGCGACATTATTTTATACTATGTATTGATGATATTTGTTAATAATGTTGATAATTAATGCAATAACTAAGGCTGCAATCGACCGTCGGTCAGCGTTGACGTCGGTCGGACGTAGCAATATCTATGCAAACGTAGTTAGCTGTACACGCGTAGCGCGTAGCTAATCATTAGCGCTGCATTATACGCGTTCATATATTTGCATATAAACTTTTAGGCTTCAAACGAACAGCCGGTTTTTTTCCCGCGCGGTTTTTTATCCGCGCGGATAAAAATACGCTGTTGCGGTTTTATTTCCGTGCGGTTCAAGAGGTTGGTATTTAATTTTCAACCTTATTCATAGGCCCCGAACGCACAGACGAATTTTTATCCGCGCGGAATTTTTTTTTCCGCTGGTGCGGACACTTCCATAGGATTCAATATGTTACATAAAATCCGCGCAGAAAAAAACCGCCTGTGCGTTTGAAGCCTTATTTAGTCCCCCAATTTACTAGAAAATCTGTCATTTTGAGAATCTGGCATTTGGCGAATCTGACATTTTGAGAAGTTGGTATTTTGAGAATCTGGCATTTTGAGAATCGGGCATTATGCGACTAAACCATATTTACGTCCGACCGACGCGACGTCAGCCTTTATCGTCATCGTCAGTCGAGTCGAGTACTTATCAGAGAGTGACTATTATAAACTGTGCTAAAATAAGTTTAACTAAAATAAGTTTAACTAAAGATAATAATTAATTCGTGGCTCATAATATTTCGCCGCCTCTCTCACATTCTTGTGTTGTGCTAAAGGAAGGTATTTTGCTCACACGCATTTTAGATTTACCAAACATTGTACTACACCATAATTAAATTCCACTCACAATAGGTTTATATAATAAGAACTTTAATAATATTAATTTACCTTGCTTTATGTAACTTCGGCGGAACGGTTTCGATTTCCAGCCCAGCAACGGCGATCACGGTTATTGTGATGGATATCGATATTTGTTTCCTGGGTTAGTCAGTATTTATATGTTTTTCGGGCACTCAAGATACAGGATTTACCTTCCTTCTCTTGTTCTTTGAGTTACAGAGGCAATTGAAAGGACGAATTTACCAAGACATGTAACAATCCCACTGCTGGTCAAACACTTCCTTCCCATCCACTCTTTCTCCTTTGCGGATTCCTGCCAATAACCATTCAATCGCTCCGTTTTGTCTTTAAGCGAATCAATCAATATCAATACATAGTATAAAACAAAGTAGCTTCCCGCGTCTGCCCCTATGTATGCTTAAATCTATGCAACGGATTTTGACGCAGCGTTTTTTATTAGATAGAGTGACTTAAGAGGTAGCTTTATAAGTATAATACACGAGCAACATAGTAATAGTAAAAGGTTAGGCGGTACGAAGCTCGCTGGGTCGACCAGTTATAAAATAAAACTATCTAGTGAATTTAAATAAACAAGGAATTATTCATCATCCCTGTTGGTCTCAAAATACTGAATAACGCGACCTTGACGCGAGGGTTTTTCTACCCCTTTATATGACTCACCGTATGCGGTCCGAATGTCTACGCCGTTCCCGGAACGGTGACATCAGAATGCCAAGATAACGATAATCAAAATTGGATCATAATTGCTTTGAGATAAAGTTTAAATTTAGCGTGCATGTGAACGGCGGTATTTTTGGAGGGAGTGAAAGCTTCCGGTCTAGACACGCGAGACAACTGGTTTTATGAGTTAGGTCTGTTAGCGCTAATAAATAAGAATACTCGGAAACTATATCACTTTGTGAAGTTATGATCTATAAAAGTGACATTATATGAACAGATTGATGTAGATTTGTATCTTATTATTTTTAAATATTTGTGCTGATTGATGTAAGTACTTCTATTTTTAAATATTTGTGCTGATTGATGTAGGTACTTCTAGTATTTCAAATAATTATTCATCAAGTATAATTTATTTCGCGAATTTTCTGTGGCGACGTCTTGTGGATCTAGAAGAAATAGAACATTAAGTCAAGTAAGTCATCATCTATTTATCCAAAAAAATGCTAACTGACTGGCTGACTGACTGGCTATAAGCCACAGCCAAAAAAAATTGTGTAATGTCTATGCTGTAATTTAAATTTCTACGACGAAATAAAACAACCCAAATAAAAATGCTTATTTTATTTCACATTAAAATTACTGTAAAGGAGAAATAATTAAAGTAAATTAATTCAATAAATTGTGAAAATTACTACCATGTGTCGAATCTAAATAAACGGTTTAAAAAAGGAACGTTTACGAGTGTATTAAAACCCTAAGTACCATTTACGAGCTAACCGACGAATTTAAATTTCAATTAGACGATAAAAAACAATAAGAAAAAGACCATCATTAAGCCGGCGGAGCACGACAAAAATCAATTGCTCCCATTAAACAAACAAGCCTCAAAAACGCCTGATGACTTTTTAATTTATTCGTCTCCTAATGATTCGTTATAGTGGAGCGGGTAACTAATGGACATGAAGATTCTTGGTTTGAATGTTTTTATTCCAAATTCAAATGTAAGGTAGATATACGCTACTCAATGATTGGGTCAGATTTAATATACTATTAAGGATTTAAGAGGCCTATAACACTGAAACTAGCGCCACTCGCGAAAAAACATTATATCTTCTAAACTAAGGCAAATATAACAGTATGGACACTAGATTATGTAGTCTGGTATTTCTCACTTTTGTATAGCTTCTTTTGACTTTCCATCCATAATCAACATTGATTGTAATGGACGGTCTACTCGATTAGAGCGATTTATTCCTGCAACCGAAAATACCTTTTCTCATAATAAAAAAAGATAATACATACTTCGATGCAACAAGTTCGTAAAAATAAATGTAAAAAGTAAGTTCCATCTGTAAGTTTTATACTCATCGGTGGCAATAGAAAAAAGTCACTAAAGGTGGCTTAGAAAAAGACATGCTTGACAAAGAGCCCTCAGTAAAAACCAGTTTTAGGGGCATTTAAGACTCCAAAAAACGGGACAATGTCCCGTACACATTTTTTCCTCTCCCGTCCTCTCTTTTAACAAGTAAACGATCATCTGCCTTCTAAAACGAATATAACATAAATTACTGAGTGTATTGTTTACTTTGTTCTAATGAAGGGATATTATTCATAAGTTTATTTAATTTTAAGGCGAAGTGCTATGTTTTGAAGCTGGGTGGGCTTTGTGGTGGCAACCTCAAATATGTTTAGGGTAAATATTTGTGAACACTTGTTCGTATATTTTACCATTGAGAATGGGAATAACGTAGAAATTTTGAGAATACTATCTTTAGTGCTTTTAGCGAATTTAGTTTTTATTTTTTTTCCATTTTAGTTCACTTTGTGGCTCTGTGCATTTTCTGTTTGTCAGCAGCACTAAATAAGTTAATATACTGCTATTTTAATATATATATCCTGCAATTCCGCATAGCTTCCCCTTAAGCAACGGAGCCCATACATTCAAATTTGACAATGAATCTTAACATTCTAAACACGTATCCCTCCCTCCCTGCATACAAACTGGAAGCTTTTTGTCCATTTGTTTAAATACTGTCCACTTTACACCATAAAATGTTCAGCGTGAAAGGTAGCGAGCTAATCACCGGTGCTGTTTTGTTTGCTTATATTATCCTTAGGGTGACAAATCAACATCAAGCTATGCTGCGCTGTGCTATGTTTGGTCAACTCGCTCGTCTAATAATTTGATGAGGATACAAGCAAAGCATGCTGTGCTGTTCTGTGTGTGGCTGGCTACGCTATGTCTCGAGCGAGGCGCGCTACCCGCCGTGCTGAGCCGCGCTGTGCCGAACTGTGCCGACTACACGAGCTGCTGATTACTTTTAATACTGAGCTAAGCAAAGCACAGCACAGCTTGATGTTGATTGTTAAAAAAACGTAGCTTAAGAAACACAGCACAGTACAGCGCAGCATAGCTCGATGTTGATTTGTCAGTTGTCACCCTTACTCTGTAATTTTGTTTGTTTTTAGACAGGCATAAGGGTGTGATACCATTTATTTTTAGATCCCTGCTATAACCACGGATCAAAAAATAGGTTTTGATTATTATTATTATATTCATTAGTAGGTATATAGTATTTTAGCCTCTGAGCGTAGCTGGTCAAGGAAATACCAGTCGATTCTAGGCTGCATAAGCCGATCGGCTACTTAAGCCTTTGCTCCTCTTTGAAGCGTTCATCCCCAGTTTGCCCACCAATAGCGCAACTCCTTTGTCCTTTACATTATTTAAGTTAAGACTCAAAAGCTAACAAAGTTGTGACCCCAAAAAGATACTACCCAAAATTAAAGGTCTGTCTACCTATAGCTCTGTACTTGTGGTTTGTCATTTAGCATTTCAGCGAACCTATCAATTTACGCGCAATTACCGCTGGGTATGACATGAGGGCTGGTACGGCATTACTTGAGTCGTAAAAGCTTTTCAATAACTTGCGGTGCGTTTTATGGACAAACTTACTCTTTTTTTTATGTAAAGTAAGAGTTTGTGCAGTATACTGTTTTTTTAGTATTCTTATACTATAATTAATAAGATCTGTTGTCTGTCTGTAATTTTGTGTAGGATTTTAGATAGGTTTGATTGCTAGTTGAACGCTGAAGATAGTTCTTTCTTGTGTCTATTAACGTCAAAGATAATTTAATACATTATTTCTAAAAGCGGCTTTTAGTAACTCCTTATTTATAATAAGTTTGAGGATATCTGATACTTTCTTAAAAAGTATCTCTATCACTTCCAAAAAAAAAAGGTATTCTTAAAATCATTAATAAAAAGGCTCTACCAATTACTAAGAAAAACCGGACACTGCGTACTAGCGTTAAAAAAAAAGTAACAGTGTTCTCGATTCCCAATTACGTAGGATAATCATCTCGGTAGTAAAATGGCCAGTTTAATTTCCCGCCAAGGTTAAAGTAAATTAAGTTTAAAAAGAACCGCAGCATCGGTTTAATGTCTTATTTTGTACCAAATGGTAAATGCTTTGGGGCTATAAGTTTCAGTATTAAATTGGTTCTTAAATTCATCTATTTTATCCACAGAACAAGAGAATACAATAGAAATAGCATCATGAGCTTTTAGTACTAAAACCAGTGTGTCCAAACTCACACATATAAACCAAACGCTCCCTATGAAATCCAAGCTACCATTGGTGATTAACGACAAAGCCGAAAAGATCTACATCACAAAACTTTGAAGTAGACTATGAACCTTTTTTACAAATAAACAAAGATCAAAATCAAATAACAATTATGAAATACTTAAGATAATGATGACATACATATGATAAAAGAATGAAATTAACTTTTTCCAAAGACATGGTAGAAAGCTATACATCCTCTTTGCTTTAAAATCCTCACGCATTGTTCCTAGTTTTACTATTCGACGCTAGATGGAACTACAGCTTTTGTACTACCGCTACTAAACACTAGGTGGCTACGTCGAAAAATGAAAAACTAAGCTAGGGATGTACATATTGCGGGAGAAAGTTTGTCGATGAGAAAAACCTATCGATATACAACTTTCTTTCATATGGCTACAGGTAATAATTACTTTTTTTTTTACGAAAATCTATGTGTATTCTACGCAAACGGCCTTCTTGGTGATTGGCGATGTATTGGTATTATCATATGAAAAAACCAGTCGCTCATAGAACAAAGTTTATTTTAGTGTACAGTTTAATTTTTATTTATTTCCAATGTCGTTTTTTATTCAACAGTTATGCTTCGCATAAATAAAAATGTGTTTAGTTATAAAATTGTATATACCTACAGTACTGCAAAAGTTATAATGCGCATAGAAATCTTCGTCACTGTTCGACAACGGTCGTATTCCCAAGCGACGTAAGACGATATGTATTTAAGGAGGTTAAGTGCATTTTCTGCATGCGTAATTTAGTAGAATTATGAATTTTGATTCAGGTGTTTCCGTGAAATCGACAATTAGCGAATCTGCATGCGCATTATTAATTTTGGAGTTAGTACTGTACTTTAAATGAAGCTTTATTTTAACCAAAGTAAACAATTTAGGTGGATGGGTAGATAGACCAATAAAACAAGATGGGTTTTATATTTATATTATTTTATCTTATTTAATATCGAAGTACTTGCGTATTTATTACTTGCCTTAAACTCTTAACTAATCTTGGTTTTTTTAATACATAATATTTAGCATTTTTTCTTCTCTAGGTATTGTTTATTGAAACTCCTCTTAGCTTAAGAAGCTTTCATGATGGCTCCATCTTCAAGTTTATGCTTAAGTGTATTAGGTTCTGAGCTTGGCCCAAGGTGATCCAGTAACACAGGCTGTAAATAAATGAAAAGAAAAATAAAATATAGCACACTATAAGAGTGACGACTTGTCTTTATACAATACTAGTCGACCCGGCAAACTTCGTACCGCCTAACCTATTATTAGAACGTGCATGTTTTATACTTATAAACCTTCCTCTTGAATCACTCTATCTATTAAAAAAATCCGCATTAAAATCCGCTGTATTTTTAAAGATTTAAACATACCTAAGGACTGATGCGGAAAGCGACTTTATTTTTTACATATTACAACATTATTGTAATATGATGATGATGCTAATATAATTTCATTCATACGCAAGAGTCTAAGTTGAAAGATTCATATATTTTCATTCGTATTCAAGAAATTAACTTAAAAGTAAATCACATTTTAAACCGAAAAAAAGGTAGAGGTTTTCAAGTCGAAGCGAATACCTATTTTTTTTTTCACTGAAAATTATTATTATCGATAGATTTTTATCATAGAAAATTATCGATAGATTTTCATCATGTTGAGCAATCTCTAACTGATTTCCATTATACTGTTGTCAAAATGTTCTAGAAAAAGTCATGAGTCTAATACCATAGATAAAGAAGAACGCTAAGAAGGTACAGTCACAGTCACAGGACTCACAGGCTTCAATGAAAATTAAATTTTACTGCTCCGTAATTAGGGTGTTTTCATTTTCTCACTTATGGTTTTGTTTTCTTGTTCATGTATAATTTCAAATTTATTTAAAAATACAGTGAAATATTACTTACCGATGTAATGATACGGCATAATTAGTACTTTTAAGTCCCCAACTTTAATTTTTGCATTCCAACACAGCACAATATGGCATTTTAGTGGGTTTTTTTTCATATTTTTCCTGGTGGTTTGTTTACAAGAAGCTTAAAGCAACTGAGCTTATCAAATCTGTCAAAAACTACGAATAGGCACTGCAGAGCTAATGATAGGCACGCGGGCTCCGCCTACTCGCGATTTCTATTTAGAGAGAGAGAGCATCTTCCTTGTTCTGTGATTTTATCTGTAGTGTTGCTTGTCTTCATGCCCATTAAATATTTCTGCCAGTTGGATTAGCATCCGAAAATGTTTTTGAATTTGTAATATTCTAACATCTTAGCTTTAGGGATCCTTTTGGGACATATTATCATTGGTAATATTTTTTCAGAATTGATCATTTCATTCACATTCACTTTAGTAATGAGAACACCAGTTACCTTCTCACTATAGATAATATGTACCTATGTAATACAGTAAAAATGTAGTAATGAAGTAGAGCGGAAGACTAACAGACTTACAGACAGAAGCGTCTCATTTTACAAGAAGAAGACCAATCGGACCCTATAATTATCTTTCCTTAAGGGATCTTGTATTGAACCTTGGACTATAGTCCTCTCTTAAGACCTAAGAATTACAAGGGCATGAATGGTAGCAGCTGCTTCGAACTCCATAATACCGGAAAGACCGGTGTTAAGATGTGGTTTATATGGCGCTTGATTTGCACTTTGGGTTTGAATGATTCGTTGCAACAATACCAGTGAAAGTTGCTCAGCAAGTACATTCTTTGTTGTATGCAAGAATGCACGGTTGCATCCTGGTATTTGAATCTCTTTTCACTGTTGCAATTGCAAATCAGGTTTTTGGCTTTTGTCGTTCCTGTAATGTAAAAGTTCACAAACAGCAAATATGCGGTGCCAGCACGAGCTCTGCTACCGTAGCTGTTGCGTGCAACTAGAACGAATATCATTTGCGTACATTTTATATGTGTTTCCATTGCATCCGTAATATGGATTCCGTGTACTTGAACGCCTAGTTACAATAGATTTGAAACTAGAGTTTAAGAAAGTGAATGGTCTAATTAACACGTCTTAGATTTTTTTGTATGTTTTACTTCACCCCAGTCGTCTCTCTACTCTTTACTTTACGTCCTTAAAAATAAAAAATTATTTATTTGGTTTCTTTGACTTTGCAAGCGTCCGCGCATCGCGATCGATTGCGGCCGCATACCGCCGAGCACTGTTTGAATTTAACCTAACTTTATCCTTTAACTGCTTCATGTAGAGTGCATGCAATGCATCCTCTTTGTTTTTCCTCTCTTTATTTATTATAAAAGGTAATTATTCAAATTTCAATTGAAAAAATTCTTCTTCTAAAAAAAGGGCATTTAATTCTGCTCCATGTAAAAGTATCTTAACAGCAGACTACCCAGACCGGGTCACACACTGACTCATTCACTCTCAAACTAGCTCCGCTATGTTTATAATTGGGTCCTCCAACCTAAGGTATTGTTGATTACTCTTCGTTTACTTAAAGATTTATCCTGAGGAATTTGATTTTACCAAATGTTGTACTTCTGTTATTTGACTTTCTCAATGCAGACTAAACTGATTGAAAATTTTTGGCGATTAAGTAGTTGGGTGTTTGCCTCGTTTTAACATGTTCTTGTTTTTTTTTCATTTCCAATGAAAATGAAATATTTGAATATAACACACCAAGTATAAAATTATAAAATGTTGATATCTTTTATTTAGGAGATTCATGTTTTTTGGTTCCGTTTTCTGTATTCATACTTTTTATATGCCATCTTGTTTTTATGGTGATTACGATTCAAATAAAAACTATCTTTTTTTAGATTAAACGTATCGTATGCCCATGTCATATGTTCTGTGAAGTTTTTTTTTACGGAAGCTGCAGTTTATTCTAGGTGACATTTAAACTATCATAAAAGCGTCATTCCTTTGTGTGTTAAACTAAGTTGAGAAGATCGGATCGCGTAAACGGATCGACTGCTTACACCTTTATGTCGACCAACTCAATCTAAATGTCGTAAAGTGATTTTACGACACCGTCTCAAATCCTCGTACCGCAATTCGACAGACGATAAATTCAAAGCGCTATTCCGGTTATTTTTCTTTTTGCGTTGAATAAAACACCCTTTTCAATTAAAATAAGATTAGCAGTATGTTTGACATAGGAAGACATGTTGTCCACACAACTAATTTAGACAGGTAGAGATTGTGCGTAATCTTTATATTTCTATATTTTTGATGCAGAAGCTTTAAAAACTTTTATTATTTTCTTGAGTGTCAGTTGAAAATCTTTAAGCAGTTTCTTTCTATAGGGTAGGTTACTTAGTACGTAGTAAGTGCATTCCGCAGGTATTTTAAAAGAAAATGTTAGTTATATCTAAAGATCTGTAAGTAATAGTTTTATTATCTCAGGTAAGTACCTAAACAATTTAATTATAAATGCGACATTTGTATGTTTCTTTTGCCCTCAACTACAAGAATACAATCAATATGAAGAGACTGCAGAATCTTTTTTTTTGTTTGTCGTAATTTATGACCAGCCAGTTCCGAAAACAGAATCTATACTTACAATAAAGTGAATGCACCTTTTCCCTCAATAGCTCATTCAAATTTGCGAAGCCAGTCCTAACTTGTTTTTGCTATGAAGAGATTTACTCCGCCTATTGCTGGTGCTGAGGTGGTAGAGGTGGTCTGCTTTATAAAATTTGATTTATAGGGCGTTCTTTTATGATTTTATGGTACGACTGAGAATAATGAATTAGTAAAGAGATTCCTATAATACTTGAAGATAAAAAGTCTTAAAAATATTAAAAATAGATCAAGGTTTATTCAAATATTTAAGCTTTAATAAATACTGGACCTGTAAGCAACAAATAACCCTGAAATTTCTATTAGATAAACTAAATCGTAGACGAAAGTCGTGGAGCCTGAGCGTCATCATGATTCCCATTTTCAGTCAGTCTTTGGAGGCTAATCGGTCGAGCATGATACTCCGACAAGTCTTTCTCAAATACATATATTCCTGGCTCGAGCCCGTTCATACTCTATCAAGCGTATGCTTCACTGTCTTGAGGTCGAATCTTGACTTTGTATAATATCTATTTGGAGTTTAAAGTTTTATTTTGACACTTTGGAGTGCGGGCTGGAGCTGCGACTCGACTGTCAATGTCAGCCTTAGACTAAGCTTAACCTATACGGTACCGCAATGAATGTTAAGTGCAAAATGGTGGCCGTAAATCAGAGTATTCTAAAGTAGAGCCTTATGATCGGCGCAGGCGCAGGTGTCCCGCCAGACGTATTGTCTCCATTCATTCACCTGCTATTGTGCTGTGTCCAGTCTCCTTAATGGTTATGGTTTCCGACGGTTGCCGACTGGTTTTGGTTTAATTTGAATTGTAACGGTTAAGCGGATTAATGATATTAACAGTAAAGACATTTGCTATAGACATTTTCTTAGGCAGACGTGTCTAGGATTATTTCATGTATCATTTCATACAAATACAAGAGGCTGCCCCGCGGTTTCACCCGCGTAGATTTCTCATAAACACTAAATTCCGTTTTTCCCGTTCCCATGAGAATTTCGGGAAATTATTCCTTAGTGCTCGCCTTCACTCCCCAAGGAATCTACGTGCAACATTTTAGCCCGCTACGTCCAGTAGTTTCGGCTCTGCGTTGTCTGTCAGTCAGTCAGTAACGGAAGAGTTTTATATATATTGATTGATTGATTGATGGACATATTAAAAGTGGAATGGGCCAGTTAAAAAAGCTTCAGAATAGATAGACAGACACCTTTTTGCAATTAATCAACTTCATTACAATTTTCTTTAATCAATACATCGGTGCATTGCAATGGGCTCTATGATATGGATTATGTCTAAATCATCATTGCCTACAGAATACAACGACTGGTCTTGAGGGACCCTCATCCAGTGTATTCCCGCAGCCTTCAACAGGTCGTCTGACCACCTTATGAGGGCTCGGCCTGCTCTGCGTCTTCGGTTCGTGGTCGCCACTCAAGATCAGCGACCATCTGTTCTTTGGGCTATGTGCCATGTCAAAATACCACATTTGATTATTTTTTGTTTTTATCTTAAATGTAAAAGTTTTGTAACAGTCGAGATACTAGTCTTCTACATCTCTTGAAGCGCCTATGTATTACTTACTCTTTGATGCTTTTGAAATCAAATCTTGTAGACAGTAGACTCAACAGTGTAGTGTAGAGCAATCTTCGGCTAGGTCGCTAACCTTTCTTAACCTCAGAGTCAGTCAGGAAACCGCAGAATCCCCACAAACTTGACTGAAAGGTAACCTCATGGTAACCTGCGGGTCACCTCAGAGTAAATCATTAGTCAGCAAACATCAATATCAATACATAGTATAAAATAAAGTCGCTTCCCGCGTCTGTCCTTAAATGCTTAAATCTTTAATTATTTCTTTTTTACAAAAAAGGAACCCGCCTTCAATAAACTGACACATACATTAACTGAGCACTTCCTCTTTTTCGAAGTCGGTTAAAATAAATACTAAAACCTTCTCCTGAATGTAACAAATATTTATCTGAAAACCGCATCAAAATCGGTTCAGTCAAACGCGAGATAATCGCGGACAAACATACATACACACAGGTAAATCTGATAACCTCCTTTTTTGAAGTCTGTTAAAAATACGCAATGGAATTTGTTTGATGCGGTTTTTTAATAGACGGAGTGATTCAAGAGGATAGTTTATAAGTATAATACATGCACAAAATACTTGTAGGTTAGGCGGTACGAAGTTCACCGGGTCGATTAGTCTTACATAAAAGAGACGTAATGAAATAAGTTTTGTTCGATATACGATTCCACCGAATCGATCAGCTAAATCAACGCAATACCTTACTAGAACAACACTAGTATGACGGATTATTGTTTCAAACGTTGGTTCCTGGACAACATGTTTTGTTAGCGGCCTTTAAAACCATAATCCAATAACTTTATAATAACCGTACAACGTTGCCGAGCTCTATGCCCCTTTTATCTAATGGCTTGTTCAAGAGTAAAGTCGTTTACTGGGAGTTCAAAGATAAACATAATTTGTTATCTCGACGACTTTGGCTAAATACTCCATCGAAGTAGAGTCAAGACGCTTTTTTTTGCCAAAGTATTACGTATTTACTTTAATTTATATTAAAGATCAAGATCTTTTAATTAAAACTACTTACTCACAGATGACATACTTTGTCAACGATGACATTGGTGAAGAAATACTCCATCGAAGTGGAGTCAAGATGCTACTTTGATAGAGTGTTTGCCATAGCAATTGTTCTTTAAATTATATTAAACTTTTTTATTTACTTAACGATAACACTGGCAAAATACTCGAAGTAGAGTCAGATCCTTAAATGCGAACTTCTTGCTCACAGAAAAATGACCCACCATAGCAACTGAACTAAATTCTACGAGCGGGTTTTCAATAAAATGCTCCGTAACTTTACTCCTAAGATTAGGTTTCGTAACTCCTAAGATTAGAGTTGCTGACCGTCCGTCGGCGGTTTCTGGTTACCGGATGACGGGCAGAGATGGCAATTTGGTCCGTTCTCGTACAATACTCGTTATAATAATCGGGTGCGACCTGTAATTGCGTCTACATCCGGACGCCGATTCTACTATATTCAATTAGTAGTTTTTTCCTCGATATTTTTTATTTTGACTTTGTTGGGAAAGCATTTTTATAGGTTTGGAAGGAAAGCTTTTTTAAGTTTAGGCGGTTGTCTTTAGAAGGGAAAGTCAACCCTTATGTATTAGGGCTGTGAAAGGAACTTCAGATATTTTACTTTAAGAAAATAATGGTATTGGCTTCGAAATACTACTCAGCCGAGATACAAGTTAGACGTACTGAGAGTCTAGTAAATTAAAATACCTATAATGAATTAAAATTGCATACGGCTCCAGGCGAATATAAGACTTAGCCTCCGTTTGCAAATGCGAGAGCCACCTCGTGTGAAAGTCTACGTTCAACAGTTCAATAAAATTTTGAATTTGTTAAAAAAAAGAGCTAAAAATTCGTTCTTGTTTCCAGGGCGTTTTACTTTTCGTGTCGTTTTTACAGCCATCTCAATTTCGTGCTCGCAGTCTCGTTAATTGCCGATTTAACGTTCGGTTTGTTTTGGCCTCTCGTTCGTTTGGTCCTGTTTTTGGGGACCTTAGATTCGTTCCGCTTGAAGAATGCAGATTTTGCACCTGATTGTTTTCCTCGTCCTCGTAAGCCTGTAGACCTGTTTTCTCGTTTTGAAGCAGATTTCGTTTTGTGGCGCCATTTGCTGCCTCTGCAAGAAGGTAATTAAAAATGCGTTTATTTATTTATGGAAAAAATATTAATAGCAAAAAACGTTTAGAAACAAACCAATCTAAATTCAGGTAATAAGAAACATAGTTCAGTAGAGGACACATTATTGACTACCTACTATAGAAGGGGACGAAATAATATTTCCAATGGATTTCGTGATTTGAATATAGCAACATATCTGTCGCAAATACCTAAGAAAACAATAAATTCATTACCTACGCTACGTAACATCTAAACCACTAAATTAAATTCTATTACAAATTTCCACCTTTAGAAACTAATACAAATACAAACATAACCCACATAGCAACAGACATACACTGGGACACCTGCACAAATACCTAAAATTATAATATAAGAGAGCGGCACAAAAGAATATGAAACACTTGCAAGCCTTGAAAGGGCTGTGTGACTTGTTGTAACATGTTACCCTTTTTTTGTGACATCCGAAGACGATATGATCGTCCCATCTGGTGATAGTTTTGTAATTTCAAAAGCATCTTTACCTGAACGGCAGCATTGTGCAACGGGATTGCGTGCTATGCTCTTTGATGCAGCGGAAATGAGACACTACCACGCCTCTCTTACTCATTTCAGGTCATTCTCAGGTCTAAACTTTCAGATGAAAGATAGAAAAAATAAAGAAATCACATTTGTTTTTCTGCGTCATCGACACAGTAATAATATGCAATAAGATGAGATTTTGAAAAGGATTAGAAGACCTACAGTGAAAGAACGGTTTCGTTATTAGCATCAGCCTGTAAGAGCCTACTGCTGGACATAGCTTCTTCTTTCTCACGCAACGCACCACGGTCCTGTGCCAGTCTGATCCAACCAAAGCCTACCGGCGATCTTTACTATCTCTTCATGCTATTAGTTTGGTAATCTGCATCTGCCTACTTTACGTCAGTCATCCATGGCGAAACAATTATGTCTGTCAAAACAATTTATCAAAATTTGTAGAAAGCACGAGAGTTGGCCGAACACGAGCGACAAAAGAACTTCCGGTTCCGACAGGAGATACTGCCCGGGCGGTCTGTGTAGTGACAGACAATGCTACTTATTTTTTACAATTTACAAACTGTCAAATTGGGTGTAAAATATACAAAATAACAGCTATTATTCTTAATCCGGTTAAATCTTCGAACAATATAGTCTGGGTTTAACATATGTTTACAGTGCTTTCACCTATGTATAAATAATTATAATGAAAATGAAATGAAATGAAATAACGCTTTATTGCCAACAACAATACAATTAAAATAAAACATCAAAATAATACAATTACAGTAAAATTTTGAATTTAAGGGAAAGGAGGCAATGGGCGGCCTTATCGCTTAAAGCGATTTCTTCCAGGCAACCCTTACTGAATTTCAACAACAGGAATTTTAAGGTAGACGTAATTATAGGGATATATCTCTCACTTATTCCTTTGCTCCTTGTTCCTCCGTGGAGCCATGGGCCTTCGGAAGATGTCTCTATAGCTGTCGATCTTGAGCCAGGTCCGGCAGTTCCTCCCCGAGAAGGACGGCGGAACGCGGGTGTCCCGTTTTCGTCGACGAGCGTTTGGCGAGCTATCCACGCTCTGGGACCACAATGTCCTCCCGAGAAAAGGCTCTACAGCCGATGCTGGGGGTGGGGGGGGGGGGGGTCGCGGAGTATTATCACTGCCCGCGACCCTCCTGCTATCAGTCGAGAAGGACACAGGCGGGGTTTTAATGGGTTCGAACCCCACATAACCCTGCGGCTCCTCCCGGGGCTGCAGGGTTATTTTGTAAAAAAAGGTCCGGCAGTTCCTCCCATGAGCAGCTCATCCAGGTGGGTCTGCTCGGTGTATGAGCGAAATATTGAATTTCGCGTAAACCTTATTGTAGAAACAATATGTTGTTAAACTCTAAGTAACCCTTAAATATTATTAGTACAAATTCACACACGAAAAAACTATTTTGTGTACAAACTAATGCATGTATCTTTTTTTGAAAGGGCGTGGGAGTTTCAAAATACGCATTTGATTATAAAAAAAAAAAGAAACGGATATCCTTCACGGTTAATGTTACCAATTTGTTACCGAAAAAAAGTATAAAAGGTAACGTTCAGGTATCGATCGGATGTGTTAATTGAATTTCAAATTTTTTGGCCATTTTGAATTTGATGCAGTCCCTTTGGGTGAAGTGGGTATCACGAATAATGTAGGTAAAGCTTCTTTTTCCTGCTTCATATAAAAAAGGATTATACATTTTGTAGCGATATTGTGTTATAAATATTCATTAAAAGTTCAAAGCAAAATCCTTCTGCAACTGACAAAACGAAGAAATAAAGACAGAAGTTATAATCCTCATTGATTATATTCAAAGTAGCCTTTGATTAAATTTTATATTCTTACTGTCAATTATTTTTAAAGACTTTTACCGGGAGTATGAAAGTATACAGTAAATGCTATTTTAGGTATTCGGTAACGGATTATTCAATTAGGGCGATCGATGCCGGGTTCACCGCCTTTCCAAGGTTGTGCCTTAAAGCCTTCAGTGCCTGCGCAAACGGAACCTACTGGGCGCTTTAAATAGCTCAAGTGTTACTTGAATTGTGCATGTTAATTATTTCATTGTAACCGTTTTATCGCAGTGACACGTATTCCGCTGCTGGATTATTATATTTGCATGCTGGCTAAGCCTGGCATCAGTGCAGTCCATCAGTCCAGATTTATACCAAATCCAAATACCAAACTGATATAAGTAATAGTCGATGAGAAGAAGATTTCTAATATCACTTACTGTTAAATAAGAAACCTGGGGGGTCAAGTTTCTTAACTAAAAGCGATCAACTCGTAATTGTCTTGTTGGCGACTTAGTTAACCATTGCTGTTTTCGCAAGGCTTGCAACAGAAATTGCCTTTGTTATAGCGGCAATGATTAACGAAATCGCTAACAAGACAATTACGAGTCGATCTCTTTTAGTTAAGAAACTGGACCCTGCTCTCAGCAGGCTGCTTCTAAAAAAAACAATCGAATTTGAAAAGCGAATAAAAATCAGCGTTGATACCACCAACATCAAAAGTTGAATTCCTAATTCTTGGGGTCTTATATGCTAAGGTTGCCATCGTTTGCGCTAGTAGTAATTCGTTTACTGGATTAGCTCAGGATCGATTGGCCCATCAATAATCCAGTGTGGGATACCGGTCGGAAGTCGTGTGGAGACAAATTACAGGTGTGCTAGCAGTTAAATTGTTGGTTAAGTGACACTATTGAATTCATCAATCTGGTTTCGCTAACGAGGGTGGGAATGGGGTGAAATGATAATGCTTTGAAATGTGATGCTTCAGAAACTATCAACACCGATATTATGCAGAGAAAAGATACTAATGTTTGTTTCTTTGAATATAATAGGCTACAAAGCCAAAAGACCGATGTTTAAAATGTATCCCTGATAAACATAGGCTATATAATATTCTCAAAATTTCAAAATAGCACATTGGCTATAATTTATAATATTGTGTAAATAGATATGGTAACGCGGCACAAGTTATGTCTACATCTTAACTAGCTATCCGATTTTGAATTTACTGGACGTTGGTCTAAGCTGTCAGGCAAATGTTATCATTGCACGTTGACCACTTAGCTCTTAGCGCACCAGCCTATTAATGTCAGACATCTATCTATAATGCAAGCTTAATCGTAATCTTAAATTATATAATACAATGAAATGTCAAGAACTAGGGTTGCTCATTTCTTTTCTACGATTTGCGGTAAAATAGTATGGGATTGGTTACATATCATTATAACTAAACTCATTTCAACTACTTTCAACTCAACTATGACCAAATGACCTACGTATCAGAATAACTAATAATCGATTCATCTAAAAATGATTGGACTAATGAACGAAATACCTAAAGCACGACTCAACTACGTTTAATTCAACTATGTTCAACTCACCTAAAACCGATTGGACTAATAAACGAATCATTTAAAGCACGATTCTACTAATGATCAACTCACCTAATAGATATTGTAGGTACTAACAAACGATTTATACCCACTAATGATCTTGGGTGATAACGAAATGTCATCCTTACTTTAGAAGGCCCCCTCCCTTGCTCCTCCCGTTCAGTTTAGGCTGTAGTAAGTACCTTTATATATTTTTTGCAAAAGCCTTTAAATAGGGACGTTTTTTTAATTACCTAATTGAAACGCCTTGAGGAGTGTTTCTGGCACTCGCCGCCCGCTGCCGCGGTCGCTCGCTGCGCTCGCTCGGCTCGTGCATGTGTAAATATATACAACAATACCGCAAGTTCGCTCCCTTCGGTCGCTCCTTGCTAACCTAACCATAGCGTGTCGGTTCTGCGTACTCTTTATGTTTTGGACAAATAGCTACCTATGTAAAATGAAGGAAAAAAACAATAAGTAGTTTAATCATCGTTTATTTATATTATGAGATAGTTAGGTCAAAATATATATAAATAAATAATCAACCGATTAAAGATTTGAAGCAATAGCTTGCAATAATTCCACATGTGTGTACTCTTGGATTGCTTGTAGAATATTGTTTATTTTTTGTAATTTATTATTATTTAACTTTAGGAGAGTAGTACATTAGTTATAACATCCAATAGCTGAACTGATAATTAGATCAATCATTCATTAGTTGTAATAATTTTAGTTGATTTGAAAATAGTTGAGTTGTACATTAGTTGAATCGTCCATTATGTATTATGAACTTATGTGAATCGATCGTAGTTAAGTTGAAAATAGTTGAAATGAGTTTAGTTATAATGATATGTAACCATGGGATTATTTTCCTTGAAACAGTATGGATCTTTATTATGAATGAACATAATGTTTAGTTTCTATGGGTTCATATTTATAGTTTCGAAAGCGATTTTAAAAGTAAGTTTATTGGGCATTGCTGACTTAAAAAATAGTTATTATGCCATACTTGTCTAAATATTTTAATGGCTATGGCTGGCTGCCGTACACAAAAACGCCTTTTACTTTTTTTTTCACAACTGTTTCTAGTTTTGCTCACATGTAAGCAGCAGAAAACCCAGAAACCTGGTACTGACAATTGGTAACAAAGTTGCCATATACTTTGTTACCAGTTGTCTTACCGGTAACAAAGTTAGTCAATAAATGATGACTTCCTTTTTTCAATATGTGAAATTAAGTCTGTGTACTCGTCAAACTACAAAACAGTTTCTGCGCGCACCGTAATTAGGCCCCATATTGAAAACTTCTTTCGTTTATCTACTCATCGTTTTTATTATGTTATAGGTTTATTTGGTTGTTTGTTGTTCTGCTTTATCCTGCCTTTTTACAGCCCTAGGTTTGTGAGTCAACCCTACTCAAGCTATAGGAGTGTTTGGCCGACCGTTCATCAGCGACGATTCCTAGAATTTCGTCTGACTTGTTTTTTGCCAATAACAGTTTTGGGGGCCCGCTGATGCTCTTTCTTATTACGAGGTTTTGTTGGTAAAGTAACTTTATTATAACTAGGACAATTCTTCTAAAATCCAAATTAATTGAATACGATTCTTATAATATTTTTTTGTGTAAATTGTAGACTTAAACCAATTTTAACTTACACTATTGGACATAGGCCTTCATAACAGATCGCCTCCAGATTAACATTGTGAACGGTTTCTGCCATAATCGCTTCGTTTGACAGGCGGCTTGGCGGTCGCAGTTCTCTCAAAGTTTTTTTTAACAAAGAACTGCTGCTGCCCGCTCCTTCGTCGGTTGCTATTACAGTACCGCTCTTCCAGCTTTTCAACGAAGGAAGCTGCTGCCCGTCCTTCAAAAGTTCCTTTAGTCGTCTTTTACGATATTTATGGGGGAGATAGGCTGGTGGTATTCTGAGTCTCCTGTTCTTTTCACTAAATATTATTAATACACAGAAGAAAAATATGGAATGACCAATACAAGCTGCGAGCACACACTTTTTAGAAGAGAGCCCTTAGTAAAAGTTAAGTTTCGGTCTTGACTACATTTTTTCTTCGTTTCCATTCGTTCAGAAGTCGTGAGATTAGTTTTTTTAAAAGATCGTGCCCGTTATAGTAATACACTTGTGCTTGGTGTTAGAAACCTTTCATACAGAAACGGATGAACCCATGAACAATCAATTTTAAACTAGTTTTCCTCCTATTTAAGATGCCTTCTCAAAATCCTAAGATTGATCTACTAGATTAAGCACTAAGGAACTTTAAAATTTGAATAAATATATGATAAAGCTAGAAAATCAATTGTTGGGTCAGTTAGTTAGTAGATTTCTTCAAAATAAAAATAATAACAATTTTTGGAAGCTTTCAAACTTAAATTTTCTAAAGATCCTAAAAGATTGTTAAGCCATATTTTTAACTTTTATAATTCTTTCTCAACCATGAGTGCATTAAATAACATACAATTCGACCTGCGTTGACTAGCTAAATGCAGTTTGCAAAATAAAAAGGTACGTACAGAGACTAATAAAAAATGGAATTCCATACAAGTGGCATAATGTTACGACCTTAGATCACCCGCATAGCACTCGTTACAAAAGGGTAGTGCGGCAGACCGTTTACTTAAGTCAATGTACCAGTGGAATGCAGTTTATGCTTCGGTGATGTTAAAGTCATCACCCTCGTGGATGGTGGGTCAATCGACGTGTTTTATGCCACTCCAGCCCCCGTTTTAAGGCCGGATTAAGAAGAACTCCTTATTAACTCGTATTATTGATTATTGGTCTAGGTGAACAAAAACAATTTTACCTAATCTTGCCTTTTTGAAACCTCTGATGCCAAGTTTAGGGGTTTACTTGAAGTTTAGTTACGTTACGATTGAGAAACCGTTATTGAGAAAAATTGCAAAGCTAAAAGATCAATTCGTGTCAAGTTTAGCGAGTTTCATGATAGACGTTTTCATATAACTTCATATATACTACTTTCATTCATCTAGCGTTTTTTTTTTTGTTTTGACTTTTTGCTCGAGAGGACGAAAAGAGTTATTGCAAATGTGCCAGTATTAGCTCTCTGAATTCTATGGCAATGGGTGAGCAATCGCGTGCCATTTCTCATTGTAGCCCTAATTTTTTTTCGATTGAAAACATGTTTTGAACCCTGTGCCATTGTATTTAGAGACTAAATTAAATTGTTATTGTATCGGTATTTTCGCTGCGAATCGCCTGATGTGTGCTGCAAAGTGTCTCGATCTGTTAAAAAGTCTTAGTTGATTTAAGTGTCATTAAATGAGGTGAGTACTCACTTCTACGAAAGGTTGTATAAATTTCAATCTTGAGCATTTGTTGTAAAACTTTATTTTATGTAAACGATGTAAACATTAACATCCAATCGACCGTTTACTATCTGAGCCAGATTGATTGGTGTAATGGACGCTAGAATGCAAGCAATACGATTTAGTGTCATTGGTTGGACACTGTTAGCTCTAGCTTCTGTCGCTAGATTGCATAGTGTAAAGTGTACTTAAGTCCACTTTACATCATGCAATCTTCTTTATACGATCTAGCAATCAATACGAGTTAGTTGTTTACTTCGCAGTACACAACTTCATCACCATTTTAGCTAAAAGACGTTTACTGCTGGACAGGACATAGGTCTTCCCATAAATCGCCACTACGACTGGTTTCGAGTGACCCTCTCATCCAGTGTAATCCCGCAGCTTTTATCAAGTCTTCTGACCACCTTGTGGTGGGTCTTACTACTCTGCGTCTTCCGGATCGCGGTCGCCCGCCACTCAAGAACTTTTCGCCCCCAGTGACCATCTGTTCTACGAGCTATGTGCCATTGCCACTTCTGTTTTGCAATTCTTTGAACTACGTAACTTTAGTTCTTCTGCGGATCTTTGACTGCTCCGTGGCTCAGTTGGCAGTGATGTGGACTGAGTAATCGTGTGCACCCGGGTTCGATTCCCGGGCGGGACGAATATTGATATGATGAATATCGATGTTTGTTTCCGGTCTGGGTGTGATGTTCGTCTCTGTGTGTGTTTCGGGCACCCTAGATACAGGTTCTTCCTAGTTAGGGGCTCTGAGTGTGATGTGTTATTATTATTATTATTTATTCATTTCTGATTCGATAACGCAGAGAAACAGCGAGCACATAGCCCTTTCTATTGCCTTTTGGGCGACTTTGATATGAATACACAACATATTCTACTGCTACATAAAACAATATCACATGATCCCAAGCAAGCAAGCGGCCGCTGCAGCCATCCAGACTACATAATGGCAACAACGTCTCGGTCGCGTGACGGATACAATGTTGTTGCGACTCTGATGCACGCCATTACCCGCGCCGCCGGTTCTGAGCTGGTGTGCACTGCTGTATTGAGCTTGGTGCTTTTTTAAAGGGCTCCCCAAGTGACCAACGGGTTCCCTATTGCTTTTCTTTGTGTCCCACTGCTGAGATTAAAATTCAAATATATTCAATATAAGATACGAGGTATTCCTTATCTAAGGCTAAACTACAATACCTTAAGATAATTTAAAAACATATCCACTATACTGCATGAGGCAGAGTGGTTAAGGGTGGTCTCCCATGCTGTTGCATTGATGCTGTTTAACAACTCACAGGAGCACAGAATCTTGCAGCAGAACATTGTACGGAGAAAGCTATTAGGTATGCTACACGACCTTGCTGCACCTTCCCGCGGCATGGACTGTTGGGAAAAGATCTTACCCATCTGTATCCAAGTGTCCCTTTCGAGGAATTGATGTCATCCTGCCATATCCTTCTAGGCCGGCCACGCTTTCATCTTTCATGAGTTGGTTTGGCATTGACACCCTACTCGGTTGAGATTTTCGCCCTCTGGTCCGGTCCCATGCGGCAGACGAGACCAATCTAATAGTTAAAGTTTCTTATTTATTTCTTTTAAAAGTACTTATTTATTTCTGTTCTTTGTAATTATATAGTGAGTGGTTGTAAACCAACCTTTAAAACACCATTACCGATGTTTTACATTTCTATTGGGCACGACTTCGCGTTCGAAGTATGTGCAGTAAACGTTCTTTCGTACGAAAATTGACTTGTTACAAGAAGGAGCTATTTTGTTAACGATAAATTTATGCCATACGTTAATTCCGATTGGATTCCGAATGTTCAAGATTGTTTTTATGATGCTTGCAATTAGGAATAGTTGTACGTCCTTAAACTTTATTGATCGTGTTGTTTACATTTTTAAACAACGTAACTTTTCTTGTAAAGTAATTTTTAACTAGTAATGATGATGTCCTCGTATCGAAATATAACCAAAATTAAAAAAAAAAACCTCCGACTGAGTCAGATACCTTCATCGACTAAACAAGAACTAAATCATCTTTTGATGACCATGACCTTTTGAAGATGATCAACTGATCATTTCAAAAGATCATGGCTACCCTACGCATATACCTACTTTCAATATCGTTGAAGTAACACGGTGCGAAATTCTATTTTCTATAAAAAATACATAAATGCTTTAAAAGATAAAAAAAACTACTTAACTTCTTACGTATTTCCTTGTTTGATAACTTGAAGGTTTGTTATCGTTCGTCAGTGAAGCATTTTATATCTTAGTTAGGTAGGTAAATTTACGGAAGCCAAATTTTGTTTTAGGTAGGTAAATTTACGGAAACCAAATTTTGTTTACATAGATGTTTAACTTCAATTTAATGAAAACAGTAGGCAGATCAACTTAGCCATTATAACCACCTTAATGCATGCAAAACTAAATTACGATTAAAATATATATCAATATATATAAAACTCTCCCGTTACTGACTGACTGACTGACTGACAGACAACGCAGAACCAAAACTACTGGGCGTACATAGCTGAAATTTGGCATGTAGGTTCCTTAGGGAGTGTAGGTGAGCACTAAGAAAGGATTTCCCTAAATTCCCACGGGAACGGGAAAAAAACGGGATTTTTCTGTTAATGAGAAATCTGCGCGGGAATTACCGCGGGGCAGCCTCTAGTACTTATATAAAATGTTTAGCTTGATGTGTTGGCTACTGTACTAATTTTAGTAACGGATACGGAACATAAAAATGTATTGCATCTGTATCGCTATAATTTTAAATATACAGCTGACAATACTGTTATTATTAAAAGTAATGCAGCACAAAATAACTAACAAGTAACACCTATCCCTAAGTAACATGAGTCGTAATTTCAGAACAAAATTTCACTCGTCAGCTTATCAAAAAAAAAGTTTGTGGTTTCGACCCATCTTACTTTGAGATATGTAGTGGTTAGTTATGGTGGTATCTAAATAATCCCTTAAATTTATTAACGACTTGTCAGCAACACACTTAATGAGGTCCCTGGAGACTAGAGTTTTCTAGAATTTCAGTAACATTTTCTACTCCTAATCACTTGTCAATAGGCAACGCAACAATTCTCGCAACGTCCAATTAGTAGGAAGCCAATTTAGTTGTCACCGCTCGATGGCAAAATCGTGAAGCCATGGTCGGTTATCCATGATCGAATGGTTACGGGCTGGAAAGCCGTTGGGTAAAACTTGCTACCTTGCTATTACTAAAGTATGTCGGTTTTATAAACTATTATTATTACTAGCCAAAGTTTGGTAAAGATCTCATTTCACACTTCCCTTTCCTGAGCGGATTCCCACCAGGTCCTTTCGTGCGCTCCCTGTTTGTCGCTCTTTCGTTTCCTGGGCCGACCACGTTGTCTTTTGGAAAGTTTCATGGATTTTGTTTAGCCAATCGTCTATTTAGTTTGAAAATGGCGATTAATCGGAAACACTTACCTGTCCTGAGTCTGATTCCTACCACGTCGTCTCTAGTCGTCGTGTCTTGGGAACCACTTAATTTGTAAGCTCAACTAGTTTAAAACGTTAAATAGTTTTTTTAGACTATATCATCTGTTAAAACTATCTCCAACGCAGAAATATGTAGGGTAAAAAACAATTGACCGATTGCTGAGGAGATAACAGATGGAAAATGGCGATGAATCGGACCCACGTTCAGAAGGGCAGATAACCACATCCCCAGACAAGCCCTAAATTGACATGTTGCTCTAAGATGCCAGGCCGACATAGCTGAGATCGGAAGATGAGTTGCTGCTCAACCGACAGCAATTAAGACGTCTTCTGACGCACCCAGGATCCACGGAGGAGCAATGGGATTCTAGAGAGAGAGAGAGAGAGAGATATCGCCCGAATAAGGCCGAACCTTTTGAGCATTCATTGCTTGTGAAAACTTGGGTATCAATACTGGGTAACTTGTAAAACAGAATAAAAATTTCAGTGCAATTTATCTAATTCTTAAGTTGCACAATGCGGCCTGGAAGAGCAAGCGCAGTGCCCACATATCTAAACTATCAACGTTATCAGCATTATCACTCGTTATCAGAGCAGTGGCGCCTGCCGCGTTGCGTCACTCATCTCACACTTATCAGTCATCGTCACGAGATATCATCACACAGACAATATGAGTTATGAAAGTTTACAGATAGCGTGTACGTTGATTTAACACCCGAAAACTTAAAATAATAAACTAGTGACACTCGTAAAGTAACAGTTGTAAAGAAAGTGTATGATTGTTCTGAACTCTGGTTTCGCTATCGTACTAGTGCAAGTCAATAGTCATATCATACAACAGCGAGCGTAAATCTGCATTCTGCAATGGCCGAGCGAAAGCAAAATGGCAGATTTACAGGAATTGCAAAATAATTAGGAATGGCTCTGTAATGGTTGCGGTCGCGATGAATTGACAGAGGTGGATTTAGTAATTAAATTTGCCTAAAAGAATAAAGGAAAACTTTAAACGTGTTTTTTGAAATAAAAAAAATCGAGGCCTCGCAAACTGATAACTTGTGTACAAGTAAAACAAATGCAAACTGGCCCCGCAAATCGATACCAGAATTTCCCCTTGCAATTACATTTTCGTGAATTTGAAACTGACCCTCTCAACAACTGACCTACCATAAATTAGGACACCCCCTTTTATATCTGGTTATTGACGGGAGTGAAAGGGTAACATGAAAGGGATTACGATACAAAGCCCCCTTTGCAGACTACATTTTAACATTAAAATGAATTTGTTTCATTAGTTAATCCCTTACGATCGATATACACTGAAACAGTGGTCCGTTTCGTATTATTTTATTGATTGCAATAAAGTGTCTGTCAATCTAACTTTTTTCTAAGCGAATAGACCCCCAGTTATTTGTCAATCACAACACAATATGAGCTACGTTCACCCCATCGTCATTTTGAATCAAAATTCAAATCAAAATGAATCAAATCTAAAATAGGAGCAACCTCTATACAAGTTTTCACGTTTTCATGCCTCCAATCGTTGATGGATTTTTAAACCATTTTACCTAGTAGCATAAAAATAACTATCCGAGAATAGATTGTGCAGCACAACTAGTTATACTACCTGCCTGCACTGCACATTCATTGATCCATCCAGTCGGAGTCATTGACTGCATCCAGCCTCCACTAGCGCTGCGGCCCACTTCAACAGCCGCATGATCACGAGCCGGTTTATCTCTATAAATAGATTCCACATCAAGTTTCTAGCTAGCCAGACAGACTCGGAAGTCCGGAGGATGTTTCCGAACGCCCTATATAGGGAAAACAACCGAAAACGAACCTTAAATCAAAGCGGTAAGGCAGAAAAACGTTTTATGGAGGTTTGCATAGGAATATAAGCCGTTTTCGCAAAGTTGTAAAGTTGATTTTCCGTTGTAAAGTAAAAGCGTCAATGCGCTCAATAATGCAGAGTTTATAGTAGTACTATCGTAGTACTAGCGTTGCTATGTGAGTGTGAATGCAGTTTCGCGTCAGTCAGTGTGCTAGGTTGTTTCATGAATGGAAATCTCTATATTCTCGTATCTGAATTTGAATTCTGAGCGCAGTTTATTCTCATTGAATTAAAACGGCGCAGGTTGTTGTTTTATTTTGTTTGCCTGTGATTTTGTTGTCTTTACTACGGGTTTCGGAACGTTTACACTCTATAGTACAATAAGATATTTTAAATTACGCAGTATGTGCAGTGCACGCATAACTTATTCTTTTTTTTTTTTACAAATCATCTGTTTTTGTTTCAGGTATGATCTCATTTCAAAGCTCCAAACAAAAAGAGTTATCGGTGCTAATTGAATTCACTTGCAGCAATGGTAAGTTATTTATTTTTTATTATTTTGTTATTGCAAAAACTTAAAAAAACATTTTATAGATTTGTCTTATTCTACGTTTTACACAAAATCGTAAATAAATTATGTAAATTATTTCAACTTTAATTTTAAGCGTATTTATTATTTATTAGGCATATCTTTTTTTATTTTCTATGTTAAGTGCTAAGGTTAATCGAGATCGCTAACTCCTCTTACATATGCGCTAAAATAGAAAGAAATTCACAAGATTGCTACTCCTCTTACATTATACGCTAAAAAAGAAAAGAACTTGAATACTCTACTACTCTTTTTTCAAGCTTTGGACAAATAAATAACTACCTACCTACTTATAATGTTGGGTTACCTACTATTGCATGATTATACAATAAAGTGGGTTTCAATTGAATTAAATTCATGGATTCGTTTCGTTCTTTTGTATTGGCAGCTGTTTTTTTCTTCATTCTTTGGATTCTTATGTAAAGTCTACGTAATAAATTCAACGTTGCAAATTATTTGTTAAAAAAAAACACATAAAAGTTTTCAGCAACTACATAAAGCGCCACTCACAATTTTTTTTTATACTGAAACAAAATACTTATCGCTTTTGTTTGTTCTTATAACTGAATCTAGTAGTAAACAAATTTTTGGGTTTCCGTAGAAATTAAGAGAATTCCTGCCTGAATCATTCCCTAAATTTATTGCAGTCTTGTCAGAAAAAAAAAAAAAAAAACAAAAAAAAAAGATACAGGATAAACAGAAAAACCGAGTATAATATTAATTATTTTCATATAATGATTTACTGAGTTCTTATATTGTTGTCTGCAGCCCATCTCTTCACCGGCGGCGTCTGTCTGTTTGAACAGATGATCATTATTTTATCGGATGTTTTGGAAAATTCCATTCGTTTCCTACCAAAAAATGTTGATTTAATGTGTTACACATTGTTAATACAATTACGGTAATTTAAATGTGTATCGTTTAAATATTTTCACCTGTTGCTACCTTAATTTTGCTAAGAGATATTTCCTTAGCAATGTGGATTTTTCAGCTGAATAAAGTCTCAACTCCTAGATAATTATTCCATAATAGCGCAGGCATCGGAGCAATCAATAGGCAGGCGGGTTGGCGATTACATTCTGTCTAGTTTACTTTTTCAACGAAGGACGCTGCTGCCTGTCATTCGGAAATTCAGACGCCTTTTACTACGCCTACGGCCAGGAAATGGGCTGGTGGAATTCTATGCCGCCGCCACACCACTCATCATCACAATCATCACTATTTTATTTATTAATAGATTATATTTAACGTTTTTTTTATGCGTTTTTCACATTTAGTTGAAATATTCAAAAGGCTCTTTAATTTCTAAATCTAAATTAATAATATACAATATGTTGTATTTTTTTCATTACCTAGTAGAAAATTGAAATTATTTCTGTTTTCAATTTCAGATGCATTTGCATGCATGCAGACGTAATAGTTAGTCATATTTTTATTATTATCTAAGTGATGATGTAATGTGGTCGCCACGATTTCCTTTCTGAAATACTATGATTATACTTAAATAGGCGCGCTTCGTGAATTAAAAAAAAAAAAACATCAGACCTTTTTTGTCGCGATATTCGTTATTCTAAACAAAGTCCTTTCACATTTTGAGTTTATTAAAAACACTACAGTTTTTTCTTCCCGTAGTTAGAAATAAATAATATGCTCTTTTATTTTTACTGTAATGACTGACAAACGTTATGACTGACTTGCTTAATTGCTGTGTACAATTTATATTTTCTATTATTTTAAAAAGTGTTTCGCAAATCTTTCCTTATAAAAGTTATTTTAATGAACTATTGTGTTACAAATGTTATACCTACAAAACAGTGTTATATTAAGATTAATTTATTAGATGTTGAGTTAGTAACGACCAATTTTTACTGTCATCGAACTTTTTATGGCATCACAAATCATTTCGTGGTGAATTTTTTTTTCCGTGGCCAATTGTATCAAAATTTTTAAAGAAATATAAAGTTATTTAGACTTGTTTTAAAATAATTAAATTTGTAGTAAATATTTTACAGTTAAAAGGATTTCGACCGAAATAAGGCCACATACAACGGCAAGTCGTCTTAAATATTTGTGTAAATTTTCACATGTATTATTGGTTAGTTTGTAATTTCATGGAACTAAGGTTTTCAAAAGTTTCAGTCAATATTTGCTATTTAGCTGAAGATCCTTGACATAGTTTTGTACGCAATGTCGGTTGGCTTTTAACCGGGGCTCTAATGCCATATTTGAATGATTTCTTTTCATTCATCTATATCAAATATTCACTAAAAAAAACTAAAGGAGTTCCTCTTTTAGAGAACATAATACGATTGTTCAGCCTTCACTTTACGTCATCCAATTATATATTGCCACTCTTAATAAAAAAATGACAGTTTAAATAATGATCAGCTAACTTAATGGGCTAATAGTTCGTAGGCCTAATTGCTGGTGAACCTCATTTGGTCTAATTTACCACAGAATACTTAATAGTGGTCTTTACTCAGGTCAGGCTCTGTCTGGTCGTTAGCCACAAAAAGAAAAAGTTTCCACCTTTGATGTCTTAAAAAATGTGTGTCTTTTAAAATCACCAACCAAAATGCCAATTACCATAAATCGTCTGCAGATATTTTTGGACGTTTCGCTAGCCCTATTTTACAATGGCTTTAAAATAAAATGTCGCAGTTAACATTTTGATAATTGCCTATATTTATTATGAAATGTTCTCCGTTCTGGTATTTTTGGGTTATGGCGTGGGAGGGCTGGCTGGCACGGTTCCCTTGGTAACCGGGTTCGATTCCCGACCCTGGACAACTATAAGTATACTTATATTGAAAAAGTTGTCCACAGGTACGATCGACAATCGTGGCCCCTTTACACTTTCAAACAAATTCGTTTGAACCAAAATGTTATCCCAAAATGGCCAAAACAATTGAATTGAGAATGTGGCACTTACGAACATCTGGTTGCTGTAAAACTTAACAATGGGACACATCTAGAGCTTTCACGTTATTGGTAGTTTTGGTACAATAAAATTGGTGGGTGGTTGACCAGTGCAAAGGAATATGGCCCTTAGGGTGAGGCGTTTCGAATGCCGATTGTACATAGGTGGGTAAGTATACCTACCCACCTATGTACCTGTGTAAGACTTGTTGATATACTGATTGAAATTCAACCGTGAAATTGAGGAATTTTGACTAATATTTACAAAATTAGTGTGTAACTTTGATTTTTATTATTATAATACTTTGTCAATATTTTATGAAAATACCTATATTTTACTGAGTTTAGTTTCCATTTTCAAATCCTGCTTAATTACTTTGAAAGAATAAAAATAAATATAAGTATTGTTTTGGGTGAAGCAGATTTTTAATATTTTGGGCGATATAAATATGCCGAATACAAACATAGCCTATTGTAAGTCGGTACCACTCGGTACGAAGTCCAATCTCATTTAATATCATAATTGAATCTGATCTACAAAGAGTCAGCTAATATTTTATAGTTAAATTTAAAAGAATAAGCCTAGAATTCTTAGGCCTATTAGGATTATTAGGAAACTTGTTACCGAGTGTTGTAAAAACGACGTGACACGAAATTTAAAAGAATAAGCCTAGAATTCTTAGGCCTATTAGGATTATTAGGAAACTTGTTACCGAGTGTTGTAAAAACGACGTGACACGAGCCCTACGCAACGTCAAACTCAATGCGTACGTGAGAGAGATCTAATACAAGATAATTTATAGTATAAATACAACTGATGTAAGAAAGTGAAGCCACTTTTACAATGCTATACTGGCCAGTAACGGATACAAGTTTAAGATTATTATTTTTACTTGCATCAATCTCTTCTCCATTTTCAAACTTCCCTGTCCTGAGCGGATTCCCACCAGACCTTGTCGTGTGCTTCAAGTTTGTCGCTTCATCATTTCCTAGGACGACCACGTCGTCTCTTAGCGTGTCACTGGCTGGAATCACTGTTTTTTTTTTATAAAAAAAAAAAAAAACTTTCAAAACCGTCGGAATTAGGGCTTGGACACCGGTTTTCGGTAGTACCGAAAAACCGGAATACCGGACCAATATTACCGTTTTTTAAAACCGGTTTTCGATGGTTAAAATACCGTTTTTTCGGTAAAAAAAAATTTTCTTTTTTATTTGCTTGATTAGGTTTGCACTAAGAGTCTTATTAAATGTGTTTTTGTTCCTTTTAATATAAACACATTTATAAAATGTATTAAACCTTTGTTTGAGTGACTTTGAGCTTTCTGCTAAGGTCCATAATAGTTAGCGACCATGTCTCAGTACGGTAAGGTCTCTCTGGAAATAGATATGGATTGTTGACTTTCGTCGTCGACTTGGACGAGAACATGTAGTAAAGCTTCCCGAACCCTGAAAATCCAATTTTGATTTCACGAACGATCTCGAAGATTGACCGACTATTCGTCAACAACTCCAAGCGTATAGTATCCGATCTTGACTGGAATTGGTTTAGCATGGGCGTTAAACATGATTTTCGTTTCATCTATGTTCGTTCTATTCATCGAGCATTGCACTGAAATCATTCGCAGTCACCCCTGATCATCACTGATGATGTATTCGCCGTTTATACGTAGGCCTAGTTCTTTACAGTCCAAAGAGTTGAAGAGATCCCAGTAAACAGTTTTGGACATATTATATCCCTATATAACTCCCCGCTACCAGTCAAATAGTCTTCGAGTTCTGATCGACTGATTCGACTTCAGAGTCGAACAGATATTGTAGTATTTCTAAACAAACACTTCATCGGTATTCCACTTGTCACCGTTGGAGAGATTGCAGTACTGCCCAGGTGAACTCAATCGAAACAAAGGTTTTATCATATTCCACAAATAGTCGGCAAGAAGCAGAGAATACTCTTCAGTCTTCGTATTGCCTGTAGAATGAATCATCATGTCAATCATCATCATGAATGATGATGAGATCCGCAAAATAACTTAAGTCATTGACATAGCCCAAACAATTATAAATAAAATAAATAAATAAGCCTTTTTATTTCCCTTACTTAAAATATTAAACAGAGTTTTATGAATAGGAAGTACTTAATCTTAATTAAACAGTTTAAAACAAAGTTAAATATAAGAAAACTTAATCTATACAGTGCGTAGTGTTACATAAATTAAAATAGTTAAATTATATCTTCCCCGTTGTCTTCAGGGATTCCCGATAGGGCGAAAGCCTCCTCCATGTTCTTCCATCTTGTTCGGTCTTGAGCAATTCTCGTCCATGTTATTCCCGCCGTTTTGACAATATCGTCTCGCCATCTACAGTTTGGACGTCCTCTTTGACGGTGTCCGTCTCTCGGAAACCAATGTAAAACTTTCACTCCATCTGTTATCATTTGTTCTAGCGATGTGTCCTGCCCATTTCCATTTAAGCTTAAGAGCACTTTGAACCGCATCAGCGACTTGAGTAATTTATCTTATCTCCGTGCATCGTTTCTTGTCTTTCAGCCGCAACCCCAAGATAGATCTCTCAGTTCCTCTTTGAAAAGTTCTTAACTTTTTAAGGGTTTTCTTTGTAAAGGCCCAAACAATTATGAAACCTAATTGGCAATGGGCAAGGCACATAGTTCGAAGACCAGATAGTTGCTGGGGCTAAAGTTCTCGATTGGCAACTGCGCACCAGAAGAGGCAGATTAGGCAGATCCTCAACAATGTGGTCATTCGACTTGGTAAAGGTTGCGTGCTGTTGGAGTACACTGGATGAGATTAGGTAAACACCGGTCGGTAAGGCAATCTGTGACTTCTGTGAGGGAGACCTTTAACCAGTGGACGGACGTCATTTGGCTTAAAAACAGCCCAACAACAAATAAACCCTTTCAAAACTAAGTTTAAAGGAAAAACTATTTTTTGTAACGATTTAAGTAAAACAAAGTTTTTTTAAAGTTAGGTAATTGGAGACTCTGCTTAAAATGGGAAATATTTTTATAAAAACGTTAAATCTATAACTTAGATAACTTAGATAACTTGTTCGTCTCTGTGTGTGTTTCGGGCACCCTAGATACAGGTTCTTCCTAGTTAGGGGCTCTGAGTGTGATGTGTTATTATTATTTTTATTTTTTTTATTAGATAACCAACTTTTGACGTTGAGTGTTTTAATTTTAACTTTTCTTCAAAAGCAATTTTTTTTTCAAAGACAAAGTATAATACCGAAAAATTACCGAAATACCGGTTTCCCGGTTTTAAAATTTTCACTACCGAAAAAAAACCGGTTTTCAAAAATGCATTGGTAGTCCAAGCCCTAGTCGGAATTGACGGTTAAATTAAATTTAGAACCAAAACGACCTAGCAACAGTTGACGAAAAAAAACCTCTATCTAAACGATACTGTTATCAAATCAGTCGGCCTCGATTCGGCCCACTCCCTCTATCTATTCACCAGATATTCAAGACCTCTGATTTATCATTTTACATTTGATCAGAGAGTCCTTTAGCACTGGTTGCCTTGGCTTGAGTTTATATCTTACAAATTAAACAAGACTCTCTGTTCGTAAGGAAGCTTATGCTATCGTAGGTCTTAAGAACTGGTCGATAGTAGCTACTGAAGATAGATAAGGATCTAATAAATTTGGTGGTTGAATAGCACTTTGGTATGTATAGGGATTAGGAAGATTTATGTTGATACACGTGTGCAATACATTTAATATTTTAACGATTTAGGTAGTTCTATTCTAATGTAGTTAAACTTTAGGGCTCGCAAAAGATTGACAAATTAATTAGCTTGATCTTGTTATAAAAAATTAAAAACAGTTGCCGATAAGACGAAAGACAATACAAAAGGTTCGAACAAGTTTCATCATCTTATGATCACGTATAATTATCCTCACTTCTAACATATAGTTAAAACAAACATAAGTAGTCTAGTAAATATCCTTTAATATGCCTTAACGGTGTTAGCAGAACAGAGCGTCTTAAATGAGTTGGTTGTTTTTAAGAGACAAGTTCAGCCAATGCTCTTATTCAAAAGTTTAATGGTACTGGCTGCCGAAGCATTGCGTGTCTCTTTTTTTTTTTGAAGAAAGAACCCAGTTGAAAATAGGCAAAAGTAGCATCGTCATCCTGCCAGTATTAATTCCCCATCTCCAATTTTGCACCACCCCGTTCTAATGCAATCACGACTTCATTCAGGATTTCACGCAAACTCAACATTGCATGCTTTTTTCTTAACCACTTAAGACTACTTTTAAATTCATTTGTTCGAAATATGAAATGCAGTTTTTGTATTGTCATCGGTTATTTTTTTTGCATATCATCGTTTGAAGAGTGCGATGGAGGACATATAATAACGCAACGTGACTCGCAGTTTTGACATTTTTCAACTCAATTGATTTGCGATTTTTCGGTGTTTGCATTATAAATGTATGAGTATGTTGTAAAGGATTTATCCATTGTCGGTTTTGCTTTGGAAGGTTCATTAATGGTATTTTTCCTTTGTAATGAAATGTTATTCATTGTCAAATAGTTATAATAGTCCGTTTTGCTGAAAAAGAAAGAAATTGTGCGCCTTTGCACGGTTAACGTCGTTTGTTAAGTTCTGCTTCTGTCTGTGACGATGGCGATTCGCTTCTCTTGTAATTTAAGAAAACTGTTTTTTTTATAATCGTTTATTCATAGATAATTTAGGTAGTACAACAATTACATATTTCCGCCAAACTGCAAAACAGTTTGTTGGCAGATCATATATCTAAGTGTTAGTTAACAGTGTTTTGTTGATTGTTACGTTGTAAGTAAATTATCTAGAAACTAATTACCAAAACATTGTTATATGGGTGTATTGTTTAAAAATGGTTAATATTGTCCTAATATCCATAAAAATTTGCGTGTTACGCAGTGGTATATATTTTTTAAATGTGTTTCTAAATTCAACATTTCTCGTTGTTGCAGATCCGTGCCGGCCAGTCATCACGTGTAGGCGTTAAATTTTTAACTCACTCATTTGCCATAAGGTTAAACTATAGTCCGCCGCCATGTAAATTATTCAACATGGAATTAAATTTGTCTGGAAACATAGAATTTGAAGCTAAAACATAGCATCGCTCCAAAGATTCCTCAAACCGCTGAATATTCGCGTGGTTTAGAAAGAAATACAACCAACCATCAACGAACAGGCTCGTCCCTATATTATCGTTTTCGTTGTGCGACTGTTCGCGTTATTTTGGAATAGTATTTTTACTGATACTACAGTTTTCAGTTTTCACGTGATATGTTTTGCAGCGATTTTATTAGTTTCCAGTACATTAAAACAAACTGTCCACGTCGTTTTAGGTTAGGTATTATTTCTATTAGTATCGAATTATTATAATTTTGGAGGGACTCAAGGAAAACGACAAAATGCTCTTTTAGTTTTTTTAGCTGTGACTTTCTAATTCAAATGTGATCTTCGTAAACGTTTTATTGTTTTCCTTTTGGGCCCTGTAATTGGACATTTAATTGATTATTATTTTTATTTAACTTTTTTATAGGTATACAAATGTTTTGAATACTATTGACTAACATTTACTAAAGCATGACAATTATGTACTTTATGTTATTTAATTTTATGGAACAAACCGCGAGTGTGCATGACTGTTTTTCTATTTTATTGTTATATAAGACAACTCGCCTTATTTGACATTATATAAAATAAGTCGGATTTTTTTTAATTGATTTGATAAATTAATTAGTTTGAGTAAGGTTTCTTAGATAGTGAAATGTTTACTTCAACAATTTGTTATATTTATTGTTATTGAATTTTAATTTAAAAAAGCAGAGTATCTTTCGTCGCTTTGCTGTTAAACTTAATTAATATTTTAAATGTTATAGTTCAGTTTTGCATGGCAACATGGATAATTCCTTAGTTTGCGATTTAATATATTTTTTTTATTTAATAATGTGATTATAATTTTATTACAATTCAAATCAGACTATGTAATTATTATTGTGTCTATTTCTAAATACATTCTATAAGCATGTAACTATTTTTTTTATTGTTGGGAGTGGAAATGGGAAGGATTTTCATACAAGTTCTTATTTATACTTATAAGGCGCACATGAGCGCGGTCGAACGTAATTTTTCAATTATACCAATGTCACCAGGACACTGTGACTCCGGCGACCCCTGAGGCGCATCGACAAGTAGCTGAACCGAGAAATCATTAAATTAAACTCTAAAACAATACAGTTTAAAGCTAATTTAGTGAAGCCGATACGCGTAGACTTTCGGCAAATATATTCAGATGGCAGATTTTAATGAACTTTTTCGTGAATATACGTTCTGTTTAAAGATGTATGTGTGATAATGATTGCGTGACATTGGGACTGTTAAATCAATGTTTGATCTTAAGAGTAATGGATTGCTGAACGATGATAATTAAAATACTGGTGTTTTATGTTACTTTTATGAGTTATGTGTATGGAATTCCATTTTATTGTCTGGTAATATTTTATGCGGTGGTAACACTGGTAACCCAGGGGGCGTTCCAACCGTCCAATACTCAGAAAAGCACATAATGAATTGAGAGTTCGCACCATCGCTGCCGTTCTTCGGAAGGCACGTATCTCGAGGTACTCGTCGTCCGGTCAGCCGTCCCATTGACTAAGCTGACAGTTAAGGAGCTAGAAACAAAGAGTGGGATGGGAAGGTGGTCAGCTCAGCGTAACTGCTTCCCACTACAATCCGATTCTCGCAACCACCATCGACAATTTTTTGTAAAATATGACAGGAAGCATTTGAAAGACGAAATATTTTATCTCCACGAAACATGGAAACTTTTTATCGTACAACCCATTATAATATAATTATCATTAGACTTAAGGCGTGTTTATATAAACTGGCCCAATTATGTTTGGCAATAAATCTCTTACAATGTCATGTGATATGACGAAGTATGTTAAAAAGAAACATATCTCATACATATGTACATAATTAAAGATAATCATTGCCTCTGTGTAAGTAACCAAATATTATTAAAAAAAAAGATGTTAAGTAAAATTATATAAAACAGTTACTTAGTATAGTGCAATGCAACACAAATATCTAGAAATTAAAAAGCGGCAACACTGTATGGATATTTTTTTAAATCTGACAAATTTCCATACAGTGTTGCCACTTTTTAATTTCTAGATTTTTCTGTCGCACTATACACACACATTTTTATTCTTTTATTAATATACGAGCTGTCCCGGCTTACTTCGTTACGCCATAGAATATAACATACTACAAAAGACTTGGCTCTATAGACTATGTTCTTTTGACTGCCCAGAATGGCCGAATAAAAAAACAAACAAAAACAACAAACCACCTGTCAAAATATGTAAACAACGGAAAAAATATTGCACCTTGGATTATACATTATTTAAGTTTAGGTAAGGATCCCTAATTTTTTTGAAAGTCTTATATAGCCTATGACACTCGGAGTTAGTTTAGCTTCCTACCAGTGAAAGAATTTTTCAAATCGGTTCAGTATTTCCGGAGCCTATTCGTTACAAACAAACAAACAAATCTTTCCTCTTTATAATATTGGTATAGATTTAATGATAATCTTCTGTTTTAGACTAATAGACAACTAGAGACTTGAGAATTTAAATGGAGTCTAGGACGAGAAAGGAATTCTTAAAATCCTACTAAATAATAAAAAACTGGATTCCACGTTTCAAATTTAAAAGTGCAAGCGAAGTTTTTAGGCACTCATGTAAAACAAAAAAAAAAAGTTAACCTATGATGATAACAATTGTACTAGGAAATCTTAATATTAACTATTCAAATATAAGAAAATAAAAAATGAGGGTTTTTGTACAAAATACAGCCAGGCATCCCTAATCCACTTCTTCATAGGTACAAATCGTTGAGATAAATACTAACGCAATATAGATTTGAAATCTAGGTCGTGTTTTTAAAGTTATCGCGTATGACCTGGGTTTGTATTGGACCTATCTCAACATGAAATTTATTATTTGCAGACAGAACTAGGTTGCCTAAAATAAAAATAAAAAAACGGTCTTTTTGGTGCAATTTACTTAATGATAAGGTTATTTTATTTAAGGCTAAGAACCGCAGGTTCGAAACTTATTGTCTGCTTTTAATTTTTTTCATTATTAATAAGTATTTAATAATTAAAAAAAAAAAATTCTTTGCACTGTTTTCGATGATGATGTTACTATTGGCGTGTTCTTGTGTTTGTGCTCTGAAGGTTTATTTTACCCACTGTTATGATAGTGACTTGATGATCTTTACTTGCTATAGTACGTATAAATCTTTACGAATTACGAAATCATTCAGTGGCGGTCTAGGTCGCCGTAACACTTCCTGTTTTTCTGTATTGCAAAATAGCTCTTGTTTTTTGGTAATACAGTCTAGGCCACATGAGACCATAGACAAATCTGTAACGCCATCCTCGACCGCCACAATACTAGTAATTTTGAGATGGGTAAATTGTTTTTTTTTTAGATGCTATAAATATATGTCTCGTATTTTAAAAAAAACCTTTCAATATGTTGGTAATCTTCGGTCAATATAAATAATTTGTGTTATAGGTATGGGTAAGTACTTAAATCAAAATACTAAATAATCTTACTTATCATTACTGGCGCCAGAAGTATTATCAAATTTAAAAAAATAAATTGCCCTGACATTTTCTTATCACTTCATAATATTGCGTTTCTTTCTAGGTAAACGTGATATCTGCATTGATAAAGCAAAAAATTGTAATGCTACTAAAATTTTCGGTCACACTGAAATCACATGAATTGAAATTATTTTTATTTGATACTAGTAGACCCGGCGAACTTCGTACGCCTAACCTTTTACTATTTTGTGCATGTATTGTACTCACTTATAAACCTTCCTCTTGAATCACTCTAACTATTAAAAAAAACGCATCAAAATCCGTTGCGTAGTTTTAAAGATTTAAGCATACATAAGGGACAGACGCGGAAAGCGACTTTATTTTATACGAGCTGTCCCGGCTTACTTCGTTACGCCATAGAATATAACATACTACTAAAGACTTGGCTCTATAGACTATGTTATTTTGTCTGCCCAGAATGGGCGAATAAAAAAACAAACAACAACAACAATCCACCTGTCAAAATTGTAAACAACGAAAAAAATATTGCACCTTAGGTTACATTATTTGAGTTTAATGTAACCCAAGGTGCAATATTTTTGTCACTCGGGGATAGTGTAGCTCCCAATCAGTGAAAGAATTTTTCAAATCGGTTCGGTATTTCCGGAGCCTAATTGTTACAAAGAAACAAATAAACAAATCTTTCCTCTTTATAATATTGGTATAGACTACCTAAGTATTGATTATAGTTATAGAGTGCTATAAAGCTTGTTCTCTCTATCTCTATCCAGATGATCTGTATTCTGTATACGAGCTGATAAGAAAACCAGTCTTTACCACACAGATATCGTGCTCGTCTAGCCATCGTCTAGACTTGAGTCATCGTAGCTACTATACTAGGTCCATGGTCATAGCTCAGCATAACTATTAACATCTATAAAGCTACTACAGCACAAGAATCTTAAGAGGTTAGAGCGGTATGTTTTTTTTTGCATTCTGTTTACGCACAATGACGGTCTAGACGGCCGTAACAGATTTGTCTATGGTTTCATCAGCCCTAGACTGTATTGCCAAAGAATTATTTGAGGTATTTTGCAATACAGAAAAACCGGAAGTGTTACGGCGACCTAGACCGCCACTGTACGAGTCTTACAAATCGTTATTAAACTATTGAAAATCGTCTCGTAACTAAAATATAGTTTAGAAACTCAAGAAAAAAAAAAAAATATTTTGATTGCCTCTTTAGGGACATAGTTTGATTTTTCAATAATTTAACTTTTTCTCATCCATATTTTGAGGGATTTCGATTGAATGCAGTAGGTATGTGTTGCAATATTAAGATAGGCCAGACCTCAGAATAAAGACAAGCATAGAAGGAGTCCTAAAATAAAAAGTCACATCATTGTGTTACGCTACTTACTCAAGTGCAACCATTGAATATGTTAAAAAGAGACCAATATACTTTCTCCACTGGGTCGTATGACTCTTCCGCACCTTGCCCGTACCTGGGTTCGACTTTTTATTTTTAATTTTCTAAAAAGCTAGTGATGGCAAAAATAACTTGTCCTAAATCAAGTTGTCTATACTTTTATACAAGACATGGTTCTTTATTATGGAACTTATCATAACTAATTCAGGAGTAATTGTATGGTATTATAATAACAAGAAAACAAAGACAAAGATAAAAACGCTTTATTGCTATAAAAATGCAAATAAAAATACAAAATGTAACAAACCGTATAACATTTTTAACAGAAAAAGAATAAGGGCAATTGTGCCTTATCGATTAAAGCGATTTCTTCCAGGAAACCTACTGCACACAATAAGTTATTTTAATGAATAAAACGGGTGTCTTGATAAAAATATAATAATACTTACCTATTTCTAAAGATTTTCCGTTCATAAAAAACTCTGTCACATCAGATATTATTAGCACAGCTCTAAAATAATTAAAACTAAAAGATGTGTGCCTAAAATAATATGTATATATAAAACAAGTAAAACAAATCTATTTTTGGAAATTTCACAATGTATGAATTATGCGCTTCTTTCTTTACACACTCATTTTCAATAATCTTGCTCTGCACTCTGCACCTCAAATGTTTGTTTTTGCCTGGGTTGATCTTGATCATCACTTTGTTTGTATGTGAAAAAACCCTGCTTGTGGTTTTTTTTTGAGACCTAAAAATATAATATGTTTTAATTAAAACTTATAAAAGAGAGTAAGTATTATAAAACCTGGGTGTAAACAATTTATACATACGTAAGTGATATCCTGCAGCAACAATGGCGCTTTTGTTTTTATCACAAAGTAAAATTTTCATGGAATTTTATTTGTTTACAGTTTACAGCATTGGTTTACCCAAATTTACGGTTCATATATTCTGTAGCTTTTTTTATCAAAGTATTTTGTGAGGCCTGTAAGAAAGCAAGAAAAATGTTCTTAAATATTATATTCAAGACAATAATAATAATAATAATTTATTCAAATATATATTAATTAAAGCCTTCGTATTTTTTTTTAGAAAACCGGTATCTTAGAGAATATTAACTTAAACGATGACATCCCGCAACTTAAACTTGAAATTTTCATATACAATTATGAGGATCTGCAGAAAAAAAAACATAGATAAACTTAAACCTGTTTTATCCAGAATGGGCAAATTGTATGTCACGATATTTTCTTTAAGGCCTATATCCAGCAGTAGACGTTTTTAGCTGAGATGATGGTATTTTCTGGTTGCATTTCTTTCTTAGATATGAAATATGAATCGTCCACTGAATGTCGCTGTCCTATTTCCTTTAACATTAAGTTGATAACGAATAACATTTAATTAATTTGATATAAAATAAGCAATTGAAAGGGCAATATTTTATGATTACCACCAACCAACTTATTCAAATTGCAGCAGCAAAACTGTTGTTACAGTTTCAGGTTATAATCTTCACCATCTTAAATCTTCTTTGTTGATAAAACAGTATGTTGTGAATGTTTAAAATCTTGTCTCTTTATAGCATCCAGTCATTTTGTTTTTAGTATATAATTTACTTGAAAACTGAAAAAAAAGACAACAATTAGCATATTATTATGTCTGATTTTTATTTGTCCTTAAGTTAGAACGGATGATTTAGGTTCGATAACTTTTGTCTAAACATATTTTGGCACAACACTATCATAACCTTTACAGAAGGTGTTTTACCGTAATAATTCAATAAATTTAGGTACGAGTTCGACAAACAGCGTGTAAAATTGATGTTCTTGATAATTTATTAGTCAAAATAGTGCCCAGAAGTCTACAATGAAACAAAATTATTTACCGAATGGTAGGAGACCGAAACATCAAGATTTTGATTCCTTGACGCATTTGATTCACATCCCGTCACTACACAAGAGATTGTTATACATTAAGTTAAACATTCACAATCACAAAACCAATTTATCACACCTTTTTCATAAAAAATAATCATAAAACTTTTGGAGCTGCTACCGATGTTTACAATGTCATATTATACGTCAAAATAAAACAAACCATAAACAAACCATTAAATATGTACCAAATTATTGGTTTTTAATTTTGTACGGTACTAATAAACCAGTGTCATCAATAAACCACTTTGATACCACAAGAAGAAAACTTGCAAAGAATTCTTATATTTTATCTCTCTCTAACTAATAGTCTTTTTGCCGTTTAGTAAGGAGCGTAACAATATGAAAATAACTTTTTATTTTAGCCCGGTTTCTATGCTTGTCTTTATTCTGAGGGCCAGACAAACATTAAACAGAAAAATCGTAATAAAAAAAATAAAAAAAAAATCAATAAGGCCAGTTATTATAAATAGCGTAAAAAACAAATTTTTAGGATTTTGTAAAAATCCTACTTTGATTTAATATGAGACAATTAGCCTAAGCCTCAAATATAATAAAAAATAACGGGAAATAATTTATCACTAAAGTTGTTGCCATGCAATAAGAATTTATTATAAAAAGACAAGAATTCCTACAGCCAATCACAGAAATGTTCATTAATAATTTATTAAACGATTTTAATTAACTCCACATTAATTGATAACATCGAAGCCATTATGATTATTATTATAATAAACGTGCTGGCCAAACTCGGTTTAACACGAAAAAAAGTGGAAGGGCAACTGCTCTTTGGGTTGTGAAATTTTAAAATCGTCCGGACGATTTTGGCAATGCGCGGGAGTGCGGACAGGGCAAACTGGTCTCGTATCGATTGAGTTGCGTTTTTCTGTAACTAGGGTTAACACTTCATTCTTCCAATTGCACCTTTTTAAATAACCAATCTGTTCGCAGTTCGCAAATTCACTTTCATTATGGACGATTTTTGATTGATCTTATGCGGCTTAGTTCTGTTTTTTTTTCTAATGTTAATTTTGTATATCTTTACAAAAGAACACAAATTATGTGATTTTACCTGTAAATGCATGCACTTAAAAGAAAATTACGTACATAATCCCGATAAAAAGAATAGGTTTTAGTCCAATTAACCAATTTATTTTTATTTCATAGCGATTTAAAATTCTTTATTACTAAATATCTCCTTATAATTGTTTTGTGTCTATGAGAAAAAATGCTTATGGCGACAACCCTACCCATGAGTACACTGTCCTGTCATGTCATTATGTTTAACAATTATACTGCGGCCAATTTAACGAAAGCGGCTTGTTTGAGTACAGCCGAGAAATATTATATCTTGTTTAATTTTTAGTTATCTCACCGAAGCGATGTGAAGTGTCATGAGAAAGTTTCACGGGACGAGTGTACGAAATACCTATTTGCATATAAATACTGTCTATACAAAAATATTATATTAAACTTTAAGGGCTTACACAGTGCGACACTAGCGCCACTCATTATCCTAAAAGCTAAACAACAGAGCCTTATAAATTCTAAGCACCATTATCTAGGGAGTCAAAGACGCATATTTTGGATTTCGCCCATGGTTTAGAAGACATAAATTATTTATCGAAGTGGCGCTAGTATAGAACCGTTTTGCACCTAAATTTAAATTTTAAGTATTATTGGGTCATCTGAAAACAAGTCCATGGCTCGGCAACTATTGGGTCTCTTGCCATTTTGATGGCTATGCAAATTAAATATGTTTTAACATGTCAATCTCATTAAGGGTGTTAATCTCTTGAATATTTTATTTCCGTTCTGCAGTAAATATAGAGAGATCGTATAGTGGCGGAATAAGACGGCGTAACACTTCCAGTTTTTCTGTATTGTAAAATAGCGCTTGTTATTTATATTACAGTCTAGGGCACATACCGTACAGACCGAAACCATATAAAAAAGTGTTACGCCTTCCCACTCGCCGTGTTACTGTACCTCATAATAATACCATAAAATGACAAAATTATTTATTCCTTTATTATTTTGTCAATAGCAAGAGAGCCCCAATTCCCTGCATTAGCTGAGATGACAACGTTCGTTTTTTAAGTAGCTACAAATATTATATAGATAAGTATCAATTAACTAAATTTAACTAAAAAAGAACAATAAACTCATTAGTACCTATTTGTATCTGTTAACAAAAGCTTTTACTTTTTTTTTTTTTTTGATTTTATATGAAAAATGGGCACATTCACACATAAGGACACATAAGCGGGTCATAGGCCAGTGTTCAAATATTGTATTAGATCTACACTACACGTGTCACAAGGAACAATGGGTTCTTGTTGAATGTATGAGGCACATGTTACCATGAGGATATGACGGCACACATTGTTACGAAATAAAAGGGCTTCAATAAAACCTTGGGAAATACTTAAGTAAAGTAGCGCTGTTTTAAAAAAAAATCATAACCTCTAACTAAACTTATAAAAATATCAAAAATCGTCAAGATTTTTCACGTGGAGCGAAGTATTTTTAAAGCACTTTATCTAAGAGAATATCCTAGGATTTTCAGATCTTTCAGAATTTTAAATTATGCTAAAAATGCCTTCTTTTAGAATCCACCTTAAAAATATCCTTAAGTGCTTAAAACCTACATACAAAGACTACAATTTACAATTGAATTTCGATATAAGTCATGACAATGTTCGCTCCCGCCTGGAATCGAACTCGCACCTTGGAAGATGTAGTCAACATAACTGCCACTAAATTAAATCATGGAAGTGTCTGTGATACTCTACGCAAGATGATAATTTAGATCGCTCGTATATTTGGCTCCATTCATTCATATACCTCTATTTGCGAAACTCCCGTATTTCTCTGCAGCGAGCGGGACGCGGCGGTGGCCAGACACTGACGCTGCATAATTGAGCTATATCTATTTAGGAACGGACTGTCGGTCGATCGATATTGTAGAGGTAAAGAGGAGAAGACTTTGCAGTTTAAGTATGCGCAAATACTTAAACTGCAAAGTCAAAAAAAATAATTATATGGTGGTACTGTTTTGTGCGGCGATGGTAGCCCAGAGGTTTAAAGCGTGGGTTAGGTTAGTTGTTCGAGGTTTGATACCCAGTAATGTACTGCAATGGAGACTTCCTAAATGCATATACAAACAAAACTGATTTTTAGAATTTGGTTGAAAATATTCTCCGAAATATAAGTTTTTGAAACTTTGAAAATAGTGAAATACTTATTATTAGTTTTATATGTATATTATAAAATGGATCCAGACCAGACATACGGTGAGTAGAACTTTGTAAAAAAGCATCGCAGAAAAAAAAAAATTAAGTTATAAGTTTCGAGCTCTGTGGTCCCTATCTTCACTATGAATTTGTACCTTTAGTTCGTAGTACAATCTTTATTTTTAGAAAAATGCTTTCGGATTCAATTTACGATTTAGGTTAGCCAAAGTCCAATTTAGCCGCTTTTAATGGACTAGATTCTGTATATTACAAAAGTGCATTATTTAGGCTTTGAATTATTTTTAGTGAAATTATTTAGTTTTTGACAACTCATTTTCATTTAGGTTCCTACAGTTGTTGGTTAACACATCAACCTACACTTTTTTATTGCTCAATAGTTTTAATTGAGTTGGCGGTAGGTCGGTAAGGAGTCGATGTCTCCGACAGAACAGAGCAGCAAAAAAGTTAGAATGGGCCTGGCCGCCTGGCCCCTTTCAGTCTATTCTGGGTTTCTGCCTATTGAGGGTCTATTTGCTTGCGGACCTTACAACGTGGCTCTCTCTACTTGCTCGATAAACAATCATACTTAGTTGTTCGATTCATTTAAGTGACACCTCTGAAACCAAACCATTTAAAATAAACTGTTGCATAAAGTAATAAGGTACAAATTGAATTATGAATAAATATTTGCAGCAGAACTCTATATCGAAGTTCAGACTTTCCTGATTTCCACTATTTCCGGAGGTTGACTACTGCCAACTGGGACAATGTGTCGCATATACTATATGTATGTGTGTGTGTGAATGTGAAACTTAAATTAACACACACATACATTTTGCAGTGTAAGTTTGCTCTTTAGCGCAGCATTAAAATTTATGCTGATGTACAAAATTTACATTGCAATGAGAAAATTTAATTTAGGGATAACTTAACTTGGTCTACTTATTAAAATTTAAAAGCTTTGTCTTGATTTCCCTTGGATCGACAACATGGGATTATACCCCCTCAATGTTTTTACGTGTAGAGATATCTGGGGGACGTCTATGTCCATTGTCCAATAGAGGACGTCTTTTGGCTTAGTATGCATGATGATGATTCTATTTTCATGAATGGCGACCTTATCACTAAGAGCTATTTCTTCCATGCACTACTTATACAAAATGAATGCATGTAACTCAAATGGGAAACCTTTAAGGGGCCCTGGGGCGTTTAGCACGAAATCTTGTGCCTGAAAAGCCAAACGACCCATAATCATTACCAGTAATCCCCACTACTGGACATAGGCACAGATTGTCACAAGGACAAACATTGTGGAGGGAATCTGCCGTAATCGCCACGCTTGGCAGGCGGGTTGGCGATCGCAGTGTGGATGTTTAAATTCTTGAACGAAGGCGGCTGCACCTTCGGAAATTCCTTTAGTTGCCTTTTACGACACCTTCAGGAAGAGATGGGGTGGTAGTATTTAATTGCCGCCACTAGGTACTCGGTTAAACACACCAAACGACTCTTCAAATGAGGGGTTTTCGTTTTTGACAGTTTTAATGGTTCTAGGAGAATGCTAATAGATGGCACTGTATAGCCAATGTATGTAGGTGTAATGTCAACGTCAAATCTCATTGACCTGACTGATTGAATTCATATAGAATTTAATATTTAACCTGGTTGCTAGTGTCATCTTATGGCAGTCTCTGTAACTAAAAGTGACAGTTCGAAAACCGCTCATTAAAATATAAAATTTTAGTACATACGGCAAATCTAACTTCTAAAAACTGAACTGAACGCAGTCACTCGACTTAGTCGCCAGTTATGTCAACGCATTCCCCGGTTGCGTCGCGGTATTTCCGTCCAACACTCCGGGACGCGTTTGTTTTGTCTGGCTTGTAACTGTTGCGCAACTGGGTGCAACATTTTCTACTGTCTGCTATTTAACTTCTGGGAGACACGGGTGACATATTCTCGATTTTCTTTCCATTCGTTTTCAAAACTAAGTAAACCAAAGAAATTCCGTTGCGCATAGGGTTACCATATATCCGGATTTGTCCGGAGATTACCGGATTTTTCGACTTTTTTCAGGATTCCGGCCGGGCTTTTTAAATTACCGGATTTTCAATAAAACATAGATAAATAACAAATCTTCTTTTGATATTTATTGAAGTGAAGCAAACTAAAACATAGAGAAAATTATAAAACTGTAAGTATAAAATCTCAGGAATTTTCCATGGAAATCAGACTTTTCTCCTTTTTTTTGTTTATCTGGTAACCTAAGCTGAGAACCAATTTTCTGAGCAGCAGACTGAATGTTGCCACCATCGGTTCCTGGCTTTGGAAGGCACATTTAGACGTGGGTTCTGCATCCCTAGCTCCTCGTTAGTCGTGTCTGTCAGCCGTCCTATTGATACTTAAGAAACTAGCTAGAATCTAGACAGTGGTTTTCTGGTGAGCGCATGCTTTCCACCCATAATACGCAACAGGCGACACAAACCATATCATCCTAATGTTTTCGATGGTCACAGTTTTGTCAAATTCAACAGGATTTCTTTATTATATTATCCAAGATTACAGTCTCCTGTACTACATTTCGAATGTCACACAAACTCTAAAAGTAGGTGTACATTTAACATTTAAACACGTAATTGTGCGCAAATGAGCCGCGAACTCGTTAATTGTTTTCTTAAACTAGTCGGGTTACAATCCACCCGGTTTATGTTTGGAACGTTTAGGGAAAATAGTTTAGGAATTTATGTTATCTTTTTGTGCTATGGTAAAGGAAGTACCTATTATAAAATTATAAAATATTTTGTACTATATAAATAAAATGCACTGAAAAATACCGTTGGTACAAATCATGAATTAGTAATCAATATATATAAAACTCTTCCGTTACTGACTGACTGACTGACTGACAGACAACGCAGAGCCGAAACTACTGGACGTAGCGGGCTGAAATTTTGCATGTAGGCTCCTTAGGGAGTGTAGGTGAGCACTAAGAGAGGAATTCCCGAAATTCCGATGGGAACGGGAAAAAACGGGAATTTTGTGTTTATAAGAAATCTGCGCGGGAAAACCCGCGGGGCAGCCTATAGAAATTAAATAAAGTAATATTAATCAACTACAACGCAATAGGAAGTGAAAAGATGTAATTTCTGAACATATTCATAGGTAAACACGGCGAAGGTTGCGTTGACAAAAAGCTTTAATGATTTACAGTAAAACTGCGTATTTGTACAAGTGTGCTTTGTACTATGATAAGGGGATGTTCAACTTACAAAAAAAGAAAGATAAGTTGTAAGTTTATAAGATAAAATAAAAAAGAGTAAATTTTTTGATATTGCTGTTTTATGGAATAAATGTTTCTTTAAACTACTTAATTAAATCTTTAACAATATTAGTAGTATTTTGATTTTTTTTTTAATTTTATTTCGTTGAGTATTTTGACAAAGGCATGTTAAAATAGAAAAAAAAACAGATTACAGGATTTACACTAATTTACATGTCTTTAGTTCTCAGTAAGTAATGAGTATTAAGCTGAATATGAGCACTATACTCTGGCTTGTTGTGGGCATAATAGGAATTCAGGTTTATTCTGTTACAGGTTTAATTTGGAGTTTTTATATTGAAATCTGGCCCGTCTTGATGCGGGACAATGTCATTAATACCGCGCAAGAATTACAACTATCTATATATATAAAACTCTTCCGTTACTGACTGACTGACTGACTGACTGACTGACAGACAACGCAGAGCCGAAACTACTGGGCGTAGCGGGCTGAAATTTTGCATGTAGGTTCCTTAGGGAGTGTAGGTAAGCACTAAGAGAGGAATTCCCGAAATTCCCATGGGAACGGGAGAAAATGGGATTTTTGTGTTTAAGAGAAATCTGCGCGGGTGATACCGCGGGGCAGCCTCTAGTTATTAACTATTTTAAGAGCTGTGAAACTTTACAGCGCTGTAGCTTTGAGAATCCTGTCATGGTTTTGTTAAAACCAAAATAATGATTATTTGCACACATATTAATTCGCACAATAATTTAGAATAATTTAAAGTAATTATTAATTGTGTTGGTGTTACTCATTATATAATGGCTGATCTGCTAAGCTTACCCTTAACTCAATCAAACAGTATAAAGGCTAAATGTTCTACTAATTCCACACGTGTTCTGTGTTTGCTACCATAAGGTGCTATTAAAACTGAAGCTTTCAAGGCTTCACTTTATCCTCGGAAACTTCAAAACTTGCGTCATAAAAGTGGTCCGATCTGTGAGGAGCAGCCTTAGCACGATAGTGATATGAGTGTGTGAGAAAATGTTATCTGGCTTAAAAGCATGCCTTGTGAAGCCTTGTGCTAGGCAGGCAGGGCGTGAATTGAGCATAACGCAGTGTACCTACCTACAGAAATACCTAAATACCTAATAGAAAACTTAATATATTTTAGAATCGTCTATCGTCTTTGGAATTTTGATTTTTTTTAGAATCGCGGTCTAATATTAATATAATATTATATTAATAAAGATAATCCATAAATATGAATTTCCTCTTGTCGTATCGGCGCGGAAGACGATATAGTCATGTGTCGCATGAATTGGATTAAAGTGGGAAATCAACGGCGCTAATAATAACAATAATACTAATCAAACTCAGAGCCCCTTACTAGGAAGAACCTGTATCTAGGGTTCCCGAAACACACACAGAGTTGAACATTACACCCAGACCGGAAACAAACATCGATATTCATCATATCAATATTCGCTCCGCCCGGGAATCGAACCCATCTGTGCACACGCTTACTCAGTCCACATCCTGCCAACTGAGCCACGGAGCAGTGCCAACTGAGCAACAAACTGTAACTAAACGAGCTGACCACAAACTCTAAGGCTAGAGACTAGAGAGAGATTGGTGAATGGGACGGCTGACCGATACAAATGCCGAGGAACTAGAGATTATGACCCATGGCTTAACGTGACTTTCGAAGCACATAAGCAATCAAAGCCTAAAAATAAAATAATTAATTGTTAAAGCCGCAGATCGAAGCCTTGGGCTCTCTGGTGGGAGTTCCGCGCGCCAACCGCTGGGCTTCCACCGTTTCAGAGTGTAATCATTTTTTATCCTTATTATGAAGGTTCACGTTGAACATCCCACGTTGAATAAGACAGGAAAAACAACTTTATTTTTTAGCTGAAATTGGAGGTGTGAAAACACGTATTACAAGCACGTTTTGCCCATTCTTAAATAATTTACTAAGACAATGTGTTTTGTAATATTTTTGAGTGCGTCTCTTTTGCCCTTAAAATCAGTCTGGTCCAAAAAGGTTTGTTGACTCCTTTTGTCCGACAAATGGGTTCCGCTTTGAACCTTTTTATTTTACCTCAGTACTTTAAGAGCCAGTTTACAGAGCGCTGCTAGCGCCATACGCGAAAAAAAATTTATATCTTCTAAACTAAGGCAAATATCAAAAATGAGGCACTGTATGACACTAGATAATCGTCATTAATTAATCTACATTTTATTGAAATATCTAGGTCTCTTAGACAGGGATTCAACTGGTTTAGTAAAACTAGGTGGTCAGACGACCTGTTGAAGACTGCGGGATTAAATTGTATGAGGGTCGCTCAAGAGCGGTCAGTGTGGCGATGTGTGGGGGAGGCCTAGGTGCAGCAGTGGATGTCTTTCGGCTTTGATAATGATGACTAATATAGCAAACGCTAAATTTGTGACAGCGTTTGTTTCGATTCGATATTGCTTTTTCTAAAAAAATAAACTTAAAAAAATGATCAAGTATTATTTTGCCAAAATGATCCTAGGCCAATTCGGAATGATCCGTTGCGTCCCCGGTCGTCGGAAGAGCGCGACGCGCACAGAATTCGCTGCTGAGCCCGCCACCGCCTCGCAGAAGCACGCGCACGCGCATACGTTTCCGCCGAACGAGTGGAAGCATAAACAAATGCACTTTATGCGAAATTGTACCTAACTTGAACAGGATGTTTATTTTATATGCTAAAGTGTTTCAATTTTTATTCTGTTTTAGGTATAATTTTTTTTTGTGTCATCCCTTTTTAACAAAATCGGCGACAAAGTCTTTTATAGTGTTTGGACGATTTGTTTAAAAACGCATTTATTTTTACCATACTAAGATATAATGTTATGTATATTTTAGCGACGTTATAGTACTAACTCCTGCGTTTAAGCAAAAGGCATCTTATTAAATTTATATTTTATCTGGATTCAAAATATTTTGTTTTTTGTACCTTGGTTCCTGAAGCCTGAAGAGTTTTGCTAGCGAAATATAAAAGTGAGTGATACTCTTCTCTGGTTCTTGATAGATCAAAAAACTCAAAGTGCAGAGTAAACCGATAAAATTAAAACTTCACTATTTTATAACATACATAATCTTACCCCCCTATATTCCCCAAAGGTGTAGGCAGAGGCACCAGATCATTGACTAAGCTATTAGAGCTAATTGATAATAATTGTATAAACTTTTCATAAACTAGTTTTTCACAACTTAGTATGACCAACTACGACTGACCAATATTCCTTTGCGAAATTTACTGGGTACGGATATCAAGAGCTATTTGATGATATTCTATAGATATCTTATACACACTTCGATCACTTAAGCTCTTTAGCGTCTTTACTTACACCCTGTATAAGGAGTATCAATGATCAAATCAATCTCACGCGCAGAACTAAGAACTCATTGGTGCAAAGCTGAGAATTGGCAGTTTTTTTGTCTTCGAATTGTCAAGCGCGAGGTGGAACGACCATTGTTTTGTTGCTACGCATACGGCGAGTTTCAAAGTAACTTGTCTTCTAGACAAGTAATTCTATGTCAACTGACTACCAACGTGGTACAGTGGCGGACTAGGAGGCCGTAACAGATTTGTCTATGGTTTCGTTAGCCCTAGACTGTATTACCAAAGTACAAGAGCTATTTTGCAATACAGAAAAACCGGAAGTGTTACGCCGACCGTGCCCGCCACTGTACATTGGAACACAATTCTTCTATAATATGTATTTTTTTTTTTCTTAGTTATACACAAGCATTACCTTGTGAGGGGGTGTGTGATTAGCTATTTTATTATAATTTTTTATTTAGCCTATTCTAAAAAAAAAGTGTGTATGTGTTAATGTTATGAGTATTTCTGCGATTTAAAGACAAAATCCCGGATTCAAATAGAATCTTTTTTTTTTTAATAAGCCGACGAAGCTGCGGGGAGAGTTTTATTTTTCAGTAAGAATTAAAAACATAGACTCCATTTTTGTATGCAGCAGTTATTCGATATTTAAAAAAAGCGTAGTGACACCAAAATTGGTCAAAAACGCCGCATGCACAGAAGCCCTATCACATCTAGGAATCAGAATTTGCATCCGATCAGCCTGTCAGCTGTGACGTCACATTGATGGATGGTAATGATTTAATTATGTAGTCACAGGTAGACGACCTGCCCAAGGTCTGGCCACACCTTCTGGTGAAAAATGAACTTCGGAAATATTTGGAGCGACAGTGTAATTGATGATGGCGTTTCAATATTTCATTCTGTAGGCTCGATCTTGATAGTAAAGTAAAGTAAAGTAAAGTAAAGTAAAGTAAAGTAAAGTAAAGTAAAGTAAAGTAAAGTAAAGTAAAGTAAAGTAAAGTAAAGTAAAGTAAAGTAAAGTAAAGTAAAGTAAAGTAAAGTAAAGTAAAGTAAAGTAAAGTAAAGTAAAGTAAAGTAAAGTAAAGTAAAGTAAAGTAAAGTAAAGTAAAGTAAAGTAAAGTAAAGTAAAGTAAAGTAAAGTAAAGTAAAGTAAAGTAAAGTAAAGTAAAGTAAAGTAAAGTAAAGTAAAGTAAAGTAAAGTAAAGTAAAGTAAAGTAAAGTAAAGTAAAGTAAAGTAAAGTAAAGTAAAGTAAAGTAAAGTAAAGTAAAGTAAAGTAAAGTAAAGTAAAGTAAAGTAAAGTAAAGTAAAGTAAAGTAAAGTAAAGTAAAGTAAAGTAAAGTAAAGTAAAGTAAAGTAAAGTAAAGTAAAGTAAAGTAAAGTAAAGTAAAGTAAAGTAAAGTAAAGTAAAGTAAAGTAAAGTAAAGTAAAGTAAAGTAAAGTAAAGTAAAGTAAAGTAAAGTAAAGTAAAGTAAAGTAAAGTAAAGTAAAGTAAAGTAAAGTAAAGTAAAGTAAAGTAAAGTAAAGTAAAGTAAAGTAAAGTAAAGTAAAGTAAAGTAAAGTAAAGTAAAAAATGATTTATTCAATACAGGATACAAGATATCGCTTATTGAAAGTCAATTAGACTAATCTAATTAATATTGATACCTTATTTCGTAAAGTATCCTATACTGATAGAGGCGAGGTAGTTCAGGGTGCCCACTAATTGGCTCAGGCAAACAATGTTTGCCTTGCCTTACGACAATGGTCGCCTGGAGACGCCCCCAAACGAGCCCTCCTCTGTCAAATGATTCTACTCCCTTTCGCAATGATTTTACAGCGTAGAGAAGAAAGGGGTAACAAACTCTACTTTACAATTTCTCTCTTTTTTTTTTTTTTTTTGTTCTTATATATGTGACATTACAATTAAATTTACAATACAAAGAACATAAATTAATAAGATTTAAAGTACATACATGAAATAATGAAAATATCGTGCAGAGCTAGACTACTTCCATGCGTCTTTGTCGTTTTCATAATCATCAACATTGTAATAAGCTTTCTTAATCAAACCTTTTTTGATACGAGTTTTAAACTCATTATCATTCAGGATCAAAATCTCTTCTGGGATCTTGTTATAAAATCTTACTTCGTTTCCTATAAAGCATTTGTTTGTCCGTTTTAGTCTGTTCTGTGGAATACTTAGTTTGTTTTTGCTACGCGTTCTAAGGTCTTTAATTTTATCACATTTTTTATCAAACATATGTAAGTTTTTACGAGTATACATAATAATTTCAAAGACGTACTGGGACGGAAGCGTCAAAATATCAATTTCTTTGAATTTTTGTCTGAGGGACTCGCGAGCTTTAAGCTGATAAATGTTTCTAATTGCGCGTTTTTGTAGTATAAAAATGACGTTAATATCTGCAGCTCTTCCCCATAGAAGCAAGCCATAGGTCATTAAGCTATGAAAGTAACTGAAATACACAAGTCTCGCGGTAGAAACATCAGTTAATTTTCTGATTTTCCAGATTGCGTACGCAGCCGAACTGAGCCTTGCCGCAAGATTTGAGATATGGGGGCCCCACTGAAGTTTCGAATCTAGAGTGATACCAAGGAATACAGTTTGATTTACCAGATTAAGCTTGTTATTGTCCAAATGTATGTCTGTATCATAAGCAGTCACATTTGGCAAGGAAAACTTAATGCAATTAGTTTTCTTTGCGTTCAAAAGTAAATTATTAGAAGTAAACCATTGAGAAATCTCCACTAATGTTTTGTTTATATCTAAGTTGAGGGAGTCACCTCGTTTAACTTTAAATGTTAAAGAGGTGTCGTCCGCAAAGAGGACAACATCAGTAAGTTTATCTAACATGTAAGGGAGATCATTTATGTAGACTAGGAACAGGAAAGGCCCCAATATCGATCCCTGAGGTACACCAATCTTGATAGGACAACCTGCAGACACCGCACCACCCACGTCCACTCGTTGGTCGCGATCAGTAAGATAAGAGGCAAGTAGATCAAGTGATTTATCAATTAAGCCATAGTGCTGTAATTTAAGTAGCAAAGTCTCATTACTGAAATCTAACTTTTTACTAAAAAATGTTATAAACGCTAAAGATTGTGAGGATGAATACACTCAGAGCCCTTAAGTAAGTAGAACCTGTATCTAGGGTATCCGAAATAGATTAGATTAGATTAGAGATTTAATTATTGCAATCACAATAAAACAAATAAATACATAAAAGATTTATTAAAAATACATACAAAAGACATACTAGCAGATTCAGACCTAGGAATCTTCAATACACATTTAAAGAATGTTTGCCACGGCGAGAATCGAACCCAGCCAGACCTTCGAAATTACAACTCTACATCACAATCATGATAAGCTAGACTAAAACATAGTAAGTACCTAAGTGAAAAGTTAGGTAAGTAAATATAATATTTTTATCCCATCCACTCGAAAAGTAGACTTTTATTATAACTTCACGACCTGAGAACAGGTCGTAAAGTTTCTCATTATTCACATGCGGTTTGTAGCCGGTCAATAATGAATTTCCATACATTCATTATTGACCTCTGGGCAATTATGATGTACTTATTGTATTATAGTTACAAAAATTAATGATTGAAGTGAAGTGGGATTGAAAACAAGCTAGCTGATTAGGTCAGCAAAATTATGCAGGTACATAGGTGCTTCTTTTTTATATGTAAACTAGAGGCTGCCATCTGTCTAACCCGCGCAGATTTCTCATAAACACAAAAATCCCGTTTTTTCCCGTTCCCGTGGGAATTTCGGGAAATCCCTTCTTAGTGCTCACCTACTATCCCCAAGGAACCCACGTGCAAAATTTCAGCCCGCTACGCCCAGTAGTTTCGGCTCTGGGTTGTCTGTCAGTCAGTCAGTCAGTCAGTCAGTCAGTCAGTCAGTCAGTCAGTCAGTAACGGAAGAGTTTTATATATATTGATATATATTGATTTTCTCGTCGGATGGTATAAAAGGCAGTATATACAACTTGGGGGTAAAGTTAATCTGCCTCAGTTGAGGTTAAAATCCTCGCTTGTTCAAGTTTCAAGTCATTATTCCCTCAATACGTTCGGGAATAAACCCTTGAAACTCTCTCTGCGCTCGGGTTTTAACAGATCACCCTCGATAATACATCACTTTACACCCATGTTGAATAACTATTATTTTTTACTAGGTCTCTTTTTTGGTGTGCTCTCAGGTGACGACGACGTAGGTAGCAAATTTTATATGAATGATTAAGAACCTTAAAAAGTTATCTTTCCCTCTGTATAAAATAAACCCCAACAAAATCACCTGTAAACAATTACCAGGTAGTGCAGTGAAATTATAACTACTTTGATCACTATCGACAGCCATTATTTGTGTTATTTGTGTCCAAAAGTAAACAAAATAGCTTTTGAATCTAATTGATATTTTCCTTACAATGTTGCGGTGAAATTATGTTCTGTACCTATAATTATTTTAATTCCTAAAGCGGCTCTAGCATGAGAATTATTTAACTACATTATGAGAATTGATAAATGTGAATATTTTTTGAAAATACTTATCAATCATGGTGTCCACGCAACATAGTTTTATTGCCAGATATTCATATTCATTTATTTCATAATATTAGAATTACATGTTAAAATACACATTATTATATTATGTACATAATATAGAAATACATTTAAAAATATAGAAATACTAGTCGACCCGGCGAACTTTGTATCGCCTAACCTATTACTATTTTGTGCATGTCTTATACTTATAAACCTTCCTCTTGGATCACTTTATTTATTAAAACAAACCGCATCAAAATCCGTTGCATATATTTAAATATATAAGCATACATAGGGACAGACGCGGGAAGCGACTTAATTTTATACTATGTATATATATATTGATATTCTAAATAGAAATAATAGAAAAGGACATTTAATTAGACTTTTTGTCTGTATTATAATATTATCAAATTATTTGTAAAAGCAAATCAATTAAATATTGAGTTAAATTTATTTGTACAACTCATGCTAGACTAGCAGGATATTTCGTTTTTATCACTGGAATGATCAACGTGTCATGTAATACACCATCAAAAAAGTAATGCATGTAACATTGTTGTTCTTATGCTCTTTGGACAGCCAAACTGCTAGCCCACTGCTAGGTAAAACTCTCCTTCCTATTTCTCTAAGCCTTCCGACCCTGTGCCACAGATTTTATTTATAGCGCCACCGCGAAAATATATCTCAAACCATGGCAAATCGAATATCAAAGATGTTATTCTGAATAACACTATTTGCTTGCTTTGAATTTGCTAAAATTAGAGCCACTAAGGCAACAATCAGTCGATTAACGTATTTAAAATGTTGTTTCAAATTTCTTATGTAGTTCTCATAACCAGTAGTGCTTTCAAAATACTAAACTTCAAGATATTGGTAATATTTTAGAAAATTCTAGTTATGATTAATTACTATTTGCGCTAGTATTTTAAAGGTTAAAGGTTAGTAGTTTAAAGGTTAGTATTGTTATGTTAATTATTTCGCAATACACAAAAAAAATTAAATCTAGTTCTAGGTAAATCTTTATATGTTGTCTGGCAACGCTCCGGCCTCGAACCTCTGAACCGGCGGGTCAGAGAAACATTAGCCTGCGCAATGGAAAAACGCATCCTTTTGTTCTAAAAACACGTAAACGGTACCAAAAAATATTTTACGTTTTTTTTAACAAATGCAATATTACGATGATGAAAGGTAAGTAAGTGGCAGAAAAAATTGTTGGTAATGAGCAATGGCTGAGATTCGCACAAGACCAGTCTTTATGGCAAACTGTGGGAGAGGCTTAGATTTTGACGCATTCTGGCACATAATAAACCATGCAACGGTTTATTATGTAGTTGCAAATAGGTAAACATGCGACGGGCTTAGTCAATATCTAATAACGTTTTTACTATCTCATATCTATATTAGGTTTAGAAAAATAGATCGGTGCACATTGAAAAGGAACATTCATTCCACATTTAAAGTTTCTAGCTAAAGCGGTTAGGGGTGTACATTGTCTAACAGTCAGTAACGGAAGATGTATGTATTTAGAGGTATTTTCTCGTAGATTTAACGACCGGATACATTTCCTGGGAAACTTATGAAAAGGTTAAACCCACAGCTGATGCATTTTTTTCTTTGTTTTGTTTTGATATTGTTTCGATACACAATGTTCTTTCTTGCACACAAGTATAGTTGGCCACTTACGTTAGATATTTTTAATCAATGAAATATACAAGTATAAGCGTTTAACAAGCAACATCAGTAAGTTTACAAAAGGACACCTTATCGCGCTAAGCGAAATATGTCAGGATTGTAGCAAGTGGAAATCTATTGTCGTTGCCTACTAGCTCATTTTAAAAAAGGCGTGACATTATGTATGTACATCTTATAATTTTATATGGATAAATAACCTATTGTTTTTATTAGTAAAACTTCCCTTCCATTTTTCCATATTTTCTGACCTTTTAAACCTTCTCTGGACTACTACGAAGATTTCAAAATAAAAAACTGCTAAATCGGGCAGGCCGTACTCGAGTTTTATCGAGACTAACGAACCACGATTCATTTTTATATAGTAGAGTAGATATATGTTTATTTCTCAATTACGAGTGAGTATTGCTTTGAAAAAAAAGCTATTTATTACTTATTTCAAAAACACATAAGGTCTTACAGCAATTGCCAACACACACTTATTGGTAAAACAACAAAGAAATTCTACATTATTGTAGCTAGAGTAGGTTATACATATTAACTATCTATCAATATATTCTTTGTTCTTACTGTACTTTCGCAGTTGTGACCGTAACCCATTGGCCTATGTCCTTCGTCCCGGTGCCGTGGGAGTGGGACTGCCCCATGGGAATTGACTGACAATGCGTTACCGAGTTATCCACGACAGACAGAAGGACGGACACACGATCTCTTAACGTATATTTTTTGCTGTGTCACTTTAAAGCTTTTGAGGAATTATGGCAATGGTTAAAATTGAGCACTGAATGTTTTTAGTTAATGTTTTTATTTATCTGTAAATTATTTCAAAACCTTATAATAATGTACACTTTTTTAGATCATTCGATAACAATGTGGAGCGGAGCCTATAAGCGCTACATTTGACAACACTAGTTTATTTATTAGACACTTGGATAAAACAGTAACTTTTTTTTTTCTTTTCACAGCAATCAATTAAACATTATGTCACGAGTGCATACAAATATTATAAATGTGAAAGAAGAGAAAAAAAAACATTAATAAAAGAAAAGCTATCAAGCAAATACTTACTTACCACATAAATTTGGTTTTTGTTTTTATCTTCAGTATTCAGGAGTAACACTTTTAAAGTATTAAAAATAATTGCATTTTACAATGAAATATTGCAAACTAGAGGAAAAATTCAACATTTTACTTACCAACTGTGTAAACATAATTATTAACATTTTCAAAATCCAGTCGCGTGCAGTAGGCATGTAAATTTATGTCATATTGTTTTACTTAGGCCTATGAAGACTTGTGCATAAGGTCCTATCCTATCGGTCCTATGCGACGGTCTGGCGACGTGACGTGGTACTATTATGGCCACATTTGCAATATTGCTTTCTGTCCTCTAAACACGTTAAAGTCAATAAAAAAGAAATGTAATGAGTACGAAAAGCAATAATGCAAATGTGGCCGTAATAGATCTCTACATTTCATGGCACATGGTTCAAAACAGGTTTCATTAAAAAAATATTTTATTAATCGGCACGCGATTTCACCCGTAGGTACCCAGTGCAATTATCTAATTTCTAATTAATGTGTAAATAATAACAACTTAAAAAAAAATTGAAATCCTTGTGAATCGAAAATACGATAAGGTTTTTTTTTAACAATTGTAACAAGTCTTAACATTATAGAATACACGAATTGAGGTCTGAATTGACGTCAAATTACATACTTCTATTATGTATTAATATAATTTAATTCAAGGTTTTTTAAAAACAGCTGATCAAATTTATGAATATGCGCTTAATTTTGGGACAAACCACTTGGATTCACAGACACTTTGTGTGATTGCAGCCTCAAAATCACTGCAAATACCTACAACAAAAATATTACAATTACAACCCCAACGCGGCGACTGGTTAAACAAAACACCGTCCGTGTCTAGTACTTTGTATCGTTAACATTCGTGAAATTAATAAAAAAAAACTAAAATCAAAACCATAAGCGTAAAGCAAATAACTTAGATATTCAAATTTGCATGGCTCGAGCGAGTCTCAGTGGATAACGAATGTACTTTATGGTAGTGGGGTGCGAATTTCATAGTTGACATCATGTACATTGTGATTTTTATTAAATAAATTTACAAACTACTCTATATGGATTATAAAATCTTACTGCTTTTAATAGATTTAAAGACCTAACAAGATTAATGTTGATCCGATTTCTATACATTTTCTTAAAAAATATATTAATGTAATAAAGATACACCTATAAAAGAAATGTAAGATCAACTCATTTATTAATGTAATTATACTTTTCATTTATTATTAATTTTAACTAACAAAAGACATTTTTTTTTCCTTTTTTATATAGTTTTTGCTATGACTTTACCGTTCAAGTTAGTTAAATCTATTCTTACAAACAAAAAACGGCATCTCAGACTTCCTTCAATCAACCTAAAGGTCAAACTTCAACTTTTTCTTAGACAAATTATAATGTAATTAAAAGCAACGGTTAACAAATTATCCTTAAAGGTCTGTTCAGATGAAGCGTCTTCTGCGCGGACCACATGAGGTTTTTAAGATTTTGTTTTCGACGCTAAAAATCTGTAAACAGAAATTCAGCGCAATTCTCATAAGTTTGCAACAAAAAAAAATAGACGATAGAGGCGTATGCGGACCCGGACATTTTAGAATAAAAAAAATAAAATGTATTGTATAAAATTACAATTTTGTAAAAGTATTTTTTTTTAAATCAACAGTTCGTCCAAAAATTAGCAAATTCCTAAAAAGTTACTTATGCTTTTAAAACATAAAAAGCACTTTTCTTTTGAAGTCTTTGTATACAAAAACATAGCGATTTAGCTGCTGGCTATACCATGGCCTTACCACGGCCGTCGATTCCCCGAACCGATCTCCCTATCTGACGTTACGATACTATAATTATTTGCCGAAAACCATCCCGGGGTTATTTCGTTCGATATTTATTTTGTGCTAAAAAGAAGTGGTTGCCTTTTTTGTATTATTATTCCCAAGATAAGCACGGCCGCGGTATCGTTTGGCCCTCTTAAAGGCAAAACGAGAGCCTTTTGCCTTGTTCTTGTTTTAATTTTTTCGATCAGGTAACATCGAGTCGGGATCTGGAGTCATTGTATCGCTAAGTGTCAAATCAAAACAGATTAGGATGTAATTAGTGAAAGAACTGATAAGTTAAAAAAAAAGTATGTTCTTTGTTTAAAATTAATTATCACATAAATAAAATGTCAAAAAGTAAGAGTACTATACAATGTTTGGGAACGCAGTTATAAATAAATAAATAAATGCAGGCTCTCGTCAGACACCGAAATATACTCGTAAAACAAAATTCTCGAAAAATCGTCTCAGTTCTCAATTACTACCTATATAATATACCAACAGCTCGCTTTGTTGATGCATATTTATATTCGTCCTACTTGTAGCAATGTTTGGCGTCCCAACTGCCAATATCTGTAATTTAAGTCAAAATGGTCAACTACTAATGTCTTACCACATAGTTGCCACCAAGCGCAACGGGCTCCATAAAAGGCAAGCTTATGCTTTTATTATCACCTCGGATTGCTTCGAAGTGCCCTTCCTGTGTGTAACTCATTTTAAATCAAAATTCATACAAACATTGATATTCTGAGTAGTTCGCTTCCAGTTTCTATTAAAATATAATTGTTTATTTAGTAGGTAGTTGAATGATAAAAAATTATATTTAGTCGCTCAAACTGAATTTACTACATATAATGGTACTCTAAATTATGGAATGAAGGTGATATAAATATTTTAATACTATTTTAGTAAGGCTCTTTTTAGTTCATGAATTTTAATTCATTACACTATAGTAAAAAAAAACTTGTTGTAATTTTATTTTATAGTTCTGCATGTGGCTTTGTACATGAGACAATGTGTTTAGTAAATAATGGAATTTTATTTACCTCTTTTTATTTAATTTTTGCTTAGTTTGCGTCATTAGGAGCTACATAAAGAAATTATGAGTCTGAGCGCCAGACGGTTGGGTAAATAAGTTTGTTAAGTCAATGAAAAGGAAGCTAAAGACTTAATTCGATTAATTGTAATTGGCAGCAGTGCAAACATTAATTGAATCTGAGATATATCCGTTCGAGGAGTAATCCCTGATCTACCACCGCTAAGTGTAAGACGACGGGGGTAAGTAAAGAATAAGGACTGGGTCCGATTACTAGTGGCGGCACATACAATAAAGAGCCAGTTTACAGCGATGCTAGCGCCATTTTCGAAAAAAAAAAAAAACTTCTAAACTAAGGCAAATATCGAAAATGTGGCACAGTATGACACAAGATAATTTTGCTAAGTATTTTTTGAGCACAATTAAGTAGTCCTAAGTACAAAGAACAAAATAATCCAGAGATTGTTGCCAAAAGTGGCCACTTTTAGCAACACTTCGTAGCTTTCTATGGTCTTTAACCTAAAAGCTTTACAACAGTGCCTCAATAACATTATGGAGCTAGAGACCAGAGAGTGGGTTCGTAGTCAACGCAGTTGCTTTATACTATAATCCAATTTACGTGACACATGACCATTTTGCCCTTATAATGTCCTTAATATTCACGCCCTGTGTACGAGCACACAGAAACTTGAAGAGCATCAATATCAATACATAGTATAAAACAAAGTCGCTTCCCGCGTCTGTCCCTATGTATGCTTATATCTTTAAAACTATGCAACGGATTTTTATGCGGTTTTCAGTAGTAGATAGAGTGATTCAAGAGGAAGGTTTATAAGTATAATACATGCACAAAATAGTAATAAGTTAGGCGGTACGAAGTTAAATCACATGGCTAAAATAAGAAAACCCAAGTTTTAATATTATATTCACACTTGCACACGCGTCAGAGGATGTCCTTAATGAATATTTCGCAGGCATTGTTCAGACCAGAAGCTCGCATCCGAGGCAAATGGCCGCGGAGAGCTTTTTTGGAAGCTTATGTCAACCTGACAATGTCAAGGGCAAATTTTAAATAATAATAATAACACATCACACTCAGAGCCCCTAACTAGGAAGAACCTGTATCTAGGGCGCCCGAACACACACAGAGACGAACATCACACCCAGACCGGCAACAAACATCGATATTCATCATATCAATATTCGCCCCGCCCGGGAATCGAACCCGGGTGCTCACGCTTACTCAGTCCACATCACTGCCAACTCAGCTACGGAGCAGTCTATTATTATTTTGGCTATAGGACGCAAGTGCCCAAATTCAGCCAGTGGTTTTTGGGTAGTAATAGTAAGCGTGTGGCTTTAGCTTATTTTAGCGGGCTAGATGAGTCTTCAAAATAGGTTTAACTTTGATAATTTGAGAATACATAAAAGCAGAAAAAAACCTTTGTACAGTGGCGGTCTAGTTCGGCGTAACGCTTCCGGTTTTTCTGTATTGCAAAATCTGGCTCTTGTTATTTGGTATTAAAGTCTAGAGCGCTCGAGACCACAGACAATTCTGTTACGCTCTCCTAGACCGCCACTGTAGCGGTGCAATATTAATATGTATATTAATAATTTATTTTTTACAAAAAGAGACCCGCCTTCAACAAACTGACACATACAAAAACTGAGAACTTCCTCTTTTTCGAAGTCGGTTAAAATAACGAATACATTTCTGAAAACCGCATCAAAATCGGTTCTGCCAAACGCGAGATAATCGCGGACAAACATACATACATACATACAGGTCAAACTGATAACCTCCTTTTTTGAAGTCGGTTAAAAATGTTGTCTACTTACTGTATAAATCTTGTTTGAGTTATATTTGAGTACAAAAATGTGTTAATATGCATGAATTCATTAATTATTATTGGTAAAAATACTAGTGCAGTCAAATTGGTAGGTATTTTGAAACGAAAACTGTCAATTTTATTCTTGCAATCAGGCAAGTTCGTTAAATTATTATTTCAGTTCACTGGAGAGTATTGTTTTATTTAAGACTAGTAGACCCGGCGAACTTCGTACCGCCCAAACTATTACTTTCTTGGGCATGTATTATACTTAATAAGCATACATAGGGACAGACGCAGGAAGCGACTTCATTTTATACTATGTACTAGAGGCTGCCCCGCGGTTTTTCCCGCGCAGATTTCTCATAACACAAAAATCCCGTTTTTTCCCGTTCCCGTGGGAATTTCGGGAAATCCCTTCTTAGTGCTCACCTACACTCCCTAAGGAACCTACATGCAAAATTTCAGCCCGCTACTCCCAGTAGTTTCGGCTCTGCGTTGTCTGTCAGTCAGTCAGTCAGTCAGTCAGTCACTCAGTCAGTCAGTAACGGAAGAGTTTTATATATATTGATTGATGAAGCAATATCTTAGCATTGTTCCACTTTTATAAAAATCAATAGAATAATGAAAATCACAAACGCCCAAAACGATTGTAAAATGTAAAACTGAGCACTTGACAAAAAAGAGAGATCATTAGAAAAACCATTCCGCCATATCGTTCAGATAAAATTAATTATAGTCTGATTAAACAAATCATCGTCGTCTTAAACATAGCTAGTATGATAAACAAGCGACTAAATCAATTTAAGGGACAATTTATATCTTAATTTGATTAACTCGTAATAAAACGTAAGGGATGCACGATGAACATCTATGTTCGATGACGTTTGCTAGCCTTCATCGACGTCTGTAAAAAACATCGATGTTGCCTAACATCGATGTTTTGGGTTCGATGATCATCGAATATCGATGTTGAGCTATCGATGTCAACATCAATGTTTTTTCATATCGTGCATCCCTAACTCGTAATCGTGTTGCTATTAATACATAGTATAAAAGGAAGTCACTTTCCGCGTCTAATCCTATGTATGCTTTTATCTTTAAACCTGTGCAACGGATTTTGATGAGTTTTTTTTTATAAGGTAGAGTGATTCAAGAGGAAGGTTTATAAGTATAAAACATGCACAACATAGATAGGTAAGGCGGTACGAAGTTTGCCAGGCCGCCTAGTTTCTTTATAAAAACCTAATTCTGTTACACGCCTAAAGAAACAACAATGGTTAATAAAGCATTACGAGTTGATATAATTTAGACACTTCAACCCCTGTTTCCGTATGTTGTACAGTGGCGGTCTAGGAGGCCGTAACAGATTTGTCTATGGTTTCGTCAGCCCTAGACTGTATTGCCAAAGAACAAGAGCTATTTTGCAATACAGAAAAACCGGAAGTGTTACGGTGAGCTAGACCGCCACTGTACAACATACGGAAACAGGGGTCGAAGAGTCCTCTAACTAAATTCGATCAACTCGTAATGCTTTATTAACCATTGTTACCTAACCTGACTACACCTCTATAAGATAGGTGGTTACATGCTTGCTGAATAAAATGTCTTACTTAGAGGCTCTTTTGTATAACAATATTTATACAAGTGATGATATAGAATAGCAGCGTAAGGTCAGAACGGGATCTGTGTCAAAGCCTACTTAGAAAAGTAAACGTGCGTCATATAAATTTCAGCTCGATTTTGATCATTTGCTACGAATAATTTTCGAATTGCCGATTGAATAAAATAATAATAAAATAATTCACGTTCATATTTTATTAATTTGTTTAACATGAATCAATATATATAAAACGCTTCCGTTACTGACTGACAGACAACGCAAAGCCGAAACTACTGGGCGTACAAAGCTGAAAATTGCCACGTGGGTTCCTTGGGGAGTGTAGGTTAGCACTAAAAAGGGATTTCCCGAAATTCCCACGGGAACGGAAAAAAACGGGATTTTTGTGTTTATGAGACATCTGCGCGGGAAAAACCGCGGGGCAGCCTCTAGTCTCTACATAATTCAGTATGACTGACTGACTGACAGACAAATTACAGCCCAAACCACTTGAAACAGAGACTTCTAATCGGGAATTTAGAGCCATTACTTTGATACTAAACGCTATCACACGCGTAAAATTTGAATATTTTCTAGACCACGGCGATAATGCGATAGTCACAAATGTAATCCTTGTATGAAATTTTAATCTGGCAAGTATTTTTAGACACATTGTTATTAAAGTACTAAATTTATTATCCTTAAAACCCTCACACCTAATGTCTATATAAAAAAAACATCAAGACACGCAAAGACATAAAAGACTATCTGCAGACACTCTCATACGAAAATACCGAAGCTCTGATTACTACATAGATCTGAAAACCTCTTATGTACCTTCCAAAAGCAAAATGTCAAATCTGCATTAAATTTCAAATGTTTTATTATTTTATTTTCTTTTTTCACTCTTAATAATATGTAATAAATATGAATTTAATTTTAACTTAGCAAATATTCGGCTCTTATATGATAGGCTTATATATTAGCCAAATAAACAATTTTTATTTTATTTATTATTTATTTATTTACTCACTACAGTACCCCGTTGAATGGAAGGCGTTCCTAAAGAAGTTGTAAAACTGAGGAAGAATTCCCGAAAATTCTACGTCATCGTCATACGTGAAAAAATAAATTCTACCTATTACTACTAGGTACTAGGTTCAAACCTTTTTAAAACTATATTATCATTATCAATCAATATACATAGTATAAAATAAAGTCCCCCGTCTCGCGTCTGTCCCTATGTATGCTTTTATCTTAAAAACTACGCAACGGATTTTGATGAGGTGTTTTTTATTAGATAGAGTGATTCAATAGGAAGGTTTATAAGTTTATTACATGCATAAAATAGTAATAGGTTAGACGGTACGAAGTTCGCCGTGTCGACTAGTAAATTCTATAAATACACATAAGTAGGTACGCTAATTTCAGGTTGTTTTTTTTGTCCTAATAAATATCAAGGTACCTAGTTTTTTACAATTTAGCATCAAAGTAAACTATAGCTGCAACACGAATATTCGTTTTTCAGCAACTTTAACACGTATGTTAGGTCTCCAGCTTACTAAGCAGACGTTTTTGAAGGATTTTCTTTCATTTACACTTTACACAATTACACATGTGTATGATTTAGATTCAATGTTTGCGTTCAATTGTAGTCATAATTAAATGATATTGTCTTGGCTCTTAGTTAAATTCTATAGCTTCTATTCATTTTCTATTATAATTATTAATATTAGCGCTTTAACTGGTTACTTTTTTATTGTGGCGGTAACTTTCAGGACCAAATTCTTTGGTCCCTAAAGTTACCTGAAAGTTGATATATTACTGTTTTTTTTTTAATAAAAAAGAAAACTTATTTTATGCCGATGAATCCCTTGTTCACCCCCGCGCGCATTGTCCTCCCCCCGTGTGTCGTCTGGCGCCAGCTAAGCCACCGTAGGTCATTGCTCTGAAGCTATACAAATTTTTATATTAACTAAAACTCTTCAAGGACCTCAAATGAGCACGGTTCAATTTTGTTTTCAGGAAGCAGTCCTGTATAATGGAACCATCTGAAAACGTTTTATAAATCTTTAGCTTCCGATAAAGACGTCAAAATTAGTACCTACCTAAACTTAGCTATATTTTTTCCTTACAAGGTACGTATTGTTAGCTATTTAATAACAGTTGTTTAGGAACATGCTTGTTACTTGGCGCCGGCCGTTTTTATTATGCAGTTTGCGGTTTATAGATATCGGTATATCTCGCAGAACAAGTAATTTTCTTGCAAAAGGAAAACTTAGTTTTAATTTAATTACTGTTGTTTGTAATAAATACATTCATAATAATATGCAATGCATAAGTGCATATGTTCACCGTGCAGTGGCGGCAAATAATGCTACCACCCCATCACTTTCCATGTGGTAACATAGATGGGTCTTTGTGAACTATGAAAAAAAAAACACTTAACTATGTTTTACTTAGTATTGTTTAGTATTGTAGTGTTTGACTTAGTATGTCAAATCCTCGATATCGTACCAAGCATTAATCATCAATTATCAATCAATACATAGTATAAAACAAAGTCGCTTCCCGCGTCTGTCCCTATGTATGCAATCTTTAAAACTATGCAAAGGATTTTAATGCGGTATTTTTAATGGATAGAGTGATTCAAGAGGATGGTTTATAAGTATAATAAATTAGCAACATAGTAATAGGTTAAGCGGTACGAAGTTCGCCGGGTCGATTAGTTATCTAAATGCAAACATACATAGATATCGATGTTCGGAATGCATTTCACTTGATAACTGTTATCAGTAGAGGGCGTGCATTCATCAATTTCCGCTGACCACTGATAAAAAAACCACAAAATTATTATTTTGAGCTTTTACTTTACCACTGCTGGGCAAGGGCCTCTCTCTCTTGGGAAAGACTACACTTTTATATACTGACCGAATCTGAAAGGACGTACCAGATGTACGGCATGACAAAGTATTAATATTTTCTGTCAATATAATAACGCAGCACACTAGGAGCCCCTAACTAGGAATAACCTGTATCTAGGGTGCCCGAAGCAGAGAGTTGGACATTACGCCCAGACCAGAAAAAAATCGATATTCACCATAAGAATGTTCGCCCCGCCGGGAATTGAACCCAGGTGTACACGCATCTTAGTCCACATCACAAGGTTCGTGTGGACCACCGAGCGAGCAAACCGAGATAAATTTCTATGCCAAAAATAATACTGTAGCCGCTTGAAATTTTATTAAAACGAAAGTTATCCTGCAGAAACATTGAACATGGTCGTGGTACAGTAGCTAGCAAGTTCATCTTTGTAACTACACTACATCAATCACAGAAAGATAATGCTTGCCTACTGAAGATAACGATGTGTACTATTGTATTTACGAGAACCAGCGGTCGTAGCATGACCTACAATTTGTCTTTTTCGAATCTTTCTGTCACTTTTGACCTCTTTGACATCATCTCAATACCTTTTTACCAAATTTAGATCTCTAAAAAATTGACAAAAATTACAGAAAGATTCGATTCGGTCATGCTACGGACGCTGGTCTTGTATAAAATACAATTGAAGAAACAATTTAGTTTCATAGAAGCTGCATATGAACATAATACTTATTTATTTCTTCGCATCGCCTTGTTACTTATCGTGGCAATAAAAAATAAATCGCCAAGTGCGTTTCAAGCCACGCTGAATTTAGGGTCCGTCCGTGGTTAATAAATAGTACTACATACAGTATGGGCACTCCCTGCCTCCCTCAGCAAGTGCGGCCCACCCGCGCTCGGCTACCTCTCAGTTACCGCTCAATACAAATAGCACGTCTCATCTCACTCACACAAGTATGATACGCGTGTATCATGTACAAACGCGCAACGCGCTTTTTTCTATGAAGTGTCCGAATTGTGCATCAAGTAAACGTAGAGATAACCTATTTATTTTCAGTACATTTATTGTTTTATACCAAATAATCGAAGTTCCTACTCCATGATAATACGCTTGTGGGAATAATGGGATAGTTTTTTTGAAGTTAAAAATTAGAATGTCGCAAAATATATATATATATATATAAATTTGCTTAAAATAATTGGAGTAGACGGCCCACAGACAGCCTTTCGCTGAGAGCGATTTCTTCCAGGCAACTCATGTTAAGAGTCCTTTTACGCACCCGTCTAGGAAAAAAAATCATATCTTCTTACATAAGGCTTTTTATCAAAAGAGGTGCTAAAAGTGGCCACTTAAGCAACAAACAGTAATACATAAATAAAACAGCCTAAACCTACATATTATTTAAAATACTTAAAACACTAAGAATCAATATCTAATGCACTAGCTTGGGAGACATTTTTTGATAAAAAGCCTTTCTTTAGAAGATTTTTTTTTTCTAGAGTGGCGCCCGCCACTGTTCACGTAAAAGGACGCTGTAGTAAAATTACTGTGTCACAAGAAAGGACAGATTGATTTAAAGGGCATTTTGGTCTACGAAACCCTAAAGACTGTTATCACAACGGACGCCTGTCGTGTCGCATGTAAAATCGTTTATCAGCCATATCGCTAACCCAATTTCGACAAATTATAGATATTGTTTTGTATGTACATATGAGAAGTATGTACGTCAATCACGTGAGATGTAAAAATGAAAACTCTATAGGAATTCTATATGTAAGTAAATAATAATAATAACGCATAACACTCACGAGTCCTTATCTAGGTTGAACCTGTATCTAATACCCGAAACATAATATACACATTACACGTCCAGAACCAGAAAAGAAACATCGATTGTATCGATACTACTCTTAAATACAGCATAACAAACAAAGTAAGTATAATTAACTAAAGTAAAGCATTATTAAATTACTAGAGGCTATCCCGCGGTTTTTCCCGCGCAGATTTCTCATAAACACAAAAACTCCCGTTTTTTCCCGTTCCCATGGGAATTTCAGGAAAACCCTTCTTAGTGCTCACCTACACTCCCCAAGGAACCCACGTGCCAATTTTCAGCTTTCTACGCCCAGTAGTTTCGGCTCTGCGTTGTCTGTCAGTCAGTCAGTCAGTAACGGAAGAGTTTTATATATATTAAATTATTATTTGACCACCGCTAGATTTCAGTTGGCACTTTGGAAGTGATGTTTGACTCTGCGCTCGGTGATCCGGGTTCAATATTGGTTGAACCCAGCGGGGGCGACTACAATAATAATATCACTCTCAGAGCTCCTAACTAGGAAGAACCTGTATCTAGGATGCCCGAAACATACAAAGAAACGAACATTACACCCAGACCGGGAAACAAACATCGATATTCATCATAATAATGTTCGCCCCGCCAGGAATCGAACCCGGTGCATCACACAGTCCACATGCCAACTGAGCCACGGAGCAGTCAAACTATGGTTATGATGAATATCGATTTTTGTTTTCTGAGTCTAGGTCGTAGTATTCTTTATTATTCTGTGGTGTACTTGTGTTTGTATGTCTTTCGTGCACCCTAGATACATGTTCTCCCTAGTAAGAGATGAAATACGAGTAATATAGAAGCATTCGATACCATGAGAATACAAATATTTGTAAGCAGGTACTTAATTAATTAGTGTGAAGTTATTCGGGTGACACACAAACACAGGTTTATCTAAAGTAGTCTGGCGCCTAGATTCCGGTTACAAGTAAAGTTGACAGCACGTCAACCTGCCGTACCTACCTCCTTAATGCGAAGTACATAAAGACTATGGTTTAACAAAAAATGTGTCTACTGTGTGTGTACTGTAAACATCTAGTCTTTTACTTCGCTACAATTCTCTCTCTTTTTCTCTCTTATTGTAGGATATTTTTTTTAACAAGTCCCAGTTTATTTTCAATCAATCAAACTATGTTACAAATGCGAGAGATTTTCAACTTGTTTTGAATGTACAGTGGCGGTCTAGGACGGCGTAACACTTCCGGTTTTTCTGTATTGAAAAATAGCTCTTGTTGTTTGGTTTTAGTCAGTCTAGGGACCACGACACTATGGACAAAACTGTTACGCCTGTACGTATTTCCACTTTCACACCAATCTGATTGGAATTTGAAAAAACTTCACAATAATAAATAATCATTCATAAAACATAATTATACAATATTGCATAACCAACGATGCACTCTCGCGCCGCCAAATTAGCGACGATGTGCAGTGCGCAGGCGCAGACGTTCCCACAGAGAGGTAGCGTTAGCGAAAAAATTCAGCACATTTACTTGCATTAAATAGTTAAAAACTACTTTTTAGGCTGAGCACTTATCAATACTTGTTAGGCGTCGTAAGTCTGAAACCGCAAAAAAAAATTACACACAGCTCAGCTAGCTTTATATACTAAGCGCACGCAAGCGCGTGTTTTTCCACCGACTGATTTGCGCTACTGATATGCGGTTTGGCGTTTTCAGTACTTTAAAAACGCCGCCTTTAAAAGCAGTGCGTCCTTTGCCTTAAGATCAAAAAATAGCTAGTAGATTAATTATTAGAAGTCCAACGACATTGTTTTTTTATCCGAATACTTTTGAATTAAAAAAACGGATTAAAAGGTGGATTGGGTATTAAAAAACGTACGCACTCAGAAAAAGAAAAATATTTTAGTAGCAATTATCTTCAACAGTTTTATGACAACGAAAACATTTTTTGTAACTGTGACTAAGAGCCACAATAAAAAAATAATTATGTAAGCCATACCTACTGTTTGAAAAAATATCTAATCCCTGCCCTATCCAACTTTATCTCAATATCATCGCAGCTCGGTTTTCAATGATAATGTAAGATCAATAGCCCTGATGACGTCAGAGAACACGTCAAAAAAAAAAACTATGAACGTAGCCATAAACAATTCAGCATCGTGTAATATTGATAAATTACGTTCAACTAATTGGGTTTTTACAAGCGAAAAAATATTTCTATTAAGATTATTTTATTAACCTGATTGTATTTTTTTTCCAATTGTTTATTGATAGTTTTCAAAAATAAAATATTTAGCAAATTTTGTGTAGATGACAATAAATTGATATTCAATAGAAAGTGACCGTCATATGCATAATATCAAATTTAAATGTTTTTTTGCTAACCCTCCCGGCACAGGATGTCGTTATTCTCCCGCCAAAAAGAGCAAAACCCGCTACTTCCAGACGCGTTTGCTTACTAATTTGTAGTTTTGTTTCACTCATTGTTTGACTGAAGATGGTGCAATGAGAACTTTTGCAATACATTAAATAAGGTTTGTGTTATGTGGGAAATACCTCAATAAACATTGAATTATTGCCTTGGGATGTAAATGAGTGATCCATTGGTAATACAAGTTTTTTTTAACCACTTAAACTTAGTCACAATATCTAAAGCATTTTGATGCAGATGAAGTATAACATTTTCAAAGAAACTATAGGTAATAGTTTAAAAACATTGTGTCTTTATTTTTATTAATTTTAAGAAACCAATAACATAATAAATTATGAAATTTTCTATTTTATTTTTGTTTAAAGTTCATTGACAGAGGAACGGTGGGAAGAAGATTTGGCACATCACAAGTCGCTTGACAATGATATGTTTTTTTAAAATATTGTTCGAAGAATTCCGGTTTCATACATAGATATATGATATTTCATACACATTACGTCTCGCATCTGAATATGATCAGGGTAGGCAGTTAAAAAAAAAATTATACTCTTCAAAAAACTCATTGAGTTTGTATGTGACAATTATTTTAAAATTTAAAAATTACCTACCTAATTGGAACAAAATCCGTTTTTACACGTCAAGGTGCGTATATGCGTGTCTCGCTTGTGCGTGAAAACAAAAAGTGGTTTCGTCGTGATTATACAATTGTTAGAGGTGTTCAAATCAAATTTGTAGCAGTTAAATACCATGGTGAAATTTTAACACATATCTTATTCAAAGATCGCATTTATTGGGAAGAAAATTGTTAGTCCTATCTATTACAGAAATTTTTACTCTCAAATTAACTAGGTCTTCTTGTTAGGTTTTTGCAATTTTTTTAATCGACTTCATAAAAGGAGGTTATTAGTATGACCTGTATGTATGTTTGTCCGCAATTATCTCGCGTTTGCCTAAACCATTTTTGATGTGGTTTTCAGATATGGATTTGTTACATTTAGGAGAAGGTTATAGTACCAATTTTAACCGACTTCGATATTGAGGAAGTGCTCAGTTGACGTATGTGTCAGTTTATTTAAGGCGGGTTCCTTTTTTGCAAGAAAAGAAATTTTTTAGTTATACTTCAGGGCAGTTTGTCCCATTCTATTAACAATTTGCGAGCCTCTGAAACACAGTAGCTGTCCACGAATGTGGATACAATAAGGTAGCTTTCATCATCAAAACATACTATAAAACAAAATCGCCTTCCGCGTCTATCCCTATGTATGCTTATATCTTTAAAATTGTGCTTATATCTTTAAATTTTTTAGATTGGCTATTCAAATATTTGGGATAAGATCTTTTTTCTCTTTCTTCTTAGCGTCACTCTTCAGCCCATCCTCTTAACGTCTTAGCAAAGCAAAACACGTAAGCCACTACTTTTTATTCTTCAGAGCCATTTGCCAAAGTTTTTTTTTTCACATAATAATGAATATGTATTACTTATAATCGCCGACAGTTCATCGGCTGGCCATGAACGGACGCAGAGTCGAAATATTCATACTTAGCTTGTATGTATTAAGTATATTATATATACGTGCACGTGCGTACTTACATGTAGGTGGTACTAGTTATGTTAATACAGCAACATATGTATAATCGTGACTTGATAGCCGTTTGATTCAGATCTTTCTTTTTCTATTTCTAATTCTTTTTGATTTAGATATTTTTTATCCAATTCGAAGGAACATGAGATTAGCGAGCCTCATTGCCAAGCAAAATAATCAATTGTTGTTCATCAGAAAATATGATATATTAATCATATCAAAGGGGTTATCGCAGTTTTCTATAAGACAGGCTGGCTTAGTATTTTTTTATTGTCATCTAGTCGACCCGGCGAACTTCGTACAGCCTTACCAATTACTATATTGTGCATGTATTAAAGATATAAACTTCCCTCTTGAATCACTCTATCTAACAAAAGAAACAGCATCAAAAGCCGTTGCGTAGTTTTAAAGATTTAAGCATACATAGGGACAGACGCGGAAAGCGACTTTATTTTATACTATTTATTGATATTGATAGAAGATATAGATAGACCTTAAATGTAAGTATGTCCTGGCCGGTGGTCGACTTCAATTAAAATGAAAGCATACCTACCTACTGGTTTGTTTTAAAATGTAAATGCAGTTTAAATGTCAAACTGATGTGATTACGGTGCCCAAGGCTAAATGAAATTCTTAGTAATATACAACCGAAAATTTAAGTTTTTTAAATATTTACTTTGAAATTTTTTTAACAAATTAAGTATACCCATTAAATTTATTTTATGTAAAAATTATGGTTTTTTTTTTTGGGGTATCAGCTAAGTAAACGATTTTAAATTAATGAATGAATAAATTGCAATAATTATTTTCAATAAATACCTATGATTAATAAATAGATAAAATTAACAACATATCTTTTAACAATAATCTAAGTATAGTACTTTTCAACTTTTTAGTACTGAAGTTAGTCCAATCGAAGAAAATAATCCATTAAGCTTTGATTTGAATTCAATAGATATAAAAATGAATTACTAAACTAAAAAAAAACACTAAAGTTCTCATTCCCTCAAACAAAAACGTACCAGAAGCATTATTGCAATTACATATTATTACACAGAGTGGTGAAAAATTTTGAAGACCTCTGTAATGGTAGGGTCGTATGAAGATCAACAGAATACTATATAATTAATAATTATTATACAAATATGTACTTACATACACAGCTTCGCCTTTTATATGTGTAATTAGAAAATTAACAAAAAGTCGTTAATTAATTAAAAAAGTTTGAGTGTAAAAGTTTGTAAAAAAAAATACTGTGTTAAAAAGTGTATCTATGTAGTTACTAGATTCGAGATTCTAGGTATTTATCTAAAAGAGTGTTTCTTGAACCAGAGATATTTTTTATTATTTTATTTATAACGAGCTTTCCCGGCTTACTTCGTTACGCCATAGAGTATAAGATACTACAAAAGACTTTGCTCTATAGACTATGTTCTTTTGACTGCCCAGAATGGCCGAATAAAAAACAAACAACAACAACAAACCACCTGTGAAAATGTAAACAACGGAAAAAATATTGAACCTTGGGTTATATTATTTGAGTTTAGGTAAGGATCCCTAATTTTTTTGAAAATCTAATATAGCCTATGACACTCGGGGTTAATCTAGCTTCCTACCAGTGAAAGAATTTTTCAAATCGGTTCAGTATTTCCGGAGCCTATTCGTTACAAACAAACAAACAAACAAACAAACAAACAAATCTTTCCTCTTTATAATATTGGTATAGATTATAGGTACTAGAAACTGCAACTGTAATTCCATGGCTTATCATCAGACTTAGCTATAGAAAAATACGAGCCAAAACAAACATATTCATTCTACACAGAAACCTGGTTTCCAGGACCAAGTCTGCGTCTGGCTCGATAAAAAAGGCAGATATTAAATTTTGCTAAAATTTAACAAGACGCTTACGCAACTTTGTGCCTGCAGCGAGCGGTTCCTTTATCATCAACTTTAGATGTGCAGAATTTTCGAAGTAACGAAATTGGAGCGCACGCTCTGGATAGTAGGCAGGGTTGCCTCCGTCGCTTTATGAACGGTACAGAATCCACCATTACCCAAGGTCTAATCAACATCATGCTATGTGGACGAAAATGCGTGGTACATTGGCGTCTGGCACTACCGGTGGAATATTCTGACTCGCAAATCTCGGCTCTCGGTTCTCATCCCTGGTCACTTTGGTCTTTCAGACCCATGACAACAAGCCTACTACTAACTTGTCCGCTGCGCATGTCCATTGTCCAGTCTCATAGAGAGGCCTCTTGTATCATGCCATATTGGCAGGCCTCAACCACATTCTTTAAATATTAAAAGACCTCGATGTTGCTAGGGTCGCCGTTGTGGCTTCCAGTTTTCATGAACGAGACAGTCCATACGTAAGGGGGGGGGTAATGTTTCATTGGTAGCTGCCCCGCTCAAAAAATAAGGGGAGTCCGCAACTCCCGAACGGGAGCAGCTGTGTGGTTGTGGCTAATCCAGCGAGCGAGCTGTTTTAGTGGTGTCATGCCCCAGAAGGGGGAGAGTGAAGATGGGACACTGTGGCGTCCCGCCTCACGGGGCGTCACGGTCGCTTTGCGGCTTGTGGGAGTGCTGTAGGCTACCTCTACAGCGTCTCTCGGTTTAAGGGTTCGTGTGACCGGAAGGTTGGTCGAATCTGGGTTGGCGGTGCGCTAGTCCATACGTAAAATGTAAAATGTAAATGTAATACATCATAAAGTACTAAATTAAGGAGGTACTGATAAAGTACTAAATTAAGGAGGTAAAGGAGAGGAGAGTAATGGGTGTCAGCTGGAAAGACCTAGAGGACTCTGCGCAAGATCGAGTAAAGAGAGAAATTTCTGATTCGAGCCATTTTTCCCTGATGAGGGAGGTATTAAGTAAATATAGAGAGACATATTTACTCACTGGGTAGTTAGCTGCTTCGAATGTCTCGGGTGAAGGCGAAAAGCGTCTCAATAAGAAGTGACTTGAGGAGATTGTTAACTATGCAACGGCATAAAAATTTGAGTAAAGACCCGTCTCACCCTCAAGTTTCCAAAGTGGCAGCCCTATGCCTTCAAAGCGATCACGTATTCAGCGAGCGATCAGAAAATTCTCAAAGATGACATGATCGGGTTTTTATTCAGAGCGTCGTTTTTATTCTACCTTCAAGTAAAAGCACTGAACTGTTTAAAAAATACAGTATTTACTTACGATATTTTACCTATAATAATTGGTTTTCGTAGAAATGTAAAGTATGTGTGTTTTGAAAGTCATTACAGATTCTGTTTTGAGTTTTGCTAAAACTTTATTATTACATTTTAATAACACATCAACCTAATAACCTTACTATTGTAGAGTACTTAACTAATTAAATCGTTTTATCAATTATTCTCAGTTTTCTTTTTAAATACTCAATTACTTATTCTATATTTAAAGATAACAGACATAAATAAGACACTAAAGACCCAAAATTAAAAGCGATGTTAGCTGTCATAACAATGATAACGCAACACTCAGAGACCCTTACTAGGGTGAACCCTGTATTTAGCGACTCCGAAATATAAACAAGACACTTAAACACATCCATACCACAGTTTGAAGAGTAGTCCCATACCCAAGAAAAAAATATATCGAATATAATGATCAGTGTTCCTTACATCGCGCAGAAATTCGAACCCGGACCTTCGAAATCTCAGTCAACATCACTGCCAACTGAACCACGGAGGTGATCAAAAGCAAATGAACGAAAGCATTGCAGATTTAAAGACACAAACTGTCAGTTTAAGACTAAAGCCCTCAGTTCGTTGCCCTGGCTATGTCTTTGACTGCACCGAACTGAAATGAGCTGTTTTGACAAGGTATGCATTTTTCCTAAAAACAAAAAAAAAAGGAGAACCTTCAACTCGTTCACTGCGCCCGAATGCACCTCGAAAATTTCTCGTATCTTTGAATCAAGGTATTACGTTCTTAGCGCCCAAAATCGGTGCATGCGGTTTTGTCGGCGAAATAATCAGGAGCGGCGGTGGTCCAAGGCTGGTTTTTGTAAGTTTTGCTCTTGTTTCCCACTCCCAGATCGGCCAACACGTTGGGCTCATTACGGGGATGGCGTGGGACGAATCCTGCTGCCATTATGGTGAACGATCAGTTGATGGTGAATATTTGAAAGAAATTTGAGTTGGGTTGCAGATTATTTGATGATAATAATGGTTTATCTGTTAATGTATTATGATAAAAACTGTTTTTAAATTAAGTGTGCTTTATTTCAAATGTTTTTTACTTTGCTGGTGCAAACATTTTATCAACTCTCTCTGCCTATATGAAGAGGCACTAGCAAACAATGACTTGAACTCTACTTAAAATTAAACTGGATAACTGGACTGTTCGGAACAGTAAAAATCTAAAATCACACCGCTACCAAGTGTACCACTAAACAGCAACAAAGTTGCATTGCTATCACCCTTCCAGCAGCCAGCTACAAATCGCACAATTTTCACATCGCACGCTACACAAAATTTAATGGCCGCATTAAAATTAATAATGATCAAGTCGAGTTTGCCAGTGAGTGCTCGCGAAATGTTGTTAATTTGATAGTCGTTTACTGTGGCCATCTCACGGGCTGGGCTGCTAGGCTGCCTGTTTGATCTCTGTGCTTCGGTAATAAATACCTACGGTTTTCGTTATCGACACAGAGTAAAGATAACATTGTTAAGAGAAGTTTAACCTGAGCAACGATAGCTCTGCTGTGATTAGTTAGTTTCACTTCGAAGTTTGAATTTATTAATTATCTTCTTTAGCTTCTCTGTAGAGAAATTGATGTACCACAAGTAGAATAGAGCTGGGGATTACTCTGATTTTTAACCGACGAAAAAACAAAAAGGAGGAGGTTCTCAATTCGTCGCGTATATTTTTTTATTGAACAATGTTTCATGTCGTTTGAAAATCGAAAATCTGCGTTGATTGATGTCTTAAATTAACAGGATTTAAATATGTACTCATTAATTGGGTATGAGAGTCTTGCACCCACTAAGACCCATCGGTGGCCGTCTCGGCGATGTTTGGGAAGCACCTCGGGAATCAACGATGACCGGCGTCCGGATTCCTGTCCACAGTTTTAATTTACCACGTCAAACCATAGTCATACCACCGATCGCTTAGCTGAAGAGAATAAGGCAACTGGTCACAAGACAATTTGTGATGAAGATGTCGCGATCATTTTTATAATTGGGGGTTTTATACTGATCAGTTGTAAAACATCTGTATCAAAGGTCTTACCTGGTATTCTGTGGTAGGTAAGGGAAGGGCGTTTTTGAGCAAAGTTTTGGACCAGTTCTCAAAAGTTCAAAGACCTAAGTTTGAGGCTTCGGGCCATGGAATTTGGAGCAATTTCGGTCTGGAAATCGCACGTGTTTCGTTGTTTTTGCTCGGACCTGCTCGCTTTATTATTATTAATTGGATCACTTTTGGGAACGGGCGCGCGGAATGCAGTTCGGTCCGCGGTGGTCACTCTTGAAATACAACTTGTATTCGCTTTTTCATTGTCTGTTGCTAAGGGCGTTCTTAATTGTCTCATTTTAATTAGTAACGCATAATAATAATTAGTAAGTGCAATGTAAGTTTTAACCCCTCTCTCTATTCTCTCCTGTTGCTTTATCTTTACTTATCCGATTTGCTGAAATGATTGGATTATGTCTCCACGTAAGAGTAGTTCTATAATGTTCTAGGTCAGATAGCTCGTCGCAGGATTTCTTAATCTTTCAAACCTCTGTTATTAGTAAATCGTACACATACTTCTGCATGTTGCAGCGTTCCTACACACTTTGCATATTGAAATGAAACAGAATTATTTCCGCATCTTTTTTTTTTCTCACCACTAGCTAGTCAAGGGCTATTTGCTTAATATTTCGTAAAATAAATTCTTAAACTTTACTGAATCTGCAATACAGTAACTGAACGAACCCCTTACCATACCATGATATCAGCCTAATGAGTCGATCCAAAAATGTCAAGCAACTTTTTACTTTAACAGCGTAATAAGAGGGGGAGAGCTTTCCGACGTCTCGCATCGCATGATAAATGAAGCATTACTTTATTTTATTTTTTAAACTGATCACACATAATAAGTATTATATCCAACTCCTTTGATCGCAGCTCCTTTTTGGTTCAAGAAAATAAAAAAAAGGTAAAAATTACTTAATAATTCTCAAAATATCGTTTTTCTTCAATAGTCAGATAGATTGGCTAGATAATTTAGTACCTGTGAAGTTTATGGTTATGCATTTCAACGAAACAATACCGACCCACTTTGATTAAAATAAACCAGTTCAACGTAGCGATCAATGATCTGTTTGAGGCCCAGTTACTATTTATTATACTGTGATCCTCCTTTCCAAAGTGAACGTCTAGCTACTAGGATGATTGAGTACTAATACATAAATTTTAATCTACTGAAAAAACGACTACTGCTGAGCTGAACAAAGTACATAAAAACATGCACACATTACTAGATAGTAACGCAACAGATATAATTTATAAATACAGTTCATTTGAAAGCATCGTTTATACGAATCTGAAGTTGCAATCTTTAAACACAAAGGCAGCCGACCAAGGCTTCGTGATAAATTGAACCAAACCGTATTTTTAAGAGCCAGTTCACAGCGATGCTAGCGCCATTCGCGAAAAAAAAAAATTTCTTCTAAACTGAGGCAAAAATCAAAAATGTGGCACAGGATGACACTAGATAATGTAGCCTAGTATTTTTAGGGCGGGCACCCTTTTATAGCTTTTAGGTTAAAAACCAATGAAAGCTACAAAGTGTTGCTAATGGTGGCCACTTTTGGCAACAATCTGTGGATTATTCTGTTCTTTTTACTTGGGATTACTTTACTGTGCTCAAAAAATACTAAGCAAGATTATCTAGTGTCATACTGTGCCACATTTTTAATATTTGCCTCAATTTAGTTAGACGATATAATTTTTCTTCGAGAATGGCGCTAGCGTCGCTGTAAACTGGCTCTTAACGCGACTTTTTATGGAAATAGAGGTGCTAAATACACGACCGATGAAGCGTGAACCCCTAGTGGTAGAGGAAGTCATTAATATTTACTGACTAAATTGCTATTTTAAATTAATACTCTAGTCTAGTCGCTATCTAATAAAGACTATACGCTAGCGAAAAAACATGCAATACACTGTTCCTTTTTTAATTTGGTAATGAGTTTGCCAAATAAAGTGCAGCAGACTCCAAATAGGACAAAATATCTTTTGTTAATCCTTTATCGCATTAAAAACATATATACTCGAATACCCAACTATACAATTATTTTTTAAATTAGTTGTGTTTCAAATTTGAATTTGATCTTCAATAATTTGTCATTTTAGATGTTTTAAAAAAAACAGTCATGAATAACGGTAGGCACTAGTAATTTAAAAAAATACATAGCTTATTTTAAGCTACTTCGGTTAATACATTATAGTCTACAGCTCAAATACGCTCTTTTACATATTTACAACATTACATTATATTAATAATATTAATATCAACTACGCAATGAGCTTCATCAATTTATTACCTCTGTATCTTTGTTATTAATAATTATGTTCAAAAATAAAAAGTTCACCGCATGACTGCTGTATATGTTCGTTCGCCTTAATAAATATGTTAATGCAATATGGTCTAGCTAGAGTAATCGTGTGGATTAGACCTTTTTTTATTTAGGTCTCTCTTTTGTAGGTGCTTATTTGATAGATGACTAGGTACTACGTTGTACCAATTTAATACTGTTAAAGTAAATGTTTTTTTTTTTGGAATTATAATTTTTATGAAAACAGTTGCTCACCTTTGTTTTTTATAATAAAAAATAAAAAAAAGAGAAAAAAAAATACTCTAATAATACACTAACAACCTAAAAAAATTTATTGAAGATACTCAAGTTATCGACGGACAAACATTCATTATGTACCGGATTGCCCAACTGAATTAAGTTTTTTTCAGTAATAAAAATTCGTTCGTTTATTTTTTGTGGTCAACTATCAAACGACGACCCTACTTTGAGTGAAAAAGTCATAAGTATGTTGGAAACGGAAATACTATGTGCATTAATAATATTCATCATTTTGCAACAAGTACCTACCTTGGATTTGAAAACTTGTTCAGCTTTAACGACTTCACTGCTCTGGTATTCACAATGCTATCTATCGAAATAGATAATAATAATAATAATAACACATCTCACTCAGAGCCCCTAACTAGGAAAAACCTGTATCTAGGGTGCCCGAAAGATACACAGAGACGAACATTACACCCAGACCAGAAACAAACATCGATATTCATCAGATTAGATTAGATTTGATTCATTTATTTCACACTATCATATTCATATTACATACAAAGTTGTATTATAAAATGTCAAAGTATAATGTGATCGTCAAAATATTGAACAAAAATTATATAAAAAATAATAAGTAGTTAGTTAATAATTTAAGTACTGTTAAAACATGTAAAATTTTTAAATGTATAATTGTACATAAAATGTCCTATCAATATTCGCCCCGCCCGTCAATCGAACCCGGGTGCAGACGCTTACTCAGTCCAAATCATGAATCAGTACTTTTTTGTTATGTTTTTAAACTAAAGATAGTTTAGAACCTTATAGTTTTTTAGATCTCAAGCGGTTAGGGCTGCACATTGTCTGTCGGTCAGAAGGTCAGAATCAAAAAAGTTTGCGATCTGTACAAGAAGCAAAGGAAGTATGTCAGGAATAGTCAGGATCGTAGCAAGTGATAATCCATTGTCTCTGCCTAAAACAGGCGTTACGTAATGTATGTATTATAAGAAATAATTATAATAATTATAAGAAATCTAAAACACAACTCCTTCTTAAAAGTAGCTCTTGCAAGTATAGAAATCAGAAAAAAAACGCCTTTATTTTTAATTTTTCACTGTCCGGCCACCCACCAGCTTCCTACATGCAATGATTGGTGTTTCCGTCCTATGATTCGGTTTTGGTTTCATGTTTCGGCTTCAATAAAAAGAATGAGACGTTGAAATCAAACAAAAAAAGTGCTTGCTAAAAATGCTATCATTATTGAAATAAAATAAAAAAAGCTCCAAGTACCAAACTTATCAAAATAAAATATTTTTGTTGTTAAAAAAAATTATATTTTCTAAACTAAGGCAAATATCAAAAATGTGGCACAGTATGACACTAGATAATCTGCTTAGTATTTTTTGAGCACAGTAATGTACCTAGTCCTAACTAAAAAGAACAAAATTGTCCATAGATTGTTGCTAAAAGTGGCCACTTTTAGCAACACTTTGTAGCTTTCTTTGGTCTTTAACCTAAAAGATTTACATCACTGCCCTAAAAATACTAGGTTACATTATCTAGTGACATACAGTGCCACATTTTTGATATTTGCCTTAGTTTAAAAGTTTTTTTTTTTCTAATGGCGCTATCATCGCTGTAAACTGGCTCTAAAATATTTATCTCATCTCCGCCGAGAGACGTTCACTGTCGGACATAGGCCTCCCCCAAAGATCTACACAAGGACTGGATTTTTGGGGGCTTTGCCAGAATAGCCATTTGCATAGTATATTATAATATTATTCTCTATTTATATTACCACAGTCGCTAAGACATACCTTTTTTTTTGTATCCCACTGCTGGGCAAGGGCCAAAGACATACATTGCTAAAAATATAATAAGCAAAAGCCGAAAATTCGGCTCCGAATTTCGCCTTAAAAAGCTTCAGTCATCTAACGAGCGATGTATTTTTATTGCCAGAGACAATTTTTCACTCTAACTCACACTTAGTGGTGACATTTGGCGTTATATTTAGCTTTACAACTTGAGGAATTCCTTCTTCCGTTTTCCTTATAATTAGGGATATATCTGTTAGGTTGGGCTGGTGATAAAAAAACAAATAAGAGAGGTGTATTATACCTATTGGTGTAACTGGGTGTAAAGTAATGTATTTTTATGAGGGTCCTTTGGTTTGTACATATTACTATTTTACATTTACATTATTTTAAATTATTTAAAAAATCTATATTTTAAATTATTATTACATTATTTAAAAATAATTAATGTTCATACTGTTCCTTTGTGAACACATATTATCAGTGTTATTCATAAATATACAGTAGGTTTTAAGGACGTCTACCTCTCTGGTTTTTTGTATGGTAAATACGTGACAAATACTGTTTAACTTTTTATGAATAACAGGGTAAGTGTTTAATTTTCGACTGCCTCCTGGTTCAGTGGGCGGGTAGCAAATTTGACTGTCTCTGAAGTCAGGGTTCAATTGTCGACGGAAGCGTATATTGGAGTGAAATATTTTTCTGGTCTGTGTGATACAGAAATACAACTTTGTGTGTATTTCGGTCATCACGATAGAGGTTTTATCTAGTAAGAAGCTAATGAGTGTGATGCGGTATTTATTTTAGATTTTAGTACAGCAAACCGCAAACACACAAATTTTCATATTTTTTTACAAGGTCATCGTCTTACCCGCTGAATTTAAGAAGTACTAGCATATAACGTTAATTATTTACAAATACCGCCCTTATCTGTGTCAATAGCGATAAAATTAATCGTTAAACTTTTTATTAGATAACCTCATTAAATAGGAAATAGATTTATCATTGTTATAATTTTATCAGTTAAAATTTAAGTGCCTTATCTGGAAGTAATACGCTTTTTATAGTTGCGTCATAAAATACTATGTTATTACAGTTTAATGACTCCGCTACTGAATGTTCAATCAAAACTAGTTGTATGGGGTAAAGGTAAATATGTACCTAATATATTTAGTTAAGGGGCGAACGGGTGCGATACTAGGGCGACTTCGATTAAAAATTTATATCTTCTAAACCATGGCTGAAATCAAAGATATGCGTCAATGACGCCCTAGATAAAATTGCCTACTTCAGGCAAGAAACTAATATTTCTAAGATATTAGCCTGAAAGCTACAACAGAGCCTTAAAAATTAAAAGCAAGATTATCTAGAGCGTTATTGACGCATATTTTTGATTTCGGACATGGTTTTGAAGATTATAATAATTTATTGTAAATGGCGCTGGTATCGCACCGTGCGGCCCGTTAAGTATGGATATCAGAATAATGGGTTAGTTAAAGGTAAAAAAAAATCTAAGTATAAAGTTTTTTAATAAAAAGTTGTTCAGGTAGGTAAGTAGGTACTCTATAAGTCTACCTCTATACTGGAGCTAGGTAGAACAAACCAGTATTTTATTGAGTCCAAAAAAAATTACAAAAATCATTGTCAAATTCGAATTAAAATTCAATTTAAACAGACAGACAGACAAGCTAAAAAAAACGCATTGTCGATAGTCAAAATTAGTTTTTGTGCAGTATAAAGCTGTGACTCGCTTGGTCTTTGAGCGTAGGTGCGCCCGCGCAAGAGAAATGCTCCCATTCATATTCCGTTGAAATCACCGAGTACTACGTTTACTAGATTAAGGTTTGAGTACAATAATTTTATACTATTTATAGAGTTTTCGTGTTTTTTTTTATTTACTTCCAAAACAAATAAATTACATAACAATAACACGAGTTTCTTAACTAACTTAATTTCGTTCTAGTAGTCTATTAAAGATTCGCATTAATTAACCTACCCCTGTCCCCTATACACCGATTACTATCGCTTTGTCATTATGAATAACTAAGGAATTCTTATTAAATTAAGATATTCGAATTAAAACAGTAATAAATTTTTTACACCAGAAGGAATGTAGGAATTATAGGATAAAAATTGTGAAATAATTTTTTAAATTGGTTCAGTTAGTTGTTTCGGTCGAAACATATTAAGTTTAAACAAACAAGCAAACAATTACCTAGTTAATGTGCGTATCCGACCGAAAATTCAAATCTAGGGCAAATATGTTTGGTCGTTACTCTGCAGATTACCTATCTTAACATTATTAAGAACAATATTTTATTTCGAACTCTTACGGATTCAGCCCAGATTCAGTTAATCTGCACTTTAACCGAGTTTCGCACATTAGCGATAACATGTATATTCCTTCTAACTATATTATCCTCTAACACTACCTCTATAAGCAAGTTACTCAATGGACTAAATTGTTAATAATACAATTTCGATCAGTGGGTGGGGTCTTTAACTCGTAAGACCAGTCTATTTCGGATGAGTTTATGTTTAAGGAAATGAGAAAAGCGCGGGAAATGGAATCTTTGAAGAAGCATCAGCTGACGTGTGTTTTGTAGCAAGATGTCATTAGCGTTGCTTCCTTTTGTACTTCCTGGTTTTTTGGGAACCGTTTCCGGAGGCAAGGCAGGATGCCAAAGCTGCAATAGATACTTATCAGTTGGTCAATTGCCGTTCTTGATGGATATGAGAATGGAAAACGTTTGGCCATGTGATAAGTACATATTACAATAATCTTTAAGTATTTATGTGAATCTCTTCTTGACGAAGAAGATGGATACCCTTGTGTAACATATAAAATATCAAAATGCTTTCCATTTTCATAGTTTTGAGAACAACAATGCCAACAGGTCCATTTTTAGAGCTACAAAGTGTTTCTGATAAGTCGTTTATTAATTAAAAAGAGTAATTCGGATCACCGTACCTTACAAATTTGATAAAGCAACATGGAACTGGAACATTATGTCGTAAAAAATCAACTGTCGATAAAAAAATCATGCTGTCGATGTACTTACAGTGCGAGGCTAAAAAGAATGCCTTTAGAAAGAGACATTGGCTATTTTATATTTTGTAGAGCAATGTCGAACCAAACCAATGTCATTGTTACACGTTCACTAATTAAGTCGATAGCTAGGTTTTCATCTATTTAAAAAACGTTTCTTGATCGACCAATGTCGCCAGTGGGTTAGGAAAACGCCGATGTGCATTCTTTTCGACCCCGAACTATAAGTACTTACTTGCTAACAGCTTAACATAGTAAACTCAAGTTATGCGGCCAAGCAAGACCCTACTAGATAACATGGTATTGTTTCCTATAGGGCGACCAATAAACCTGGAACTTCCAATAAAAGACCATTTCATAATAACCATGGCTATGATTTTACTGGTTGACTTAAATAGATCAATCTGCCATACCGCTGAATATGACAAGAGTTGTAGGGTAACAGTAATTTCTGATAGTTTTAGGAATATTCTATAGGCTCTGTCTAGCAGTAGGAAGACGCTTTCGGCTGACATTATGATGAATGTTGGAATATTGTTATTGGCTTAGGTAATTAAATTGTCCGTTTTGACAACTTCCACTAAATTTTTCCAGTTTTTTCACCTTTTTAACCTTCCTCTTGAATCACTCTATCTATTAGAAAAAAAAAACGCATTAAAATCCTATGCATAGTTACAAAGATAGTTTTAAAAGATGATTTAAATATTCTAGTTAGGCTCTTCCTAGTTAGTGGCTCTAAGTGTGATGCGTTTTTTTCAATTACTTAACTAAGCGACCCGAAAACTTGGTACCGCATAACCTATTACTATGTTGTATTGTGCATATATTATTCATAAAAATCCTTATGTTAAATCACTCTATATATAAATAAAACTTTTTATCAAAAAATAAAACCGCCGAAAAAAAAACTGAAAAGCATAAAATAATAATCGAATTACTTAGTTCTTTTAGTGTTTTATTATTTTCTTCTCCCATAAGGTGTTTAGTGGTCACACCGAATAAGGTGATCAGACGACATGGTTTACAGGAACAAGACCGGTCGGTATGGCGATTTGTGGGGGAGGCCTATGTCCAGCAGTGGACGTCTTTCGGCTGATTTTATTTCATTTCAAAAGATATTGTAATTAGGTATCAAAAGTTATAATGTAACACGGAAATGCAACCTGTGAGTGGATAAATCAACCCGCCGACCAAAAAGTCACCCCTATTTTACCACCCTTAGGGTGGGAATTTTATTTCCAAATTTTTATGGGACCAACTTCAAGATATGTCCTGTCGATTAAAAAAAGAATTATCAAAATTGGACTACTCTGTAAAAAGTTATGCGTGATCATACATTAAAAAAAAAAAAAAAAAATATACGTGTCGAATTGAGTACCTCCTCCTTTTTTTTTCGTCGGTCAAAAACGGATAAAAATCCGATGTACCTATCGTTTTAAAGTTTAAAGCATACATCATAGGGTAGGGACAGACGCGGGAAGCGACTTTGTTTTATACTATGTATTGATATGGTTTGCAGAATCATGGTGACACCATATACTGTCTGTACGGTCACGATATACTTACTTAGGTACTTACAAACTTGTCACACACATACTCAGTAACTTAGTTGAGTTTGGTGATCGATCTATTTGAATTAGGGTTAATTTATAATAAAAAGTTTTAAACATTCGTTCACTTGCCTTAATTTAATCGTAGCCCATGGATTGCTGTCGAAGTTCGATTCCCAAACGGGGCCATTTCAGCAAACTTTGATTAAGAATAAAATATTTGTATGAAACATAGGAAATGTGCAAGATTTCGTAGAGTAAGTATTAACTCATATTGTTTAATGTATTTTGAATTTTAGGTCGTATCAAGAACCTATCAATTATTCATATCCAAGCTATCTAATGAAATCTCTTTGTAAGATCTTTAACATTGATTAAGTACTTACGTTATTTATTTTAATTACTTAATACATTTCTCAAGTAAAATGTGCTGTAGTCAAAGTAGCATAGTGCAACTTCATTCTGTCTCGAGTTAAATTAAACTATTAAAGCCACTGTAAAATGCAGCCATGTATCGAATAATCATTAAAGTTTAGCGATTTTACCTAGAATACTAAAAATAAATTGCCTCCAGAAGAATTAAATTCCACAGCTTCTCCTGCCTTAATGTATAAACTTTCTACCGACTGAGCCTATCGCTTTTCATTATGGAAATACCATTTAGTAACGCAGAAATATTTTCCCGGTACCCGCACGGTTTACTGGAATAAATTATCTTGCGAGAACGATAAAATAGCTGGAAAGCGTACATATTTTGAATAATTATTAATAACTTTAAATAGATTCTACTATCATATCTGAAAACTACCGTACTAAAACCGTAAACCTACCATGCATACGTTTTCACAAGTACCTACACTGTGTTTCTTTTGATTAAAAACTCTTCCCTTGTTCATAATAATTTCTAACAGGAGAGTAATGTAATATTTTTTTTGATTTATTAATCTTAGGCACTTGATTTCCTTTAGTAAAGGTATTTTGCCGATATCAAATTCACAAATAATAATACACGCTAAATAAAATTCAAATTAACTCGATCAAAAAGTGGTCTGCTTTAACGAGAGTCTTTTGTTTTGATGCTTTCACTCAAAGGACCTATCAAACGTGTTCAACACTTTAAAATCCGTTCGAAAGTCATGTCTTCCCAACTCTCCACTTCAAGCACCTGTAAACAGTAAAATATTGGTTCAGAACTTTGCGGGCGGGTGTCAAAAACTGTCAAAAGCGGCGCGTGACATGTGACGTGACAGGTAAAAGCTTTTGAGTTACAGGTCAACGAACTTCGTAGCCTCAGACACAGAACAAGGAAGATGCTCTCTCTTCAGATTTGAGTATTAAGCCATGGCCGTATAGATAGGCTTTGGAGTCGTTCACCTGGGTGCATTCCCGTGTGGCGACTTGCTGTGTTCCTTCACCCGATTTTCTTCTGTGGGCGTCTTAGGAGGCGACGAAAGAAATAAATCCACACGTCAAAAGAAAAAAATCAAAGTTCTTGTATAAAAAATAAAAAACGGGCATAAAGCCATCGCCATTCGGCTTGCCAAGCGTAGCGATTATGGCACTTCATATTTTTTTTGCTCAATTGGATATCTGTGAAGGTGGCCTATGTACAGCAGTAGACGTCATTGCGACTCATAGAACGAGAGAATGCAAAGAATGAAGAGAGAGGCGTTCACTGAGGCACAAATGACTTTGTAATCAATACATAGACAGACGCGTCTGTCTCTCCCTATGTATGCTTATATCTTTAAAACTATGCAACGGATTATGATGCGTTTTTTTAACATAGAGTGATTCATTAGGAAGGATTATAATATTACTAGAGGCTGCCCCGCGGTTTTTTCCGCGCAGATTGCTCATAAACACAAAATTCCCGTTTTTCCCGTTCCCGTGGGAATTTTGGGAAATCCCAAAATTCCCACGGGTTTCTTAGTGCTCACCTATACTCCCTAAGGAACCTACATGCAAAATTTCAGCCAGCTACGCCCAGTAGTTTCGGCTTTGCGTTGTCTGTCAGTCAGTCAGTCAGTCAATCAGTAACGGAAGAGTTTTATATATATTATATTGATCATGCAAAACACACTAAGGTAAGGTACGGTAAGGCGGTACGAAGTTCGCCAGGTCGACTAGTATAAAGAACAGTGTTGCCAATGGCTATTTACAAGATTCCCCAAGATCACTGGTCAAATTCCCCAAATTTGGGGAGAAAAATATCCTGATTCCCCACAAAAATCCCCACACAAAAAATCAACCATTTATTAATGACGAACACTTAAAAAATCGCTTTTTCCTTTAAAAAAAATCATCCGGTAAGTATATTATAATCCTCCATCGGTTTTCTCTTATGTTCAGGCTTAATACATGTAAAAACTAATAAAGTGTAAATTTAACTTGCTCGAGCAAAAACCAAAAAAAAAAAAAAACAAAACTTTTCTAATTTACTTAAAAAAAAAAACAAATATTTATACTTAGGTATACAATTACATAGCAAAGACTATCAACTAGGTCATTAGCAAAGACTATACTAGCAAAGACTACTAAGGATACTGTACTAAGGATATCCAACTAAATGATTTAGGGTGGGGTGATACATTTTCACTATTGTATTTCGCTATTATTCAGTAATTTAAACGAATAAGATAAATAATCACTTCCCTAAAGATAAGTTTGAGCCTTTTTAAAAATTAAAATAATTATAGGCCGTATTTTATATTTGATCAATGGATGTTTTGGTTGAAAGTTTTTTTGAATTGGTCAAATGCTAAATTCCCCGCATATTCCCCACACAGTGCCTCTCCCCACAAATTCCCCAATCAGTTTGGGATTCCCCGCAGTTTGGGGAATTCCCCGCACATTGGCAACGCTGATAAAGAACATAAAAATACGAGAGAAATTTTGAAGAAGCTAGGCGCTGTGCCTTATGTGCCTTCCCTTCTCAAAGCTTGTTTATTAAAAAAGAAAGTGACAAATGTTTCTGTTTGCAGTGTCGTGGCCGCGGCCTATGCTTTAAATTTAAAGTTAAACAACACGTTAACGACCTTTGTTACTAGCTGGCTTTAGGGCTACCTATTTTTTTTTTTCTTAGTTCATAACAAATTTATCGAAATTTGTTTTAAAGGCGGTAACTCTCTGTATGGCGCGAAATTCACATTTTTTCACGTTTTTTATTTATTATAGCGAAAGTATTCATTTTTAATAAAGTTTTAATGAGTTCGCGTATGTAAAAAATTATCTTCCACATTGTATTGTAATACAACGTTTTTGAAAGACAGACCTACTGTTAGGTACCTACTGATTTTGTGTCTTAGGACATACACTCCAAAATCTATTTATGATCTATATATCTCGCCATAATAAATAAAAAACGCGAAAAATTTTGAATTTCGCGACATACCGAGAGTTACCACCTTAAAACAATTGATGACAAATTGTAACACTACTAATAATTGTTTGAAATACCTACTTGACACCCTTGTTCCTAAACCAAGCATTATTGTTAGGAGCCAGTTTACAGCGATGCAAGCGCCGTTCTCAAAAAAAATATATATCTTCTAAACTAAGGCAAATATCAAAAATGTGGTACAGTATGACAACTAGATAACCTTGCTTAGTATTTTTTGAGCACAGTAAGTTAGTCCTAACCTAAAAGAATAAAATTATACACAGATTGTTGCTAAAAGTTGTTTTAGCAACAATTTCTAGCTTTCTTTGGTCTTTGACCTAAAAGCTATACAACAGTACCCTAAAAATACTAGGCTACATTATCGATTGTCATACTGTGCCACATTTTTGATATTAGCCTTAGTTTAGAAGATATAAATTTATTTCGCGAATGGCGCTAGCATCGCTGTAAACTGGCTCTTAGCAGCACGCGCTTAAACTCAGCCGAAACAAGTCAACCAACATACCTATAATGAAAAAGCGTTTAAAAACCCCCATTAACTCGGTAAACCTTGTCTTAAAATCTATGCAAACATACGACCCCAACAGTTTTGTAACCCGACCTGCGGCGTGAAGCCCTGTTCGGCTACTTGTTGCTAGGAAGAACCACCGAGGGATGCAAAGGTTGGCGTGTAAAACATCTTTTTTTATAGGAAAAAAACCCTGTCACGCAATATGGCCACTGGATTATACAGCGCGGTAGCGCAGCCAGTGGCCTGTTAAAGGATCAGTTCTACCGTTTTGTGTGTTGCTACCGATTTTGTCTCAAGGCACGATATTTTGTGGCTAGTCACATTGAGAAGGGTCTAAAATTGATTTGCTACCGTAACGACTAATGATAAAAAATGGTTTGATATCGACTCTAAGCTAGTTTATTGCCATCTTAGCTTTATTTATAAGGAGAAATTTTAATGAAAGCTACACGATCAACCCATTATTTCTATCCGATTTCAACACATAGTAACAGCCAGAGTTCGTAATAATCAAATGTTGCTAGAGCCAGACAGCGAATGAACTAATTTTTTTTGATAGATATCTAGTCAAATTCAAATTACGTGCTAAACGCCCATCGCCCCAAGCCATATCAAATTGCCGTGCAAATAAGCATAGGTTTGCATTTTTCGCACCGCGAAACCCGTCGCTCTAGCGAATGAAGGCTCAGCATAGAATATTACTCCAGTAAAGACGTTTTCTGTGTATTTAATAACTTTCCTTGTTATATTTTTTACGAGCACATTGGGCCATTGCATGCAATTTCTATTATTTGTACTTTAAACTATTTAATGTACTTTGATTCATAAGTTATCCTTGTATGCAATAAAGTGTTTTCTATTCTATTGGGCCGTGTGTGGTAGCAGCAAAGAATACCACCGCATAACTTTCCTTGAATGAATGAATGAATGAATGATATCTTTATTGCACAAAAAACACAAAAACAAGAACATTATTAGTACAGTAAGTTGACAAAAGGCGACCTTATCGCTTTAAGCGATTTCTTCCAGGTAACCTGTTTTTTTGCTAATTTTAATGCTAGTGTAATGGGTGCTTTTGAACAGGGCAGTTTGGGCGGTGGCCTTTTTTAATTAATGTAATAGTTTTATAATGTAGTAGTAGTTGTGTGTTTTAGTATAACTAATTTACCTTAGGTAATTTATTATATATATATTATGTAATTAAGATAGAAGATAGATAGAAATATGACATTAAAGAGAGGGAACTGATTTGGGTGTCGTGAAAGGCGACTAAAGGAACAACCGAAGGTGCAGCAGTGTTTTTCGTCAACCTGCGAAGAGTGGCGATTACTGCAAAGACCCCTCGCAATGTTGGTCCGTGTGGCAATCTTCAGAATTCAACTCGAAGAGTAGACCTTCTTCATCGATTTCGATGAGGAAATTTGAAGGTATTATAACATGTTTAAAATAGCGCGATACATGACCTGTCCTTAGTCTTGTTATTAGATAAATAACGTTAGTCCAGCCTTCGCGTCAGACTCAATTTGGGTTATTCGGAACGTTGAATGAAGGCTGCAACGTCTATTAAGGCGAAGACTCTTAATCGTCCCTTTTCACTGTGCCTATATTTATTTCGGTAAAAATTTTTATTTAGTTTTTTTTTTCTTTAAAGAAAAAATTAAAGCAATAGCTTTTAGATGACATATTCAATTTAAGGAAGGACTGTCTTTATACGATATTCCCACTAAATTTCTATGGCACTTTGTTCTTAGACAACAACTGGTCATATCCGAGAAAAATTAAAATTTGATCCAATTATGTGAGTTTTTCGTTTGGCGGGAGATCGCGTGTTCGGTGTGCTATGTCTTTTAACAGCAAATAGTACATAGTTACCATCTGTATACGTTTTACAATGATCTCTTCTCTGATGAGTGGATTGAGTTTAAGCCCATCACGCCAGTAGTATACAGTTGTCTTCATCATCATAAAATATAAGCATAAAACATGGTTATCGCTTATCGAAACCGCTACTAGCAATGAGATTAAAATTTAATCACTATTGGTAAGAGAAATATACATCTATTTAGGTGTTTCGTGTTTTGATTGAAGATAGATGAACTAATTTTTTAGTGTTGCATGCAAAAAAAGCCACGATAAGGCATAATTTACTTCGGGAAAAAAGTTTATACGCTAAATATGCCTATAAGGCAATCTTACCAAAAATTTTGCCTAGCCTTAACTTTATTATACTGTGCCTTAACTGTCAGACCGAGGTAGATTCCTGCTCGCGTCTAGTCTAGACTGTGTTCCGAGAATCTTAATTATATAGCAGCTAAATTACCGTAGCACTGACCTATACCACCGCTTTGTTGTCTGTGGGGCGGCTTTGATTATTGGAAAATATTTGAATAATAATGATTTATGTTATGTGCCTTATGTGTTAACGAACAAGCGCCGAAGATATCAGAAAAATAAACCCGGGATTTTGTTTTCGGGGTAAGTTGTGTTAACGTACATTGCCTAGGCTAAAACATACATTATCGGGCCACACGGTGTGAAACTAGCGCCACTGCTGATAAATTATGAAATCTTCTAATCCATGGCCGAAATCAAAAATATGCGTGAATGACGCCCTAGATAAACTTGCTAGATAATTTTGAAGGCTCTGTTGTGTAGCTTTCAGGATAATGATCTTAGAAATATTAGTTTGTTGCCTAAAGTGGCCACTTTTAGTTTCACAAACTAATATTATTAAGAAAGCTACCTACTTAACAAAACCTTAAAAATTCTAAGCAATATTATCTAGGGCGTCATTGACGCAATATATTATGAATTCAGGTATGGTTTAGAAGATAATTATTTATTTATCAATTTATCAAGGTCGTAACTAAGTATAATGCTACGGCCATCTCCGTGATTCAGTTGGCACTTGACTAAGGCTTCGGAGGTCCGTCAGGAATCGAACCCGAAGAACATTGTTATATCCACCGTTATGTTGAAGATCATTGTAACAATCGCTGTTTGTTTCCTGGGTCTCGGGTTACCATATGTCCGGATTTGTCCGGAGATTACAGGATTATTCGACTTTGCTCAGGATTCCGGCTAGACTTTGCAACTCTCCGAATTTTCACTAAAACACAGGATAAAAATTCTTTTTTTTGAAATTTATTAAAGTAAAGCAACTAAAACTAATCTTTTGGGACAAAATTTTGTAGCTGTAAAATCTCAAGACTTTTCCATGGAAAAAAAAGTATTTTTTCCGGTTTTTTTTATTTTTTTTCTACTGGTAACCTAACCTGGGACAGGTAGGGCAAATAATACCCTAATAGTTCAGGGTGTGATCGTTTGTGTTTCGGACATTCTACTTAAGTTTAGTTTAGTAGTAATCCCGTATGTTTAAATAAAGCCATCTATACTTCACTGTTTAGATAACGCTACTTATTACAACATTTTTGATCCCAGCCCGTTCGCCGTTGACGCATCTTTTTGCTTTGTTCGCTACATATTCTCATTTACGTCAATCTCTAATTGTTTAGGCATAAAAGAGTCGTTCAAAATTATGAGTTTATTTACCCTAATTTATTGTTATGTACCTATTATTTATGCGAAGGCACAGAGATCAAAGAACATAATATGGTCGCTTGGGCCGAATAGTTCTCGAGTGACGGCTGCGAACTGGAAGACGCAGAGTAGGCAGATCCCTCTAAAGACCTGGTGAAAGCTGCAGTACACTAGATGAGGGTCGTTCAAGACCGGTCGGTGTGGCGATTTATAGGGCAGTCCTATGTACAGCAGCAGTAGACTTCTTTCGGCTGAAATTATTATGTACGATAAGTTAGCACGTAGATACTACTTAAATTATTTTTACCTATACAACATTTATTTGCTTTAAACGCCTTTTATTGGGAGTTTATTGTGAAAAAAAAATCAAGGGCAGTACAGCCTAGTCTATGAGGAATTTGTTTTGTTTCTGAAGGTACTCCCATGAAGTGACCATTAAAATGTGGGACCTCCCTTGTGTTTTAATCCCTTGCCCAGAATGATCGCATAGGCACGGTGTACAGTGGCGGTCTAGGACGGCGTAACACTTCCGGTTTTTCTGTATTGCAAAATAGCTCTTGTTCTTTGGTAATACAGTCTAGGGCACACGAGACCATAGACAGACCTGATACGCCCTCCTAGACCGCCACTGTACGACTATGTACAGCAAATAAATCATGAAAATGACGGTTGGAGACAAAATTGACCTTCAACCGCGAAAGTGAAGTCAACGTGACGAAAACACTTCCTACTCATAAATACTTTAAAAAAAACATGATTTATTCAATCAGTCAGAGAGTAGAGGTTAAAGAACCTTGCCAATTCGCCCTATTTTAAATCTAGTGGGCCGAGTGCTTGCGTAGGACAGAAGCGACCTACGGTATTGAGGAAACATTGTGTTAGGTTTATTTATTTAAAGTATTTTTTTGCGTATGGAAATTACGCATTTGTAAAATTATAATAGACGGGCTAACTAATTACCTATATTGTAGTATTTTGTTAAAATTAGGTACTTAATTGTTTCTGTTTGGTATGAGTAGAATAGTTTTTTGTTTTGACGCAAGTCAAACGTTGTGATATGGTTTGCGATTGTAAATGTATTGTTTACCCTTTTCAAAACAAGCCTACTTGTATCTAGGGTGCCCGAAATACAAAAAAAGTGTCATTACACATCTAGCAACCAATATTGATAATTATGTATATATAATTAAATAAATAAATAAATTGTTTATTTCCAAATAATTTTACAAAAGATAGGTACAACACAAGAACTCCATTTAAGTATAGATACCTGTACTATGAGTCCTACTCTTCCTTGATTAACAATTTGTTTGGAACAAACGGTAAAAATAGCTTAAATACTATAAAATAATAATTACATACAATGTTCGCCCTCGAAGGGAATCGAACCCGGATCTTCAAAATCGCAGGCTTTAGTTATAATTAAAATAAGTAAATAAATAACGCGCGGTGATTATAACTCAAATATCACTTAACTAATAGTAATTACTTAAATTGCATCATTACCACTGTCTGTTTTTTTGAGAAGTAATTGATCAGTTTTCGATTATTTCAAAATCAACGCTATTAGGTACTACTAATGGAAGTTATTTTTACCAGTATACGTCATGATAAAAAAAATTGGTTGGTTTCCGGATAATGTTTATAAAATTAACAATAAGTTAGTATGATATCTATTCGTATTACACAAAAAAATACTGTATCTAGTATATATTCAGAAGGTTAAGGTTAAAGGTTACTTTACAGCGCTCTGTAAGGTAAGACTAAGCCTTAAAAAAAAACATGGATCGTCTTATAAAAATTGTTTGATATTTTTGGATAGATTTTTTTAATTTAAGTAGTATACAGTTAATTGGTAGCATATGTATAGACTTCTATTATATAACTTAAGCAAAGCACATTAGTACACCTGCATTACTAAGAACTGAATACTTAGATAATATATACTGTATTGTCTGCGTAGTGCCGACGGGTGCCCCACTTACTTCATGTATAAAGTTACGTAGAATTGAGAATTCAATAGAAAATAGACCTATGAAGCAACACGGTCTAATAAAACGATCCATTTAATAGTAAAATACAGTAATTTCTTATCGAAAACCAACAGAAGGCCGCACCCTCTATATCCGCTCATTCGATTTATTTACCAGAGATAAAGTGAACTTATTACACGGTAAATTTATTGAGAAATTTGACTAAAGCGTATTAGCTTAGCACACGATATTTGTATGTATATACTTAACAGTAGCTAGCAAATCAACCTACAAATTTAGATGAAAAATAGTCTTTACGGTTGTAGGCATGGGTTAAATGTGTTAGCTACTAAACTTGTACGACATAATTTACAATTATATGATAACGTTACCCGTAGTAAAAGTAAAAGGCTTTTACGAAGGAATCAACAATGTTTATAATTTAATTAATTTGACAATGTACTTATTTGGTATGTTAATTAATTCATGAAATTTAAAAGCAAGAAAATTATACTAAGGTACTAACAACCTATTTACCAATTAATCTTTCAATAAAAAAAAATACGAATCCAATCGCATTTACCATTTTATTCCTGAATTTCGAATTCGAATGCTTTTAACCTTGTTTTTCAAAAAAGAATCCTTCAGGTAAGTCCCCACGCATACGCGATCACGCATAAAACCGTGAACCCGGAACTGGTGCAGAGCGGGGGGCGGGGGACCCGGAAAACCGGGATAGGTCGATAAAGGCGGAAACGCTACAAGGTCACTACGGGATCAAGGCCGGAGTCCCGGGTGGTGAGTAACCCTCGCCCTGAATTTGAATTTGGAAGTCGTTCCAAAAATGCGGCGTTTTATGGGCGTTTTCGGTTTTTTGTCTGCGTTGTTTTTTTCAGCCTTTTTATTTCGTTGTGAAATATTTTTTGCTATCTACTGTAATTGTTTGCTTCTGCCGTATCAAACCTATGTTACTAAAATAAATTTATTTTAGGCAATTTCTTACAACAAAAAATACTTTCTCATTAAAAAAATATATTTAAAAAAAAAAACATTTCTCTGAGCATTATGTTTTTAAATTTTATCCGTTAATTCGCTTATGATTTTTTCAGAGACATCCGGTTGGCCGGGGCCCCGTAATTAAATATTTACTCTATTAGCTGTGTTTTCGTTCGCCTTCGTGTTTCAACAGCATCCGTATAAATTGGGATTTCAAGAGCCCAAGGGATGTAATCTTATTTTAGGGTCAGTAGGGTTGGATATGACGGGGGTGGAGTATTTCTTTGTTCTTTACTTACCCCTTGTGCAGAAGGTGGACTCGTAGTACACCTTATTTTTGATATCTTATTGCATTAGTTTTATATAATTTAAAATGTCTTAAGAGCCAGTTTACAGCGGTGCTAGCGCCATTCTCAAATAAAAAAATCTTCTAAACTAAGGCAAATAAGTATCAAAATTGTGGCACATAATGACACTAGATAATCTTGCTTAGTATTTTTTGAGCACAGTTAAGTAGTCTTATGTAAAAAAGAACAATAATCCACAGATTGTTGCTACAAGTGGCCACTTTTCGCAAATGGCGCTAGCATCGCTGTAAACTGGCTCTTAAATACTTCTTTGAAGATTTATTAAAACTACTTTTTTTTGTTTTAAAAAGATGGATTAGTATTATGTACCTCCGAAATTCCAACCACCATACGGAGCCGTTGAATTGCTTTCTTTTGTCTCATAAATAAGTATTTATGAAATATTATAAAACTAACCGTTATCAGCATCATAAAGTTTATTTTCTTTTTGAATATACCTTGAAACAATAGTTCCAGGTAACAAATATTTAACAAAAGATTTTGGAACTTAGTCAAAAACAAAGAAAGATCTAAGAAGAGCTTACAGCGAGGGCAGGTAACAAGTATTATTGAAATAAGCCGATATCTTTTACAATGGGGTATTCTTTTGTTGCAAATCGTTAAGCCTTCATTGAACAAAGATGAACGGAATTGGAAAATGTGAGCAGTATCCATAGCCATATTGCCTTTACTTGTACCTTGTACTGTAGGTACCTCAAATGTTTTTGAACACATAAATAATTTATTTTTTACAAAAAGGAACCGGCCTTCAATAATCTGACACACACATCAACTGAGCACTTTCTATATTTCGAAGTTGGTTAAAATAGGTACTAAAACCTTCTCCTGAATGTAACAAATAAGTACTTATCTGAAAACTGCATCAAAATCGGTTCAGCCAAACGCGAGATAATCGCGGAAAAACATACATACAAACATGCATACAGGTCAAACTGATATAAAAAATATTATTGATTTTTAGCAGAAGTTGGGTAAAAGGTCTGTACGGAGTACTTCTACTCTACCCGACTTTAATCTTTTTAGCAATTTTTGGTGTAATGTTGTAGGTACTGTGGTCTCATTCAGCGTAACATTTTTGTCTATGGTCTCGTGTGCACTAGACTGAAATAACAAGAACAAGAGCTTTTTGCAATTCAGAAAAACCGTGTGTCGCTGAACGAGTGCGTGACTGTACTCTACGTATTAAGGCTTGAGTAGAAAGGTTCATGCGCTGGTAACCTTTTTGGCCACAAAATTAGTTAGTTACCGAGTCCAAACGCAATGATAATAGCAAAACGTTTTGAAGTAATTTTGAATTAAGAATCTTTATTCGAAAATTCTAACGTATTTTCAACACAACAGTACTTACCCCAAAGTAAATTCGTACTTAAATGAAACACAAATCACAGGTGTAAACATCGACATCTGACACATGATGGCCTGTGAATATCACTGTATGAAGACGAAACCAAGTTGGCAGTGCAGAGTTTTTAAATACACATTGATTATTTACAAAAATAATTCGAAATCGCGTGAGAATGTTTGCAAGGTGCGTTCGTAATGCAACTTTATCAAAGGCGAGCAAATAAAGGGTGGTTTACATTTTACAGCAAAAAAAGATCGTACGAACGTTTTTTTTTTTTTTTGAAAAAGGAATTGAGTGTCATTGATATACTATTTTAAAAGCCTATTGGTTTTCTTGATCGATAATATTAGACGGACACTTTTTGTTTTAATATTTAAATGAAATGTATTTATATAGTGCAGATTATAGTAAATAATTGAGAGATGTGAAGAAAACTGCAATAAATATGAGAGATGACATAGACATCGATCGATATATTTATATAAATCAAAAAAATCAATAGCTAAATTCATATATTTACAAAAAATTATCATAAAATAGAGCATTTGTGATATATTCAAAGTTATTATACTGTGAACTGTGATGTTATATCTACTGATCTGCTGTTGGGCGAAACTTCTTAAATATTAATAGCAAGAAAGTATAGTGTTATATACTTGTTTCTTATTTCGTGCTCTTGTTTTAGTAATTCATTTGGCAGCGTCTGCTCGCCACCGGTGGATTCTGTAACAAAGCCGTTAACCCTCAACAATATTAGCAAAGTTTTGAGGCCAAGTTCCTTCTTCCACCCTCCGTTCCGTGAAGGGCCCAAAAAGCCCACCCTTCACCATGAGCCAGACAGAGAGGGTCCTATAGGGGAGCCTTTATTAGATAATTCTGTGGCCTTGACACAGTTAGGGCATTGCCCACATCGCGCATGCGCTCTGCCCAGGCCATGAAAACGGGCATTGGAACCCTCGTGTGTACCTGCCTCAACATAACCTCTAAATGTATATATTTTATTCCCTTTTTCCTCCCAGGCTTCCCGGGGATTTCTCGAGCTTATCGCCGTTTCTCTAAGGACCTCTCGTCGCTGAACGACGCCGAGATTGTTGTTTAAACAGACATTTTCACAATTTCTTCTCAGATTTGATGGGGACTTTGGTCTTGATTTTGCCGCCATTTTGTTAAGCCCGCCCACGTGGCACTGATATTTGTAATTTGGCTTGGTACAAGGAAAATTGGCTAATTTAATTATCTACAAAACAAATATATTATTAACACCTCGTCCAAAAAAATTAATAAATTTAAGTTAATAGTATAGGCAGACAGTATAACAAAGCACAATTATGTAATTATTAGTATTGATATTATATTTACAAAAACAACCAAAACATTGCAACTGTTTAAAACTGCAGCAGCAACTATTAATTATTCATACGTTTAGGATTCCTTATTAGGGTTAATGATTGACAGTTTATATTTGTAGTAATCGTGATTTAAACTGACATGACATCGTGAAGCAAACGAAGGAACTTGTTAGCGCCAACCCTTCACTTTAACTTTGACTTATAAGTTTATAACGGATTATGAATAGATTTGGGACGTTACTATTCTATTGTCTGACAACCCTATTTCGTGAAAAAAGCTAAAAAAAAAATGCTGGCTGGCCAAAAATAACCTTCCGTGTTTTTTAAAGAAAAAAAAACACTTCCTGCTTACCTAGTTTAGGGACACCACAATATTGGGATCAACAGAGCTCTTTATCATGTTAGTAATTATAATTAGGACCGTAGAAATTTATTCGGAAGTTTAGTATTTATTTTTTTGCAAATAATTATTTTTGCAATCTATATATATTTTTATATATATAAGTAAAAGTAATTATAGTTTACATTAATATTTGCAATTTTTTTATACGGGAATAATTTTAACTTAAATCAGCTATGATATTATGATAGAGTATAACATTAACATTCGGTCAGACCCACCTAGTCAGCAGACAGGAGATTGAGTATTTTTTGGTACCATTACTAATTATTTTTATAAATTTTGTACCTACCAAGTTCGACGAAGCTTTTCTCGATAGATCCTACATCTTCTCAGTGTCCAACTCGCACTTGACCATTATGTTTAATAGACAGGATAGGAAGGGTTGTATCAATGTGAAATTAATTGAAGGGTGCTCGAACAAATGCCAAAACCGTATTCTGGGGCATGCTTCGTTTTACAAAGTTTTTTTTTTAACCCGTTATATGCAGGAAGTAAAATTTCACACTTGAAATTAGCGTACCTTTGATAAGGGTTTTGTTTGTCGTGCCTGGTTTGTAATTGATATGAGGTTTGATGGCTAATTCGTCATTTGCGGTTACATATTGTGTCTTTCGATTTTTAAATTCTTATAAAGGTCTTTTGTAAATTAATCATTTGCGTAAAGTAAACATTGTTTATTGATTATTCAACTAATATAAAATCATTAGGTACTTATTATATTTTAATAATCATAATTATATCACTTTTATTAGCTAAGTAGGTAATTACCTAATATACATTATTGACTCAGCCATTCTTAAAAAACAGTGTATTCAATGAAATATAATTTATGTGGTAAGTATGAGAAAGTTAACGAAATTTCCAAAAGAACAATTGCCTCCGGGACCTTAAAGTTTTCAAGACGCACCGGTATACGCAGAGTTGGCACACTCCACAAAAGATGGTCAGACGAACTGGTGAACTTGGCAAGACTGCACTGGAAGAGTATCGCACTTAACAACAAGCCTTATGGGGGTGGTTTTTGACATGTAGAATGGACGTCCTACTATTACTATGATAGACGTTAGTTATCTACTTCTACTAAAGCTAGAGAACGGCCGGGCCGATTAAGCTGATTTTGGTTTAAAATGTTGAAAATATAAAAAAAAAAGATAGGAAGTTAGTAAAACAACAATTTATTTTTACCACAGAAACCGATCTTCTTTTCGTTTTCATTGTTGTTTTTTTATTAGCTTATTCTGGGCAGGCAAAGAAACATAGTCCGCGCAGCCAAGTTTTTATTGGTTTGGGAAGTTAATAATGATGTAAACTAATAATCTATAGCAATACGGAGTTAGCCAGGTCAGCTAATTATTACTTAAAAAAATATAAAACAACTTGTAAAAACAGAAATCGTGTAGCAAATGCTTGCAAACCAGGAAAAGGTCAGGACCGGATGGGTCGCAGACGCAGATTAATGGCATCAATCAGTAATCTTCATGGCAGTCTGACATAAAAGGGTTTGAAAAACGAATGACAAACATTTTGTCACCCCTTTTAAGTTAATAAACATGTAACTAAACCACTGTGAATTTTATAATAATTGACATATTGAATTCACAGTGCAAAAAAACGATTGCATAAAGGGCCTGATACAACATTGTCTTGTTTTCCAGATATTTGAGGTGTCGGTCGCCATTGCGCCATTGCTTGTGTGATTTCCCGGCCGGAATTCGAACCCGCACCAACAAAGATACAGTTAACATCGCTGCAAACTGAATCGCGCAGGCAATGTAGGATAGTTTTTTGTCAGTGCTTAGAAAGCCTATGACGTAAAAACATCAAGACTGCTCCGTGGCTCAGTTGGCAGTGATGTGGACTTAGTAAGCGTGTGCTGTGCACCTGGGTTCGATTCTTGGGGCGCGAATATTGATGAATATCGATGTATGTTTCCGGTCTGGGTGTAATGTTCGTCTCTGTGTGTTTTTCGTACCCTAGATACAGGTTGTTCCTAGTTAGGAGCTCTGAGTGTGATGTGTGATTATTATATTATTATTATTTGCCATGTATTTGAAATCCTGGCACTTTATTTTTATGATACCTTAGGCGCTTGTCCTTTTCACTTCTGATACAATATATATAAATCATCATTATTAAAATATTATCCTTATCAGCTCCGCTTACGGTCACTAATCCCCAATCAAACAGATTTGTAATAATTTGCATAATTGTAAAAGTATTATTAAATTTAGTATGCGAACGATGAACCACTGACAATAAAAATTCAGTACAAAAATGTATTTTAATTTATATTAACAATTATATACTCGTTTGGATACGGATAAAGGGTTGAGGTTTTGTGGCTTACGATAATCCTTAATAGCGAATTTAATAATAGAGAAGAGATATTTCAGGGTTCAAAATTCAAACAAAAATTTGTGTAAAACTGACTGAGACTGAGACATACAAGAAAACAATAATTTTGTCAAATTAATTGAGTTGTCTATTGCAGCCGTATTCTGGCGGTTTAAAATGGCTTCTTCCCCATTCGCCTGAAAATTTTCGGCCGAAACATTAAATTTACCCGTTCGCCTGAATATTTCAAAACCCCATCTTCGCCCGTGGCTGTAGATGCGACTAAGGTAGTTTCCCAAGGACGGGCAGCAGCGTCCTTCGTTGGAAAATTTAGACAACCAACAAAAGATACTGCGATCTTCAACCCGACTGTAAAAGGTCAGTGCAAAAAAAATCTTGATGAACTTAAGGAGTTACAGTGGCTGGTCTGGAAAAAGACTTTTCTCTGACTCTGGGTAAAAGAAGTACAGTAGGTAAGCAAAATCTGCGACATTCAAGCAACAAAATGCACGATCACCAGGGGCCACAACCAAAGAGGTAATTTTATCAGACAAGGATATAAGTCCGAAACCCTCGAGCGCTTATAACGCGGCATCTTTTGACAATCGAGATGGCACTTTACAGATAAGTGGGCTCAGTGTACTGCGTGCCATCTTTAAAGCTGGTTTAGTTCCATTTACTGGTCACTGTGTGGTGGCGGCATAGAATACCATTAACCCATGGATTGCCTAAAAGGCGACTAAGAAATTACTAGAAGGGCAGCAGCGTCCTTCGTTGAAAAACTTGTAGAGCCATACTCCGATCGAAAACCTGCCTGCTTAGTGTGGCGATTATGGCAAAATCTATTATCCTTGTGCTCTAGGGGAAAGGCCTATGTCTAACAGTGGACGTCTTACGGCAGAGAAAATTATGATAAAATACTCCGTGGTTCAGTTGACTGACAGTGATGTGAGTGTGATTCCAGTCCGGAGGTCTGACTTTGATTGCCGGCAGGGATTAGATTACCAGATGAAAAAATAAATAAAACCGGAGTAAAAGCCTGATTTCAATGGAAAAGTCCTGAGATTTTATACAGTTTGAGAATTTTCTCTCAAAATATTAGTTTTATTTTGCTTTACTTTAATAAATGTCAAAAGAAGAATTTTGTCCTCTGTTTTATTGAAAATGCTGAGAATCTGAGATATGCAAAGACCGGGCGGAATCCTGAGAAAAGTCGAAAAAAGTGTGATACGCTGGTTAATTAGAAAATATCTTATGGAATGAATCTATCACCCCGGTGTAATTACCTTGACCCGAACGAAACTTGAAATTATGTCAACAGACGGATGGGTCAAGTGAAGTTATGCATGATGTGTTCATAATGCATAACTTCACGTGACACATCGTCATCTGAAACTTCAAAACTTTTTAATGTCGATTCAGGAAATCCAGAACCACGTATTTTGTTATAGGGTTTTTAGTCAATATTCCAATATAACTTTATAATTACCGGGCTTCACGCCCACCCTTTTCAACCAGAGAAAACCTAATTTGAAAACTTGACATTGGCAAATACTCCAATTAAGTGGATAAAAGTCCATTAATTGAATAATAAAATTAATTTATTGAATTGTAGTCAAATTGGGTCATAATCATGTCTAGTACATACGTCACTTTAATCCTAAAATCAGTTTAGTACTCCAAAAGTGATAATGCGCATAGAAATCTTCGTTTCTGTTCGACTACGGTCGTATTCCCGAGCGTCTGAAGACGATATGTATCTAAGGTGGTTATGTGCGTAATTTAGTATAATTATGTTTTTTGATTTGGATGTTTCCGTAAAAACGACAATTAGCGAAGATCTGCATGCGCGCATTATTAATTTGGGTGTGCTGTATTTGGGTCTGTAAGTTTTGGTGTAGACTCTACCTACAATCATGGACGAAAAATGAACTGTTTGTATACATATGCTACAATGCAGACTCGAAGATAATTCCTACCAAAGTGTTCGTTCTTAAAACGTTTTTACCCGTACTAAAACAACACTGCGGCGGTAACATGACGGACAATCTGTCGAATTTGTCGTATCTATCTGTCACTTTTGTCGATCATTTCCATACATTTTCCAGCATTGAAATGTCAAAAGTGATTAAAAGTGACAGTTTGATTCGACAAATGGTCCGTCGTGCTGCGGGGGCTGGACTTTGGTTATAAGTGTTGTTCTAAGTGACGTTATATTTGACGTTTCTTTGTTAAAAGTGGTCCAACAAGTGTTTAGATAAACTTCTGAGATCGGGCAGCTTAATTGTTTTTTGTTTTGTTTCCAATTATTCCTTTTTGTGTAGAAAAAGGAGTACGAAAACTGTAGCAGGTAGCAAAATGCCTTCATACCTACAAGTAAATTTTACTTGTTGGTACTGTGAAATGAACTTCGCTGGTTGGACTGCAGATCTACATAGTGAAGCGCGGCTTATGAAGATTCTGAAAGTATAACCATTAAATCTCTTAATAAAATTTTTTTGGCACTTATATACACATACAAAGTTTTTGAATGTTTAGAAAAATTACATCCATTATACATATAGGTTTGAATTTAGTCGAAAAAAGTACCTACAAACTACTTGTATGTTCGTCCTATCCTAACCTACAAGTAGGCATCCTCCTCAACTAGACTACCTAACCTCCATGTCCAATATCCATGTCCATGGGCATTAAACAAAGCTGTCAATGTCAAGTGGAGCATAGATGGCTATTAAAGATTATCTCGAACCCGTCCTTGCCATGTTCTTAGAGTTCCGTGATCAAACAAAGAACCGTTATAGTTTTGCAACGTCTAGCGTCTTGTCGGTTCGTCCGTTTGTCTGTCTGTCGTCGTCATTTTGCTCAGAAAATATTGAAGTAACAGTAATGAAATTTTGTACACAACTTAATTATGGTACCCCATTCTTATTTAATTCTTCGAAACTTAATAGATTCGCATTTGTCGGTGGAGCCTCTTAAAATCCTTCTGTTTCCCCGTTTGCTGCTTGACCTTTTTATACGACACGACATACACATAGGTTAGGTACTCAAAGAATCCTACGGTTATTAATTTATTCTGTGGATTCCTAGATAAGGAATGGAAACGTCGTCAGTAAATTTTATGTTATTTTCAGTGGCTTTTCCGCTGAAACCTGGAAGCGTTCTATCATGACAGAACTCAGGGCGGCAGGGATGACCTGGACCGACGCCAAAGAAAGTAGTACACGCGCAGTACAGAGAAGTCTGGAGGAAGACTGTTGAGGTTCTATGCTCCCCGAGGAGTTAATGGATTAATCATCATCATCACCATCATTAATTATTTTAGGCCACTCTCTCTACGGAACCTTTTCTTCGGTTATGTTACTATGTGTGTGTGTGTTTGTCTGTAAAGCGTATGGCCTGTGTCAATAAGCCGACAGGACGTAGTGTGACCTTGAACTCGGCCAAATAAATTCGGCGTGAGTGGGACCGGGTCATTCAATGACGCCCACGTTCGCAAGTACCAACGTACCCAATGATATGTTCTCGTTTTGTTTTGTTTTGTTTTGTATACCATATGGGTTGGTTTCGTGAGAAAATCAAATGATTGTTTAGCAAAGCGGAACAACTTTCGTTCATCTAGAGCAAAATTCACCGAAAAAAAACACTAGAAATGTGGGTTTTGCAGAATTTTGTTAATTTTGTCTAAAGAAATTTTTAATAAATAATTTTGAATTTGAATTTGAGATAAGGTGTTCCGTTTTGAGCTGCCATTTTACAGGGGGTGGTGGCTAATGTAAAAATGGTGACACTATCGTAGCCAGCCACTAGGGTGCCCGAAACACACTGACTAAATCACCCAGGCCAAACGATCATGGATATCCATCATGCATAACAATTTAGACCCTTACTGGAATCGAACACCTCTAAAGTCACAGCCAACATCACTACCAACTGAACAATGGGGTCAAAGAGTAAGTAAGCGTAAAAATGGTCGTAGGTTTAGTAAGAATATGACTTTTATAATAATAAAAAGCATCAATTAGTGTTTCTTGAATGTCGATTACTTATTTATTTTAATTAGTTTCGAAGGGTAGGAATTAATGACTGTACAGAACATTTATCATTGAATTCTAGTCCTTCCTTGGGCAATAAATGTATAAGGTTGGTTGGTTTATGTACTTACTTACTAAAGCTTCTGTACAGTGGCGGTCTAGGAGAGCGTAACAGATTTGTCTGGTCTCGTACGCCATACAATGTATTATACCAAAGGACAATAGCAATATTGCAATATAGAAAAAACGGAAGTGTTACGCCAACCTAGACCGCCACTGTATGGCAGGCCTGGTACCAGGCAAAGTGTGGAATTGGAATCCCTAAATCTAAATCGGTATATCAAAGCCGAATTAAATCAAACTAGGTAGGTTATTATACTTAGCTAGGTACTTCTTACAGTTCCTACCACGTAATACCATTGTTACTACTTATATTATTGAAACCCTTATTAACCAATCAAATTTATTTGTTTACTCAAAGTTTACCTTACTTTACCGCATCCACATACCACCCACCTAGATGACCTAAAAGCAAATATTTCCATACTATTTGCATGGAAAGTTTCCTGTTTTTTTTTTTTTATGAATGGTTCCTTTTTCTAAGTATTTACAAAACAAAGGGCCTAAATACCCTAGGGGATTTGCACGCGTTTTGTGCCGAAATTTTGGACAAACAAAAGGTATCGATAAGAAGTGTTAATTTTACAGTTTTAGGTAAAGTTTTGCTTTTAGTTTTATCTGTAGTAGATGTGTTAGGTAGACGAAGAGACCTTTCATACTTTCATGGAATTTTATTAAGTTTTTAACTGCGTGACATAAACTTTAATAAAAATTAAAATAAACCTGATTTATTTTATAATAAGTTGTCTGTTACTTTGCCTTAATAATAATTAAAACTGAAAGCTGTGTTTGTAGTTTCAGATATGTAGGTTAGATACTTATGTAGTACATAAAACCCTACCTAGACTATACTAAGTACAAATTAGGTTCTTAGGGCATTTTAGGTACCTAGTTCATTAACGAAGTTTAACGTTTACGCCTGACAACTAACTTTAAAGTTTCTACAAGTACATACCTAGACCTAGGTAGCAATGTGAAGTTTAGTAATAAAGTATGAATGAATAATTGAATATATACAGTTTATTGTACTATAAAGTACCAGTAAGTAAGGTGTATTATGGTAGAAAGATCATAAAAATCAGTCTGAGTAAAAATCTAAATATTAATGAGAAGTAAAGACACACTATAAATAGTACTAGTACTACCTACCGATGAGCTAATGTTGTCTCTCTGAAAACTATCTTGTCGACTTGTTGTTGGTAGGTAGGTTTACCTATTCTATATAAATCAATCGTTTACCTAGGAACCTAGGTAGGACCTAGTGTGTTTGGCAGGGCCTATTTAGCTGATTTTGGTTTTAAAATGTTTGACAGAGAAAATGTTACTTTGGAAAAATTGAGGGGATAGCAAAAGGTAAGTAGGTTCTTACCTATATACTGTATGTATGTAGTAAAAATATCAATTTTTTTATCCCCTTTGAGATACAGCTAAAGTAGCGCCACCCGCGAAAATCAGTAGCTTTCTTTGATCTTTTACCTAAAAGCTATACCACGGTGCCCTAAAAATACTAGGCTGCATTATCTAGTGGAATACTGTTCCACATTTTTGATAATTGCCTTTAGCACCTAGGTATATTAATTTTTTTCGCAGGTGGCGCTACTTGTGCTTGTGTATGCCTGTTCTTAAAGTGTGCCATTTGGTTTCCTATCATAAAATTTACGTGGTTTTTATTCGGGCAAGCAAATAAACATAGTCCATACAGCCAAGTCGTCAGTAGGAGGTAAGGTAGTATAATAATCGTGTAAACTTATATTTTAAGGCGATGCGAAGTTTGCCGAGTCAGCTAGTTCTTGTACCGAGTAAGCTAACTAAGCCCGCGCTGCGGTCGCGCAATAAAAGAAGGTATAGGTAGGTAGGTAATTCATCAGAAACGAAGCAAAGGTATTCTCGCTTCGCGCCATAAACCGTCGCAGCCGATGGAATGTCGACCGACCAGCCCGGTTTACGTATGTATGTACGAAATTATGCTACGTGCTACGCGACAGCAAGCGGCACAGCACAGACCTTCCTCATGAAGGCCCGCAGCCGAATGGAGCCTGGCTGATTTCATTTTCCTCGCACAGACTAGTGCCCCCCGCACTTCACAAACACTACCTTCCAACCAAACTCACACATTCAGCCGGTACTCTACTGAGCCGCGTATTCTCCTTGCCGGCTATTTCCTTCCTTGACGCTACGCGACCCCCGCCCGCGCCCCGCCAAAAGAAAATTTAAGTTTTCTATGCTATGCAACTGTGGGACCTGTGTCAAAAAAATATTACGTGCCTAGAAAATCCTAGAGAAAATATTAGTTGAAGTATTGGGGGGCAGAATAACGTATTTTCAAAGTATTGGAAGTAGCGCTGTTGGGCGACGGCGGTGGCAGGCTGGGTGGCGGGGCGGGGGCGCCTCGTCAGCGCGGCTCCCGCGGCGTCGTCCGCGAGCGAGCGCGCGACGCCGGCCGCAGTCTTATCCACGGCGCATCAGGAACGCACGCGCGGTTTCCCCCAAACCGGCCGGCACCCGAATAATGTTTCTGTGTTTGACAAACTTAACCGGAGGTCTTGGAAGAAGTATCATACTTAACAGTTTGCACGGCATAAACGACCGCATATTTTCAGTGAGTGTCACGCATTGCGTTCGGAAAAAACTTTGTCGGAGATTCTGAAGAATCTTGTGTAAAATTGTGCAATTCGCCGGCCGCGGTCGGATTGCGTTCTGCACAAACTTTTTAGGTGAGTACCTTTTCATTACTCCTGGAGTAGGATTTTATGAATGCTGTAGGAGGATAGGTAGATAGGTAGTCATTGGCGCGTTAGTGACCTATAATATTTTGTATGTGTGTGGCGTTCGCCGGCCGGCTTCGCAGGGCGTTGCCGCGCCGTAATAGCTTCGGCATAATGATCTTTTCCGCGAATTACTGGCGCCCAAATTCCTTGGGTCTTGCTCAGACTATTCTATGTGCCAAAGTAGCTGGGACTGGGTCAGAGCTAATTATTGCTAGGAAAAATAATTAAGGAAATCAATTTAGTTCATACTAACTACCCTCAACAATTTCAAGAGCCAGTAATTATTCTAATCGCAAAAGATAAGAAATACCTGGGTACCTACCTATCTACTAGGAAATTAGGTCATTCATAGTGTTTACAATAAAGCCGACTGTATAGCGTTTCGCAATAATGAAAAATATACGGAAAATAGGATAAAAAAATATTGCGAAATCTATCATCTGCTTTATTTATACGTCTTGCATTGCATGTAAAGTTGCAATTTAGTTAGGTTTCGTATTAAAAATACATACAAACTTTACCAATTAGTATTCAAGACCATTTCAAACTTTGCTCATTCATCAGTCCGAAATTATTGTGACAGTTTATAAATTGTCAACAATGAAACACAAAATCATGATTTCTCCGTAAAATATACAAATCCTAACTTATTTTAATTATACTTATCATAAATTTTGAGTTAGTAATTTTTAATTGTTATTTTCTTAGAATAAGATTTAGTTTAATTAATAAAAGTTGTAGTTTTCATAAACCTACAATTTGTATCTCTTTAAAAAAACCGACCGGGCAAAAGGCATTGCTTTTCGCGCCCTGTTCGCGCCTAGATTCACAGAAAAAGTAAACAATAGATGAAATTCGCGAAATCGCCAACAAAAAAAAAGTACAGAACAACTAGAGATGGGACGTTGGACGGACGACGCAGGTAGATAAACCATTGTGAATGGACAATAACGGCGGGGGAGGATTTTTTCCCGGCCGATTTATTTTACATTGTCGTTAGATAAAGTAGGATAGCTCAAGGCTAATGTACTCTTTAAAACTGTTCAGTTTCCCATCCAGACATCAGTCGGGTTTGAGAGTTCGTGACGGGCAGTGGTACTGTCTCCGACTGAGGCGTACAGGTCCGCATCGGGATTTGTTAGTAAATACAAGGGGGTCAACACCCCTTGTGTTTAGTTTACACGGATTTAATTATTTTTTTAATTTTCTAAAAAATATTATTACAAGCTTTAGGTTGTTTTAAAAGTGAACTTTTAATACTGTAGTGGATCTGTGATTTTGTGGATTGAATCCTAGCCTAGTGATTTAAGAGGTACCGGACTTTACTTTTGTAGTATTATTTTATTACATTACAATTATTTTGTTTTATTCTTATATTGATTTTTTTTATTTTCGTTTAACTTTTTAAATAAAATTCATCTATCTGCATAGGCAGTAGGCACTCAGAAAATTTATTGCTGTTTTTATATTTAATGCAATTTGTTTATTTTATATTTTAAACCTTTTTTTACCAAATAGGCGTGCAGGCTTCCAAAAAATTTACGTGACTTTTTTTGTTTCAGATCGGTGTACGTAGTGATAAAAGCGTGCATCGTTCCTGTGATACGAGGCCCCTGTGATATCGACGAGTTCGTCTTAGCTTTAAAATATAATAGTTAGTCTTTTAGTCATACAAAATGCTGTCCCCGTTGTTTGATAGTCAAGAGTTCTTCTTTGAAGATGGGTGGGATATGACCACCTTCCACCGAGAGGCTGCGGCCCTCACTGGCATGGCCGAGTTTTGGGCCGATGTCGAGAACGAGGCCCAGAGGCTGGACATAGTGCCGCCTGCTGACGGCAACTTGGAAGAGGATGACATCGACTGGGCTGTCGGTCGCCTCGAGCCAGAAGAGCACAAAGAGAAGCTAGTGCATCACGACTGTATGTGGGCCGGTTCCTGTGCCGACTCTGCTCATCCGAGCAATACTTTTGTAGCGGCAGAACCAGTGACTACCACACCCGGACAGAGTTTGCTCAGAAGAGCTCCATCACCGCCAAGACCTGAAACACCGCTGTCACTTGATGAGGAGGAGCCGCCACAGTTCCGTCACACAGTCGACGTAGCTGGCACAGCGCTGAGACTCCTCAGAGACTCCGCTGCAGTGGCTGCGGACCACTCCTATACCCTCGCCAAGCCAGCAAGCAAACACAGATTCGAAAACCTCGGCGTTCAGACACCTTCAGATTCCGGTGAGTTTTTATTTCATTTTGGACATTTCTCATTGTTTCCGTTTTGTACCATCATCTGAGCCCAAAAGCCGTCCTCTTTTCTGGACATAGGACCCCTCCACAGATTTGCACAAAATTTGGTATAAAGACAGTAAATAAAAATATTATTTTGTAATACACGTCAAAACAAACAGAGCAGCGTGCGTACGCATAAAATAATATTTCAACGAAATCGAAAAGCAGTGTCAAGTCAATTTGAAATTCCAATAAGAACTGTCAACGACGCCGAGTCGTATTGCGATTCCGTAAAAAATCCGGATTATCATAATCACAAAATATATAAATTTCATTTCATCCTTAATTTTTTTTATTGTTCTATGTAAAGTTTACTTCAATTACCGAAAACTTATAAATTATTTGCGAGAAATATTAATTGTAACCTTAATTTGTTACAATATGCTAATAATTAAACGTGCCCAAGTTACGCTACTGGAATTAGGCGTACCCTTGAAATCTCCGTATCTATAGAACTAGGGTGATCTTCAGAAATTACATGAAAGCGGCGGGAGTTAGCTGAAGGCGGCATTTTCCCGGGTTATTCAGGAGTGCGCATGCGCTTAGACAAGCGCGGGAAACGACGCGTATCGACCGACTCCCCGCACCCCCCACTGCGTCTAGACGCACCGCGGCTCCTGACGCGGCCCTCTTCCGGGACCTTCGCCCATTTACGACCTTGAACGCCTCAACCTTCCTTAATGTTGGATTGCGCAACCTCCATAACCAAGGGTGTATCTTGAGGACCAGATATGAAAATTCTGACATACTGATTAGTCAAGCCGGGAACTAGTACTGTGGGTGGGGTCCGCTGAGGCTCGAGCGGCATTAGAACAAGCTAAGGACGCTCGTTCGTCGACCGCAGCGACGTCCCGACCTTCGAGTATCCTTTAGTCGCAATTGAACGTTTCCCACCGCGCTAACTGCGACGTTCGCCTCCCGAGGGTTAACATCCTCCCAAAAACATTAAAATGATGAATATGTCTGCTACTGAGCAATGCAATGTTTCACATTCCCACGCCTTTCACAAATGTCAAAATTACATGGATAATTATATATTTCGTTAAATAATACTTACAATTTGTTTTCCCAGTAGAGTTATCTTCAGTCATAGTAAATTACATAGTAAACATAAAACATTGTGTGCTATCAATAGCAATATTGAACTTCTATTTCATTCACAAGAAATGTATTTCCTTTGATGTTTCATAATAATAATAAATAAATAAACATGTTGATCGAGTCAGACACTATCAAAATCACATGCGAACTTAAATTAGTGTCATATGGATTGCATACATTTATGAAATCCAAAGTTCTAGTATCTACATTGTTAGGCATTATTATCATTGCACTACAGTTATCGTCGATGTCAATGGGCAAGGTCAGGAGGGCATTGTCGATTGCTTTAACTGTTCTACTTGTTGCTCAAATTTCATTCAAATTACACTAGTGATAAAACGGAAAACAAATATAAAACGATATGGTAAAACTGTATTAATTGAGTTGCAATTTGAGAAAAAAGCATTGCTATTTTTACGGTTGTTGCAACTGCCCCAGCGTGTCTTGTCCGTTAGTCTTACAAGAATGCAGCGGAATAAAATGGAATCTCATTTGAGTATGGCCCGAAGCCACAGTATGCACGCAGCTGCCTGGACCGGTTCGATTGCGACGCGATACTCTCATATCCCGATGACAGAGTCTGATCGACAACGTCTTAATTATCTTAATCGAATTGTACCGAAAAATAACGCTACAAGGAAAATTCTTACAGCAAATATGAAAAAGAGTTTTTTTGGTCACGCGGCACAACACTATAGAAATGCGCGGGAAGGGCTTCGCTGAACTGCACATGCGCAGAGTACCTTCCCTCCCTCCTTCCGCGACGCGACGACGCTTGCCGCTGACATATTGCCGAAGCCACGCTGAAACTTGACGCATTTTCGCGCCATTTTCTCAGACCGTGCTTTATTTATGTAGGTACTTACTAGACGAAGGCGCCAACTCACTCACTTACCTACTATTACTACACTGATTATTTTTTATCGTGCCAAGTCTTTCGAACAACATTTACTTTTTATGCATAATTGCGGCCTGCAGAGTTTACGATAATAAATCACATTTACTATCAACTGCTAAGCCATGCCATCGAGGCGCATCTGAGCATAAACGCAGTATTTACATTTTACGTCCCTTTTTATTATAAAGTTATGCTTTAAAAGGAAGGTCAAATTTTAACATAATGACTGGGTAGATGTCAATTTGTAAGTGCCCAGGTCAGCGAGTTTGTGTTGACCTGCTAAGTTTATAACTTGATAGATGCCTAGTGCCTAGGCCGTGTGTGCAACGTTTAAATCGCGATTTGAGCTAAGTAGGACACGTTGGTACAGTTCCTAGTAAATGGCAATTTAGGGCGAATTCATTCCGATCCGGTTTTCTTGGGCAACGGCGACGCCCTAAACACTTGGGGTATCAAATGAACCAGTATGCCAAGGCTGCGCAGTTACCACCGCCAACCGCCTGTCCGCTCTATTCGGTTTGCGAAAAAACTTATTAACCCTTGATTGATAGGTTCGATAGTGACCTGGCTAGTAATGATAGGCACCGAGGAATGAGCCGAGAATAAATAGAACATTCAGTTTTAAACAATATCAGTGGTTATTTAATATTATGTTATTGGAAAATTTTATATTTGTTTCGTATCAAGACAATTTTGTAATGAAATTCCATCAGGCGTAGTTAACGCAATTTGCACGGTTAATCCGCGTGGTGGCAGCGCGGGGCGGGTGACCTAAATTCTGATCTCGTTGCTACCTAACCTAGCCTAACATAACCCCGTTCACATTCAGACACTTGATTTTTGTCGTTTGTCATATCAGTGGAAATATTGCTCTGTGAATTTTTGCTGCAGACCGTAATGCGTGATTGTTATCAGTAACATGGCCTGTGCATTATCGAAGCAATTTACGATCCACAAATTGCTAGAGACGACTTCGTGGCACATTATAACTTCGTCGCAGGCTACCCAACAACGGCCTTCTAGATTTATCAACGCTGATAACAATAATATGTGACACCCTAACATAAATTCACATTGTCTTATCGGTAAAGAGAAATACAGTGGAACGCCGCTAGTTACTGATAAACAGTTACAGAGCGTAGCAACAAATTGTTACTTACAATTTTTAAATGCTCCTTGATCTTTTATATCTTATCACACGACTTCGAATTTTAACTTTTTTCATTCACGTTTATCAAGTCACATCGATGAGGCCACGCAATTCACAGTATAAATTAACAGATTACGAGACTACATTTTTGGAAGAACATTAAGATTTCTTGAAACCGGTCGTAGGGGACTGGGTGACGTAACTAACTACTTTATGTATACAGAAACTCGTCGATCCGGCCAAATCACCATAATAGGTCAAGAAGACTAATCGTGTTTCGTTATGGTGTTTCTATTTCAATACTTCCAATGTCAAATTAGTTTTCGTATGCTAGCCGTGAAATCGGATCATAGAGTTGTCCATTATTTTGGGCACCCCTAGAATTCATACGGCCCCCCAGTAAATAAAAGTCTGGATTCGCCCCTGCTTCCTTCTATTCCATAGACTAAACCAAGAGTGTTTGTAAATCGCGTTTTTACCAATCAGTATTTGGCCTTAAACTTGGTATGAACTTTCAAGGTCGGTCGATCTGCTTGTATGTACCGAGCCAGTCCACTGCTCAGTTGCGAGCTTACTGAACGTTTATTTTAGGCGGAAGCCTCGAGTGCTACACAACTACTAACCAGATGACCGAGTTCTTAATTTAAAACTAAAAATAACGTCTGCATTATTTCCTTCTAAAAATTGGGTTTTCATTTTCTAGCTGAAAATAAGTTTAACGGCAAAAAAAATACAGACATTGAAATTATGGACTTTACTCAGTAGGTAGGTGTATGCAAATTATAAAGCGCTAAATTCCTCTCAGACGTGGGTCTGACTAATTTACTACGAAATCCCGGTAAGCCGAAGGCCTCATAATGCTAAGACCCTTACTAAGTTATTCTTACTAAGTTACTTAAACAGCTTCCGCTATAGTTAGTTCAGTAAATTTTGTCTGTAAGCGATCCCCAGGGTCATTCTAAATTCTGAATTCTAGAGGAGTTTTCCCATATAACAGCGTGGGTGAAGCTTGATATTTTATTTATTGCATATCCGATATCGTGCGTGCCTCGTTCAAGTTCAATATGATAAATGGGGCCACTTGAATTCGCTGCTGCCATTTCGCGCTTTTTATCGTATCTGATGAATTTTTAAAGCAAAATAGCAAAATGATAAAGAATTTCATTTTGTGCTGCACCTAACTGCACTTATTCTGCGCAGGCGCCGTTTTAACAATCACATGGCGTGCACTATAAAATAACAAAACTAGGTTAACACTGTGACTGTGGCGAAGCAATAAAATAATAATAAGTAAGGTAATAGAAATTCATTGATTATTATAGAGAAACTATTGCGTGGGATGTCGTTCGGTAGCATAAGATATAGTGCGTTGGTTGTAGCCTGTAGCATAGCGGGCTTTCTCTGTGCGGCTTTATAGGCCCTTCTTCCTAGTCACGTTTTTTTATTATTTATAATCAAATGCCAGTGAACCTGTGGTTCTTCTGTACGGTCGGCTAGCCGTGATCATGCGCAGACGGCGCCGGACGTAACAAAACATCAGTGGCAATATTAATGTTGTTTTTCTTCCTGTAACTTTCTCTAAACTATGAACTTGTTTTGTTAGAAGACTTAAGTTGAACTGACTAAAACATTTGAGAAAATAAATTTGAAAATTTAATAAGCACCGAGGCACTTTTTTGCGCGAATGTAAGTCAACGTTCGCCATTTCATAACAAACGTTTTGCTAATAATAATGGTAGGTATAAATAAAAGTTACATAAAGCTATTAAACAGTTAAACTATGGACCTGTGAGTCATTGTGCTTCTCACGGTGGCAAGTGAATGATACTGCCGGTACCTAGAACGCCGCTGCTGACTAACTAATAGGTCAACTTGATATCGAGTCGACAAAACTTAGCAATACACTCGTAGTATTTTCTAAAGTATCATCCCGCTTCTGATAATAAAATAAAAAAAACTACATCGCAACGGACTTGAGTTTTCTGTTCGAAATTGAAATGCTCGCTCGCTCTTTCTAAAAGAGCTTACCTTTTTTTTTACTCCCGAGATACCGGTAGCTCGGCGAACAATAAAAAGCGGATAATCCTGCTCTGCTATGATAAAAATTGTAATAGCGGCAGATCTAAGAGTTGCGTCTGGAGCAAACAGAGCACTAGACCGAAGCCCCTCGGTCGCGACTGTATCGTTTACACGGATCTGATGAAAACGGGGCCCATAATTGCTGTGGCGATGATGATGGCGCCAAAGAATCGTCGCGAAACGTACAGTGGCGGACACGGTCGGCGTAACACTTCCGATTTTTCTGTATTGCAAAATAGCTCTTGTCATTTGCCAAACCATATAAATCTGTTACGGCCTCCTAGTCCGTGACTGTACTATAGTCTATAGTGAGACACGGTAGTAGCTCAGAGGTTACGTGTCGCTTCGCTGTCGATAGCGCCCCGAAATAGACGTCTCGCCTAGCGACAACCGAACGCGCGTATGCGGAAATCGAATAAAAACGATTGCGTTGGCGAGCAGGCAGAATTTATCTCAAACACGCACTTTTTCACAACGAATTGATGTGAACGCGCTTGCTGGTAGAAACCTTAGTGGTTTCGTAATGTAGCGAACAGCTGCCCACTTAACCAGTTTTCTATTCATAGTCCTTAGGCACTCTCGCTATCGTCGCAGGTAGAGGTAAGTATGGGAGCGCTGCTGATTATCTTGGCGAGCCGGTGGCACATGTATGATTATTATTATTCGAGCGGGGATTCCGCGAAGCGTAGCGCCAAAGAGCTAAAGAATTGCAGACACAGACTGCCACGTCCGCTGTGCAACGTGATCGCGGACCTGACGCCTGACGCCGCCCGTTTACATTCATAGAAAGAAACACAATCGCGACTTTTGTACGGCTTTGCAAACAAAAATCACGTTTTCTGGAATTTTTGCCCCATTTCCTACGAAACAAATTACAAGCTAATCAAAAGTGCTTATCTAACGGTTTATGTATTATTGGATAAAGCACCCTGTGCATTTGGGAGCCTTGCGCCCTATGGCCTTGGCTCTAGAAAAAGCAGGCAGAGCATAACTAGGGAGGCGCCCGTGTTGAGGCAGTCATGGTTGACGCCACACAACTCCGTACGTCTCCCACAAATCACTAACAATATCATCTTTACGACTCGCCTGCGAGACGAAACACCTTGACCGATAGTATGCCGCGGTTATGTAAGTAGTCATTCCGGTCCGCCAAGCGTTACTTGCTAAATTGTGTATAAATTCAGTTTTCAATGGCTCGGTCGGTACGTTTGTTATTGTACGGTACGGCGCGGCGAGGATCGCCTGGCTCGCAGACTGCATATTTCCGATAGTGCGGTTTGCCGTAGTGATAGAGGCGCGTTCGGAAACCCCAAGTCGCAACGAGAGCTGATAGTGGGTAAGCTGCTCGCCTAGAAAGCATTTCCGGGGAGAAGCGATAATCGGCCTCGTCCATTGAGCGTTGCGAGCTGCGGACGCTGCAGCGGCGCCGCGCACGCGCGCTTGTTTTGGCGCGAAAAACGAGTGACGTCAGGCGTCTGGATCGATGGCGGCAGACGCTGCGGTAGTACGGCGGGGTCGACGCCCTCCCCCCCTCGCTAGCTCCCCCTCGCCTCCCGTGCACCTGACTGCTGCAATCGCGTCGCATCTCCCCCAGTCTAGATCTAGTATTTGTCTAAGTATCTACATGAATACGTATACACATAACTGCAGCCAACGGGAAGAGCAATCGCGGCCCGATGTTTATGAACGCGCGAATCGGAACCGGAGGCGTCTAACAAAAGTATGCGAGAGCTGAGCTGCTTTACCGTTATAGAAATTTCAATAAAGATATTTTAATAAGAAATTTACCACGGTCGCACGAAACGATCAGTTCGATCTAACCGTATTTATTTTGTTGCAGAGGAGGAAATCGACGTGGTGTCAGTGGGTGACAAGGTGAGCCCGCCGCCGCTGTCGTCGGGCCGCGCCGAGGCTCTGCCGCGGGTGCCGTCGGCCCTGGACCGGCACCACATCCAGCGCACGGTGGCTTCGGCCATCACGCCGCGGACAACCGGCGCCGCTCGCAAGCGCCTGTCCCCGCCGGCCGGTGCGACGCCGCCGCGCAACAAGCGCCCACGGGGAGCCGGCCGCCGCTCGCGCCGCTCCCCCACAGACTCCGACTCGGACGCAGAGTCGCCCGAGATCGAACGGCGCTCTCTACACAACGATATGGAGAGAATGCGTCGGATCGGTCTGAAGAACCTCTTTGATGAGCTAAAGAACCAGATCCCAGCGACAAGAGACAAGGAGCGCGCGCCCAAAGTGGTGATACTGCGTGAGGCGGCCGGGCTCTGCCGGCGGCTGCAGGCCGAGGACGTGGAGCGCGAGTACCTCAAGCGCCAGCAGACCAAGCTGCTCGCCAAGCTCCGCAAGCTGCGCTCGCAGCTCGCCGCGCGCTACCACGCCTACTGAGCGCCGGCCCGCCACACCCCGCGCGGTACTTGTGTATATTCGCGATAGCAATCGCTCATTCTCCTTGGAATTGAGTCATTATATTCAAAGGAGAAAATAAAACAGTCAGCTTTTAAGGCTTACTCTGCTTCTGTCAAGATGAATAGTGGACGCCGAGCTGAGCAGCTAAGCAATAACGGTAGGTTTGTTTTGCTCAAAACGTCATAGTGCAGTGCCAAAGTGAGCCATAAAACTGTTTAAACGATATATCCCTAGGTCTTCAGTAAAATATCTTATTGTAAACAGACTGCTTCGTGAACTAGTAGACTGGTTTATACCTCTGCAATTTTTGAATTTTAACAGTTGAATTATACAAAGTTGTAATAGAGCATACCGATTTACATTTACCCAGTGTTGACTCGTCACATTGACGTCGTTTCTAAAGTACCCTCTAATTAAAAAATAAAGATTTTTTACTGAACCATCTATTGTTAATAACCAGTGGTAAAGATAGTTCCATATTCCGTACCCTACAATAAAATTGTTAAAGAATTTACCGCTTTGGTACCTAGTTTCAAGCTGTATATAGTACTCTATGACGGCGTAGCGCCTATAGTTTGATTGAATCGTAAGTAAGGACAGGCACAGGTTCCGTCACTGGTCATGGGATTCTGATCATAATTTCTTCTCAGCAATAGAGTTCGATTTGCTAATCTACAGAGTGTAGATAGAAATGCAGCGCCCACGGTTGGTGACGGGACGTGTAGGCACGTATTTTGTATAGAATGTGACATAGGCTGGATGCAGGCCACCGTATATGTTTTCGGCCCGGTTTCGTAGCTTATTATTTTTTCGCCTCTGTTATTTTTACCCTGGGTTATCGCAAAGATATAATAGTGATGTCGTATATTATAATTCAATATAGGTATATTAAGTTTTTAACTGTACGTTAGACTTCGCTTTATGGTTTTTGTAGTGTTTGTTATTGTAAATTTTAAGACTAATGTTTTTTTTTTCCTAGATATATTTTAACTTGCGCAATTAACTCCGATGACCGTTTAAATTAAATTTTTTTTACTCAATTTTTGAAAATGTAATTGAACGTAGTGTTACTAGAAAAATACAGATAGTACCGAAATTACAATAGAATAGTTATTGACTGGTGGTTCACTACCTATGAGCACATAATAATATGTAAGCTATTGTATACTGATATTATATCCAGCATCGAGGGATAGTGCAAACTTACATATATTTATGCTTTTTGCATTTGTTAGGAAGCTTTATCCTATTTTAATTTATTCACCTATTTATAATGGGGGTAAATGAACGCATGTTTTTTAAGATATTTGCAATAAGCAATCGATTTTTACATACAATATTTATTATGTATTCATTACATATTCAAAACGATTTTGGTTATCATTGTCCAGTTGACGTTAAAACAGTGAAAGGAAATAATCTCAGTAAAAGTTTTTATCTGATTTTTTAATAGAGACTGTGTATTTTGATATTAACATCAAAATCTATCTTCCGAGCTTTTTTATACAGTACCCTGGAAGGGCCCTACTAACAGTAACAGATAAAGTAACCACATTCATAGTTCCTCATAGTACCTACTAATAGTAAATTTTGCATTTTCTTAATTTTGTACAATAAGCTAGTAGAAAGACCCGCGCAGACGCGGCGGGACCGCGCGTTGGCCGCGCGTGTGCCGCGCGCCGCCCGCCGCCCGCCGCCCGCGGAATAGATATTGATGTTACGTCAATACATCGTCGACAGTTGGAATTGTGCCTTGCAATGTACATACTTATAATATAACATTAGGTTTATACTCGAATTAGTTTCAAGAAAATATTTTTTTGATTTGTGAGAAATATTATCGTAGTAAGAATATAGCGTTGTTCTTATCGTAGTGGGACACTTCGTGAGGTTAGAGATATCGTGTTAAAGATTCGCAGTTTATCTTCCACTAGACTTTATATTGTACATATAGCGACTATGATTTTTTAGCATTATAGATGTTTGTCATCTTTTTTATAAAAGTTTTTCTAGTAATTGTTTAGTTTTTCTTTTCTTAACTGGAGAATAGTTATGAATTCTCGAATGTTGTACCTGCATTTATTTTTTTTTGTTTATCTTAACTTGACATAAATAATAATGTTGTATAAGTTGCCCAAGGAGTGCGTTGGTTAGGACTGCGATATGGTAAACATGTTAAAAGATGAGTATAATAATTATTATATACACATAAAATAGTCAGTAGATTGTAATGGTTAAAATAATAGGAAAAAACAGCTTTATAAACGATATAAAAATAAAATTATTACATACAGAAATAAAATTAAAAAGCAATTAAATTGATTTATTGGCACCTTTGTAACAAGGCACATTTCCACCACTGCCAAAATAAAAATAAAATGAAATAGCTAGTAATTATTATTATTGTATTGTGAAAAGATTTTTTACATAGCATCTGGTTTGTAAATTTAATGATTAAGGTTGGGAAGATTAAGTCATGTTATAGATTAATTTTTATTACTTTTTTCTTGTATAGTATCCTAGTGATGTAACAGCCAACCCCGCGCGCGGAGCGGGTGCCTCGCGCCCGCCCGCGCCGCGGCGGTCCCGCGCGGATCGCTACATACAGTACGCGGCGCATCTAGCATTCCGCCTAACTTTGACAGTGCGCCTCGCATTGTATGAAGCGACCCTCATACTTGTATTGGACCTGTGTACTTACCGCGTCTGATTTCGGATACTAATATTATGAGAAATTTAAAGAAGTTTTTTTTTTGGTTTTGTTCCTTAATTATGTGTATTGAAAACGTTAAGCTAATCATTAAAATATGAATAAATAAATAACTTGCCAAGGCAAGGCGGAGCTTAAAGAACGACTGGGTTGCTGGGGCTTGCTACAATGTGATTTTTTATTAACATTTTTTTTTTTATTATAAAATGAACAGGAGGTTCGAAATGTTTTGTTACTGTGATTGCGTAATTTGTGCGCAGTACTGATGGGGGTTAGTTTCGCGAGCTCTGTCTTGTCTGGCTAGTAAAAAAATATCGAGTGTTTTCATTGGCAGTGCCGCAATCAATATCCCTAAATCAATAAATCAAATACAAATTCAGATATAATTAAACCATAGTATACTTTAAATCTAAATTAACATATAGAAATCTAACTAAAAATTTAAAAGTTTTAGCCAATATTATACCCCTTACTTCTACGATTTCTTAATAGGAACCACGAAAAACACCTTTTGCAATATTGATTTGCGTCCTCTTTGCTTTTTTTTTTTGTATTGACTTTGACACTCTAGAGGACGAAAAGCAATGTTGCAAATGTTGCCGTAATAGTACCCCAGTGCGAGTCCCCGTCAAAAAGAAATGAAAACTTTAATTCTTTGATTTGTAAGTATGGTAATATATTAAACTTAAACTTACTATTGATCCGTGGTAAGTGGATGGATATGAATCAATAAATAATTTTATTAAGTAGGTACCCGTACTTTGTTTGCACCCGGACAAGTCATTACTAAGAGTAAGTAGAGATTATCTATCTTGGTTCGAGCCTGCTCATACGAAGGTAGTTGAGAGCAAAGACAAGGTAGGTATAAATAAACGCGTCGAGAGCGTAGCGACCTCAGAATAATAATAATACTAATAGCTGTAATATGTATACTCTAATGTAGCGACCTCAGGTAGCGACATAGTAAGTCTATGGTCGAGAGTATACTATACCCACTATACCTATAACTTTTAGCAAGGAATTGAAACGTAAGACTACGAGCCTTTTTCGCGGGAAGCGTGAGGAAGAAGTCGGGCTTTTGTTTCTCAGTTTAATAAATAAGTTTTCCGTGGCTATTATTGTGCAAGTGTTGTGGAATTAGTTTAATAATGTGCCCTTTATGGAGAATTGTCTAGTGAAGTGAGAAATAAAGGAAGGCGCTCCCGAACAATTCTGATCGATGTCCCGCGAAAAAGTCCGTGTGAACATTGAAATGTGAGACCACCCTCGCATTTCAATGGGTTAGGTTAGGAACCTAGGTTAGGAAAAACAAAGAATTATACTACAGAAGACTTGATTACTAAGAAATAAACTACTGAAGACTTGGCTGTATGGACTAAGTTCCTTTGCCTGCCCGGAATTTAAAAACAACAACAACAAGTAAGACTGCGAAGCTCTGCGAAGAATTGAAACGAAACGTAGGACACTTGTCATACTTGTCATTGTCAGTGTCAAAAAACGCTATCCGAACAGACCGGACCCGGACGGACAAAATTAAAATATAAACCGTATGGTTCTTCCGTTCTTCCGATTTTTAGGCCTAAAAATGGCTTTGCAGTCCGTGATAAGTTCTAAAATACCAACTGTGATAATAGTGGGTGCTACAGGAACTGGCAAAACCAAACTGAGTGTCAGCCTTGCACAGAAATTCAAAACCGAAGTTATAAGTGCAGATTCTATGCAGGTAACAAAAAACACTTATTCAAAACCTTGTTTTCTCTGTATTTGCTCTAAGAAACTTTATTTTAGTGCCTTTTAACTGTAGATTATCGTATTCGTCACCTAATATAAACATTTTGTGGCCATTCTTAGTTTCCTTACTCAACTAAATAGCAAAACAAAACATAACCTCAAAATTTGTTTTGATTCTATTTGGATGGAGTAGATCTTATTGGACACGACACGAAATTCTCATTTATTAGTTATGGCACTCTAAAAATAGAATTTAATTGGGTTTTATTTTATGGATTTATACTCATAATTGCTGAAATAAGTCTTACTTTAATTGGGTAAGGTATTGAATTTGGGTAATTTTAGTCCAAGAAATTGGTATTTTATTTCATAGACTCCTCTTTACAATAGCCTGTCATTGATGTATAGTTTAGTTGTGGTATTCAATTAATGTTTTATGAAGCCTGTTAGCCGAATATTGTTTCAGAACCAACATTTAAATTAAAATAAAAATCAAATTTGAGTTAAGATATCAGTAATTCAATTGAAGCGCAGCACATTTAAAAAGTAAGCTATTGATTAAAAGCTAATATTTGCTACCTTACTATAAAGGATTCTTCTCTTTATGCTTTACGCATATCTATTCAAACTTTATAATAAAAATATTTACAGAGTTATAGTAGCGGCACTTTCAAAAAAACTTATAATCTGCCACAAAACATATATTCCTAAAAATATAATGACTTCTAAACTGTTACAAACATATAACATAATAGGTTACATGTAAGAACTTTTAATTTATTTAAAGGTTTTCTAGAATTTTATTAATATTGCATATAAAGGATCCCGCTTTTGCTGCTTGTATAATTAAATGTTTAAACAAAAACCCATAAAATCATGTGTAGTCTTAAACGGAGTGCAAACCTAGCGCCACTCTGGATAAATAGGTTATTAATATCTTCTAAACCATGGCCGAAATCAAAAATATGCGCCTTTGACTAGATAATCTTGCTTAGAATTTTTAGGCCTTGTTGTGTAGCTTTCAGGTTCAAAATCAAAGAAAAAAACCGTTTGTTGCCTAAAGCAGCCACTTTAGTTTCATAATGGTTTTTTTTTTTTGGATTTTGAACCTAAAAGCTAGACAACAGAGCCTTAAAAATTCTAAGCAAGATTATCTAGGGAGTAAAAGGCGCATATTTTTTATTTTTGCCGTGGTTTAGAAGATATTAATTATTTATGGAACTGGCGCTAGTTTCGCACCGTTTCGCCCCTTAAATGCGTTTTTTAACTATGCAAAAGCTCAGACACCAAACATTTTTTAAGTAAAAAAATTTCCTGGTTTGTTTTATTTTATTTTATTAGTAATGGAAATTGTTTAGGTTTCCATTTTTGTTATGATTTTTAAAACTTTTCCTTTGATGTAGGTATATACTAAAGTAAAAGCTTCTATCGCCACGTTTTCCCCTCATAAATAATGAAGTACTTTCAAAGTAAAGGGTGCTCCATTGAGGAAAAAAACAACCCTTTTTTAACACAATAGATTTTACTACTAGTGCTTCTGTACAAAATATTCTCTAATTGTATGTTTATTTCAAAACACTTTGTATAAGGTAAAAATTAAAATTAAAATTTGTAAAGCTTTGGTAATTTAAATTCAACATCTTGAGGCGTCACCACGTCAGTAGAAAACTAACTTAGTACACCACAAGCCCAAGTACATGTTACGACCGAGTTTGTCTGTTGTTATATAACAACTCGGCTGGGCTGGGTTGTGTGAATCGTGGGACGCCGCCGCCGCCGCCGCGCCGCCGCCGCCGCCTCCGCCGCCGCCCCGCAGCCTTCAGTCGGGTCGCTTCGCTGCTGCGCCAGTTATGGCGAGTAAACGTTCGAATCGTAGATGCTGCTTTTAAAATAAATCAGAGGTTCCACTGACTTTTTTTTCCCTCTAATTACCTCTTTCAAAAATTTTCTTGATTACTTGTAGAAAACTAAAATAGGTAGATAGAATAACTTTTTGTTTTGTAGCCATTGCAATTTCGTTATTAATTAATTTATGAGATTTTTTTTATAAGTTGATTGGTCCTCTAAGATCCTGAGATAAAAGAATAGGTTTTCTGACACTACATTTTTTCTAAAAAAGTTACTAAACTAATTTTTAAACGTAAATTAATTAATTTATATAAAAATTATATTATAAAGAAGAACTCGATAGATACACTTATGATACCACGATACCAGTGAAAAATTGCAGTTTAAAGTTTTGTGGAATTCAACCAATTTAACGTAGCATTTAAAATTGAAGCGTATCGATCGATTTAGCGACGCAGTCTAACCTTTAACTTTAAAACTGACGACGTTATATGAAAAAAGTAACAAAAAACTCCAACAAAAAAATATTTTCAAAGTAGCCTTGCAATGGTAGCTCCACAGAGGCCTATTTACACCTTCTCTAGCACCAAACCAATAAAATATAAAAAATTACACTACTAATGTTTATCTATTGTGTGTAGCTTTATGGTTAAATAGTAAAGATCTTAACTCAATACTATATGAATTTAAACCATATAGTTTTAAACATATGTACATACTAGAGGCTGCCCCGCGGTTTCACTCGCGCAGATTTCTCATAAACACAAAAATCCAGTTTTTTCCCGTTCCCATGGGAATTTCGGGAAATCCTTTGTGTTCACTGCTCACCTATACTCCCCAAGGAACCTACATGCAAAATTTCAGCCCGCTACGCCCAGTAGTTTAGGCTCTGCGTTGTCTGTCAGTCAGTCAGTCAGTAACGGAAGACTTTTATATATATTGATATAAAATTATTATTCTATCAAAGCTAAGGTCTAAGTATAGTCTAAGGCGGTGGCCTTAAAAACGTGCCAAAAATATGGTTAACATAAAGCAAATGAACCACCGTACAATGACTTAATATTATCAAGTTAACGTCCAATCGATAATAGTATCTGTTAACACATTAGTAAAATCTTGTGGACTTTTCTGTCTATCAATTTTATTAGTACAGTAATATTACGGCCATTGTATATATTTTATCTCTATTCGCGAATTAAGGACACGTTTTGGAAGCGAACGTCCTTGCTCCAACTAAACCGTGTGTTTACTTAGCTGTTATTATTTGCATATTATTATAATCGTAAAGTTTTATATAAGAAACGAGAAGTTTCCATACAGCTTTGCCAGAGTTTTTGTTAATTATAAAATAGTTATTACTTACGATGTACAGTGGCGGACTAGGAGGCCGTAACAGATTTGTCTATGGTTTCGAGTGCCCTAGACTGTATTACCAAAGAACAAGAGCTATTTTGCAATACAGAAAAACCGGAAGTGTTACGCCGCCCGTGTCCGCCACTGTACCTACCTACAGTTATTAATAATTATAAATGGCTTAAAAAAAGCTTTACGACAAAACAACAGCGGCAACTGTTTGACTGATTGTAACAGGAAAAATAATTGTAAAAAATAGAATCAAAACATGTGGCTCAAAGGATACAAATGAGAATTAAAATCTCTAAATAAAATCATTAAAATGTGGATCTGACTCAGAATATATTGTAAGAATAGCGAAGTACTGTCACCAGGACTAGAAACTGACGGAGTGAAAGAGATAAACGACATCTTTAGAGGTGGTAGTGTTAAATATAATTTTAATCGTAACTTAACATAATTATATAAATTTGGTATCTATTAAAATCTGTTAACGGTCTGTAAATTTTGTCTATTTTTTATTTATTAACCTTGTATGTTAATAAATGAACGAGCGAGCGAAGCAACAGAGATTACAAAATAGTTACTACGTAAGAAAAGAAGCTAACTCACTCGTAAGTTATCTAAGTCAAGTTGGACAATCCGGAATTTGTCTGTTATGTTGAGTGTTAATCCGGGGACAAATTTAGTACCGTTGATCGGTGACAATTTATTTTAATTTAATTAATCCTGAACATTATTTATTATTTGAACATGACGACATTCGAAAACCATTGCTGTCTTTTGATAACCATAACAGTACACGCCCTAAGAAAAGCGAAAATGGTTACAATATGCCTTTATGTTGATGTTGATATTTTACTCCAGATCTTCAATAAATGTGAAAGTGGGTTGAAAAGACTATTAGGAATTATTAATTTCGCACACGAGTCAAATCGGCCATAGCGCCATAGCGAATTCACAGTTCAGGGCTACCAGTTTTATTGATATTCGAGGTAGTTTCAGTTCGATTTCATTAAATTGCTATAATCGTTTCTTATTATTTAACGTTAAATATTATTCACTAAGCTCCGTGAAATCTAAAGCAAATTCGGCATACCAGGGCACAAGGCCAAATTTAGAGAAAAGAAAAACTGTTAGCACGTGTGTGAAATTATATGGCAGTTGTTTTATATGTCAGCATTTATTTATTTCAGTTTTGAATCTGAGCACTTTGTCTTTGAAGATAGATAAGAAAGAAGACATCATAATTATCAATATCACCTTTTTGACAATTTATCATAATAAGGCTTCATTTCTTTCAATTAGGAGTGGGATGTAACATGCAATGAGATCAAAAAGAGGACTTTTTGATCTCATTGCATGTTACATCCCACTCCACCTTAAAATAAGACCAGTTCTTAGCTCTCAGTTAGATTAATACCAAACTGATACAACTAATTTCAATCTTTATACCAATATTATACAGAGGAAAGATATGCTTGTTTGTATGTTTGCATCGAGTAGGCTCCGAGAAGGCTCTGAAACTACAGAACCGATTTCAAAAGTAATTTCACTGTTTGGAAGCTACACATACCCTTTCCCGGGTGACAGGGGATATGTTATTTAAAAAAAACTATTGCAAGGTGGTTCAAAGTTCGCCGTGTCAGCTAGTACCTAATAACTTAAGTAAGTCCATGAATCTGTCGATTACAGACCGTTTACCGAAACATGTCCTTGCCGTTATATTGGCACTATTGCTTGTCAATCTGTGCTAACAGTATGTGCTAATATTGCCAAGCCAACATCTCGGCAAAGACATTTTTCGGTGAACGTGAACAGTCTGTAGACTATCAGTATATCGTCGTCAGTATCCACATGCTGATGTAATCGACTGACCAGACTGAGTGCCTAGAGTCCGCGTCAGCTAAGTTTGCGCGCGACTGGCGGTGCCACTGTATACGTACTTGACGTACTTCACCCGCCATTTAAAAGAACTTGTTATTTGACTGACTTATTGCTAATTTGTTCTTACTTCGTCCGCGAGCAGACTTAGCTGGCACGTACACTAGGACAGTAGGAACCCTCGAAAAAAGAGTGTTTTCATTTGTAAGCTGTATCTTTTTGTAAAAAACATCTCAAATTACATCATAGTCTATTAATGTCCTTGTTTCTTCATGCAAAATTCAGAAAGAAATACGAAGCTCTTTTTTATGCTTTAGGGTATATATTATATTTAGCTTTAGGGTATATATTAATCATTGCTTTAGGTCCAAGTCTCTCATGTACTGTGCCAGAAATTTCGGCAAGTGGCTCGCCGGTGTGTTTGCATTCCTCGCCGAGTTCGATGGCTCGACCAAGGCCAAGGTGTTTCCCGCCAACCCGCGGTGCCTCACGAGACGCCTCCGAGAAAAACTTGCGAAAATTACTTGTAAATTTGTTAGTTCGATTATGGAATTTAGTTGTTACTTATAATAATGAAGAATTGTTGCGTGCAATAGATAGACTTGTGACTTTAAGAGCGAAGAACGGTAATAAACAAAACTTAACGCATAAAGCGATACAATTAAAGCAAAGAAAAGCTCTTAAAGAATATAGCTTTAAAACATAAAGATAGAGACTAGGTAGATCTATCTAAATTTTACTTTTGCTTTTGTATGCATGTTTTTGACTTGAAAGTCGTTGCAAAAGCAGTAAAAAAAAGTATCACATTTCAGTGTGCATACAAATTTTCATAAATTATGGTCCAAGACTCCCAAAAGTGTAATCTTCGTTCGACCTAAATGTAAAATTAATGAATGACGTTTATCTCTTACGAAATATCCCGTGTTTGAATGTTAATATTTATTTTGGGTAAACTCAGTTTTGTCTAGCCTAGCTAATCTCTATAGGCTAATGTCATAATCATCATTATATTGCTATTACCTAGATCTACTCTGGCTCAGTTGTTGTGTGGACAATTTCCTAAAAGTCCTTGAGTTTCATTTATCTGACACCCTGAGAACTTGCGATATCATTGAGAACTTTAATTGACTGACCTCGCATTTTATTTGTGTTATTATCTATCTGTGATATCGTTAATGTCTTTATCTCTTTCATAAAGTTTTCCTATTCAATTTGTCGTCTTGATTGTGATTTATCGATTCATTACATTGAATAATGTTGTGATATTGCTAATTACCGTTTTAATATATTTTTTAGTGTTTATAATTCTGTCTTTTGCTTGATCTTCTATCACGAAGGAAATTATGTTATTGATTTGTCTTGTCTATTTAAAAAGTTCGACAGATTAAGCTTTTCCTAGTTTGAAGTAGATAATAATTCTAAAGTTTGAAGCTTCCGGCGGCGAACATGTTATATTAAACAAATGTAGATGTTCGCTTTTCGGTCTTGGTATGTCTTTGCATATCACCCACCCTAGATATAGGTTCTACCTAGTTATAGGCTCTTAGTGTTATGTGATTTACCACAAATATAATTGTATTGCTTAATTTGTATATGAATGACTCTCGCCATATACTTACTTCAATTTAATTCTGCCAAATCTCCGCTGGGTAGCATGGAGCCGAAACAAATCATAGTCGCCATCACCACACTCGACCATACACAAAACATCAGTATATTTTGACGTCTCTGTTAGATTCTAGAACAAGTATGCTTGACGTAGCCTGAGTTGTTGTATGCCTAGTAAATATAACATTCCTGTGCTAAGCTTCGGCAAATAATCACAGTTTCACACTCTTTGTTTTACTAATATGAACACATGCATCATTTGAGGTATTGATGGCGAGTGGATACTTTATGTATCCCTGAGTACAAGAAAGTAACATTTATGTTAAGGTTGGTGGTTATATTCTACTAGTTTTGCGATCCTGTCCCTTAGAATTAACGTAGAAAATAAAGATACAGATCTTCTTTTACAGAATGTTTAATATTAAAACCTTAAGAAAAATCTTTATTGCTCTTAATGATAAGATTCATGTCCCAGAGTAAAATATCTATATGTATCTCTATGTTCTGCAATCTAGAACTATAAATAAATAATCATTTCAAAACTTGTTCTTGTTTATCTTCCTCGGCATATATCAGCTCACTGCTGGCGAATGCCTCTCCAGTTATGTTCCAGTTCGCTCTATCTATGGATGAGAGTCTCATCCATGTTTTCCCAGCAACAGTCTTTATATCATCGGTCCATCTGGCTTGTGATCTGTCCTGCCTCTGCCTACACTTTTTTCTCCCTATCTTGGTCTCCATTCAAGGACGGTTTTTTTTTCAAAACGGAGACTTATTAATTAGTCAACGATCAAACTTGTTTTTGGAATCAGACAGATATCAGTTAAGTGAAATAATCGTCAAATTTTGCAGTTCATGACTCAGGCTGTCTGATGATGCATGATATTTATGAGCGTGACGTCATACCTACTTAAAGATCTATGATGGTATCTTACAATTACTGCTACGTATTTGACTAGTGACTTCTTCTCATTCTTCAGCATTAGCACCTGTGGTTTTGGTATCTAATTCCACTGCCCCATCTCCCAAGGTGTCCTGAAGGAAGGGCAGCGGCAATATCTCTAATATGGCCAACCCTGCTTCTGATTTATTTTTGAAGACGTACGGCGATATACTGAAGTACAGACGAACTAACAAAAACTATAAAAGTTCCATGTTTGACTACGGAACGCTGAAAAGGACAAAATTTTGAGGAAAAAGAAGAATGAATTGCGTCTGAGTCTAAAATCTAAAATCGCTATGTAAACCACAGGCAGACGTCCTTGTAAAACACGATGTGTGAATGAATTATGAATAATTGATAAGATGGCCGAAATGTTGGAACTTTAAAATACAAAATTTTCTAGAAGAACCAAGCACAGTGTAGTTTTACAACTATGTAAGTAGTATAGTAATGTCCGTAATATCCGACTCTGTTTAAACTTTGTTGGTGGTTTAAGCTGCAGTTGTCTTTTTGTTTAATATTTGAAGGAAAGTGACATATGCAGTTTAAACTACTGAAACCAAGGACATTAGTAGTAAATATGAAGGAGGTTCCTAGAAGGTATATATTCTGAGTGAACATGTTTAAGGCAAGGGCAAGGATCCTCAAATCTTGGCAAATATCACACGATCTGACAAGCAACACAGAAAAGTAAAAGGAAAAAAACTAAAATACACTAAACCGTTAATGGACATGGGAAATAAAAGACTTGTTAATTTTTTGCGTATTTTTCTAAAGCTAAAAGGCTAAAAGGATTGCTAATTGACTAAACCTATAGGTACGTAGTCAGACAGGTCTCGGTGGAGTTGAAGATTTGATTTACTGTGCTGTGAAGACGAACTACAATTTGCTTCGTTTTAGATGATATTATTAATTTTGTTTCTCAGATCACCAACGCTTTACTAATTATTGTTGTAATCACTTTCATTCCTAAAATTGGGGTTTTTTTTATTTAAAATCCAGTAAGTATGTCTGTAGGCTGCTTCTATCGCGCGCGCTTTTTGTTTTCTTTATTTTAAACCACATAATAGGTACCTACCTAATAATGGTACTAAAATTTAAACATAGTTTGTTTTTTTCCCGTTTCCTGTGGGAATTCCAGAAATTCCATTACAAAATCTGGGTTGCGTATCAGTCAGTTATTTTATCTGTATCGAATTTTTTTTTTAGAATTACCCTATATGAACGTAGGTAAGTACTTCTAATTATATAAGGTACAGTGACGGTCTAGGACTGCGTAACCGATTTGTCTATGGTCTCGTGCGCCCTACTACCGACTGTATTATTAAAGAACAAGAACTATTTTGACTGCTCCGTGGCTCAGTTGGCAGTGATGTGGACTGAGTAAGCGTGTGCACCTGGGTTCGATTCCTTGGCGGGGCGAATATTGAAATGATGAATATCGATGTTTGTTTCCGGTCTAGGTGTAATGTTCGTCTCTGTGTGTGTTTCGGGTACCACTAGATACCTAGGTTCTTCCTAGTTAGGGGCTTTGAGTGTGATGTGTTATTGTTTTTATTGTATCGCAAAACCGGAAGTGTTACGCCGTCCTAGACAACCACTGTACCAATTTCTGTTTTCGTTATCGAATGAACATACAAATGTAACGATGATACGCGCATTTTTAGCCTTAATTAATATCTATAAATCGTTATTAGTATTAAAATAGTAACTATAATAGGTAGTTTACTAACTCATCGCGCGGGTGGTCCAAAAAGAGATAAATTGACAGACTGGGCCGATAGCATCCGCAGCGAAACTTATTTCTTTATCAATCCGACGTCTTTGTTTCTGTCGTAGATTTTTACTACGACCGAATCAATTTTTGTTTCACAAGCTTTTATTTAATCTAGCAGGTTACATAATAATATTACTTTCATTAGAGGCATTAGCATAGGTCTAGTAGCGCCATTTGCGAAAAAAAAAAAATCTTCTAAACTAAGTATTCCACTAGATTATGTAGCCTAGTATTTTTAGTGCTAGCTTAATTTACGGTGTGAGGCGTCAAGTAAGTCAATTGTCTCAAACAGTTTAAATTCGGATCGGTGTATTTTTTATGTTTGTTTAGTAGAGAGCTGTGTCCATGGCATCCGATCTGCTACTCGTATGCGATGTGCAAAATTATTTATGACTAGCTGAAACGGCAATCAATGTACTGCCTCAAATTTTTAGTTATATATATACCAAACTTACTAGTCGACCCGGCGAACTTCGTACCTCGATACCTACTATGTTGTGCATGAATTAGACATACAAATCTTCCTCTTGAATCACTGTATCCTGAAAAAAACCGCATTCAAATCCGTTGCATAGTTTTAAAGATATAATATAACATTACAAGCTAATAAAAATAATAAGGTCCCAAACTTACATAGCCACAGGATCTGTGAGAACTAAGGCCACTATAAATCCTATTAGTTCCAAAACGATTACTGAAGTTCAAAAGTTTTCCAACATTCAAGATTCAAGTCAGACGAAAAAAAACTATCCTATCCAGACTCAAGTCGGAAGCATTAAAAAGTTCTATATCGACCGGACATCACAAGAAACCAGAGTAAAACGATCTTCTTGATCACATTGAATTGCACAAGTTAAAGTTTCTGAATCCATTTTAAAGCGATCGCAATTCGCTATTCGATGATATTTTAAAGCATAATCGTGATAAATAAATGAACGGAACTATATCACGACATACTGAAAATGGGGGGACTACAGTTGATTTACACAAACTAAAATAAAGAAATGGGAACAATGTCATTCTGGAACAATGTTAGTTTTAATCTATACTACGTTATATTTTAAATTGGAAAAAATTTATTCTTTGGTTGTTTGATTGATAAACTACTGGAAAAATTTGAAGTTTTTATCACCATTAGAATCCTATGTTATCCCTGATGAATAATTATATCTATAGAATATCAGAATATTCTATAGTTTAAATATTGCGTAAATTAATATTGTAACTATTCGACCCGGCGAATTTTGTACCATCTAACCTTTTCTTTTATCTTTTGCATTTATTATACTTATAAACCTTACACTTAAATCAGCCTATCTATTAAGGAACGCATCAAAATCCGTTGCATAATTTTAAAGATTTAAGCATACATAGGAACGCGGAAAGCGACTGTGTTTTATACTATGTATGTACTGATGATTTATATCATCGGTGGGGCGAAGTTCGCCGTGTCTAAGAGAACTTAACAAACTTGTCATGATGATGTGCTAGCTTTTACTATACGCTTGTAGGTTAAAAACGAAACAACGAACACAGAGAGAGGAATGCACTAAATAGAGGAGTGTTCTAAAGTAGGAGAGTCTAGTGCTAATTATAAAGTCATGCGTTAGACGGGACAGGTCGTTGACACAGGCCACAACACAGGTGCTAGGTAGGGCTGTCACTTGATAGATGTATTATAATAACCTTAATCCCTAATAGATACAAGATACACCGATATTAGCGCCAATCGCGAAAAAAAAAAATCTTCCACGTCATCATCATCATCACGTACACTGCTGGTCATAGGCCTCCCCCACAGAACGCCACAGCGACCGGTATTGGGCGACCATCATCCAGTGTGTTAACTTTTACGTTAGGAGACGAATGTCAATCAAACACGGAGGCTACGTATACTGGGTGTTTCTGACAAGGCGGTAATAAATCAAAGGAGTGATTCAGCTCACCATACCTAACAACTTTCCCAAAGCAACATGGGTCGAAATCTCAAAAGAAAAATCAGCTGTTCCATACATTGGTACGATCAGCTGACGGGGTCAATGTATGGGACAGCTTATTTTTCTTTTGAGATTTCGACCCATGTTGCTTTGGCAAAGTTGTTAGGTATGGTGAGGTGAATCCTCCCTTCGATTTATTACCGCCTTGTCAGAAACACCCTGTAGACTGTTTATTACAACCTGTTTTCAGTACATCTAAGTTAGAACAATGCGTTAAGATAACAGACCATTAAGTAGGTGACACAGTGTACTCCCACAGGTCGTCTAACCACCTTGTGGAGGGTCTGCCTACTCTGCGTCTTCCGGTTCGTGGTCGCCACTCAAGGACTATTCGGCCCCAGCGACCATCTCTTCTCCGACCTATGTGCCTTGCCCATTCTTTAAGGTATGTCGGTCTATGTCAAATATAAAAAATGTGATCCTGTATATGGCACTAGATAATGTTGCTTAGTATTTTTTAGTCCTGTATTAAAAGAGCTAAGTCAAGCAAAAAAAAATGTCTTGACCAGCTAAATAATTCTTATCTAACCTATGTGTCGGTTTCGTGAACTCTTCACGCGGAAATTCTCGAGTACGTCACTAATTTGGTCCATAAACGTTCCCCGTGGCCAACTGTGCACCTATCTAATATACAAGTTGGCGCGGCAACCCTGTTCGCACTATTTTAGCTCTAGACTTGTCACAAATGACAATAGGTTGCCATGAAATTTGAGGCCGTTTCTCTATTGAAAAAGACTAAACATTTCATGCTCTCTTCACTCGGTACGTAGATACGATATCCAAAAACTTTTGTTCTATCATAGACGTCCACTGCTGGACATAGGCATCCGTCGCAGAGCGCCACAACGACCGGTCTTGAGCGACCCGCATCCAGTGTATTCCCGCAATCTTCACCAGGTCGTCTGACCACCTCTCTGCGTCTTCCTGTTCCTGGTCGCCACTCGAGAACTTTTCGGTTCCAGCGACCATCTGTTTCATTGCCACTTAAGTTTCACAATTCTTTGCGCTATGTCGGTGACTTTAGTTCTTCTGCGGATCTCTTCATTTCTGATTCGATCTATAAATATTTTGTTCTATAATCCTTGATTTTTTGTACTAGATGGATTAGGGCTTTCCATAAAAAGGGTGCCACTGATTCTTTTTGGACCCAGCCAGAACACATATGTCCAGTAGCAAAAAAGTGATAGCAATTTAAACAAAACCGATTACAACCAGAAATATTCGGTACCGAACAAACGAATTTAAGTGTCAGAGAACTAATCAAGACTCTAGTCTTCAAATTCCATCCCGTATGATTCATCTTGACACTTCCTTCTTACATTATTGTCTATGTTTGCGTAGTTTGACTAACTCCGTGGTTTAGTTGGAACTGCTATAATAGCAGTAACCCCGATTTCCGAAGTTATAATCAATAATTGATTATAACTTCGGAAATCGAGGTTGGACTTCAGGAATTTCAGTCGGGGGCGTACTTTGTTGCATTTTGCATTGGGCATAACAGCTGTCTACGTACAGTGTTCTGCTGACTGGTGTCTACGTCTTACTGACTTACAATAAGCGATACCTTTAAGTGTATCCTTTATTAAAATAATTTTTCATATTCATGATGTTTAAATGGATATTGATGGTTGTATCCTTGTGCTGGTTGTTTTGTTTCCACGTCCCTCCTAGATCCCACATTACTCCGTACTTGAACGCCGCGAAGCTCCTAAACATGGAGGCTCGTCGGGCACTTCACCTTGCTACGGTTCTGTTTGGTGTTGTTCGCGCCAAAACACCTACCTATTTGTATCAAAAGATGGAATGGTCGTCAAGACTGCGTGAGGTGCACAGAACCAGACTGCGCATCCCAAAACATCGAACGATGGCTTTTCGAGGAAGTTTTAGGTATGCGGCGACCAAGTGCTGGAATAATATCCCTCCCCCGGTCCGTGAAGCTTCAAGTAGGTATACCTGCGTAAGCTCAGGGTATACTTGATTGACCAGCAGAGACTTTAAACTTCATTTCCTATTCTCACCACTGCCCCGCATTCTACCGTTGCCGCTGACCACGCTGTCTGAGACGTAACGACTCGTAGTCGCATCAAAAGTATTTATTATATGTATGCATTCATATCACGGTTTATTTATCATAGTATTTTATGTAGTATTTTTATGTTAGGTACACAAAACAAATTTATATATACGTATATTTGTAGTATATCTTGTCAATGTGTGATTATTGTGGGTACATGCTCTCGCAAATGACGCTTGTGGGTCACTGCTGGCATTGACTGAAAATCAGCGCTGTTGGTGAAAGCCTTCAGCAAATGCTGAGTCAGTGCCATTTTGCACCAACTGCGACACACCATACGCACCTGTTTTCATTTAGTCTTTATTTTAATTTATAATTATTACTTTTTATGTTTAATTTAATTTGTTTTGATTTTACGTCCGTGTTTTGTGTTAATTTTTGTTTAAGTATTTGTTTTTGTATTTCATGTGTAATTGGTGTGTGTTTAAGTTGACGCAAATAAACATTTCTTTCTTTCTTTCTTTCTTTCTTTCTATGTAGGCTTTTTTGAGCACATTATCTATTTGGTCTGAAAATGAAAGGTTGCCGTGTCCTTCTCGTGACTAATATTCTCTGTTAAATTCTTTCGTCAATCTTCTGACAGCCGTCTACTCTAATTGACCAAAGCATACCCTTTTCAATTTTGGTCACTACATCGTCTTAAATAAATTTCCTAATGGTAAATCTAAGTCTGCCTATGCTTCTAAGTATAATACCTACTCTAAGTAATAAGTGCTTTCAATACGCTCATTACAATGTTTGGTGTAGCGTAATAATCTCTGGGACCATTAGGTGCTCAGAGATTAGCAACCTCGCGTTTTTTTTTGCTCTGGAACCTGTTTCGGCATTGTCTCCTTCCAAGTTTTTCATTCATAATGACTCACGAAATATGCTTTCAATCATCGTCAATCAGCTTTTTATTGAGATTGCGTTTGTTATAAATTTTAAAAGAGGTGAGGTCTTTGTAGCCCCGTTCTGTTGTATGGGTGGTGTTCAACAAGAAACAGATTTTGAATATTTTTTGTATATTTGGGACATTCATCATCATCATCTTTAGTCGAAAAACGAACACTGCTGGACAGAGGCCCACAGACTTAATGACAGTCTTGTATAATGACAATATTGTGATGCCCTCATCCAGTGCGCCTGCAGCCTTTACCAGGTCTCCTTACTCATCGCGGAGTTGAACATAAAGATTGAAAGATCTCCCGTGACCCCCTTGCTAACAGTCGAGAAGGATAACGGCGGGGTTTTAGTGGGTGCGAACCCCACATAACCCTGCGGCTCCCCCCGGGGCTGCAGGGTACTCGTTAGGAGTTTCCCCGCATAAGAAAAAGAGTAGTCCGCTTTTGTGAAAAATTTCGGCCCCAGGGACAGGGACCATAATTTCTTTGAGCTATGTTCTATGAGTTTGCCACTTTGAGGGACCTTAATTGGTAAGATGAATGCAATGATTTATGGGTAATGGTCAAAAACTTTTATAATATTTTACTATTATTATAATGTTTTTCTGTTTCCGTCTTCTGACAATTTTTTTTAAGGTCATAAATTCCTAACACCAAAATTCTCACGTAACGTAACCATCACTGATTAACACTTTGTTGGAAATTTATTAACAAATTGATGGTTTCGCTAAAACGTGTTTTTATATGGCTTTGGCTATTATACGGAAAATTTTCGGCTTGCCCTTTTTATGTGTGACCGCTGGAAGTATTTTATTGGTATTAAATTATTTATGTTTTCAATAAAATACCGTTGTATATGTATGTAAAACACCTGCAAGGTTCAGTTGGCAGTGATGTTCACTGAGACTACAGAGGTACAGTGGCGGTCTAGAACGGCGTAACACTTGCGGTTTTTCTGTATTCCAAAATAGCTCTTGTTCTTTTGTAATACAGTCTAGGGCGCACGAGACCATAGACAAATCTGTTACACCCTCCTAGACCGCCAAAGTAAGTAGTTCGATTTCTGGCGACCCTAACGATGTGAGGGATGATGGATTTCGGTTTTTTATAGGGTCTGAATGTGTTTTTATGGCTTTATAAATGTTTTGGGCACCCTAGATCAGGTTTTACGACAGCTGATCGGCACGACTGCCGAAGAGCTAGAGATGCAGAGACCGGATGCTTACGAAGTACATCATCACCCGGCGATAGCTTAGCTTCCCAAAAAAAAGTATTTTTTTAAATCGGTTCAGTAGTCTCGGAACCTATTCAATGCACACAAACAAACAATAAAATCTTTCCTCTTTATAATATTAGTATAGATAATATTGTGGAGCACCGATATAGTTAATAAACGTCTTAAACGTCCAGCCAAAGGTAGCAGTGCAGCTAGTCAAAAACAATAGAACCTACTGATTATATTATCGGTTTAGGCAACGCCTCTTTTGGTATAAGTTCTGATTCTGATTTACTATAGCGTGACCGTTTTGAATGGAGCTTGTATGTTGATTCATTCATATCATGGCTTAGGGCGTATTCACGTACAAAGCTGGCTTGCGGCAAGCGCTTGTTTGCGCTCGTTTTACTTTCTACGTGAATACGCCCTTTTATAGTACTACGGTAGGTATGTTCAATGAAGGTATACCTTTTTGATTTCGATAAGTTTCCACCTATAGGTCAGTATCAATACATAGTATAAAACAAAGTCGCTTCCCGAGTCTGTCCCTATGTATGCTTATATCTATAAAACTATCCAACGGATTTTGATGCGGTTTTTCGAAATCGATAGAGTGATCCAAGAGGAAGGTTTATAATGAGCAATATAGCAATAGGTTAGGCGGTACGAAATTCGCCGGGTCGACTAGTAATATATAAAAATCAATTTCTGTTCGTTTGTCACTCTAAAACTCGAGCATGGCTGGGCCAATTTAACTGATTTTGGTTTTTAATTGTTTGTCGTAGTCCAAGGAAGGTGAGAAAATTTGGAAAAATTGCCAGGAAGATAATTATAATCAACAATTTCATCTTCCACATAATATTGTAAGGCGATACGACGTTCGCCAGGACGACTTGTAAAAAATATTTTAAATTCTTATTCAATTTAAAGGAATTAATGACATTTCGTCTCCGAACTCTGTACCTTTTTATGAATAGGAATTAAATTGAAGGTTGCATTTGATTGATTTATCAATTGATATATCATTTGTCAACTGCGTCTGATTCGTCTGTACTCTGTACCTATATTAGTAATACGTTATATCAAATCTCTCAAGATACCTGTGTTCTCATTTATACCAATATTATAAAGAGGAAAGATTTCTTTGTTTGTTTGTTTGTTTGTAACGAATAGGCTCCGGAAATACTGAACCGATTTTAAAAATTCTTTCACTGGTAGGAAGCTACATTAACCCCGAGTGTCAAAGGCTATATTAGATTTTCAAAAAAATTAGGGATCCATACCTAAACTCAAATAATGTAACCCAAGGTGTAATAATATTTTTTCCGTTGTTTACATATTTTGACAGGTGGTTTGTTGTTGTTGTTTGTTTTTTATTCGGCCATTGTGGGCGGTCAAAAGAACATAGTCTATAGAGCCAAGTCTTTTGTAGTATCTTATATTCTATGGCGTAACGAAGTAAGCCGGGAAAGCTCGTTTAAAATATATCTTTGTAAACGAAACTTTTTTAACACGGTAAATAATTTCAAAATAAGTTGTAAGTTGATTATAAACACGTTTGTATTAAATAGTGTAAATCTCTGTATTCACATATCTTTTCCTTGTGCCCCCTGAATTTGAAATATGTAAGACATTACGTTAATTTCCAAAAAGGTCGAGCCGATTTAGCTGATTTTGGATTTGAAATATTCGTAGTAGTCCAGGGAAGGTTTAAAATGTGAGAAAATATGGAAAATTGGAGGGAAAGTTGGTAAAAACAATAATATAATTTTCCATATAAAATTGTAAGGTGCGATACGAAGTTCGCCGGGATAGCTAGTTTCAAATAAGTTAATAAATTAAAAAATCGAAACCTGCCAAACATAAATAGGTATAAGTATAAATATTCAAAGCGACTTCCACTACCAGTTGTATTAAAAATTAAAATATTAAATAGGTTGTTTGATGGCTGACGAATTTAAATTCAAAATTGTATGCGGAAACAATTATATGTGAGATAATGAAGTTATTTCTATTCAAGCAAGGCCCATCTTGAGCCCTCGACGACGCACGAAGCATTTTTATTAGTGAGCCCTTTTGAGTGGCCTAATTAACTTGTTGAAACTTTACCTTTGATTAAAGTTCTAAAAAGTTTTATATAAAACTGCTTTAAAATGGGTTAGTGTAGATTCGCCAAGTGCTCATTTCGCCAAGTACTTTAATAAACCTGTCCTCTGTACCATATTTATATTTAAAGTAAGTAACTATGTTAATAGTGTATAGTGCTGTAATTTTTAATTTATTTAATTTACTGATACTAATTTAACGTAGAATTTAAACTTACTACCAATTGGAATTCAGAGTTGTACGTTCTGCATTAAATAAATTATTATATTTGTTAAATTTTTTCAACAATCTCATTTTAATTTGTTTTTCTTTTTACCTGCTCGATTCTTCAGTCTGGCCAACAAGTATTTTATTTTATTTTAATAAAAAATAATAATTGTACGTTCTGAATTAAATGAATTACTATTTTTGTAAAAAATTTCAACAATTGATTTGTTTTTCTTTTTCACTGATCGATTCTTCAGTCTTGCCAACAGGTATAATAAAACTTCTAGAATAATTTCGTCAAAATATTATTCCATATGTGTCAATATTCTTGAGCAACAATAACCTTGCCTAATTATTATATCAACATGGCTGTTAAAAGGATACCTAACTCAATACCTAGTTATTTTGTGTTGGCTTCAGCATCAACAAAAATCTTTTTTAAAGAAATCGAAAGTTCTACATTTTTATTTAGACAATTATCGTAGACAAAGTTCTCGAATGGCGACCACGAACCGGAAGACGCAGAGCAGGCAGGCTGGGGGAATACACTAGACGAAGGTCGCTCACGACCGGTCGGTGTGGCGTTCTGTGGGGGAGGGCTATGTCCAGCAAAGCCCTGTAGGTTCGGGCGTAAGAATAGGTCTACGGTATGCCCTGCCTGTCGTAAGAGGCGACTAAAAGGGGTCTTTGGGGTCGTGGGTGTGAAGGGCGGGGTCCCGACACACTCATCAAACGGCCCTGAGATGGGCGGCGGCACAACTTGTGGCACTGTGCCGCCGCAGCTCCAAAGGCGAGCCGGGGAGGGAGGGAACAATATGTCCTCCCCGAGCATGAAGCTAATAGTAGCTGAGCGTGGGAAGACTTCGGACGCTATAATGTGTGGTTCCCGGGGTTCTTCCCAAAAGCGCCAAGACGGCCGCCGAGGGGTTTCAGTGGGTGCGAGCCCCACATACCCCCGACGCTCCCCCGAGCGTCCGGAAATGCGATAGACATTTCCCCTCGTTAAAAAATAAAAAAAAAGGGCTATGTCCAGCAGAAAATGATGATAATAATCGTAGAAAATTAAATTTTTGAAAAAATAAACAATAGGTTTTAATGAAAGGTTTCCTAAAGGTCTCAGGGGAAATGGTAAAAATGGAATTTACGGTAACATGATCACACTAGTCCAAATGATAAACTTCTCGGTTTAATGGTGTTCATCATACATATAGAAACCAATCTAGGCGATTAGGCCGCCCATTCTAACCAAGATTATCTAGGGCGTCAAGAACGCATATTTTTTATTTCTGCCATGGTTTAGAAGATAATAATTCTTTATTGGAAGTTGCGCTAGTATCGCGTCCGTAGAGATCGCATCACATCAACCCGTGTGGCCGCTAAGACATAACATTTAGAAAATTCTAATTAATTACGATAAAATGTGTACCTATCTGTTTCATAACATTTATAAAAATCACCTTTTAAAGCAATTCCTAATTCTAATTCTAATCAAACATCATCGATAAACCCGCCCTATTAATATTTAAAAAATCACATGATTAGCATTAGCAACGTCGTCACAAGACAAGAGCTCCTCATAGAAACAGAATTCGGTGTCTAGTAGGCGGTGATGTCGGGCGGAATGTTTTCCGCGACATGACATCATGAGCCAGTGACCTGACGAGGCCGTATTATTAGGAGTTATTGCGCTGGTCCAAGGTCCCTCTGCTGCGTAGACGGGTACTGGCTTCGCTGCCGATTTTGGCTTCCTCCATCCTTTATCGTCTAGTTTTGTTGGTCGGTCGGTTAAATTTTTATAAGCTCTCAAGGCCCCTTCCGGGTTTGTAGTTTATGGTGTTATTCTTTTGTTCTTCACAGCTGATGGCTGTTGGTCGTGATGTTTTGATGTGAAAAAAAATATATATATGAGAAAGTAACTTTGTATGTTATGCTGTCACGGCTAAACTACTTAACTAGGTACTGGACATGGTACCTACTTTTTATCCAGAATATCCAAATTGAAAAGAAAATTTGGCTTTGGCTGAGAAAAAGTGAAAGATATTAGAACAGTTTTGAAATCCAAATGGCTTTTGGTTTGGCAATCCAAAAATAATATTTTCTACAGTTCCAAAAACCTTATTCCGTGTGACATAGCAATTCCTAGTGTTCAGTAGTCCCTTGCTAAACAAATGAAGGTCAAATGCTTTGCCGCTCCTAAATTAATTTATGGTTCTGTGTTAGAGGGTTCCATCCCACAGTGTGAGGTCACCATAATGACTCAATAAAGTTTATCTTTTGAATATAAGGAGTAATCATAATCTCAGCCGAGAGACATTTAAGCTAATTGCTCATGATGCTCGTCGTTTTCGAATATAATAGTAATAAAGAAAAAAAAAACGCTTTATTGCCAAAATAACAGAAACAAAAGAACACAGTAAAACTTTGAATAGGACAGAATAAGGGAAAAGTTCAGTCTTATCGCGTGGCGATTTCTTTCAGAAAACCCACAAATAATTACAAGTTAAAAGTTTAATGAGTAGTGTCTTTAGTTACAGATGATATTCAATTTATATTGCTTCCAATCATAACGCTTTCTTTGTTAAAAACACTTTGCAACTTGATATTCTGATGTTTTTGTATTATCAAGCATTTCACGTAAATTCATTATTATCTGGTTCGTATTGAATTTCTTGACATCAAATTAGCGCGTTCTGTCTGTTAAATTCATATTTCATTTCATTAGTATTTTTTCCATTTAATTGTATTATCAATTTTTCTAATCCTTATATTAATATTATTTATATTTCTTTGGTTTTGTTTGGTAATAGAGGAATTTCTAAACGTCTGAATCTAGTCTGAATGGCGTTATTTTTTTTTCTGTGGCAGCGTAATCTTTTTTAATACTTTTACTGAAATTCAGAGATTAGAAAAAGTGTTTTGTCTAGCACTTATCACTAGCCGTTTTATATACCTACATAATTTTTATCATTCACCTCATTAGATATATAGGTAAGTAGGTATAAACAATACAATATAAATAAGCCAAAAAAAACTGTAACACATAAGATAAAAGTTTATCGTGATTAAAATATTTGTGTTAGTTGCTACACGTGTATACAATTCAGTGTTTGAATCAAACTGCGTATTGCTTCATCGTAAAATTCGTGAACGTTTTGTTAGTCGGCATGTTTAGTTTGGTTTGGTTAATTATTGGTGGCCATCGGTTAATTTAAATAAGTACTCAAAAATACTTGATATCTGTTAAACTTGTATCTGGTAAAGTATTAATATCCTCTGTGCCTGTATGTTCGTTAACTCAGATCACTGCTGCTATTTATGTTAAAAAATAAACTCTATATGTTATTATATTAAACGTAAGTAATATTTGATTGCAAAAAGCAAAGGCACACTAATCTACAAAACATAACATTTATAAAAAACGGTTGTTAACTTAAACGTTAGTTAAAATCAATAAATTTTGAAAGTAAGTTTAAGCACATATTTTCAGAATGAATAATTGATAGATGCTTCATCAATATCTTATTATTGTTTAACACGAAAACTAAAATAGAGAATGACCAGAGAAGTAATTTTTGCAGTTGCTGTAGTGTGATGTAGATGAAATAATAAATAGGTACGTTAGTATCCTAGCCTTGGTGGGGCGTAGACATCGCCTTACGACACGAATCCCAATCATGTCTAGTTTCTGGGGTGCTGTACCTAGGATTTGTACCAAAGCCTTATTCTTAGGAAGCTCTACAGCCTTAAATATTTAAAAGTTAGGTATATATCTAGTGCATTCCATTAAAATGACAATAAAAAACATAATTTTATGTATGAGTAAAATAGAAGATTAGTAAACGTTCATAACAATACCTGGTATATGTATTGATTTAAAATTGATAAATAAATCTGCCTTCAATAGAAAAAAATATTCTAAGTTGACTAAGTCAGTAGTGCTTAAAACTTTACTAGGTATCAGTGTAAAATAAAGTGTTGAAAATTCTGTAAATGTTGTTTGATTTGTTGCCTGGCTTTTGACTATGTAGTATAATTTCGTATGCAGCTCATATTTGGCCCCAAGTTGGGGATTTCTAATAGCAAATAATTAAACTATAGATATTATAAAGTAGTAGTTTACGAAACTAAGTATGTATTAGTTGCCAGTTTTGTAATTTCTAGTTTCGATTACTTTTATGAACAATTAAGAATACAATTATAATTTTAACCTTTCCTAACTAACTTCATGCTTTTTTTATATAAAACATAACACAGTCCAATAAAATGTATATTTAAGTATTCGTATTTTGAATTTAATAAAAATTCTAATGAAAATATGCTTATTTGATCGAATAGGTATCACAAGGATGTATCTGTTACAAACTTACGCTGGCAAAATCTAGTAATATCAAACGACATGACAACACAATAACACATTTACGCAACGTTGTTAGCGGATTCATTCAACAACTTAACATAACATTCGTCGAGATATCTTTACCGTCGTCGTGTCGTCGTGTGTGTTGTAACTTGTAAGTTGTAAGACAATTGAATACCTCTGCGCTATGCGCTCAGTGGCTGCTATTCTGTTAAGAATTTTAGATTTTTTTTTTACCCTTTACGCGGTAAAGATCGTAAAAGAATTAAGAAGTAGCTACAGTACATGAACTCCGTTAGGGCACTGGAATAGTAAAACATAGATATAGGCTGAAAAAAAACAAAAATAACATTAAGAACAGTTAAATTTATAAATTATGAGTGTATCTATCAATCCCATCTATTTACACAATTTGTTTTATTTTAAATCTTTAATTAAATACATTTCCATTCAAAGTTAGGGGTGGCAAAGTAAGTTTGTGTTTAGTGTAAATTTTTGACAAACTTTTCAAAAATTCATACTTAATGTTATAAATGCAAAAATAACTCTTTCTGTCTCTCATTTTTGACAAAACTACAGAACCAATTTGAATAAAATATTGTATATGGATGGATAGTCTAGAGCCTGAGAAAGGACATAGACTACATTTTATTCCGAAATTCCCACGGGAAATTTGGTTATTTCATGTTTCAAGGGAAAATGCGCTGGCGAAGCCGCGGGGCGACAACTTTTTATTTATATAGTTACTTTCCTAAGGCATGAATGAAGTAATTCCTTCCTTCTATTTCTTCCTAAGAATCGGCCTCAAAAAGCGTAGCCTATAATTTTGCAGCAGTGGTATCTACTTTGCGTACCGTTGACCCGTCAAGGTCGACCCGTGACATGGAACCACCGCCATAACAGGACGGGTCAAGGCGACATGGACGATTTTCACTTTCAGTCACATATTCTAGTCTAGGTATGGATGATTGGCCGTAGTGGTTTTTGTATCAGAAATACCTTAACTGATAAATGAATTTTTATTATTTAGACCTAAACTTATATTTTTATTGACCTAAGCTGATATGTAAGTATTTATTTCAGTTTGAATAAATCTAACGTTTTATAAGAAAAAACACAGCGACCCACGATTAAGTTTTTATTTTTAAACTATTTTAGGCGCTTTACGTTTTTTTTTGGCATGGTAAGTCAGAAACAAACCCATGCAAATTTTAAAACACTTGTGTTTTTTGTGACTAGGATCTGTTATGAAAATCTAAGCTTATGCCTTTTTAAATATATCTGATTTTATCAAATGATTGCAGTATGGAATCTTAAAGATTGTCTGAAGTAATACAGAGAATCTTATGAGAAACTATGTTATATACTTACTGAGTTCCATTTATAGGTTATTTAGGTAGGTGGGCCGGTATTAAAATTGTGTTTTACGCAAATAATTATTAACACAGTGATTATAAAATTCGCACATTAAATTAGATTTAGTTAGTTTGTGCAAATTTTATGTCCAGTTAACGATATATTTACGGAATCGTTAAAAAAGTCCCTTGGCTTTATACAATACACGTGTAGACAGCAGTTTTATAGGTCCGTTGTCTGTAGGGATTAGGCAGGGATTTATAAAAATAAACTCATAAATATGTTTCAGGGCTACAATTTCAATTATTTTTCCTTTCGTCAGAATAATCTTTATCAATTGGAGATTTTTGGGTTGAGAATAATAATTACTTAATGAAATAAATTAGTGTTAAACTAGAATACATCGTAACCGACCGAAGTCACCCTAAAGGCCTCTGCCCACTGCGACTAAAAGCATGACTTTCCTAAAGTTATTGGTATGAATTTAATATAAATGCTATGTGCTTGCATAGTAGAATCGAAAACACTTTTATATTGCATACAAAGTAAGATACAAAAGTACATTAATAAATTCAGGGTACAAACAAATTGAATTTGCATACAATGGGCGGCCTTATCGCTAAATACAATTTATTCCAGGCAACCCACTTAAAAGCTTAAGTAGATGGACATAATAAAATGTTCTTAAAGTAGGCGATACTGTAACAATTAAATAAACAGAATACCTAGGTTAATGTTAATGTCAGAATAAACAAAAATTACTCTAAATCTACTAAATGCTTTGTTAGATTTTTCATTTTTATAATTAAAAAAACATATAAGTACGTAAGTAAGTATACTCAAAACAAATAAAGCACTTACAGTTTTATTTTAAGAATTTTAACATATTTGATGATTTTCGACCTTAAAATTATAAAAAATCAAATATGAAATAATAAATTATATTTCCTTGTTCTAAAAAGGAGCAAAAGTACCAAAACTTAAAAAAAATATCAATACCTTTACTCCAAAACCTAAATCACAAAAAAAACATCTAAGTCCATGAATTAGTTGTATACATATTCATAGAAACCGAAATGTCACGAATGGTCAGTCGAAAATAACTCTTCCGTCATGTCAATAATAAAAAAACACATCACTAGTCTAGTCTAGGTTCTAAGCTAATAAAATGTTTAAAAATTACTTGCTAGGGATGGCTAGCGCTTCTACTAAAAGTGTTATGGTACGCATTTCGTACCGTTACTTGGAAGAACTAAGTAGGTAAGTAATTTATCTAGAAAGCTTCTAAAAATAAAAAATAACTTTTTAGAAAATTAATTTTATCTTATTTTTAATCATTTGCACTTACCCCGTTATTAATAAAAAGTTAAAGAGCATTTAGATATTTGACGTAAGTATGTCAATTTAGACTGCATTCTCTTTTTACCATACAAGTGACCAGAGAAAAAGTCCTCCAGTAAAGCTATTTTTAACTTATTGTATATTTCCTGGATAATAAGGTTTGTCTCGATCTATAATTTATGCTTCTTTCCAAACTCTTTTGTGCATAAGTTAGTATTTCGTACTTACTAAATTATTCCTAACCTCAGCTGGGGAGCAAAGTGCTCAAAAATATCGTCGCCACTCTCGACGACATTCGACGGTCTTAAGCGATGTTGCATAATTCCACCCAGGTATTCTCTGTCTGCTCCGAATCCTCGATCTGCCGATTCGACGTTTCCCGCTTTCATGTTTTCAGTTTAGGGCTTCTTTTGATACTTCGTAGCTGTTTATTGTACTCGTACCAAAATGCTGTTACGTTAAGCACTAGTTCTAGCCGTCGTAAAGTCGGCTGGCCTTGTCAGGTTATCGGCCTGGCTGACCTAGGCCTTGAATCGACGCAGTGCGCAGTCGCCAAATCTTAGAGACTAATAAAAATGTCGGTATTTGCTACCTACGTCATTCGGTGCTAAATTTTCCTGTAACTATTTTACTTACCACCCGAATCTGTGGTGAATAGAAATCTTCAATTGTTTTAATTTATTGATTTATACGTTTATGGAGTGGGAAAAACAAATGAATAGCCTTGACGTAAACGTTACTAATATGAAAATGAAAAACTGAATTTTAAAATAAGAACAATAAGAGTGTATTTGTTTTATTTTAATATCTATTATGTCAAGACGATAGTAGCTTAACTACACTATAGTACTTTTAATATAGATTATCCGTCTTATTCATAAAGATACAGTACATTTTAAGTAGCTTTACTGGAGGTCTACTTCTCTGGTTTGTTGTATGGTAAATACGTGACATCCAGTCTTAATTGACACATGTCAAATAACTAAAAAACTTTTTATAAATAACAGGGTATTTATTTAGACCAGTCATTGTGACGATCTGTGGGGGAGCGTACGTATTTCTGTTGAAATTATGACCATAATTGTCACAAAACAATTAGACAATATGAAAATAATAACGTATCACACTCAGAGCCCCCAATTAGGAAGATCATGTATCTGAGGTGCCCGAAACATATACAGAGACGAACATTACACCCAGACCGTAAACAACCATCGATATTCATCATAACAATGTTCGCCCCGCCGGGAATCTAACTCAGGTGCACACGGATATACTCAATCCACATCACTGCCAACTGAGCAGTCGACAATAGATACTTGCATTAAGGTCAGGGCAGCAGCTTTTCCACTATAATCCGCATCAAGGGGCTTTACGGGACACATGATATTGATCGTCCTAAAGATGTCGATAGTCGCCGTTATAGAATACGTCAGAGGGTCTTCATTACTTCTATCCAATAGCTCGGATACTCCCCAACAGTTGCGGTGCCCTAAAAGGAAATTAAAAGCCTCTTTTCGCCCTGACCTTTTACTAGTTGGTCACGCAGTGTTGACATTGGCAATTAGCACGGGTCGCGTGACCGGTCACCCTGTCACAGAGTAAGCGCTCCTGCAGACGACACCGCCACCGCGCAGCAACACTTTACATACACGCCGCGCCACCGCGCTGTCGTCACTTGCAATCTTCATTTTTAAACCGCGGTCACGACGCAGGAAGAAATTCGTACGTTGACCTGGTTCTATTTGTCTCTGTCGCACGCGCGTATTTCGTATTGCCGTTACCCTTGCACAGGCTTGCGACCGAGATTTGCGAGCGTGACGGCAAAATGAAATACGCGCGTGTGACAGAGTCAAATAGAATCGGATCAATGTACGAATTTGTTCCTGCATCGTGATCGCGCTATAGCAATGTATAACTAACAACAGTATTTAGCATGGAACGGTAAAATTGCGGCGTTCCCAAAAGGGTCAAGACGGCCGCCAGGGGGTTAAAGCGGCGGACGCTCCCCCGCGGTAACGGCGGCGCGTCGTCTGCAGAAGCGCTAAAAGATTATGGACAGCATGGTTGATTCGAAACAAGAGCGGATCCAATAGTATTACGGAAACATTCTTAACATATAAGAAGATGTAATTGGGAAGAAAACTGCCAATTTATCCCGCTAGTGTCGTTTGTACGGTCGACCCATAACAAACAAAGTTTTGTATGTGATTTGCATTGGTAGTCCAATTATTTATCAAAAGAACTCACTATGTATCTGTTGGGTGGGTGTAAGAAAAATGAAAATCTTATGTTTCCTAACAATTCCCGGCTAGGAAGCTATGAGGTTAAAGAACTTCAAAAGAAACCGAACGGATCGAGGTTATGTTTGCGACATTTTGAAGATTTCAACTACCGAAGTATTAGTTTTACTACAGGTTTGTTCCTAATTATATATCTTATCGCTGTTTAGTGGGTCTGTCGGCTCTAGCACAGGTTTTCTGACCCATCTTGAGATGACCTTTGACTGTTTTTAGGTTATATTTTGTTTTACTTGCAAAAGTCATTTAAAATAGTTTATTCATGTGAATTTGTGTCCATACACCCTAGTAATTAAATGTGAACTTGAGATAATGACAAGCAAATAGTCCTAGCTAACATTAAATTAAGTTAACCCATTGTTTACCTACTCACGAAGTTCGCGTTTTTGCCATGTAAAAAGCATTCTCATTCATTAATTTCTTCTTGAAACTATGTTTTCTTCTACGTTTCATACGATACAATACAATACAGTGTAAAATAACGTCGAAAAACACAAAAAAATGCCTTGTTATTGTATTTCACTTGTTTGTTATGGGTCGAACATATAGAGCGTCATCTACAATAAAAACTTTTTATCAAAAAATTAAACCGCCGAAAAAACTGAAAAGCATTAAATAATTGGGAAACATTTTCTATTAGGACTTAATTTACTCACTTCTTAAAGTAATTTTGGTTGACCAAGAAATTTTAAGTCGGTGCCACACCACACTAGCAAATTCCTTAACTACCTAAAGCGCGATGCGCGGCGGCACACGTTTTTCGGTTATTTCTTTGAATTTCAGGTAATTTAGTGATCGTTATTCGTTGATTCTGTGGCACCGACTCAAAATTTCTTGGTTAACCAAAATTACTTTAAGAAGTGAGTAAATTAAGTCCTAATAGAAAATGTTTCCCAATTATTTAATGCTTTTCAGTTTTTTCGGCGGTTTAATTTTTTGATAAAAAGTTTTTATTTTTTGCTTTTCAGTTTTTTTTGGGCTAATTTTTTTTGACCCCAGCTAATCACCCTTCACAGGGTGGTCGCACCTTACAAGGTGGCCACACAACCTGGTGAAGGTTGAGAGACTAACAGGATGAGGTTCGATCACGACCGGTCGGTGAGGCGATTTTTGAGGGAGGCCTATGTCCAGCAGTGGACGTCTATCGGCTGAGATTATGATTATTAACATTCATATAAAAAAGACTCATAATTATACCTAACAGTTTTCATGTAAATCACAAAACGGCAATACAATCTGTGAGTGAACAATAAAGTCACCCCTATTTTTCCACCCTTAGGGTTGGAATTTTATTTCAAAATTTTTATGGGACCAACTTCAAGGTATACTCTGTCGAATAAAAAAGGAATTATCAAAATCGGTCCACACAGTAAAAAGTTATGCGTGATCATACATAAAAAAAAAAAAATATATACGCGACGAATTGAGAACCTCCTCCTTTTTGTTTTTTCGTCGGTTAAAAAGTTTTCCGTGTACAACCCCATTAGTAGCATTAATAAAAACTGGTTAGTGGCATGGCAATACTCTTGCTATGTTGTGTCAATAATGATAACAATTTCATTAACATTATAATTTCTAAACCTTATTTGGGTTTACACCCCTTTATCTATAACTGAAGTTACTGGTCTTTAAATTTGAATATGTTTATAGAGGAACAGTAGCTACACCAACGGGTACTATTTTCACATTGATGACTTCAAGTCATTCATAAGAAAACCTGTAACAACAAAATCAATATAAAACGAATAAGTTGTCGTATTTTTCCCTAGTTAAAACTTTTCATAATAAGTTCCACTTTTTCTACGTAACCAGGTCGTCTGACTACTACCTTATGTGGGGTCTGTATACTCATAATCTTCCTGTGCGCGGTCGCCACTAGATGACTTTTCAAGACCAGCGACTATCTGTTCTCCGAGCAAAGTGCTCTGCCCATTGTTAAGTTTTCTAATCTTTAAGCCTGAACAAATTTGGAATAGTAAAATATCATCTAAATACGGGTGGAGGGTGGTGCTTGTGGTATTATATGCCGCCTCCACACGGAGAAATATCGTCTATCCTATCATCCTATCATATACTTTTGGGCGTTCTGACTGATTAATGTAACCTAACAGTGACCAGTGAAATAGTCCCGCGCTGCGCGGTTGAATATTGTAATTTAGGCGATTGTTCGCCACCGGTTTCCGTGTGCCCCATTAACCTTGTTCCCACTGTAAACACGTTTCAGCTGTTTAAAGATTTGCTTTGACAAACGTATAGTTTTTCGGTTTTGAAATTACTAGTTAAAATATATCCGTTGGATGAATAAACGTTTATAAATTTTATAGACAGTAATAGAAGGTAGAAGAAGAAGTAGTACAGTAGAAGGTTCAGTTTGAATTTTCAGCGGCAGTGGCGAACGTTGATATCAATCAATGTTGGTTTTCTGTTTTGTGATTGTGTTTGTATGTCTTTCGTGCACCCTACATTCATGTTCTACCTAGTTATGGTCTCTGAGTGTGATGCGTTATTATTTTTCTTATAATTTGTAATCAGATATGAATATCACGAAGTCTCAAAGGAAATCTGAAACAGAAAAATATTTGACAACAAAATTACATGATTTTTCTCTCGGCATCACAATATTTCACGTACACTCGTAAGTTATTTCTCAGGAACCCTAAACATGTTCTTCGATTAGGTACATGATAAGAATTTTTTAATGTCGAACAACGACCCTTGGAAAATTCAATTAATGAAATAACCTATCACATTCTGACCTTTTACGTTAAGTCCTGTGTCTAGGTAGTGTGCTGAAAGAAAGAAATTTTTATTTGCGTCAACTTAGACACACATCAAAACAGTGTGCGTGTGTGCTGAACAAAATATTCATATTTACGAAACTAATATCAATAATAATAATTCTAATGATCGCTTCGACCGGCAATGGAACCTGAACCTTCTGCCACAGATTACTAAATAGTTATAACCTTCTGCCTCGCATTCGACATTGCTGACCACTTCGCCTCCGCACACTCAATTCGTAGTACCTAACCAGAATAAAAGTAAGGTAGGTACAAAAGTAAACTGCAGAATATTATCGCAGTTGCTTAGCAATTAAATTGCAACTGAAACCCATGCGTTTATCAAACGTTAACTAATCAGGAATCTGCGCTATGCTTGCACTGCTTATTGAAACTTACACCTTATTCTTTAAACAATAAGTTAATTTTTCCAATGAAATTTTGATTTAACGCGATGGCGTTGCTTCACAGGAATTTCATTGTTACTGTTCTAGTGATAGGGTTTGTTCTTGATCGGCGAAAGTTACTGTAGTCACGTGTGCTGGCACGAGTGAGGTGGCCTCTGTGATTATTTTATAAGGGCACGCTTTTAAACCTTTTATAATATTTTGTAATAGTAAGTTATGTACTAGATAATATTTTAACTACTGGGCGCCCCGCGGCTTGGCCAGCGCATTTTCCCTTGTAATATCAAATTCATAATTTTCCCGCAGGAATTCCAGGATAAAAAGTAGCCTATGAACTTTCTCAGGCTCTATACTATCTATATACCAAATTTCATTCAAATCGGTTTAGTAGTTTTCTCAGGAAAGTGAGACAGACAGACGGACAGACAGACAGAGTTACTTTCGCATTTATAATATTAATATAATATAGTATGGATTTTGTAGCCAAGATTCTTTCTTCCCCACTGAATGCTACACCTACTATATCAAATTAAATCTATTAAAAATCAAAACCATTTTAAACTTACTATACTTGATCTAGATATAAAGAAAAAATGAAGACGCATCACACAACTGAGTAGGTAATTAGAAAGCAGACGTAATTAATAAACCATATGACTGTATGTTGCCAAAATAAAATAAAATAAATAAAAATAAATAATATCGTAAATATTTACGTTTCAAATGATGACGACAATCAAGACATATCATTCTTTCCTATTGTTTATTTTATCTAGACCTTACGATCTAAGACCCGCCGTATGTACCGACGAAGTAAAAGCACACCTGTTTACATATTTTACAATAAAAAGCGAATTCAACCGAAGTACCTTAAATCGTAACTAATACTATGTAGGTACTTACAGTTCGAAGCCTTCGAAAGTCTGTCTATCTGTAACGTTTTCACGCCTATTGTGCTAGGGTGCATTCAAGTACAAAGCTGGTAAGTATCAAGCGCTTGTTGGCGCTGGTTTGAAAAAAGTATAGAAAATATACGCTTGTTCCAGCGCGAATGTCAGCGCAGGTATTTTCTATATAAATTTTTCGAACCAGCGCCAACAAGCGCTTGTTACCAGCTTTGTACGTGAATGCCACCCTTAGGTAGGTAAGGTTAGTATTTTAGAACCACGAGAGTTAACGAGACGCACAGAGAATACTTTTTATCCCGAATTTTTTTTAAAGAAAATAGAAATCAGAATTTCGTGGATTGGGTTAATGTGCCGCAATGTTAATGCCGCAAGGGGCACCTGAGTTTTACATAACGCGAAGTTTGTTTTTGTTTTCGATTTTAAGTCAGTCAACTAATTATACAAATTGTAATTCAAGTTCTAGAAATAGACTGCAAAATATTTTTCTAATTGCCACGACAAGCTAACAAACAAAAAGAGTCGAAAAAAAAACGAAAAGCAAGATGATAAACACAAATAAAATAAAACCAAGTTGGTTCTGTTAAGATAAAAATAGAAGCTTATTTCATATTTATCTAAATAAATAAATATTTTTTTTCGATGCACGATAAAATTAAATATTTTTAAACCTGCGCCATAAAAAAGCCTTCTTATAGAAAATTTAAAACTTTTGTAGGATTCGCAAAACACAAAATAAACGATGTTTTTATTTATGGTTGAATCTTACGCTAAAATTCTGCCTATGTGATTATCATGATTAAACTCATCATCAAAGATCTTGCTCAGCAGAAAATCTAAATATAATTTATTCAATACAGGTCAAGTCTAGTAAACTACAATATCTTAAATTAATTAAAAACACAGCAGAAACCCTATACTGCATGAGGCGAGGTGCTTCAGGGTGGTCTCCCATGCGGCTTCAGGGAAAATTTTGTGAAACCAACACGGCTCTGCCACAAAAAGTGTTAATCGTGGTCTAAATCACTAGACTTAGTTCAAATCACTAATTCGTCATACCAATTGGTGATTTAGACCCGTCTAACTTTTTGTGGTAAGTGCAGGGCAGTGGTAGATTCACAGACCAGTCTGATACAAACATAGCTTCAGATCAAAAGATTGATGACAGAAGACTGAGAAGAGAGGACTGAGAATGAAAAAAAATGGTTGTTTGATAGGCCAACATCAGAAACAGCCCGCCCAACAGCGAGCTGTAAACTGATGAAGAGGAAGATAAAGATTCAAACACAAATCGTTGTTAGAAAAAACATTAACATGCCCATTTAAAATTCATCTACCCATTGCCTAGGTAGACCTTAATTAATTCTAGACTTTAGTATTCATGAGACGTGCTCACGTGTCAGTCAATATGTTTTTAGTTCCGAGGTGAACGGACCGATTCAAGTTGAAGGCCTTCGTCTGGTCAGTACATGTAATTTGGATGCAATGAAAATTTGTCCGTTTATGAACGTGGAAGAATTAAATGTGGTGGAGCATGGGAACTCCTGACTTGATAACGAGAAGAGTGAAAATTGTCTCGTTTTGATGAGACTTGATGATGAAAGGTTTCTTTAAGTACTATGAGAAATAAATAAGTTTAAAACTAATCGAAACAGTGCAACCCTGATGAACACGAAAAATGCACAAATTATACAGAACGCACTAATTCTTTAATGTTTGGCACTGTTGAGAACATGACGATTAGGTCTTCTATAGAAACATCAATATCAGAATATACAAATATAATTCATTGGATTCCGGAGATATTCAAAGACTTTGCATATTGCCCTTGAGATGAGAATTTCATAACAAATGAGTAACAATGAATATGCTAAAAATTCACTTTAAGTATTACGTACCTACTAAGTCTTTTTTTGAAACTGCACTTTACGAGTCACTCCACTCTTCTGTTGGTCTATTGTCATTCCTGAAGGCTAAGAAAATTTAAAGCTTTTTGACATTTTATACTCATTATGGGTATTAGTCTTTCGAAAAGACAAAGAGGCCCATTATGAGTGTAACATTCCAAAATGCTTTTTGTACTGAGCTTAGGTCGATATAAAATCGATGCTTCGCTGAATTTTGCCAAAATTTAAGTCCAAATATTGGTTTTTCACGTCATATCCGTCATTTTAAAGCGCACGAGCAAAGTCTTATAGATCAGTTAGTGCTTCAGCTATCAAGTTTTATGTGCGTATTTATTAGACGAGCGGCATTTAGCGCAGGCTATCGACCTGATAGAATAACAAAAAACAACTCCACGCCTTGGCTTAGCTAGTAGTGATGAAGCAAATTGTCAACCAATAACATTATTATAAATTTAAATCTATAGATTTGATATCGTAAAGAATTCAACAGTGACATGGTGGTAGTGAAGATCACTGTCATCATTGAAAGGATTTGTTCTAATGTTCTTCTTCTTATTCTATTCCTTTTATCCCTAATCAGGGACATAGGGCTCGAACTATAGCCTTCCAGCTCGACTGATCTTGCGCCTGCTCAGCTGCTCCAGTTCATCCCAGTTTAGGTCGAGGCAGGCGGTTTTCTGGTCCGCAGTGCTGTGCCAGGTTTGTCTCGGCCGACCTATTGGTCTCATGTTACTCGAATTTAAAAAGTAACTTCTTACTTTTTAAATTCGAGTTTATGGTTACGGAAACTCTTTGCATTCAGAAGCTGTTTCTTTTAACAGCAGAGTAGGCAGAACCTCCACAAAGTGGCCAAACGACATGGTGAAGGTTGCGGAAGTACATTGGATGGGAGTCACACAAGACCAGTCGGTTGATATAGCGTTCTGTGGGGAAGTAGGAAAGGCCTGTCCAGCATTGGACGTCTTTTGTTTTCAATGATGATGAACTAACTGTCAAATATAAGTTTTACCATGCAAAAGTAGTGTCGGGGTGTCATGACAGGCAGAGATCACAAACAACATAAATTTTCAATAAAACAGTTTTCTGAAGGAATTTGAAATGGAAACTTACTAAGAATCTCCAAATCGTGATGTGTCCTACCTACTCCATCCATTCCCAGACAAATATCATACCAAATAAGACCCGTATTTATTAGTATCTAAGTATTTTTTTTGCAAGCATTGTAATCATATCATCGTCAAAAATAATTGTTACGAATACTTAATACTAACAAGACTAGAGTTAAAGGTTCGAGGCTTCTGTCAGATGGGACAAGGGTTGCCTAATTATTTGGCCATGTTCGTACCAAGTTTGGGCAGCACGTTTGCGATTAACTTTTTGTTGATATAAGTATGAGGTATTAGGAGAATCTATCTATAGCGAGATGTACAGTCGCTTGCAATTAAATTTAACTCTTTTGTGATAACTTTTTGTACTGAAATTGTGTCCATTTAATTGCAGAAGACTGTAGCTAGATTGTAAATTATTGTATTTTTTGCCTTACCCCTAAAATGGAGTGATTAAGGAATTTAAAATGTTTTATTAGGTTTAGTCATGGGTGAACTTATCACAGGTACAATAATTATATACTCACCACACAATCTACTGTGCGTACATTTATTTATAAAAAGTTTAAATAAAAAAGCATTGGCTGTATGGGCTGTTAGTGCTGTAACCTTTTGCTTATTCAAATTTTGGTACCGTAGGTAATTTATAGGATAAAAAAATTCGTAGGATTATATATAAAGCTTGGTCACCTGTCAAAAAGGAAAACCTCTTCTAGCTAGGCTATACTGTGTCGCGTACGATAAGGATTTTCCTGTTCATGATTGGAATTTAAAGAGCTTTTAAATTTTATAATTTAGTTCAACTTCTAGTACTATTAGGTAATCTGTGCGTCAGCTTGGTTTTTGGTGAAATCATTTATGGAAGAACGTGTTCTACCAAACGCATTGATAAGTTTCTTTAGTAATACATAACGTAACGCCTGTTTTCCATCGAGGTAGGCAGAATCGGTTGATTACAGCTACGATCCTTAAAATTTGTCTGGTAAAGTCTTAAAAAATATGGATGTTTCTGGGTTTACCTTTGTTGGTGTAGTGTATGTGGATTGCAAGGTGTTGGCAACTCTACGGTGGGGACGCGTAGTGTATGAGATGCCTGTGCCGGGCAATTCATCTATCCTGACTGATTGCTCCGTGGCTCAGTTGGCAGTGATGTGGACTGAGTAAGCGTGTGCACCCGGGTTCAGTTCCCGGGGCGAACATTGATTTGTTGAATATCGATGTTTTTTTCCGGTCTGGGTGTGTTGTTTGTCTCTGTGTGTGTTTCGGGCACCCTAGATACAAGTTCTTCCTAGTTGGGGGCTCTGAGTGTGATGTGTTATTATTATTAGTATTATATGTTATTATTATTATATCCTCCATCTTGTGTAACCGATACCAAAGTGTTTATTTTAATATTTAAGGAAGTACATTACAGTTGGTTTTCGGGCACCCTAGTCTCTGGTTGTACCTTATTTTTACAGGTTCAATTTAGCTAGAGCTTTGGTCTGTAGTTATTATTATACCACTGAGCTGAGCCTTCTGCTTGTTTTGTCCCCGTCAATTTGATAAGGTGTTAAAAAGAGAAAAACTTGGCTTCTCGGCCACTTGGCAACCCGGTATGGTTGCAAACAATCAATATTTGGTCACGGATATCACGAAGTAACATTTGCATACGCCTGTTTATTTTACAATATGATTTTTATTGATATTTTACGACGCAGATACGTATCGAGCCGAGTCTTATTTTATGAATTATTAATGTTATGTTTTGCGTAATAGGGGTTTTAAGGTCTCTTATACATATTATATGAATGGATAAATGTGACGAGTCCTTTTTTTTGACTCAATTAATAAAATATATATAAGTATAAAAAAAAAAAAAAAATATGTAATAATGATCATAAGGGACATTTAGGTACTGATAATATAAATAAACTAATCACGTACAGTAAATTTAATTATACTTACTATATATATAAAATATAACCCAAACCCATAACACCCATCAAAAAACATTAAAACTTATTTTATGGATTATTTAGGTAGTTTATTGATATAAGTAATTACCTATTAGATTAAAATTGAAGTAATTTTTTTTTTTATTATTTACATAAATTATATTGTTTCTTTTGTTTCAGGTAGGCAACAAACAGCACAACTGGAAAAACAAATAAAAATAAAATAAGGCTATACGCATTTTAAAACAAAAACGAAAATCCCAAAACCAGCCAGTCATAATATTATTTCACAAAAAACTACAAGTGCTCCCAAAACGTTACGCGGGAATCTTACCACAGATTAAAGAACCTTACTGCGCATGTCAACCCCCCTCACCCCGATTTCCCTTTGTCCTGCCCCTGCCACAGACGCGTGTGTGAACTTGCCCTTCCCGCGCTTTTTGGGGTCGCGTCGAACGAAATAATAGTAGTACCGTAGGACCCTTCGTCAAGGGCGGCGTGAGGTAGGTAGACGTCACGTTGTGAGTGGTGTGGTGACCTAGAAATGATGGTTCCTTGTTTTAAGAATGGCCGTTCTGAATTTAGAGGAGTATTTTGTATTTGACATGATAGGTTAGAGGGGGTAAGCAGGCTGGTAATGGGACTTATAATGTAAATTGTTTCGTTTTCTTGTTTTGGTATATACCGATGACCTGAGCCATCTCACTACACTGTTAAATTGGTAACGAAGTATTCGTATGGAATTGAACTTTTTTTTGTATTGTTCAGTTTTTAACGTGTATTTAGTTTTTTGGTATTTATTTCCACGAAACTTCTGAGGCAAATTTGAGTATTAACAGTTCTTTGTTAAAAAACAACGTTTATGCAGGGTACTACCACTCTGTCTATAAATATGTAGATGTGTATGTATATATTATTCCACAACCCCAAGTCTTCCAAAGGGCAAAAGTTTCAGGCACGTTTTCCCGCGCATTTTGGGGAGCGTTGTTGCATTCGATCGACAATTTCGACACACCCCTCTCAAGGGCTGCGTGAGGTAGGTAGCAGTCGGGAAAAATGGCTGACCTAGGATTTTGACAGCACATTTGAAATTGGGTAAGCGATAGGGAGCGGTTGAATGTTTTTCCACAAATGTGTTAAGATAAGCAGAAAAAGGTTTATATAAATAGGAAACTGGCCTATCGTACTACGCAATTCACGTACCTATTATTGGTAAAATTGTTAGTTTCAAGTGCGGCCTACATAAGGAACATACTTAAGTTTTTGTTTAACACGTTAACAATGTTTTTTGTTTTAAATAAAAAAAAAATACTTTGGTTGGTCGGTGTGACTAATTTGAAATTATTTTTTTTCTAAGCATAAGTATTCTATTCTGATCCGACCCAACGGTTGGAAACTTCTTACAATTAAAGTAATAGGTTAGCCTCAAAAATGAAATTGCTTTCAAGTATAGTCTGAAATATACGCTATTAAGGTTTTTTTTTTATCGGAAACATTTTCGCATAGATGAGATTGCCTCTACTCTAACCTAAACCTATTTCCTACTAAAAAGGTTTGTATCCGTTCACGAAACGTCCAACTCATAGAAAGTAATGATCTTACTATAGCACATAATAAAAATAACCAAAAGACCGTGTATTACAATGTGTAATAAAGTATTACACTTTGATAGTCGCCGAGTTCGGTAGGACTGGGTGTAAAGTTCGGGCTTAGTGACCGAATGTCGTTGGCGACTAAATTTTTGTCGCTTACATTTTGACGTAGAAAACATTTTTTTGGAGCATAGCTTTATATGAGAGATGGACAATTACAGAGAAAGAATTGAAGCATTTGAAATGTGGTGTTGCAGGAGAAGAGAATGAAAAAAAACATAATGCATCATATAAAAAACCGAAAAGGGATAATGATAGGACATTTAATATGCCACAATAATTTTATAAAGAATATTATAATAGAAGGGAAAATAGAAGGAAGGAAGGTACTGGAATGCCCGAGAGGAAGCTAAATGAAGCAGATAAAGGAAAAAGTTAGAGTAGAGACTTACAGGGACGTGAAAGAAAGTGTGGAGGGAGAGACGATTGGAGTGTAGGAGGCTACACAAACAAGAGCTCTGCTCTTAACTAAAAGAAAAAGAAATTAAGACGAACTAGACTTACAAGTGTTATGTAATAATAAAATATGTTTGTTTCCGGCGCCTGGGTGTATTTGCATCGGCCCTGTAGTTACGGGCTTAAGAATAGTACTACGGTATCCCCTGCCTGTCGTAAGAGGCGACTAAAAGGGGTCATCGGGGTCGTGGGTGTGTAGAGCGGGGGCTCTTCACATCTATGAAAACGGCCCCGAGACGGGCGGCGGCACAGTTTGTGGCACTGTGCCGCTGCAGCATCAGTGGTGGTGCAGGGGAGGGAGAAACATACCCTCCCCGAGGCAGAAGCTGGAATGCAGCTATGCATGGGAAGGGTCCTAGCGAAAGGCTTTGAGGCGAATCCCGGGGTCCTTTCCAAATCGCTGAGGCGGCCACCGGGGAGTTTTAGTGGGTGCAATCCCCACACACCTTACAAAAAAAAGGGTGTATTTGCATGCTCTGAATGTGATGAGTTGTTATTACTATTTTAAACTAGCCATGTCATTCCATGCTACAGAATCTATAAATTAATATTAATTAATGATAAGTGCACTATCACTGAGTTTAGTCTCGGTCTATGCCTGTCTTCATAAGAAATCTCGCTCCCGCAAACTGTAGAGCTCACTAAACCCTCAGCCTTAAGATTTGTTCTTTCTTACAAATTGATTGATGTTGGCAATGACTGGTGGTAATTTATAATATTTTATAATCTAGCGGCTCCTTTGCCACTGACCAGCTCCCATGTTAGTGGCGTTAAGCTCCTCTAAATGTGAAACGATTTTCTAGCAATTGTCCTGCTCGGTTTACAAACAAGCCGTGTGATTTTAGATTTAACATAATTACTCTTCCATGCTGTTGTTTTTTTACTAACGCGAGTTGAATTGATGGTACAACTTTCTTTTGATAAGTTTTTCATTGTAAACATAAAGATACATAATTTTTTAAGTAGACGTGGCTGGCTTTGTACCCAACTGCTGATCAAAGGCATTCTCAAAGGCACCTGGAACTTCTCGAGTAGTTCCGCTCGCCATCTCCGCCTGGGCCGACCACGTTTTAGCCGTCTTATAATTCTGCACCGACTTAGTGACAATTTTGGCCCACCGGTCCTGTTACATTCGACAAATGTGACCCTGACTAGCCCAGCTCAGCTCAGAAACCCTACATAATGGCATATGTGAATGCCACCAAATAAGTCCTCTAGTGTGTTCCTAATTTAGCGCCACAATTTCCTAGGTGGACGGTCACGAAAATAAAACAAAACACGTGATAATTACTAATTGCACAACGTAATACGTTCATGTGGCCGTCTGATTCTGACGCGATCGCAACGGATTAGTCGAGATGGCCCGGTGAACGACCCGGGGCCTTGGCATTGGTTTGCCAGCTAATTACGTCAGTGCGGCCGGGCCGCGTTCCGCTCTTTGATTGGCCGATAAACGAGGCTTTTTTCTCGTGCGCGATTATGTAACGCAGAACTCTT